>CM077591.1:43837500-45037500 GCA_039657365.1 Stephania yunnanensis
CTTTCGAAATCATCGACTCGCTGAGAGAAAGCTCACGTGTAGTCTAAGGTATGACCAACACCGTAGCAACAATCAGATCGTCATCAACGAGAGAGCCGGAAAGGGGTCACACCGTCCCTTCGACCATACACAGACACACGCGGGAATAGAGTAAACATGAAAACTGAATTGACGAAAAGTAATGTGAAATAAATAAGTTACAAGGAAAATAAGTAAATTCTAAACTGACTTTCTCGTGGGTTTACTTACCTCAAATGCTTTCGAACGTGCACAAGCCTCGAGATACGCGTCCGATACCCGACTATAGTCTCCTAAATTCTTGGTATCCAATTATATCACTTTTGTTATTTAAAAGTCACATTAAAAGAATTTATAACGTGTGACTAAAAACTTGAACTTTTGTTTCCAAAAAGTTTAATTTCGGCACACTTTTCAAGTTATGCCGGGGTGTCGATGCCCCAAAAGTTCTCAAAACTACTTTTTTATATTTTTCCCACTTTCTTATATTTTTCTGGATTTTCTAGCTAATTTTCTTGCTAATTCTCCTATTTTCTTGATATTTATTTGATTTAAAATTGTATTTTATTCAAAATTTATAAAATTTTTAATTAATTAAAATTAATTTAGGTGGATTGGGCCCACACCGGGCCCGGTTCGGCCTAACCAGGGCCACCTGTCGGCCGGCTGGCCGGCCGGCCGGGCCTCGGGCTTGCCAAGACGTTTGGGCCCTAGGCGGCCGCCGTTTGGGCCTTGGGCGCCTAGCCCATAGCCCAGCGGCCTGCCCGACCCACATGGACAAGCCAGCGGGCCCAGCCTGCTGGCTTGTCTTCTCCACATCGTCTCACGCACCGCCAAACGATGTCCCCCCCCCCCCCCCTTTTTTTTTTTCTTCATTCACAACAACAACAATCTCAACAACAACACCAACATTAACAACCTAACAACAACAATTTCACTCTCCTTGATCAATGGAGGTTTTTGCGAACGTCGTCATTGCCGAGCCGTCATTCGCCTGAGCCGCCGCCAGAGTCCACCGGCAGCGCATTGAGTGAGCTGCGCCGCGAGCTATCTCCAACCTCGCTCTCTCTCTCTCTCTCTCCGTCCGTTCACCCTCTCTCACATTTTCTTTCCTTATTCTCATTCTCTCAACGTTCCTCTCCCTTTCTCCTTCTCTTTCTCTCTCTTCTCGATTTTTAAAGAAAGAAATTTTTTTTTTGTAATCATTTGAAGAGGAGAGGGGGTAATGATGAGGAATGGGTTTTGATGTGATGTGATGTGTGATGTGACAACTAAATCCCATACTACCCCGTACACTCGCGTTACGCGAACACCGCGACGTTGCACACTTTCGTCGCTACACGCGCACAACGCTACCAAGCAAAATTCTTAATTAATGCGGCGCGTATTATTAAATAATAGTAAAATAAATAAACATTTGTCACACAAAAATAACAAATTTTACCTCGTTAAGCGTGCCCTAGACTTTTCCGCGACGTCCACGTAGGTCTGAGCTTAAGATCTTAATTTAAAATTGTCAGTTAATCGAGATTAATTAGAGCGAGCCGTTACAATCTTCCCAACTAAAAGGAATTTTGTCCCAAAATTCGAATTTAATTAAATCTTTACCTTGGAACAAATGAGGGTATCGCTCCCGCACGGTATACTCTCTTTCCCAAGCGAGGCCCTCGTTCTTATGATACTGTCATCGAACGAGTACAAGTGGTATTTCTTTCCTTCTGAGAGTCTGTACCTTGCGATCCACTATCTCAATGGGGTTCTCCTCGTATGTCACATCCGGTCTGACCTCGATCCATGTCATATTAATTATCGGTCTCGGTCCTGATCTGGCTAGCCTCAACATAGAAATGTGAAAAACATCATGCACCCCTGCCAACTGGCTCGGTAATTTCAACTGATAAGCAACATCCCCAACTAGTCGGACTATCTGAAACGACCCAATGAATCTCGGTGCAAGCTTTCCCTTGATCTCAAATCTCTGGTGACCCTTCAAGGGAGAAACTTTCAAGTAGACCCAATCATCCACTTCATAACTCAGCCCATCGCGGTACTTATTCGCGTACTTCTTTTGTCTATCCTGAGTAGCCTGTAACCTTTGACGAATCGGCCTAATTTTCTCTGTGTGATCTATAACAATCTCAGGCCCAACGGCAGCTACGTCTTCGGGCTCTGCCCAGCAAGCTGGTGATCTGCATGGTCTCCGTATAGCGCCTCAAATGGTGGCATCCCAATATTAGCCTGATAGCTATTGTTGTAGGCAAATTCACAAAGTGGCAAAAACTCCTCTCATGACTCTCCAAACTGTAGCACACAGGCTCTGAGCATGTCCTCAAGAATTTGAATAATTCTCTCTCAGACTGCCCGTCAGTCTACGGATGAAAAGCCGTGCTGAGCTGCAATCTGGTACCATACTACTCCTGCATGGCCTGCCAAAGCTGCGAAGTAAGTCGACTGTCTCTGTCTGACACTATAGATATTGGCACTATGTGCAGTCTGATAATTTCTTGTTCGAAAAGCGTGCTCAGCTATGGGAAGCTATATTTCATGGAGATTGGGATAAAATGCGCTGATTTCGTCAGTCGATCCACGACAACCCAGATGACATCGTGTTTGCGCAAAGTCGTCGGCAACCCACTGACGAAGTCCATAGTGATATGTTCCCATTTCCACTGTGGGATAGGTAGTGGTTGCAATAGTCCTCTAGGCTTTCGTGCTCAGCCTTAACCTGCTGACACACCTCACAACTCCTCACATACTAGCTGACATATGCCTTTATCCCTGGCCACCAAAATAACCGCCGCATATTATGGTACATTTTGGTCCTACCGGGATGCACTGTGTACCCAGATCTGTGAGCCTCCTGAAGAATACCATCGCGTAAGTCTGCCACTATCGGAATCCACAATCTACTTCGGTGTCTCAAACACTCATCAACGGAAACGCGCCAATCTGGGTAATCTGGACTTTGTGCCATGTCCCTGAACCTCTGATACATCATATCAACTCTCTGACACTCCAAAACGCGCGGAATAGATACTGTTGGTACTTTAATCTGTCCGCAAATATGTGCATCTGCAGTATCTAGAACCTCTGACAAACTCATAGCTGTTGCCTCCTCGAGTAAATCAAACTCGTGAGTTATCTTGCAAACTATTGTCTCACTGTCTGATCCTCTCTTACTAAGGGCATCTGCTACGACATTCACCTTCCCAGGCTGATACTCGATGGCGAAGTCGTAGTCTTTCAGCAATTTCAACCACCGTCATTGTCTCATATTCAAGTCCTTTTGGGTGAAAAGATACTTCAAACTCTTATGATCTGTATACAATGTGAACTTCTCACCATAAAGGTAGTGTCTCAACACCTTCAGTGCAAATACAACCGCTGCAAGCTCCAAGTCATGCACTGGATAGTTCCTCTTATAGGTCCTCAACTTACGCGATAAATAAGCTATCACTCTGTCTCATTGCATCAGTACGCAACCCAATTCGGTTCCACAAGCATCCGTATGAACAGTTAATTCTTTGCCCAGCTCGGGCAACACTAACGACGGTGCGGAAGTCAACTTCTTCTTCAACTCTGTGAAGGCCGCCTCGCATTCACTGGACCAATGGAAGGTCACATCCTTTTTGGTCAATCTTGTCATCGGAGCTGCAATTTTGGAGAAGTCTTGTACAAAGCGTCGATAATATCCTGCCAATCCTAAAAAGCTCCTGATGTCTGTCACGCACTCTGGTGTAGGCCAGTCGATGATAGCGTGAATCTTACTCGGGTCCATTGAAATACCTCTGTCGCTGATCACGTGTCCCAAAAATTTCACCTCGGAAAGCCAAAACTCGCACTTACTGAACTTCACGTACAATCGGATTCTCTCACAAAGTCTTCAACGTCTCTCTAAGATGTCTCTCGTGGTCCTCATGGGTCCTTGAGTAAATCAAGATGTTATCGATGAAGACTATCACGAATCGATATAAAAAAGGGCCTTAAGACTCGATGCATCAAATCCATAAACACAGCTGGCGCACTCGACAACCCAAATGGCATGACGATGAGCTCGAATAACCCGTAACGTGTGCTGAACGCCGTCTTAGGTACATCCTCCTCTCTTATCCGCACCTGATGATATCCAGATCTCAGATCAATCTTAGAGAAGAACTGTGCTCCGGCCAACTGGTCGAATAAGTTATCGATCCTGGGCAAGGGATACCTATTCCTGACTGTCACCTGATTTAACTTTCGGTAGTCTATACACATCCTCATACTACCGTCTTTCTTTCTCACAAATAAGACGGGTGCTCCCCAGGGTGACATACTAGGGTGTATGAAACCCTTCTTCAATAGATCCTCTAGCTGGGCTCTTAATTCCTCGTGCTCTGACCGTGACATATGGTAAGGTCTGCTTGCTATGGGTCGCGTGCGTGACACTAACTCAATCATAAACTCTACCTGTCTGGGTGAGGGTAATCCAGGTAAATCCTCAGGAAAAACATATGGGAACTCGCGTGCTACTGGGACATCTTCAAGTCTGGTCATTGGCCCCTCATCGGACTCAACTATCATTGCGAGGATCTCCATTTCCTGAGTGGTAGCTAACCTTCCTCTCGTGATCAGAAATGACGTCGCGACTCTGGTAAAGGTGAAATCAGGAATCCCTGGTATTTGAAAAATGATGATTTTCCTAAAATAGTCCAAATGCGCGTGGTATGCCGCCAACCAATCCATGCCTAAGAGTATATCGAACTCTAGGTATTCTAATACTCGAAGATCTACGGGTAACTGATGACCACCAACCTCGACTGGACAATCTCTACAAGTCCGATTAGGATATATCTTATCCCCAGCGGCCGTGCTGAGGATAAGGTGGGTGCTAACGTTCTCAGGTGTCAAACCCAACACTCCTACTATCCGTCCCGAAATAAATGATATCGTACTACCAGAATCTATCAATGTATGCATAGGGCGATAAAAAATAATCAACGTGCCCTCGACGAGTTGCCGAGACGCATCACGATCCGGCGACAACCTGCTCCCTCGCCTGCACTGGCTGAGCTGCTAGTGGTGATGCTGGCTCCCTGGTACATTCACTCTTATAGTGCCCCTTCTGCCTACATCTGAAACACGTGACATTCTGCCTATGTCCGGAGCCCTGACCCCGTTGTCCGCTAACCCTATGGCCTTGTCCCTGCCACTGCTGACTCTCATCTCTGCCTCTCTAGAACTGACCCTGAGTCTGTCTCTGCGGCTGCTGGACTACCATAACCTGTTGTAGTTGTGCGGGTACAACTGCATGTGCATTGATCGTCTGACCGTCATCATATATGCGCCTCTACCCCATCTGATCTCTCTGATCGTGATTCCTCTTGCCTTTCCTGTCTGACCTCCCCTGGCCTCTATGAGTGTCGCGATGCACTGGAGCGGGGGCGGCATCGTTCCACATAAAAAATGTCTCGTGGGCCAACACCCTCTCGTAAACTTCCCGTACAGTCCTGGTTCCTGTCGACACAATCGCACCCCCAATCTCTGATCGGAGTCCTCGAATAAAGTAGTGGACCTGAAGTTGCTCGGTCCCAGCTACGTCCATCACAAAAGTAAGAAGGTATGTAAATCTCTCCATGTATTGCGACACTGTCCGGTTACCTTGCCTCAGTGTCAAGAACTCCTCCCTTAGTCTCAGCTGAATCTCAATCGGGATATACTGATCATAAAAGAATTTCTTGAACTCTGCCCAAGTACTTGGCTCTCCGTGGGCGGCTGTGTGGGCGATCCACCATACCGCAGCATGTCCCTCGAGCATAAATCCAGAAATCCTAGCCCGTATCATGTCGTGAATCCTCAAAAGTCCGTGAAGTTTCTCGCGTGAAAGGATCTACTTCCCAGCTACCTCTGGGTCACCGCCTCCGTAATAGTAGCCTGGCTGAAAATGAACAAACACCTTAATCAACTTCGCCTCAAATGATAAGGAGGTCTCGAATATGATCTCCTGGGGTGGGATCAGTGTAGGTGCCACGGCCGGTGTAGTGATTGCTGGCAGTATCTCGGTGGTAGTGGTCGTGAGTGGGGTCGCCGGAACAGTCAGGGCGACAACTATCTGCTCTACAGTAGTGGCGGTGGCGAGCGCGCAGGGGCCGGTGCCTGCGCTCGAAGTAATCGAAGAGTCTCCTCGAGCCGCAAACTATGAAGTGCGACCGTGTCGCGCAAGGTCTGATCCGAGTCGGCAGGTGTCGAGCCGCTCGTCTGGCCTCCATCATCCATATGAAGAACTGGACGTCCATCCATGTCGAATCTGCAAATCGCGAACGTGCCGCAAATCATCGTCGTAATACGTGTACATAAGTATTACAATCAATATATACACGTATAAGTCCTAATACTACCCGCTCATTTTGCTTCCCAACTAAAGTTCTAAGTTAGGATCTTTGGGTTTCCACGTCTAATGTTTGTTGTAAAATTTTATTCGGTTGTATTAAAATTTCCCCTAGGTTCGCCTGAACCTAGGCTCTGATACCAACTGTGATGGCTAAAATCTTGTGACAAATCAGGCACCGCCACGTCGCCGGACACGTCACCAAGCCATGCCACGTCACCTGCACGCCTGTCTGTGACGGCCCGTGAACTTACCATCTAATACTCCAACTTAGTAAATTTTGATATTTAAATGATTATTTTAGCAAAATATACTAAGTTATAAAGTTTTATAACTTAATTCATTTATTGTGATTTATTTTTAAGTTATTTTAGTAGCGGAAGTCTTAATAACATGCATATAATTAATGTAAACAATTTATGCAATATTTAACAACCTATGGGGTGGAAACCCAACAAAAAGATACCATGTATATCAGTTGAGGCAACAAAAATGTATAATAGGTGTCGATATACATGTATCAGGTAAAAGTCTCTATAAAAATCCAAATATATATATATATATATATATATATATATATATATATATATATATATATACGTAAATACAAATACCTACGAGTAAGCTAGTGGAGGCGCTCCAAATCAGAGGTAGTCGCCAATTACCGCCTTCCCCCGGCTCGTCGTAGGATCTGCAACTTGCCACCAACAAACAATGACAAGTTCCATGTGAGTAAATCCCGGAGAAGTTCAGTTAGTATTCACAAGAAAACCAAGAAAAACGACTACAAATCATGCATATAAAGTAAATGAACAAGAATGTAAAAGCATGAATATAAGTCGTGAGATAATCAAGAATATGGAACGCGAGTGTGGTGTATAGCTGTCGAGCCCTAAGACTAAATACTAAACCGAGAAGGCCCTGGAGGTGAGGAAATCCACACCCCCTCTTCACGGTCGAAATGAGGAACTCTATTGGTCGAAAAATAGACTTCCGCCCAACGCCTCAAAAGAGAGAAAATCTGCGACGGAGGTGGGTCTCACGTCAACTCGTTCTCGAAATCATCGACTAGCTGAGAAAAATCTCACGTGTAGTCTGGGGTATGACCAACACCGTAGCAACACTCAGATCGTCATCAACGAGAGAGCCGGAAAGGGGTAACACCGTCCCTTCGACCATACACAGACACACGCGGGAATATAGTAAACATGAAAACTGAACTGACGCAAAAAGTAATGTGAAATAAATAAGTTACAAGGAAAATAAGTAAATTCTAAACTGACTTTCTCGTGGGTTTACTTACCTCAAACGCTTTCAAACTTGCACACGCCTCGAGATACGCGCTCGATACCCGACTATAGTCTCCTAAATTCCTAGTATCCAATTATACCACTTTTGTTATTTAAAAGTCACATTAAAAGAATTTATAACGTGCGACTAAAAACTTGAGCTTTTGTTTCCAAAAAGTTTAATTTCGGCACACTTTTCGAGTTATGTCGGGGTGCCGATGCCCCAAAAGTCCTCAAAACTACTTTTTTATATTTTTTTTCACTTTCTTATATTTTTCTTAATTTTTCTAGATTTTCCCATAATTCTCTAGCTAATTTTTCTATTTTTCGGATATTTATTTGATTTAAAATTGTATTTTATTTAAAAATTTTAATTAATTAAAATTAATTTGGGTGGATTAGGCTCGGTTCGGCCCAACCAGGGTCACCCGGGTCGGGCCTGGGCTGCCCGGTCCGCCTGGCCCTGGGCTTCCCAGCCCATATGGAAGAGCAAGCAGGCCCAGCCTGCTGGCTCGTCTTCTCCACATCGTCTCTGCTGTGCATAGACGATGTCCCCCCCCTCCTCCTTTTTTTTTTCTTAATTCACAAAAACAACAATTTCAACAGCAACACCAACATTAACAACCTAACAACAACAATTTCACTCACCTTGATCAATGGAGGTATTTGCGAACGTCGTCACTGCCAAAGCCGTTCCTGGAGCCGCTACCGGAATCCACCGACGCTGGTGAGCTCCGCCGCGAGCCGTCTCCGGCCTCGCTCTCTCTCTCTCTCTATCTCTATCTCTATCTCTATCTCCGTCCGTTTACCCTCTCTCTCATTTTCTTTCCTTTTTCTCCTTCTCTCAACGCTCATCTCCCTCTCTCCTTCTCTTTCTCTCTCTTCCCGGTTTTTTAATAAAGATTTTTTTTTTTGTAATCATTTGAAGAGGAGAGGGGGTAATGATGAGGGATGAGTTTGATGTGATGTGACAGCTAAATCTCATACTACCCTGTACACCCGCGTTACGCGCACACATCGCGACCAAGCGAAATTCTTAATTAACGCGGCACATATTATTGAATAATAGTAAAATAAATAAACATTTGTCACACAAAAATAACAAATTTTACCTCGTTAGGCGTGCCCTACACTTTTCCGCGACGTCCACGTGGGTCTGAGCTTTGGGTCTTAATCTAAAATTGTCAGTTAATCGAGATTAATTAGAACGGGCCGTTACACCGAGGCAATGACATCTCAGGCATCTACGACTGAGTTAGGAGAGCCCGTCATTTGCGTAGGTGTTGTACGTATTTATTTACTGTTTTATGAACCTTTTGGGAAAAACTTGTATACCTGATATATGTATATGCTCATCTTTAGTAGCTTTGTTGCTTTCGATATATATGATATCTATTGTCGGGTTTCCACACTATAAGGTTAATCATCCCATACAAACTTTTAATTCTACCGTGTTTGCATGCTTCAAAGACTTCTACTTAAATGTTAATTTATAATAATTTGATAAATCGTGAACAACTTAACTTAGTCAATTTAATGTGAATATCCATAAAATTTTTCATAAATACTAAGTTAAGGCGAATATGGTACGTTTAAAGGTGTAGGTCGCAGGCAGTCAAAATTAAGTGTGTGGTGACTTGGCATGCTTGGTGACGTGTCCGGCGACGTGACGGTGCCCGGTTTGCTTCAGAATTTGGGGCCATCACGGTTGGTATCAGAGCTTAGGTTCAGGCGAACCTGGGGGAAAGTTTAATGGCTTAAGACATTGTGATACCAACATCACAGTTGGTATCAAAGCCTAGGTTCAGGCAAACTTAGGCGAAACTTTAATACAACCGAATAAAACTTAACAACAAACATTATGTGAAAACCCGAAGATCCTTACTTAGAACTTTAGTTGGGAAGCGAACATGGGACGGGAAGTGCCAAGGCTTATACGTTATATATTTTGATTTGTAATAGTATATATGCGTATACGAGGCTGATACGGACGTTCGCGATTTGCAAATTCGACATGGATGGACGACCAGTTCTTCATACGGACGATGGAGGCCAACCGAGTGGCTCGACACCTGTCAACTCGGATCAGATATTGTGCGACACGATCGCACTCCAGAGTTTACAGCTCGAGGAGATTCTTCGGTTGCTTCGAGCGCAGGCAATGATAATACCGACCCCTGCCACTCTCGCCACCACCACTACTGTAGAGCAGATAATAGTCGCATCCGACTATTCCGGCGAACTCGCTCACGACTACTACTACTGAGATACTGCCACCAGTCACTACACAGTTGACTACACCGACCGTGGCACCGACGCTGATTCCACCCTTGAAGATCACATTCGAGACATTCTTATCAGCTGAGATGAAGTTGATCAAGGAGTTCGTTCGTGTTCAGTCATGCTACTATCATAGAGGCAGAGACCCAGAGGTGGCTGGGAAGTAGATCCGTTCACACGAGAAACGTCACATACTTTTGAGGATTCACAACAACATGCGAGATATGATTTTTGGATTCGTGCTCAAGGGAGATGCTGCAGTATGGTGAACCGCCCACACAGCCGCCCACAGAGAGCCGAGTATTTGGGCAAAGTTCAAGAAATTCTTCTATGATCTGTATATTCCGATCGAGGTTCAGCTAAGACTGAGAGATGAGTTCTTGACGCTGAGGCATGGTGGTCGAACGGTGGCGCAAAACATGGAGAGATTCACACACCTGCGTACATTGCGATGGACGTAGCTGGAACCGAGCGACTTCAGGTCCATTTTTTGTATTCGAGGACTCCGACTAGAGATCGAGGGAGCGCAGATTCTATGCCAAATCCAGTAAGTGCGAGTTTTGGCATTCGGAGGTGAAGCCCTTGGGACACGTGATCAGCGACAGAGGTACTTCAATGGACCCGAGTAAGATTCACATTGTCATCGACTGGCCTACACCAGAGTGCGCGACAGACATAAGGAGCTGTTAGGATTGACATGATATTATCGACGCTTGTACGGGACTTCTCTAAATATCGCAGCGCCGATGACTAAATTGACCAAGAAGGTTGTGATCTCCCATTAACACAGTGAATGCGAAGCTGCCTTCACCGAGTCGAAGAAGAAGTTGACTTATTCCCGTTGTTGGTGTTGCCCGAGGCGGCCAAATACTTGACTATTATCACGATGCTTGTGGCACCGAATTGGGATGCGTACTGATGCAGGGAGACAAGTAGTAGCTTATTTATTGCGTTAGTTGGGGACTCATGTGAGGAGTTGTCCAAAGCATAACCTGGAGCTCGTAGCAACCATGAGTCTGTTAGAGGTTCCAGATACTGCAGAGGCACATATTTACGAGCAGATGCGAGGATTGACAATATCTATTCCAGACATCTTGGAATGTCAGAGAGCTGATGTGATGTATCAGAGGTTCAGAGACATGACACAGAGTCTAGGTTGCCCAGATTGGCGCGAGTTCGTTGATGATTGGTTGACACACCTATGTAAATTGTGGGTTCCTGCAGTGGTAGAGTGATACGATGGTATTCTTCAGGAGGCTCACAGCTCCAGGTATACAGTGCATCCCGGTAGGACCAAAATGTACTGTGATATGCGATAATTATTTTGGTGGTCAGGGATGGAGGCAGATGTCAGCCAGTATGTGAAGAGTTGTGAGGTGTGTCAGTCGGTTAAGGCTGAGCACAGGCCTGGAGGACTATTGCGGCCACTGCCTATCCCATAGTGGAAATGGGAACACATCACTACGGACTTCGTCAGTGGGTTGCCGACGACTTTGCGCAAGTATGATGCCATTTGGGTAGTCGCGGATCGACTGACGAAATCAACGCATTTTATCCCAACCTCCATGAAATATAATTTTCCACAGCTAAGCATGCTCTTCGCGCGAGAAATCATCAGACCGAACGTAGTGCCAATATCTATAGTGTCAGACAGAGACAGTCGACTTACTTCGCAACTTTGGCAGGACATGCAGGAGCGGTATGATACCAGCTTGCAGTTCGGCGCGTGACTTTTCATCCGTAGACTAGCGGGCAGTCTGAAAGACTTATTCAAATCCTTGAGGACATGCTCAGAGCCTGTGTGCTACAGTTTGGAGGGTTATGGGAGGAGTTTTTGTCACTTGGTGAGTTTACTTACAACAATAGCTATTAGGCTAGTATTGGGATGCCACCATTCGAGGCGCTATACGGGAGACCATTCGGATCACCAGCTTGCTGGATAGAGCCCGAGGACGTAGCTGGCGTTAGGTCTGAGATTGTTGTAGATCACACGGAGAAAATTTGGCTGATTCATCAGAGGTTACAGATTGCTCATGATAGACAAAAAGAGTACGTGAACAAATACCGCGACGAGCTGAGTTATGAAGTGGATGACTTGTTTCTACTTCAAGGTTTTTCCCTTGAAGGACATCATTGGGGAGAGAGAGTCTACTGTGCGAAGGCGATGCTTCACTTGTTCCAAGGTAGAGATTGGATTAAATTTGAATTTATGGACAAAATTTCTTTTAGTTGGGAAGATTGTAACGACCCATTTTAACCAATCCCGATTAACTGATAAATTACGGGTTAATATCATAAGCTCAGACCCACGTGGACGTCGTGAAAAAGTCTATGGCACGCCTAATCGGGGAAATATGATATTTTTGTATGGCGAGTGTTTAACTATTTTATTATTATTTAATAGTTCGCGCCGTGTTAGTTAAGAATTTCACTTAGTCGCGTTGTGCGCGTGTAGTGACGAGAGTGTGCGACGTCGCGGAGTGCGCGTAACGCGGGTGTACGTGGTAGTATGGGTTTGAGTTGTCACATCACATCACACATTACATCACATCACATCAACCCATCCCTCACCATTTCATTTTGTCCTTTCTCAAAATAAATAAATAAATAAATGAAAAATAAAAAAAGAGAGAGAGAGAGAGATAGAGAGAGAGAGAGAGAGAAAAAGAAAGAGAGAGAGAGAGAGAGAGATCGGGAGAGCGAGAGAGGGACGGAGGCGCGCGACTCCGCGCGCAGCACGACGGCGGCGTCGATCGACAGCAGTGGAGGACCAACAGTGGCGCGATGGACCAGCGACAACGGCTCGTGGATGCGAAGCTGGCGGCGACGCGACGGCGGCAGCGGCGCAGCCGCGACGATCGGCGCAAGCGCGCGACGGCGGCGGCGTGGCGATGACGCGAGGCGAGACGGCAGCGTAGTGGCGTGGACGACTACGCGCGCGGCGGCGACGGCTACGCGAAAGCGCGGCGGACGGCGTGATTAGCTGCAGAAAGAGGCGGCGCGCGGCTCCGTAGTGGCGACGTCGCGCCAGCGAGAGGACAGCGCGCGCGAGTGGCAGCGGTGGCGCGTTGTCAGACCGATCGATCCTTGACGAGGGGTGCGATTCGACGAAGTTCGATGACGAGATGGAGGTGAAGTGTACTTCACATAATTGAGTTGTGATTGAAATGACTTAAGTAATAAAAATGGTATAATTGGACATCAGGGACTTAGGCTACCATAGTCCGGTGTCGGGTACATATCTCGAGGCGAGTGTGGGATGTTTCGAAGGTGTTTGAGGTAAGTAATCACACGAGAAAATTAGTTAAAATTCTTTTATTACACTTACTTTATTTCGCATTTCAATTATTCCATTGTGCTATTTATTGCCGTTCAATTACTATACATCCACTCCCATGTGTGTATGTGTGTTTGTCGACGGGGTCGGCATGGCACAGACTCACACCCCGGGGCTAGCTACCCCGCGTTGTTCGAGTAATTGGCCCTGTTAGGGCTACGCGGTGATTATTTTCCGCGAAACCCGTGAGTTGAGAGATGTTTGACGAAGACCTAAGTCTACGTCAATGGTTCCTCTCGAGAGATGTTTGGCTGGGGTCTTTCGTTCAATGGTTCATCTCATTCGACCGTGAGATGTTTGGCGATGTGGTCGTCAATGGTTCCTCTCGGTTTAGCTACGAAGTTTCCCGGATGTCGACCAGGGTTCTCTGTCACGCTACTCTCGTGTCCAAATTCGACTTCTCAACGACTTATTTTCATGCGAATTACTTTATTTCTTGTCCCTTATTTAAATTGCATGAATTGTAGCCGTTTTATTGGAATTCATGAATATTAGCTAAAGTTCTCTGGGATTTAATCACCTGGGATTTGTCATTATTTTTTGTGACAAATCGCAGATCTTGCAATGAGCCGAGGCAATGGCATCTCAGGCATCTACGACTAAGTTAGGACAACACGTCTTTGCATAGGTGTTGTACGTATTTATTTACTGTTTTATGAACTTTTTGGGAAAGATTTGTATGCCTGATACATGTATATGCTCATCTTTAGTACCTTTGTTGCTTTTGATATACATGGTATCTATTGCTGGGTTTCCACACTATAGGGTTAATCATACCATGAAAACTTTTAATTATACCGTGTTTGCATGCTTCAAAGACTTCCGCTTAAATGTTAATTTATAATAATTTGATAAATCGTGAACAACATAACTTAGTCAATTTAATGTGAATATCCATAAAATTTCTCATAAATACTAAGTTAAGGCGAATAGGGTACGTTTAAAGGTGTAGGTCGCAGACAGTCAAAATTAAGTGTGCGGTGACATGGCATGCTTGGTGGCGTGTTCGGCGACGTGGCGGTGCCCAGTTTGCCTCGGAATTTGAGGCCGTCACAGTTCCTTCCTTCTGATTATGAACAACTACTTTATGAACAATATCAACACTGTGCACAACAAAGTCGTTCTGTGGAAGCTTACACTGAAGAGTTCTATCAGTTGAATGCTCACAATAACCTCAATGAAACAGAAGCATACCAAGTCCCAAGGTGCATTCGGGGTCTCCGTGACGTGATTCGGGACCAATTAGTTTTCCGGCCTATTTTGAGTCTACCGAAAATTGTCACCATTGCCTATAAGGTTGAAGCTCAGAAGCCCAAAAGTCCCACCAAATTTTCAAACACCAAATGCACCTTATTCGGCTCATAAAATGCACCATACCCTTCACCCATAAACTCCCCTACAACTGCCAAGGCCCTTAAACTCGACAATGCTGCTTCGAAGGCCTCGGGGTCCAAATTCATTCCTACTCAAGCTCCTAATCCATATGACAGACAATAGCCGAAAAATGTTATCATTGTGGGCTACTGGGCCACTGATCTCATGAGTGCCCACAACTTCACACCTTAAATCTTACTTATAAAGGTCTTCATGACGATGCTTTAGGGGAATTGTTTCAGGAGTACACCATTCATTAAGTTGAACTAGTAGTCAATAATGGGGACTGACGCGTGTCGAATGCGTCAAAATATATGATCCTAATGAGATTTTCAATGACTACAAGAACTGCGGTAGTGACAAGCATGTGGTCGATCCATGAAGACCAAGTTTCCAACCCAGGCTAAGAAACTAAAAAGTAAATCGGGGTGTTCACAAGAATATTCTCAATAATTAACTAAAAACAAGGAATAAAAATAATAAATGGAGAAATCAATCACAAAAAACAACCTAAACCATCGGTATCACAAACTTCCACATTTTGACACAATTGTACATATAGTCGTCAATCCAAGCAAATCATGCAATTCATAGTAATTTAGAGTAGCTATAGACTCGGTAACCTTTGCGGGTCCTCGCATTTCCCTATCTCGATGGTCAAGGTACGACAATGACCACTTCTTTAGTCAAACACATAACCATATACTCAAGCAAATTGAGTTTAATGCATTGACCGCAATGGGCTTTGTGAAGGTACTACACCTAGATATCAGTAGTGTTTTCAATTTAGCCTAGATCCCTATGATATTCAACTGGTCCCTAAAGAGATCAATCAATTGGTAGGGTCAATTGCCACTAGTGTGGTCTTATTGCATAAGTACGCATGCTTACAATTCACTAGCAAATAAATCAAAGTTTAAACATGAATTTAACCTCAATTATTCAAACTATAACAAAGGGAATAAATACTTGTGAAAAGCAACTTAAATAAATAAATAAATAGATCTCACATATGTTTTTATGCCAAAAGGATAATTTGTTCCACCTCCGGTCTAGATCAACGAACTTAGCTGGACATAATGCTTGAAATCTCCATTAAAATCTAAAGAGAACACAAGAAAAATAATGGTTTTTTGAGAAGAAGAGAGAAAAATAGTAAAGTAGTCATTCAAAAAGTGTGTTCTCCAAAGAATACTTAAGTCCTAATAAAAAAAAGGGCGCTAAGGGCACCCCACCATTTAATGAGGGCAGCCAACTTATTTGTAAAAATTCCAGCAAAAATGGAAATGACCATTTTGCCCCTGTATATATATAATGGTTCAAACCCCACAAACCATTTCGACAAGGAGTTAGGGCACCCCACCAGCAAGCATCAACCACAAAGCCACAGCCACATTGCGTTTGGCGAAGAGCTGATCGATTCTTGCTCGTCCAACAACGAGGTAACAATGTTTGACAACCATATTCGGGTTTTTTTAGAATTGTTTAGTTGCGTATAACAGTGAAAATGATGATTTGTTTGTCAACGTAGGGTTTGGTAATTTCTTCAAATCCGAAGTTGTTTCCACTATATAATGGAGGATTGTAATACTTCGGTGTCAGAGGAGGTCGTCCTTGAGGTAATGTTGCAAATGTTTTTGTGTTTTTTTTGCGGTTATCCGAAGTATCTGTCTGGGTGCGCGATTTTCGGCCTCGCAGACCGAGATGTATGGTATCGTCTCGGTCTCAGAGGACCGAGAGGTTTCTCGTAGGTGACAGGTCTGGAACGACCGAGGGTACTGGTAACTCTCGGTCTCACGTAAACGAGACTATGAAGAAAGTTCCGGCTGAACCGTACAACCGAGAACCTATTTTTTGGGTTTTTTGTGATTGTCTTTGTACATTTTGGTTGATTATAATGTTACTTGTTTGTATTGCGAGGTAATGTCGTTATCTAGTAATTTTTCGGACTACAAGGACACTTTTACACCTTCTAAGCCATTCCCCTCTCGAGAAGCGGCAATTTCATGGCTTCAACTGATTGGTGGCGAGAACAAGTTTGTGTTAGTAACGAAGCGCTCGGATGCGGGGGCATTAAGTGAAGGGGAAGGGTGAAAATTGCCCTGTGAGAGGTCCGGGACATATAGGGGACCGGCTCGAGAGAGTTGGGAAGGGAAAGCGGCAAAATTTTTAAAGAAATCAAGGAATGATGAAAAGGCGAGGACTCACACTAGTTCGAAGAAATGTGGATGCCCTTTCCAAAATTAACGTCAAGGAGAATGTTGACTCCTTATGGTATGTCACTGTGATTTGTGGGAGGCACAATCACGACACCGCAAGAAGATTGGATAAGGGGAGGAGGAAGTTGAGGATGCGGGGGGGAGGACTGAAAGTGAGCGGCTCAGGGAGATTAGTCCACCTTCGTCTTTTGTGGAGTGCGAGCAGGAAATTGAGGATGCGGGTGTGAGGACACCGGGGTCTCCAACCGGAGGCACCCCAGTGTCGGAGGCATCCCAATCTCCAATCGAATTTGAGTCATCCCACTCCACAAAAGCTTCTAGGCAGAAGAAATGCAAGGTTCCACAAATGCGACGTGCCAGTCGACGCACGCAAAGTGGATCTAACATGTCTTATAGTCATTGCTTAGAACCGGATTGGTTGCCACATGTTGATGCCATTATCGATGTGGTTTCCGATGGGAATTGTGGATATAGGTGTATAGCCTCTAGGCTTGGACTTGCCGACGTAGACGGGTGGAGGATTGTGCGTAGACGAATGTACGATGAGATTATCGGGTATGAATACCTATGGCGGGAAGTGCTTGGCTCGAGTTTCGAGCCTGTCAAGAATGCGGCGCATTGCCCAGAGGCTATAAGAGGGGGCATCTTTCAAAGAATGGTTGACACTTCCAGACATGAGATTGTTAGTATCCACCGCATTCAATGTCATTCTCATCAACCTCTCGCATGGGAGTGCCTCCACATTCCTACCTCTACGTAGTACTCCAACGTCGTCATTGCACAGCAGACTTATCATTGAAATGGCGAATGAAAGGAATATCCATTGGGTTAAGGTAAGTTCTATGATTTTTTTGTGAATTGGTTTGTTTCCCCCTTAATCGGGTTGGTGACAATATCTTCTATGTTCTACTGTTCATTTTGACAGGTGCAGTTGCGTGTGAATGCACCGCTGCCATCCTTATATCCATCGTGGGATCGGTACGTTGAGGACTGCGCCAAAGGTTGGCGAGATGGATTCGTTTTTCGAGACATCGCGCCCATTGCAACCGCGATCATGAAGCCATCATACCGTTGTAGATTTAGATACACCATAGGTTAAAGCTTGTACCTAGACGGCTAAACATTTAGAAATTCTGGCAATTCGTCCGAATGTTCTATGTATATGCAAATGTTATGATATGTTTTTATTGGTGTTGTGTTTCGATTGTTGTTTACTAATGGATGGACCCTTTTTAGAGTCAGTTTGAATGTTACGGAGATTTATAATTAATTAAGGTTCGGTGCAAATTGTCGTGCTGGATTTTCAATCTTGTATTGTTAGTTTGACGACTACGAAGATTTTTTTGAAACCGTAATGTTCAAATTCATCCATTCCTGATGTCGCGGTCAAGCAGGTTCGTGAAACAACCCTTATTTTCGGTCACCCATGACCGACAAGTATTCCAATATATCGGTTGTGTATAACCGAGTCCTATTTCAATTTCTCGGTTGTACACCACCGAGTCTGGATTGACCATTTCAATTCGCCTGACTCTCGTCCTATGACGACCGAGCCTACTGAGACCCTCTCGGAAGTGGACAACCGATACGCAGTAAACTCTTCCGGTCTTCGTGGCCGAGACTACGACTTCCCAAAAATATTAGCTTATGTCTCGGCTTTGGCCGAGACGGTTGACATAGTCTCTGGCCCGTGTGGACGAGAACCACGATTTCCCAATTTTTTTACATTTGACAAAACCGCCACACACACATTACATCTACTCTACCAAATGTAACTTAATTCGACGATCTTCAACCGAGCCCTAATTTGGAGACGAAATCGGCTCACACACCGGACCCTACAAAATGCAGAAACCTAGAACAACGATGGAGAAACACACGACGAGGGACGAAGAACACGATTTCGGGGATTCCTCTCACTGGTCGATTCAAAACAAATGAATTCTTCCACCAGGAGTTCGGTGAACGAGGGTGGTGGTGGTGGTGGGGGTGGTGGGATGCCCAAGGGTTTGCACGAGGGTGGTCGGGTGCAAGGGTTTTTTGCACGAGGGGTATTTTCGGTATTTTGAGTTTAATTTTTGGGTGCCCTAGATAAATCGATTTATGCCCACATTAACTGGGTGCTTTCATTAAATGGTGGGGTGCCCTTAGCGGCCCTCTAAAAAAACCTTATAATTTACTTTTTGGAAGATAAAGAAATCAATTTTGGGGGTTAGTCTCCGGACATGTGCGCCGACATGTGCGCCGAGGATAATTTGGTGGCTATTTGAAGTTGTTTGCAGGGTCCTACAAGTGTCAAGCGTTGATTAGAGGAGCCTGTTGGACCAGATGACTTGTCGGGCTTGCATTAGAGGGGCGATGCTGCTGAAGATGTTGGGCGAATGAAAGGCTGACACGTGGCAACATAGGGCTTGGAAAATCGCACGAAACGTGCGAATTAGTGGGATAGCACACCCTCACGCATCCTGAGGCGTATCCACAGCTGCTGGACGTGAAGAGATATTGTTGATGATGTGCTGGACCAGTGGTTGCGTGCCATGTGGCAGAGCTGGTGGGCAAGAAGAAAATAGCACAACGTTGTGCGTCAATATGGGAGACATAAATGCATGTATTTCGAGATTCTATGAACGCCCGGGATGTCGAGTAATGTAAGTGTGTTACCCTCATGCGTCTCTTGGTCACTCCTCAAGTCTTCATCAACTAACCCATGCGTGTCTCGAGGCAAATCGAAAGGTAGCTGATCCACTGCATGTAAATACACTGCTTTAAGTAGTTTTTCGCGCCGGATTCAACTGCGCACCCTAAAAATCCTGAAAATAACAAATAAAGACAATTAAGCCAATATTTTGAGACTTAACAATAAAAAATATATAAATAAACTATATAATATGACATAATCAATGACTTATCAAGGACCATTTCACTTGTGCGGTGCAACCCTTGCTTTTAAGCCCCAAACAACCACTATCATCCCAACATCATCAAGTCTTCCAAACACGGTGCACAGTCATACATAAAGTTTGCAATGTCATCATCGATAGTGGAAGTTGTGAGAACATTGTTTCTAAATCCCTGGTGAAGGCCCCTGAGTGAACCCTTATCCCACACCCAACCCCATACAAGGTTTCTTAGATTAAGAAAGGTAGTGAAGCTCGAGTCACTGAACAATGCAAAGTCCCCCTGTCTATTGGAAAGTATTACAGTGATGTCGTGCTTTGTGAAGTTATTGACATGGACGCCTTCCATGTTTTCTTGGGTCGTCCCTGGCAATTTGATGTCAAAGCTATCCATAAAAGGGACAACAACACATTATGGCACCCCCCACGCCCTAAGGCTGCTAGGTGTGCTCCTATGCAGGTTGCGCTATAATGGCCCGAATTAATTAAACTAAGATTAACGTTAACTTAAGGATTAACGGTCGTAATTCGGGCATTACATGGACAATTCTGTTAACTCAGACACAAGAACTGAGGAAATATGTTATTTATGGCTTATATGCGATGTTTAAAATTATTATTATTGTATTGCATTGCATGTGTGTACGTTGTTATCGGGTAAGTTAGTGTGACGAAGAGTTACTTTGGGAAGCGTGTCGACATGGGCATTGGGTAGGAGTGACTCTGGGATGCTAGACTACTCAAAGAACTAGGGTGTGATGTCTAATTAAATCATAGCCTAAGTAAGTTAATTAAATAAAGTAAAGTATGACACACTTAGAGATGCGTGTCAGGGCGTGAGGCAACGAGTGCTAGGTAGTCGGGGATTGGTGGGACCACTAAGTTATCCATAAATGTGTCTAACTATACCAATCATAAGTGTTAATGTACCTACGTGAATTAATTTGATAAAAAATAAATAAAGTCATATAGTTTGGATTGATTAGTCTAGGACCTTAGGCACTATTTGGTTCGAGTGTTAGCTTATGTAACCCTAGGATTAATTGTAAGGCTGGCGATTGGTTCGAGTGTTAGGTAATAAATGGTCTTACCAAAGACCTCAAATCCAAGCTTACCTAAAGACATTGGGGACATTGTCTTTAGATAAGAAAAATGCATCTTGTTGGTGAAAAGTATTGTGAAATCCGAGAATTTCGTAAACTTGATTAGACGACTAATTAAGTATTTTCGGATTTAAATTGAGATTTAAGGCTATGTTGTTGTTGTTGGGGCAGTTGATATTTAAATTGGAAAGGGGAAAGAATTTAGATGATGATGATGATGATGATGATGATGATGATGATGATGATGGTGCTTATTGTAATTGTTTTCGTTGTTGTGGTTTTGTTGATTCAAACATAGATTATTGATGAAATGGAATACATAGCCGAATTGTGGGATGTTGGTTTCTTGGTAGAATTATATGAATTGATGATATAATGAGTTATCAAATGAGAAGATGAATGGCTTTATATCTTGTTAAAATGAGTCAAATTAAAACTCATTAAGATTCCAAATTAATATTTGGGAATAAGGAAAGCCTACATTGATAATTTGATTCTAAACTTTAGTTTGGGAATGCGTTGTTGTTGATGTAACGGAATGAATTTCATTATTGGTAAGTGGAATGGCTTAAATTGGGATTCGTTGAAGGTTTCCGAATTGATGTTTGAAATAGGCAAGCCTATTATTTTGTAATTGAGTTATAAATCCCAATTTGGATTTCATAGGCAAATTGTAAGTTGTTTTCAAGTGCAATAAGTGGATAAAATGAGTTCAATGGACTCATTAAAATCTTAAATCAATGTTTGGAGAATGAAATAGACTATGGTTTACAAACTGAGTTTAAGATTCAATTTGAGAGTGCATATACAAGTTGTTATTTGTTTTGGAATTCGACAAAGGGTTTAGAACCTATTTATAGGTTAAACGTACGGAAAAGAAGTGAAACATTGCTTTCAGAGGCGTCAAGTAGTCAATAAAGGTTATTAGAGGATTTTAAACCCATTTTAAGTTGAAATATGACTTTGAAGTATTGAAATAGAATTGTAATTTCAATTTGGAATGCATAGGAAACTTGTAAGTTAATTTCAAAACTTTAGAAGGAATTTATCGGAGCTTTAGAAGGAAGTTATCGGAGCTTTTAGTGGTTTGAACTTCGTTGTGAGATTGAAAGTGGTTTATAACAAAAAGTGAAGTACATAGATAAGCTTGAAAGTGGTTTCACTTCGTTATAACCTGAGTTTGTGTTTAGTTTGCATTGCATTTTGTATCATTTTTGGTCATGCATATATGACATCCGGATAGAGTTGTCCATGCTATGGGTTGTAAGAGTGTGAGGTGCTCTAATCCAGACTAGACATACTGCAGGCATCTAAGGCGGGTAATGTCGACTTCGGGTAGCCTGCATTGGACTTCCATTATTATTTTAGGTTCATTCTTAAGTCGGGCAACCTGTTTGTGAACCTTAAATAGTAATGAAAGGGTTTCACGCTATTATATAAATTTCTTGTTATTGGAAAATGTAATTACATGTCGCCATGTATTCAGACTAACATTTGTAGGAGTACAGAGCAGTGTAGGAGTTTACTTACCTGACATCTTCGAGTTGTTTTTGATGATGTCAGATTCTCAGTGAAGACAAGGAAAAATGGGCTAGATTCGAAGACTTGGTGAATGGTTTTAAATTCTTAAAGTTTAATTTTCTTGTTGTAATTATTTTATGTATATTATTTTGGGCTTTGTAGTAAGTGTGGGACGTTATATATTCTTGAATAGGTTATAAGAGTCTCCTAAATTTGTGAGAAACAAATTAAGAAGATTTTTTTTATTTAGTTTCAATTTATAGTTTTTATTGTAAAGCTGTAAATAAGGTATCGGAGACCTTAAATTAGTTTAAATGTTTTAAATAGAGATGTATTGTGAACTGTGGGGAGTTGTGAGTCCTTCTAGGCTTCTTCCCATTCTGCTGTCTATTAGGTGAATTTTCCAGCATGCCATTTTATGGGAGGTGCTACCAAATTTTTTACAAAATAAGGATATTTGCTACAATTGAACTAATAATTAATTTTGGTCTATTAAGGATATAAATTTAGTTTTGCTAGAGTAGAGTTCTTATCCCACGAACTAGCAAAAAGGGCAGGCTGGTGGAAAAACTCATATAAGCAAAAAATCTCAAATATCCTTGATCATGAGACATATAATTGTCACTATAAATAAGAACCATTACTCCAATAGTAGTAATTAATATTGAAATAAAATAAGTAAGTGGACTGATCAAGTGACCAAACTCTAAGGAAAAATCATTATTGATGGCCCAAGACCATCCATATTGATAGATATGACTACCTTTTATTTGCCGCGAGTGTTATTAAGTATTGAAATCAAAAGTATTTTGAGGTGTAAAGTTGATTGTGTTGTTTAGTTGTCTAATTAGCGTAATTAAGCTAAGTCAGGACTTAGTGAGACGGGTCTTGTCAAGTCTATCCTACACCTCATTACATATAGCCTTTCCCAACCCATAACCTCTCGTTCTTCACGCACTATCTCCAAAATCAAGAACTCATCTCTTTCTTCACTTTCTTCACTTTCTTCGCGAACTCTTCTCCTTCTTTACCTTTTTCACGAACTCAACTCCTTCTTTACGTCGTCTACATCCATAAGAGGAAGAATACCTTCACATTCGCGGTGCTGAGAAGGCGCTCAAAGTGTTGATGGATCTGGGGCGGACCAGTTTGGTGGTTCTGGAAGGACTTGGCGAGGCTATTCATGATTGATGCGTTATCACAAAGTGTTGGAGAAGCATAGATGATGGATCTGGTGTTATAGAGAGATGTTTTGATTTTGGTTTTAGAATGAGAAAAAAATGTGAGGAATATAGTCGATCTAAATTTTTCCCCATATCTTTTACATAATAATTTTGCATCATCAAATATTTTCCATGTAGATTATCTTCAATCGTGTTTAGATTTATGAATTTATCTTTGTAACTGAAGGAAATTGCTTCATGACGTTAACGAAAAGTTGAAAAACCTTTTGTTATGTAATCGTGGCTTCCGGTTTACTATTTTTGTTGCCATTTAGGTCAATGTCACTTTACAGTTGAGAATGTAATTTGTTCATCAATAAAATTGCGTTCTTCAAATATCACTTTCACATATCGAAAAGATTTGAATTCATGATCATTTTGTTATGTTGTGGGCTCCATTAAGCCGTCTAAGCTTTCTTGATGAGTGTATCCCATGTTTTTTTCCAACTGCACATAGCTTAGTCCCAAATCTCGTTGAAGAAGACGCTGAGAAGAGAAGGGGAGGGGATGGATGAACTGTGGAATGCTACCTCAACAAACGTTGCCACAAGGTGGTTTAGGGTTTTGTAAAGGTGGTGGGTGATTTGGTAGTTGGAAAATAAAGATGGGTATTTGAGACTTTTCACAAACTTTTTATTCTTTAAAGACTAAAATACCAAGAGGTGAGGACTTGAACCAAAAAACTTTAAATAAAATACCTATCTATCCCTAAGTTAAGGCTTAGGTAAGTCAATTCATATACTTTACATATAACTCCAACCAAACATGGCCTTAGATTTTCATCTAGATGATCCTAGATTGAAGAAACTAGGGAAGCAGTATCATTGATTTGTGTCACTGGAGAGTTGGACAGTGTGAAAGAAGGCCTTAGGATTTTCCTCAAGATACGCATACACACTTGATTCGATCAACAACTACTTAAACCACACTTAATGGATTTCCTCATCACCACTATCACAATTTACATGCAAATCAAGAAGATATCAAAGGGTTTTGGAGCTGGATTTTAGCATTTGGAGATCAAATTGAAGGATTTAAACATAAAGGTAATAATTTTTATCATCCTCAAATCTTGAAAATGAACTCCAAATCTTGAGTTTTTGACCAAAACGAATTTCAAGCTTAACTTCTGTTTTCAAATGATTCTTATATGAATTTGAATCTCATTAACAATGCAATTTAGGTTTTTAAACTGGTTTTGATGGAAATTTGGCTTTTGGTGATAATTGGAAAGTTGGATGAAAGTATGAATTTTCTAGAAATTAATTAAAATTGTTGTTTTGGTTGTTGTTAGTGGTGTTTTTGAAGTCTCCATTAAGTGGAGAATGAGTTGACAAGGTTGGGATAGCCATTTGGGATGTTGGGGACAAAATTCTCAAGTTGAGAATTATGTCACCTAGCACTGATAGCATGATATCCAATCTGGGTGCTTAACTGTTCTTCGAAATGAAGAACATTAGTGCGCTAATTGTCTTCCTGATGCGCTAGGTAAGCTCCCTAGCAAGTATTGACTGTAGAAAACCTAATTTAAGGTTTTTCGACTTTATACGTACCTAATCACCTATTAACATACTAAATACATAAAATTGAACTTCATGGGACTATGGGGACCATAGCTCGAGTATCGAGGAACTAGACGAGGTCGAATTCGAAAGTCCGGAGAAGTCAAAGCATGTATTGAGGCGTGTAAACCCATTGGAAAACTATATGGAATTCATGGCGTGTTTTATCGATAGTGAAATACATGTGTGACTGCTGGTGGCCATACATGGGTTTTCACTCAAATCTCGATGTGCATTAGTTATGGCTAAATCACTTGTACGAGTTACTTGTGTTTAGTGCTTGTGTCGACGGTAGTAGAATATATCAACGACCGTCGGGAGGGATGTAAGGTATTCCCTTGATTTGAAATAGCATTTGGAAAGATTCATCCGTCAAACGTAGTTGGGGTTTAGTCACAGTAAGCCTACAAGTTTATACGTGGTTCTTGTTCTGTTTTATCCATTATCGTCTGGTTTAGGTCAGGGTTTTCTCAAATTATTTGGTTGTTTATCTCTTTATTGTTGCTTTATTTATGGATCTGCTTTATTGGTATGTGTTATCACATCATTCACTGATGCTTTTTCTTGTCGTATGCCGCTTACATTTATGGAAATATGACTTACCGTTACCATGTGTTATATTCGCATGTCTCGTAATTTGTCAGTTTACTACTCGACTTGAGTGGCGGAGTGACGCAAGTACTACATGAGGGTTTCTTCAATGGAAGGAATTCACATGTTCGAGTCCTGGCGTCGATAATGAAATTATTTCTTGGCAATTTCTCTTGGTCAATGGGTTTGGTGGGACCGAATTGACCCCATGGGATTAGTCGTACCCAAAGGGTGTGGACACCTATGGTTATAAAAAAGTAATATATCAAATTTATTTCATGAATATTGTGTGGATTTCTCTTGGGATTTCACTCACCAGACTCGTGCCTGTATTTGTTGGGCGACTGAGTGCAGATCCTTCAAAGAGCAAGAGCAAGGGCAAGGGCAAAGAAGTATTGGGCGATTACCTCTGAGACGGTGACGCCAACTCGTGTTTGACTGCAATATGTATCTATTTATGTTTTTGTTAGGTTTTGGGGACTATAGAACACGGAATACATGTAATGTATCTTTTGTTGTACTTGTTTCGCATTTGTTATATAGATGACATTCTTTTGTCGGGTTCTCCACTACTTAGGATTGTTAAATATTGCATAATCTATTCACTTAAAGACTTGCGCTATAAATTGTATTATAACTTGGTTGATTGACTAACTGGCTAATTAAATTACTAATAATTACACGACGAATAATTATCTAAGTTAGGGTTTATCGTAAAAACATGTAAGAAACCAGTTAGGTCGTGTGGTGTCATATATAAACAGGTCATGACACGAAAGGGCCGAGTGACGTGTGATGCGACATGTCGGGTCCCATGGTGGATTTAGAGTTTAGGGCTCTCACATACGTTGTATCGCCAGCATCGATGCCACGCCAGCGTTACTCGATATACTTGTGATCCTGCTATTATCCTTATAGTTTAAGCCATTTATCCTGTTCATTTAGTTGATTATTCGTTAGGTATTTATTGACATGCAAGAATCACATCTGACAGCAAAAAAAATACTTGCATGAATTTAGAGCATTACGAAAACCAGAGTAGCAGGTAAATAAGTAAGCATACGTCACTATCATCGCATCTGGTCATAGAGAACTCGAAATGAAAAGTAAATTAAAGAATAGTAGATCAACATAAAACCTTTGTATGATTACATCATTATTATATGACTAAACTCATTAGTTTCTCGGTGGTTGGTGTAGACCCACTACCCACTGTTTTGTGCATTGAAATAACAGCTCAGGTTGCAATCCTCTGAGTGTCTTGATTTCACGATTTCTTGTCTAACCTTCTTCATATTATAAAATTCCAGATAATAACCCCGATAAACAACTCAACTAGTTAATTAGTCTATCCCTTAATATACCAAAATATGCCCCGGTGAACTACTCAACTAGTTAAATCAGAATGAATTGCGGTAAATCATGATATCAAAGAAGTAAAAAAAAAGTCAGCAACAGATAAATACAATTCATAAAAGCTAAATTTTGTGAAGCATTCTCCTAGGTTTTACACACCGCAAAAGTCGCGCTCCAACTTCCCCGCCCCAAATCCGACCTCGACTAGCTCTCGATGCCCAAGCTATGGTCTCTTAGCCCCCTGTAGTTAATTTGAAGTGTTTTAGATTGATCTAGACTGGTTATGTTATGGTTTAAGCCAAAAGCCCTAAAACAACCCCTTAACAATAATTGTTGTCAATGGTACATAGCACACTAGGTAGGTTACCTAGTGCGCTAAATGCGTCTAACGCACTAGGGAGCCACCTAGCGTGTTCATTTGAAAAACAACACAACGCCCAAAACGGATAGCACGCTATCCACCCTGGCTAGTGTGCTATCCTTATCAGGTGGAAAAATTCTCAACTCGAGAATTCCAATGACCAACAATAAAGCTAGATGCATAATAACAATAAATTTATCATCAATTTCACCAAATTCATGCATTCACAATTTGAACAAAAAACCACCAATTCCATGGAAATCTAGTTTAAAACACAAATTTGTTGTCATAATTGACTCGAAATTTACATGGAAAACAGTAAGCTATTATAGAAATTCGTTTTGATGAAAACACCCAAATTTAAGCTCCTTTTTTAGAATTGCAAAGGAAGGAAGATGGAGGGAGTATTAGCTAAACTCTTGATCCCTGAATTTGAGTTCTTAGCACTAAGTTCCTTTCAATTTCTAGCTTCCAATCTCTCCAGGATTTTTGATTTTACATGTTCAATGTGAGCGGGTTGATGATAAATCCATTAAGTGATTTTGATAGTGTTGGCTTTGATCAAATGTGCATACATATCTCGAGGACCATCTAATGCCTATATTTATGCTATCAAACACCAATTTATGAATCCATTAGGACACTTAAATAAGCTTTGTTAGTACAACTTAAAACCAAGTACTCGACGTCTGATTTTCTCCGCCTTGACATACATTTCGAGGCAAATCATAACTCGCCTATTCGATATGTTCGAACTAGCCTTTGGTTTTATTATTCATTTCCTTTGCTAAAAAAATATTTCAAATGGATTAACGGTGTTATCCTAGTGTATCCATACTTCGCCTACCTGTTACCAGCATCGATACGCATTACGAGGCAAATACTAGTCATACAATCTCGCTTGAATATATAAATGTAAATACACACATGTGATGTGATATGATAATTAATGACTCTGAACACCACAATATAGACAAAAATCACTCATAAATAACATTTGATGCATAATAAGACGTGTTCTAGTCCTATCCACGGTGTCTACATAGATCTGAGCTAACATCCTATTCTGAAATTTTCGAAAAATTGTGATTAATAAATATTGGGCCGGTACGCTATTACCCCTTTTTCTGACATTCTCGTCCCATTATGCTTCTACCTCTCCATTCCCTTCTGGCCCCTCCATCTTCTGCCTTTACCCAGCAATTACTTACCATCTCAGGCACCGCTTTTCAAAATCTCATCCTGCAAAGCAAGCAAGTCATCGTTCTTCTCTGCAAACAAAATGGGACAACCACCCATTCCATTTATGATTTTGACTCATCCTTACTTTATGAGTTTGAATGTATTGCCCCCTCCACACTACCTAGTTCCCTACCCCTAATGAGACCCATCCAACATTGTATTGATTTGTTGATTAATGCGTCGTTACCTAATCTTCCTCACTATTGTATGAGCCTCTCGGAACATACCATTCTCAAATTCAAGTAGAGGACTTTCTCAGTAAAAGATTAATCGGAGAAAGCTTAAGCCTGTATGTTGTCCCTGGTTTACTCACTTCTAAAAAAGATGGGTCTTGGCAGATATATGTCAACAGCCGTGCTATCAACAAAATCACTGTCAAATATTGTTTCCCCATTCCTCATTTAGAAGACATGCTAGACAGTCTTAAGGGAGCTACTGTATTCTCTAAATTTCATATTCAAAATGGATACCACTAAATTCGTATAAGGCCCAGTGATGAATGGAAAACAACATTCAAAACAAATCCGGACTCTATGAGTGGCTTGTCTTGCCTTTTGGGCTTTGTAATGCTCATAGCACCTTCATGAGACTTAGCTAGCAGATATTGAAGCCTTTGATTGACATTTCAGTTGTTGTGTACTTCGATGACATCCTTGTGTTTAGTAAGGACACTACACTGCACCTCCACCATATTCACACAGACTTCCTTATCATGTGAGAGAATCAACTGTACCTCAACCTTGATAAGTGCTCATTTTATCAAATGAAACTTCTATTCATGGGTTTTCTTATCTTGGCTAAGGGCATTCATGTGGACGACCAGAAAGCTTAGGCAATCCGAGAATAGCCTACTTCTTCTCATCTCCATGAGGTACGCGGTGTCATGGCCTAACTACCTTTTATCGTCATTTCATTAGAGATTGCATCTCTATTGCCGCTCTTATTACTAACTACCTTAAGAAGAACAAGTTCTTTTGGGGTGTAGAACAACAGACTAGCTTTGCCACCCTCAAAGACAAATTATCTACAACCCATGTTCTTGCTCTATCTAATTTTGAAAAGGCATTTGAATTGTAAACCAATGCTTCTATGGTTGGCATTGGTGCTGTACTTATGCGAGAGGATCATGCGTTGGGTTTTTTCAGCGAAAAAATCAGTGACCCACAACAAAAATGCTCGGCATATAAGCAAGAATTCTATGCAATCATTCGGGCTTTACATCTTTGGGAACCTCACTTAATAAAAGGGAGTTTGTCTTATATTGTGATCACTTAACATTACAGTTCATTAACTCACAAAGTCTCCTAATCGAATGCATGCTCGATACGTCTTTTTCCTTATATGACACAAGTATACTAAAGTGGCCTTCTTAATCGGACGATGTAACTCTAAGAGAAGATTCCAGAGCCAACATGATTCGAAAACCACATTTGCCACCCCACGATATTCGGCCTCGGCACTAGAACGAGACAATGTGAGTTGACGTTTAGAAGACCATGAGACCAAGTTGTCTCCCAGAAACACACAATACCCGGATGTAGATCTCCTCGTATCAGGGCACCCACCCCAATCTGCATCAGTGTAAGATACCAGAGTAGAAAAAAAGGATGGGTACAAATGAAGACCATGATCCAAAGTACCCTGAACATATCGAATAATCTGTTTGAGAGCAGACATATGATCAACCCTCGGATCATGCATATGGAGGAAAACTTGTTGGACGACATAAGAAATATCCGGCCTGGTGAAGGTGAGATATTGTAGAGCCCCTGCAAGACTCCGATACGAGTAGGATCATCAAAAGCAAGATTAGAAGTAGCACTAACCTTAGGCTTAGTGTTAACAGGGTGTTCATAACAGAGTGGCAGATGTTCTTAGTTTAAGCCATTCTCACTTATTTCAAATGTCTTCCTCTGTAGTCGGCTTTGACTCTCTCAAAGGGATCTAAGCAACTGATGATGACTTCAAATCTATTTGGGCTTCTTGTGTTTCTCATCTCCTCTTGATGATTACTTAATTGTGGATGGTTTTTGTAACGACCCATAATTTATTAATAGTAAATTAGTAATCAGGGTTACTGACCATTGACGTGGCCCGAGAGTGGGTACACAATCCGAGACAGTGGGTACACAATCCGAATACCCAATGTAAGGATTGAGTAGTATAATATTTTTTAGTGATGGATGTCTTGTGTGATGTATATGTATAGACTACTAAGTCATTCATACTTGTATATATAATTTGAGACGTGGGCGGAGACACACCTCGAGATGCGTACTGGCGTATGACCGGGGTAGAGATTGATGGTGGTAAGTTAGTTTAAGGTTGATATATATATATAGATATATATTAATATTAAATAAAACCTAAGTTAGTTAAATAAAACATTAGCCATTTGATATTTCTCAAGATACGTGTCAACACATCAAGAAACCAATTGAGTATGAAATTCTGTTATCAATGATGATATAGTGAAAAGTTAGTGGATTTTTATGTCATGATAAGAACTATTAGATTAGTCTCGAGATGCGTAGCACATTAAGATCAATGACTAGGAATCAATCTTATATACATAAATACATATGATTAACATGCAACTCATTCTCATTTTAACAAACTTAGAGAAGAAGTAAAGCTGGAGAGGAGATTTAGAGGAAGAAGATCAATAGGTTGTGGAGGAACTTTGGTGAATTAAAGGAAGTTGGAAGATCATCAATTAGGTAAGTTAGTTTTCATTAGCAGTTTTGATAAAATTAGAAGTGTTAAATCAGTTTTGGTTTTTGTGGGATTTCAAAGGTCAAATGAAATCATTTTTCGAAATTGGTTTACATATTTGGACTCCTTGTGAAAAACCATTACATTTGCTATAAAGAAGTTTGGAATTCGGAGTTAAACTAACCAAGTTATGATCAATTAAAGTGTTAGGTGTGTTCTTAAGTTTTATTAAAAAATGCATGCTATTTTGATGGTTTAATGAATATATATATATATATATATATATATATATATATATATATATATATATATATATATATATATATGAAGTGTATGCTGAGTTTGTGGTTGGTGGGTGTTTTGGGTTCCTAGTTGATGGTAACATGGATCTAAGGCAATGGATATAGCCAATTGGAAAAGGAAACCTGAAAATTCGAAGTGCGAAATTTTGGGATTTCTTGCGTTTAGCGCGCTAAGCGTGCTAGCTAGCACTCTACCTGCGTGTAGCACACTGGTAAGTATGGGTAACACGCTAAGAGGGTCACTAGTGCGCTAGATAAACTACCCAGCGCACTAGGTACTTTTGACAACTCACTGACTGCAATTTCCTAACTTAAACTCAAACACCTTAAACAAGCTTAACACACTAATTGAGGGTCTAAACATATTCTAAAACTATCAAATGATATCAGGAGCCTAGGGAAGAGTCTCGAAGGTTCGGGTACGAGTTTTAAGGTGTCAAGAGATTTGATTAGCATAGGAGCTTGGCGTGGTTTGTAAGTAAACTGATTTAGATATTTATGTCTATTTCATTTTTATTAAGCTTCTTTTTTACATTCATTTGGACTGATGAGCCTATTATACTCTTAATGCCATGACTTTGTTGTTTCATCTTATTTCATGAGTTTGTTATCGTGGCATTGGGTTATGCTTAAGTGGTATTTATTAACTCTTATTCACATGCTATATCATTCTTGGTTGTTAAGTGTGTAAAGTAAGTAGAATAACATGTTATTAGGTGGGAGTTCTATGGTAAGGTGAATCTATTTTCTTTGTGCATTAGTTCTGCGATTTAATTGTTGGGTTCCTAAACTGCGTCAATTCTTGAGTTATGAAAGTAGTTATTGTATCTAGGACCATTATAGAGATGTGCATGACATACGAGGTCACTAGATCTCTAGAGATGTCAGGATCTCACTATTAGCTTGTGCAGCACACGGGGTATGAGACTCGGGGTTGTCGAAAAGTATTATATATATACGAAAAATAGGCAAAGTATATCTACGCCATAAATAGTGGAACAAAGTTGATGTGATGTAACTTCATAGTCAACTAGTCATAGATCATTACTGCTTAGCTGAGAGTTAGTTTCATGTTGTTTAGCTTTAATTACTATCGTTATGATTTTAAATACTTGTTGTATATTTAGAAATATGAAAAATGTCTCTCAGTATTACTTTCTATGCTATTTTACTCTCTGTCCTTTTTATGATGATGGTGCATATGCTTCAAGTAGCAGATCAGAGAATTAAGATATTATTAATAACTTCTTAATTAACTCTAAAAATTATAATTAACAACTAATGATTAATAACTATGTTGATAGTGTGTAACAAGGTGAATGAGATAAAAAAGGCAAACTAATATGTTGTTAAGTCCTATGTGGCACGAGTTAAGGCTTAATGACGAGATTAGGCTGGGAAGTACTTGGTTTGGGGAGCCAGGCCGTCACAGATTTCTCTTCAAAGGCTCCTAGACATCCACAAACCGTGTCACAAATCTGCTACTTCCATGGCTGAGTGGGTTTCTAAACTGCACTCTGATGTCACCACACAACTCCATTCTTCCAATTCCAGATGCAAAGTTGCTACTGACAAACATTGACGTCTCTAGATTCTCAACCCTATTGATTTAGTGATGGTCTACTTGAACAACACCGCCTCCAACAAGCCCTTAATGCCAACCTTCATCCTTGCAATCTTGGGCTTTTTCCAATCAAGCAAGCTCTTAGTGACAATACCTACATCGTAGACCTCCCATCTGACATGCCATACCATCCAATATTTAATGTTGCTAACCTCAGCCCCTACTTTTTCCTGAATGATGCTGCTGTTCTTGACATGAGCTCAGGGTTGAGCTCTTTTTCATAGGGAGGCAATGATGTAACGATGGTCTCTTACGTTATTCGAGGATGATCATGTAGTTGTGGTGACTAGGCTGATGGACGAGGAGGACACTGGATCATACAATTGAAAGGTCGAGTCACGCGTGAAATCAAGGAGGATCGTCTGCTCCATTTCTTTCAGTTATTTACAGCTTTTTCCTTTTACACCTCTGCCAATTTGTTGTGTGGCAGAAGCACGTTAGAAATGTGAATGGTGCATGCAAGCCCATTTTTTGATCGCTATATATATATATATATATATTTGAGACCTTACTTTGTTGGTTGTTGATTTTTGAATGATTATTCAAAAGAGCTACTGAGTTGTGCTCTGTTTTGACTTGCTAAATTCATGTTGTTCTTCATTCCATCATTTAGCTACATCAGGGTTGGTGCCCAAAGTGAGTTATAGCAGTTTCTCGATAAGTAAAAAAATTCAACTATACATATCTAAAATCCCAAAAATGTATTACTCGAAAAGTTAAAAGAAAACTAAGCATAAATATCCTAAAATATGTAGCAAGTAGTCATCCATAAATTTTTATAGTATTCTTAAGATATGCAAAAAAATCATTAGCAAAAAAATGTTAGCTTAACTGTACAGAAGAAAAGAGGAGAATTGAGGATATATATGTAAAAAATTGAAGGTAGTTTTCTATTATTTGCCTGGCACTTCTCAAAAGTTTCTCATCCCATTTTTTGATAACATTTTTTAAATTTTTATTACTTTCATTTGACTAATCTCATATCTCTGGAGAAACTAAAGGAATATGAGAAATCATTAGTTGAAGGTAGTTCTCCATTATTTGTGAATAATAATAAACCACAATTTAAATGAACGCCTTTAGAAATTTAATTTATGTACAATTAAATTAGAATTTGGTAAAGTTCACGTACGATATGAGGATTTCCATTTGTTTTCATTTGAAGTGCTGTAACAACTTTAAGCTCACTAGCCTAGTAGTATGTATGTATAGTAGCTAGGGAGATGTTGATGGTATCCATGCAAACTAGATAGAGACATTGGTATTTTTGACCTCTCCTTACTTTGATTTGGCTAATCTCATGAGATTTGATCGAGTACCCTAATCTCATCACTTGGGAGAAACAACGGAAGTAAGGCTGGCAAAAGTCGTCCAGACCCGTTTGTCCGATTTTGTCCGGACCCGCTATAAATGGGTTTAGACAATATTTTTTAAAAAAATATACGGGTTTGGACAATTTTTTGTGTCCATATAAAAATACGGAACCGGGTAATGGCAACAATTCTCAAAAAATGGGTACCCGTTTAATGATTAATTTGGACTATTGAGATGATCTTTTTTTTTTTGAAACTTTTGTGATGTGGGTATGTAATTTTAAAACTTTGACAATAGTGATGTGAATCATGTGATGCTTTGCCTTGCATTCCTTGAGATTTTTTTATCTATGATGTTTATATTGAAAATTAAAAAATTGCGTTGTTATGTATTTATTTTTTGGTAATTGAATGTTAGGTGACATGTAGTTGAGGTTTTTCTTAAAAATAATTGATAAATAAAATATTTAATCATATTTAAAAATAAAAATCGGACAAAATGGGAGCGTATGTTTTACAAAAATACGGGTCTGGAAAAAAATATTCGTTTTAAAAAGGGAAACGAGTCTACACGCTAATTTTAATCATTATAAGGAGGGATGTCCGGTCCCGTTTATGTCCTGGTCCTCATTTATGTCCGGTCCCATTTTTTTGCCAGCCCTAAGTTGAAGGAAGTTTTCATATCCATGAATAATAATAACCTACAATCTAAAGGATCATCATTATAAATCTAATTTATGAATAATTAAGTTGGAGTTTGATTGATCCCTCTTGTATTATGTGGAATTTCCTCATTGGAAGTGCTGCAACAATTTTAAGTTCACTAGCTCGATCACTTCTATATACGTATATATAGTAGTTTGGGGGATGTATGGTATCCATCAGACCTAGAAAGTAATGTTGGCATTTTCAACCTCCCCTTAATTTGATTTGACTGATTTCATCATATCAAGAGATTTGGTCGAGCACTCCAACCCCATATATAACTCGTGAGAAACTAAAAGAATATGATGAGAAAATGGGTACATTAAAGGTAGTTTTTCATTATTCATGAATAACAATAAATCAATTTAAAGCAACACCTTCAAAATTAAATTAATTATATACAATCAAATTGGAATATGATTAATTCCCCACTAAGTATGCATGAGAAAGTGTTACAATAACTCTAAGCTCACTAGCACAATGCTATATATAGTAGAAATGAGGATTTTAATGGTATCCATGCGGCCAAGATAGTGATCAATATTAGGATTTTCAACTTCTTCTTACTTTGATTTGACTAATCTCGTGAGATTTGGTCGAGCATTTCCACCTTATAAATTGAGAGAAATTTAAGGACTATGATTAAAAATCATGGGTTGAAAGCGGTTTTTCATTATTCTTGAATAATAATATAATAAACCACAACCAACTTCGACATGATTATTGATGACTACCTGTAACGACCACCTACTAAAGCCTAGATGATTAGCCTAACCCCGACTAATTAGTAACTCTAAACCTTGACTAACACCTGGCTGACCGCGAGGAAACCCGATTAAGTTTGGTTGATATAGTGACACGTGTAGCGTGCCTAAGTGTTGTTTGTTGTATTGATGTGAATATATATGGGTTAATTTCATCGATGGTCACTCAAGTTTGCAGTTCGTAACACTTTGGTCACTTAACTTTCATTTGTCCCAAATATATCACTCAACTTTACAAAACGTTTCAACAAAGTCACTCCGACCACTCTCCGATCAAAAACTCACCGGCGCTGCTGACGTGGCGCCACGTGGGATTTCATGGGAGGTCACTTAACTTGTTAAGTGATGACATGGCATGCCACATACACACCCACCCACCCACCCCACCCCACCCTTAGTTCACCCCACCACCATTAAACCAATTTTTATTCTTCCTCTCCAACCCTCTGTTTTTTTCATATTTGAAACGGCTTGGTCTCTCTCTCTCGCGATCTCGGTCTGCTCGCGCTCGTGCTCTCCACCCCCTGGATCGTCTTCTTCGCCGTGCTCTCACTCTCGCGATTCTTCTCTCGCGTCATCGTCGTCGTGCTCTCACTCTCGCGGTTCCTCTCTCGCGGCCGCGGTCGTGCTCTCCCTCCCCCAATGCGGTCGTGGTCGTGCTCTCCCCTCCCCCAACCGGTTCGTCTTCTTCTTCGTCGTCCTCTCTCGCGGTCGTGCGGTCGTGCTCTCCCCTCCCCACCTGGTTCGTCTTCTTCGCCGTGCTCTCTCTCTCTCTCGCGTGTACATCTCTGTCTCTGCGTCTGTCGCATGGTCCAGTGGCCTCGACAACACCCCCCTTTTTTTTTGTCGGTTCGTCCTCTACCTCGAATTTTTTTTTTCGCAATTAGATTGATTTTCTGCAATTAGACCACAATGTTGCTGTGATTACTGGAAGGGTCTCAGATATATGTTCTGCAATTGTACCATATAGTGAAAAAAACATGAAGGCAACTGAGAAAAAAAAAAAACAACTGTTCTTTGATGCTTGTTTGGACCTTTAATTAACACTGATGTATAAATTAGCAGTAACGTGATTTACAAAATTCAATGATCTTCACATTTGCAATCCACATTGTTCATTGGAGAAGGTTTTATGGTATTATGTTGTCCCTCCACGTATGTGAAAGTGAGTAGATATGCTTGAATGAGCTTTTGATGCATACCTTGAAAGTAGCACATATGAATGCTTAATTATTTTCTGATGAAGGCATGAACCAACAACTTTGCGAGCAAATGATGTCTCGTCCATCTCACATGAAATGTTTTGAAGAACTATATTAACTCTTTATTCGCATAAGCCTCTTTCCCTATTATATGGATCAACTACATGAACCCGCTTTATCCACAAGACTCATTCAAGGGCCACAACCTTAGTTCAAATTTCAATTAGAGTGGCATGCTTGTCTTTAAAGCTTTAGATTTTAAATCAAACTACCCATCAACTATTCATCGATAACTCTACCTCACCAATTCAATATTCATTCTCGATTTGATTAAGAAACGTTGGAACACTAAGATTGGAACATTTGAATGAGTGCAAGACAAAGAAGATAAGTGTTGTTCTTTGTTTATTGAGATTTGTGAAACACACAACACGATAAACAAACATTATTCATTGTGGCAACAGATTAGGCCGATGAGGGGGCGGACTCTCTCAACTACAGAGCAATCAATCCTTATCGTTCCTTCGCAAGCTCCAATTATCGAGCGAATTGGAGTGTTAATGTGAGGTAAGAATTCGTGTTTTTTTGTTTGTTATTTTTCTTGATATCATGAAGGAAGTTTTTTTGACAAGAGTTTGGTCGTTTGTAACTACATTGTTATATTTTTGTGTCTGATGTATTAGTTCTTTTTGCATGTCAATTTTACATTGATGCACACCAAGAAAGAGTCTGGTAGTTAAAATTTTCATTTTCGAGATAATATTTGTGACTTTCTTTGATGAATTCTTTTTTAACTTTGCACAAAAAATGCTGGTTAATTTAGGCTGCATTTTTTACTTTCTTTGATGAATTCTTCAATTATGGAAAACCATATAATTTGTTTTTGTACATCCTTTATGTAGCCACTTTCATAGTACTCTTTCACATAAAGTTCTTTGTTTTGCAAAAGAGGTTTATTATGATGACATGAATAGAGACGTTAACGGTGGTTGTCAGACACACCTCGAATCAAGTAAAGGCGCATGATATGAAGTGCATCTGACTACATTAACTCTTGTCTGCATAAGCCTTTTTCCCAATTATATGGATCAACTACATGAACCTGCTTTATCCATAGCACTCATTCAAGGGCCACAACCTTAGTTCAAATCTCAATTAGAGTGGCATGCTTGTCTTTTTTTGATATTTTAGGAAGTTTTGTTTGTTATTTTTCTTGATATCATGAAGGAAGTTTTTTTGACAAGAGTTTGGTTGTTTGTAGCTACATCGTTAAATGAAAATCTTCGTTGTTCTGCAGCATAGATGCGGTTGCGAATATTTTTACTGGCTTGATCCTGAAATGACTGACCGGGCAACGATTGTTATAAATGGGTTGTTGAGGAAGTTAGACCGAATGGAAAGCGAGAAGAGGTTGCAAGACGAGTTTAATCGGCGTAGGAAACTTAACGGTTGTGCAGTTGCATGTTGGTTATGCTTGGTTGTCATTGTATTGTTGTTTGGATTTTTGTATACAAGTAAACACAATGGTTGGAGGGGAAACGAAGTAGTCATCTTCAGTTGGAATCGAAGGGAAAAGTTGTAGTGTCATTTTGTGTAGAACTTATGCCAAACCATGTATTGTGGTTTTGTAGCTTATGAATGAAAAATTAAACTATGTGTTGAATTCAAAAGTTTAGAGTGCAAATTAATTTAGATTTACAAATTGAATACTCTCGTTTCTATAATTTGGCTCTTCTACGCTTGTAGGAATCTATTTTAATTCACAAATTGAATACCCTGCATGCATAATCAGGCTCAAAAACAAGAGAAGATGAATTCGAGATTTTTTTTTCTTTGCTATTTGAAATCTTTTTTTTTCTTTGCAGTTTTTTTCATGATTTATAGCTTCATTAATAAGGTTTATGGTTAATCTCAAAAAAAAAAAGATGAATTCAAGATTTTTTTCCCAGTTTGTTCAAAGCCGAGCACTTGATGCCCATGCATATGGATATTTGACTCTTAATTAAGCATTTGGATACAGTAAAGAGTTCAACAAGAGATGCAAGTCAGAACACGACTCCATATCAGTTTCCATAGATTCTAAAATAGATTGTCATTACAAAAAATGGGTTGCCATTATACATGCAAAAAAAAAAATAGTCTCATACTTTGTACATCATCCAACATGGAAGTTTCACCCATATATCCGGAAAACAATCGCATCCTTTGTACATCATCTACCTCTTTCAATTACTCCACCTCTTCCACCGCCACGACGTCGAACAACCGGAATCTTCGCTCTTGACTTTGGAGAAATCTTTGGAATAGGTTGTGAACAAGTCTTTTAATTAACAACGAAAATCTTTTAACTTCCCTTCACAATATATGATTAGATTCAAAGCGGGAACGCAACAACGGTTTCTTCAACGACATATCAAACACAAACACAAATAGAAAGAACAATGGTTAGTTCAGGTTTTACCTGATCCAATAATGTTGTAACTACTCTATCTTGCACTTAATTGAAATTGACCCCAAAAACACCAATGTCAACTTGTTAACAAAGCAATAATTAATAGAGTACAGATTAGCTCCGCGAGACAACGGCCTTGCCTCGTGCAGTCGAGGCCGGCTGGACCGCGCGCGAGACAGAGACAGAGATGTACACGCGAGAGAGAGAGAGCACGGCGAAGAAGACGAACCAGTAGGGGGAGGGGGAGAGCACGACCGCACGATCACAAGAGAGGACGGCGAAGAAGACGAACCAGTTGGGGCGGAGGGGAGAGCACGACCGCGACCGCAAGAGAGGAACCGCGAGAGTGAGAGCACGACCGCGACCGCGAGAGAGGAATCGCAAGAGCGAGAGCGAGAGCACGGCGAAGAAGACGATCCAGGGGGTGGAGAGCACGAGCCGCGAGCGTAAACGCGAGAGAGAGAGACCAAGCCGTTTCAAAGATGAAAAAAAAACAGGGGGTTGGAGAGGAAGAATAAAAATTGGTTTAATGGTGGTGGGGTGAACTAAGGGTGGGGTGGGGTGGGTGGGCGGGTGTGTATGTGGCATGCCATGTCATCACTTAACAAGTTAAGTGACCTCCCATGAAATCCCACGTGACGCCACGTCAGCAGCGCCGGTGAGTTTTTGATCGGAGAGTGGTCGGAGTGACTTTGTTGAAACGTTTTGTAAAGTTGAGTGATATATTTGGGACAAATGAAAGTTAAGTGACCAAAGTGTTACAAACTGCAAACTTGAGTGACCATCGGTGAAATTAACCCGATATATATATATATATATATATATATATATATATATATATATATATATAAAGCTAAGTTTATAAATTAATTAAATTGATTCGCTGGTTTGAATTTTAATTAATCAAAGACCTTTATATATACATGTGTATGTTACATGTATAAATGTCATTTAAAAAATACTAATACACATAGATATGTATGTGTCTGGAACACTAAGGGTGTGTTTGATAGCGAAGAAAATGAGAAAAATCATAGAAAATTATATATTTTTTTAATATAACCGTTTTATTTTGTGTTTGATACACTTTGTAACCGCCGAGAAAAAAAATCCACGCATCTTATTTTCATCATTTATTTTCTCTTATTTCAACATGAAAATAGGAGATTTTCTCGCACGCAATACCAAACTTGGACTCCAAAGTCGAACTCAACCTACTGCAATTATAAACTCTAACGATTTATCAAGTATCATGCAGGCGTCCGATCTCGGCATAGATGCTCATGCCTTCTTGTCTTCCTCGACCAACACAACAGCAACAACGAAGAAGATGAAGAAGAGAAGCGATACGAACCATTGACAAACCCCTTTTTAATGCTCAATTTGGTCTAATTCGCCCGAATTGATTAATTTTGTGTTGTGGTTTTCACTACTATGGTGAGTGTAGAGGATTAACCAACGCATTAGATAGATAGTACTCCATTTTCTCGCTAGAAATCTTCAATCGATGAAGAATTACCTTTCTCTATTCTCAATTTTGATCGTATTTGTCTCCTCCATCAATCTATCTGCCATAAATCTTGTGCTTCTCAACGTGATGTTCAAGATTAGAGTTGCATAGATTCGTGGTTAAAGTTCAATGAGAGAAGAAGCATGAGAGCAAATTAGGAGCTCCCAATCTATCTTTAGAAATTCTTTGCCATGCCTTCAAACTTTGAGTTTTAGTGAAGACTAACAACTCCTCTATAAATGGATTTTTCAAAACAAATCCCATCTTTTCAATTTTTCTTAAAGGAGAATCTGGACCCAAAACTAATTTAGAACTTGGAAAGCATGAATGTACATCTGGAAGCATATATCCAGGATTCCATAATGAAGAAGGAAATTGCTTTCAAAACTAATAGCTCATTCTCATGAAAGCTTTGAAGGACATAAAAGTTGTTAAAGCTCATAGAATTGCATTCATGCATTTCTTGTTGAAGTTTTCTATTGGCTTATTTCTCTTGGTTATATGTATAAGTTAAGTTGAACATGTTGTTTGGATAGAATTCAAGACCACCAACTATTTGATTAAATTCCCAAGAAAAGACAATAAATGTATTAGAAGATCGCGATGTACTTTTAATGAATGCTTTCGTCACATGAGTTTAGTCCGCAGCACTGTGCTATGCCAACCCTGGAGCTTCTCATGGAGCCATTTTTGTGGCCTAATTGATCAATTTTGTGTTGGTAGATGTGGCCAAATGCAAATGTCTGTTGTAGTTCATACGGAAGGTGTGGCCACTCACTTGTAGCAGATAGATGATACTCTTGGTATATAGTTGGGTTTCAATCCAACTTAACCAAGTTAATGCATTGAAATGATTGAAACTATTCTCGTTGTTTATATATAGTTGGGTTTCATAAAAAAAATGCATTGAAACCTATTTTAAAGATCAATTTCAATTATAAACACTCTTGTCTTGCAGTCATATTATATTTTTACAATGAATGAGGTTAAGTTTTTCTTACAAAAATTTCATTTGTTATCAAACAAGATAAAAAATTAAGAAAATTTTCTCACGTACTATCAAACAACAATAAGAAAATTTTCTTACGAAAATTCTCTGAAGAAAATTTGCTTAAGAAAATAATTTTTCATCATTGAAATTTTTTTTTGTTATCAAACACACCCTAAGATTTTTTTTTTTTGAGAAAAATTAAGTGGAGGGAAAAATTTTCTTGTAGTGATTTTTCGCGAGATCATTTCCTAAGAAATCTCTAGTAGAGAATTAAATGGGAAATTTTTTTCCCCACTACGATTCTTCATCTCTATAGAGATTAAATAGAAATATGGATGATGATGAAAATTAATCATTGCATGAAGATATGTATATAGATGAAGGGATGAATTCTTAAGCGGAGATGAGGACGAAGATAGATCCCTATCCCTACCCTCTCCATTTGCAATTTTGCATCCCTATTCTCAATACATAATATGTGAAGTGTGTATCTCGAGGCACACATTGATAGCTTCTAAAGCGGATGTGACTTCATTTGTGAGTGTGGGGATTCCAAAAAATAATTTCCGAAAAATAAAAATTTATAAGCCAAGCTGGTGCGGCCCGTGCGGGCCATAATGGATATCATCATATTAATCCAACAAACACACTCAACTGGTCGAAACCTTATCCAACGTGAAGCAGCCTAATCAATCAGAGCCCGCCACGTCATCACCAAGTATCTAGGTGCATCCAAATCTGTAATTTTGATGCCACACCTCTCTCATGTGGCTGAGAGTGCAGCACTCAAAGCCAACTTAGCCAATTTAGTACATAGATTGATAAGGCCAAGTAAGCTTTCAAGTGCTGAAGAGAGATATACACAGATTTCAGTCTGTCTGATCATCAACAATGGCTTCAACTGTGATGACTTCTCTTCCCCAGTTTAATGGGCTCAGGTCTCATTCCTCAACTAGTGCACCTGTGCGAAGCTTGGTAATCAACTAAACCTATCTGTTCTTTCACAAAAAAATAAAAAAAAAAAAAAAAAAAAATTCTTATACATTCGTTTTTCTTTAGTAATCGTGCATGTGAAATTGTGAATGAATCTTTTTTTTTTTTTAATTCTTCAGCCCCTTCCTTCTTAAACTCGTTCATTTCCACGAGAGATGTATAAAATTAAAATGTATATATTTAGTATTCTCAAAGGAGAATTAATAAGGAAAATGTTTTGGTAACCCTCTTTGAGCATTGACTTTGGGCACCAACCCCGTCATCATTAGCTGTGCGAGGCAACTCGCGACGTGCACACATACATCTTAAGGTGTTTCGCACGGATTCGGACTAGGTCAGTGCCCAAAGCGGGTTTTGTAGCAGGATCCAATTAATAACTTTGTCAAAAAAGGAAGAATTAATATGAATATTTTTCTCTAATGTTTTTCTAATATGTATAGGTGGCGCTTCAACCAATGAGGCAAAAGGGAAAGGGCGCCTTGGGAGCTCATTGTTTCATTGGCTCACCAACAAATATAGTATGCCTTTAATTAAATTTCTTTATAATAAATATTTGCTTAATTACTTATTCATTTATATGTTATATAATTTTTTTTTGGGTAGATATATGTTATAGAATTTGATGTAATTAAGTTTAGTTAAGTATATTTTGCTTCTTTTATAAGAGGTTTCGAGCGTTCATCCTAAAACTTTATTACAATCAAATTGCTACAGTGATTATTAACCAATCTCCCTTTCTTGAGTTACTTTATTTTGGACTTTTTTGTTTATATATAATAATTTAATCATTTTCCTCATCCATTTTTCTTATATTGGTCAAAATCTACAGAACAAATTTGACGATATAAACATCATTCAAAAAAGCATTTAAAGAATTATTAAGGCATACCATCAAGTACATTAACTGGAGCAGAGTGGAAAATTTTAATTTTATTTTAATGAATGAGTGGAAAATTTTAATTTGATTCATATATAGAGTAGAATGTGAGCAAAATCTTATTAAAAAATATTTATAGTTAAATTGATGATGAGGTTTATTAATTTATTTTTTATTTGATGCACAAGCAGATCATGGTGGCAAGCACCACAGCTATGTTGTTTGCTGGAAGGTTTGGGTTGGCTCCTTCAGCAAACAGGAAGGCCACAGCAGGGCTGAAGCTTGAGGCAAGGGACTCTGGGCTTCAGACAAATGACCCAGCTGGTTTCACTCTTGCTGATACTTTGGCTTGTGGAACTGTTGGTCACATTATTGGTGTTGGCATTGTCCTTGGCCTCAAGGGCATTGGTTCCCTGTGAACTGTAATTGTATATTAGTTGAAACTCTAATGTTCTTACTGGTCTGTACTTTTGCTCAAATTAATGAAGAATATTGTGGTTAAGAACTTCTTTGGTGCACTACCAAGTAGATGGCTCACTGATTTGGTAAGAAGTTACTTGAGTAAAAAGTCGGAAGTTCGAGTTACAATATGGGCAAATTGTGTTTTCTTTCTTCTAAAAAAAAAAAACTTCCTTGGTGCACTCAATATATATATAAAATACTTAATAAGCACAAATACTACAACTTTCAACTTTTGCTTTGAATTATAATTTTACCCTTCAATATCCGATTTTGCAAATCTCTCGGTAATAACTCAATTAGAGATTCTTTGATATCTAAAATCTTACACTAATAGTATCTCAATTGATACATATCTTTATCTTCCATCTCTTCTTTCTCAATCTTCAATCTTCTAAACTCTTTATTCTCTTTGCTCTCTCTATCTTGCTCATGCCCCTCTCTCACTCGTGTCATTGTCGATCGCACAAGTCTCTTTGCTATCTATTAAAATGTTGCTTGCACACTTGTTTCCTTGCTGAAATTCAATTAATTTATTTTGTGGACTTTAATTAATTTATTTTGTGGACTTTTATATCTTTGGGCAAGATATATAATTGATTAGAAGATCATGGTTTTACAATTGAGTTCTTTACTTTTCATATTCTCTTTTTAGGTTATTCAATTCATTGTCATTGTCCTTGCGCTCAACTTTGTATCAATGCATCTCATCTCAACTTTTGAGTTGGTGCTTCTCTCAATAGTGGTTTCTCATATAACTACCCTCACTCCCTATTTGGCTCAATACCTCTCCCGGTCAATTGACCCATTATTATGTTGTGTTGTTGCTACCTTTAGAATTGCTTGTAGTGGAGAGAATACTCTGTCTTATTTGTTTGAACTAATCATGGGTCTGAATATGGTTTTAGCTTTTTTGTTAATGTATTCTACTCATACTTTTCTCATCATATGTTGATTGTTAGCAAGTCAATGTTTCATGTTCAATTTCTTCGAGCTAACTTGAGTTACAACTTTGAGGCTGAAAAAAACTTAATAGAGTTTGTTTAGATCATATGACTTTATACTTGGAGATCCCATTTTCCTTTGCTAATTGAGTCCATAGCTTTCATTTTAATATCAAATTTCGGTCATTGTTCGCTTTTGATGCCATTTCTTATTATTTTCTCTTCAATATTTTGTGAGGATCAAAAGCAAAACTTTTTTCCTGACATTATTCTAGGGTTGTATCTAGGCAATGTCTAAGTTTTAAGGAGAACTTATCCTCCCCACTTTTGTAATCATTTGACAGATATTATCAAAATTTATTGCATAATACCTTTATCATATCCTTTTGACAACCTATTATGCTGCTTTTCTTTTACTTTACTAAAATTAAATTTAAATTCTTATAATTAAGTCTCGCAATTATAGTGAGCGGGCTCATTCGCGTGTTGCATGTTAAGAAACTAATATATATATATATATATATATATATATATATATATATATATATATTTTTTTTTTTTGCAACCTATATAGTATATATAGTTATGTAATCTAATTAATGATGATTTGTTGTACTAACATGCTAGCTAGCTGTCAAATCATCTCTGGTTAATGAGCCTCATTTGTCAAAAGGCAAAATTTAGGAGGTTGTAGATTCGACTCCCACTTAAGTAAAAATCCAGAAAAGATAAAAGCTCGCCCTTAACAAAAATAAAGTTTGGTCAGACTTTCTCTTAATTTAATTGATTTGCTGATGATGAAAACAAATCTGGTAGTCAACACTCACAAATTATATGGAATTATAAATATGCTGTAAGTTTTCACCCAAAAACATATTTTTTCTAGGAAGAAGACATACCTACTTTCTTTTTTTATTTTTATTTTTATTTTTTTTGGAGAGAGACTACTTGATTTCTCTTTCAATAAGTAAGCAATGACTCACTGAGTACATGAGGTTAATTAACCAGATCTCAACTGCCATAACTAATCTATCGAAGTCTATTATATATTACCAAAAAAAATAGTCTACTAGCAATTACATAATAATTCTTTAAAAGCCCCTAGCTTGAAAATATATTTACCAAATTAATGTCAAGTTTGACATGATTTCATTTTGTTGCTAAAAAGACTAGAAACATTTTATTTTCCTGGCTAATGAAATTTGTTCATGCGATTTCGTACATGTATCTTAAATTCAGATTTTTAATTTATGCCATTGATTATTGTAACGATCCAAATTAATTAAACTAATGATCAACATTAATCTCGAGGATTAACAACCATATATTTAGCCTTACGTGGACAATTTGGTTGACTCGGATACAAAAATTGAGGGAATATGTTATTTATGGATGATGCTTGTTTAGGTGTGGTGTTTAAAATCATTATATTATTATATTGCATTGCATGCGTGTACATTGCTATTGGGCGAGTTGGTGTGACGAGCATTTATCTTGAGAAGCGTGTTGACGTGGGTATCGGGTAGGAGTTGACCCGAGGATGCTAGACTAGGCTAACTATAGTACATGGTGGATAATTGAACCATAACCTAAGTTAGTTAATTAAATAAATTAAAATATGGCGCACCTTGAGATGCGTGTCAGGGTGTAGGGCATCGGGTGTCGAGTAGTCGGGGATTGGTGGGATCGCTAATTTATTAATAAATGTGTTTAAGGACACCAATCATAAATATTAATGTGCCTAAGTTAATTCAATTGATCAAATAAATAGTTGGACTATAGTTGGACTTAAAATCAAGCACCTTTAATTGGCTTCTAGATGATTCTAGAGTGCACAAATCTAGGCAAGATGTGTCACTGAATGGTGTTATTAGAGAATGTATCACAACTCAAGAGAGTGCATTAGGATTGTCCTTGAGATACGTATGACACTAGATTATAACACATAATATAAAATGGGGGCTTAGTGGGTTTTGTTTCAAAACCAATATTAAAACAAATGCAAATCTAAAATTTTGGAAAGAATTGGCTAGAAAATCAGTGAAGATTGAGGGCTGTCGATGATCAAATTCAAGGTCGCCAATTCAAGGTAACCAAACTTCTTCCTAAATGCAACATTATCTGCTCAAATTTGGGTGTTTACAATTAAAACGAATTTATTTGAATTTTCCATTGGTTTTTTGGGATTCTCTTGAAAATATGACTCAATTCTATCATTCAATTAAGGTTTTGAAAAATATTTACTTGGAATTAGGTTTTGAAGCTTTATGTTGACGAATGCATAAGTTGATAAATTTGATGAATCTGTTGTTGTAATTTGGCTATTTTGATGTTTGATTTCCCACACAAGTTGAGGATGGGGTCGACGACGTTAGAGTACGTCGAATTGGGGACAAACTCTCGAGTTGAGAATTCTACCACCCGATTTGGATAACGTGCTATCCTGTCTGGGCTTGCAACTGTTATTCATATAAAGAACAATAGCATGCTAGGCACCTCCCTAGCACACAACATAGACATAGCGCGCTAGGTAGGCTCTTTAACACGCTAATGATAATAGAAAACTCAATTTAAGGGTTGTTTTGGGTAATTTTCAACTTAATACACGATTAAACACTTGTAATTAGCCTAAATACATAAATCTTATCTTATGGGACTAAGGGGACCATATCTTGGGTACCGGGGAGCTAAGCGTAGTCGGATTGGGGAGTCTGGAGAAGTCAGAGGACATATCGAGGTATGTAAAACCCATTGGAAAGCTTTGTAGAACTCATGGCGTAGTTTTATTGATATCAGAATTCATTTGTGACTTCTGGTGGGCATACATGTGTTTTGACTCTATAAGTGTATATATTGGTTGTGGCTAAATCGCTTGTACGGGTTGCTTGTTTAACGCTCGTGTTGACAGTAGTAGAATATATCTACGACTGTCAGAATAGATTTAAGGTGTTTCCTTGACTTGAAATAGCGTCTGGAAAAGGTTCACCTGTTAACCTTAGTTGGGATTTTATCACTGTAAGCCTTGAAGTATATATGCGGTTCCTGTCCTGTTTGATCTATGTACCAACCGGTTTAAGTTGGGGCTTTCTCGAGTTATTTTGTCATTTATTTACTACCGCTTCACTTCCGATAATGTTACATTACTCGTTGCTATTTTTGCATGCCGAATGCCTACTACATTCATGTGAGTATGACTTTTCTGTTGCCAAATGTCTTACTTACATGTCTTATAGTTTATCAGTTTTATTCATGAATATTGTGTGGACTTCTCTAGGATTTTACTAATCGGACTTATCACTGTATTTGTTGGGTGATCGAGTGTAGATCCTTTGATGAATGCAACATTCCAAATTAATTAAATTAGGATTAGCGTTCATCTTATGGATTAACGGTCATAATTAGGGCCTTACGTGAAAAACTCGATTGACTCGAACATGAGAACCGGTGAAATATGTTAATTGTAGATGATGGTTGTTTAGGTACAATGTTTAAAATTATTATATTATTACATTGCATCGCATGTGTGATATATTTTAGTCGGGCAATATGTAAGACGAGTGTTTGCATTGAGATGGACGTGTAGGTTTGGGCACATGGTGTTGGGTAGTCAAGAGTTAGTGATACCACTAATGTTTCAACAATGAAACTTTGGGAGAGAATGATTGACAATAGGCTAAGGAGAGAAAAACAATATCAGAGAACCAATTTGGTTTCATGCCTGGGAGGTCAACTATGGAGGCGATCTTCCTTGTAAGATGATTGTTAGAAAAATATAGAGAAAATAAAAAAAGATCTTCATATGGTATTCGTAGATTTAGAAAAAAACATATTATAGGGTCCTTAGAGATGTTCTTTGGTGGGTTCTAGAAAGAAAAAAGTGCATGCTAGATACATAGACACTATTAAGGATATGTATGATGGAGTAGTAACGAGTATAAATACATTTGGAGGAGCTACAAAAGAATTTTCCATTACGATAGGACTACATCAAGGATCGGCTTTAAGCCCATATCTATTTACTTTAGTTATAGATGAACTAACTAGACATATTCAAGAGGATATACCATGGTGTATGCTATTTGCAGATGATATTGTCTTAGTGGATGAAACTAAAGATGGAGTGAATAGGAAATTAGAACTCTGGAAGAATACATTAGAATCTAAAGGCTTTAAGTTGAGTAGGACGAAAATCGAATACATGCACTGTGAGTTTAGAAACACTAGACATCGAGATGACGGAGTGGTAAAATTAGGGGAAGTAGAAGTTCCTAAGGTAAACAACTTTAGATACCTAGGGTTAATTGTACAAAATGATGGTAACAATGAGAATGATGTCACACATAGAATTCAAGTTAGATGGAAGAAATGGCGGAGTGCAACAGGGGCGATTTGTGATCGAAATGTTCCTACTAAGTTAAAAGGAAAATTTTATAGGACCGCAATTAGGCCAGCTATGCTCTATGGAAGTGAATGTTGGGCGATAAAGCAATAATAATTACATAAGATGAACGTAGCATAAATGAGGATGCTTAGGTGGATGTGTGGTAAAACTCGTAAAGATAGAATAAAAAATATAGAAAATCAAAGACAAGTAGGAGTAACACCAATTGATACAAAGATTAGGGAAGGGCGGTTGCGATGGTTTGGTCACCTGCAAAAATGGCCTACAAATGTCCTAACTAGAAAACTTGACTCAATAGAAACTATAGAAACTCGACGAGGTAGGGGCAGACCAAAGTTAACATGGGATGAATTAATTAGGATGGATTTGAATGGTTTGCAAAACTCACCATCAATTGCACTTAATCGAGCACAATGGAAAAATTTGATCCATGCAGCCGACCCCAGTTAATTTGGGACCGAGGCTATGTTGTTGTTGTTGTTGTTGTTTGTTGTAAGTTTGTGAATTTAATTGATATAGACTGATATGACTATAGTCTAGACAAAAAAATTAGAGACCATTGATTTGTATGGAGATGATGAAGATGTGTAAGAATCTCAGGCTAAATAGTAACTAGTGAATGGAGACATGCATTCTTCCTATAGGACAAGTGGCTTTGAGTGAGGAGATATGTCCTAGTAATTAACTTAGTCAAATTAAGGATTTGCTTAATTGATCAAGTTGCTGATTTAAGTATATAAAAGACAAACTTTAGTTTCATGCAAGTAAGAGAAGTAAAATCCAGAATTCTTAAGAGCAAAAAAGCTAGAATATGCTTAATTTCTGGGACTTCAAGGGTACCTAAGCTTAAGAGATCAAGCTACAAAGGACTTAAACAATTGGTAACGACTTCTACTCCTTATTTATTTCAATTTCGATAAAAAATGTTTCCATGCATGACCAAGAGGTGTTGAATGATTTTGATTTATTGATTTCATGTTTTTATAAAGTTAAATATGAATCATATGCATGTCATATACCAACAACATAAGTTGTTTTGGTAGAATTGCAATATCTTTTTCGTTTTAAATAATAATTTTGCAAACTAAACCTTTTCGAAAAACTACGATAAATACCAACAACTTTTCTCTTGGGAGGTTTTTGAAATTCAAACAGGTTCATGCCAAAAAATGCACTGCAACACCTGATCAAAACTTAAACTTTATTGTCTTTAGGGCCTGTTTTGAAGATTTGACTAACACACTTAAGCTTTAAATACCTATAATCGATCTATAACACTTGTGTTAATGTCGTGATCATATCAACAACATATATTTGTCATTGTAGTTGTTACAATTGATGTTATCAATAAATGAGTCATCCAAATCTAACACATGATGATACATATGCTTGAAATCAGATTTGAAACAGTTGGAGATTTGGATAATTATATGCAGTTGCAACCGGTGGATTGAAGCTGTTGCAATAGGATTTCTGGACCAAACGGTTAAAGATTTGATTTTATCCCAACTGACTGATAGTTAACTAAAGATTATGAAGAGGTTGGAGATTGCGATTCAGAAGATTTATAACCACATGTTAATCATGGAGGAACATGGTTATTTAGAGATGGAGATTATTCAGATCTTGCTAGTTTAGTTAAGATTATGTAATCTACATTGGTCTATATATTTATTGATAGTTAAATCAATTTACATTGTATAGTGAACTTGTTATGTTCACTATTTTTATTGAGTCGTAAAGCCCCAAGGGGACTTGAGTGTTCCAGTGAGGGGAGCCTCACAGTGCAAGTGAGAGACTTATATTCCATCGAGGGGAGCTTGATGCATCAAGTGAAAGCTTGGGTATTCGAGTGAGGGGGAGCCTTGCCGTGCAAGGAACGAGAGACTTGCATAAATTCCACTGTAAAGGTGAAGGGTAGTGTTACAAGCTTAGTGAGGGATCAGCTGGTTAGGGTGTTGCGTAAAACTGTAACTCTTTTATCTTAGTGGATTTTTACATCTGGACGTGGCCCCATAGATGTAGGTCTTAGACGAACTGCGATAACATATTCGGTGTCTTGGTTTGATTTATTTTTCTACATACTTTATTTTTAAGTATTTGCATTACTTTCTGTTTGCCAGTTACAATCAACATAATATTCGATTAAAACTGCATTTGGTTATTTCAATTGGTATTTGTTTACAAAGACAAGTGAGATCCGTACTAATCAAAATGTCACAGGGAAATCAATTAGAATAGCTTGAGGGTGTCTCAAAACGAGGCCACCATTGCTGACCAATACAAATTACACGCATTGGAACTTTTGCATGGAAGGGTATATTTTGTCCATCGACGTCAAGGTATGGAGGACTATTGAGAAAGGATACAAGCACAAAAAATTGATGGAGTACCAAAGAGTTTAAACAATTGGACTATTGGTGAGGAGATGTTTTTGTCAACTAATGCTAAAGGATTGAACGCAATCTTCGAAGCTGTCAACCAAGATCACCTCAAGCTCATCTCCTCGTGCGAAAAGTAGTAGCAAGGAAGCATGGAAGATTCTCGAGAACTTTTTTTTAAGGTAACGAGAATGTTCGTGCATCAAAAATAGTGTTTCTAGCTTCTCAGTTTGAAACTTTGAGGATGGGAGAAGAAAAAATAGTGGCTAAATATACAATCGAACTCAAAGACAACGCCAACTAAACTTAATAAGTGGGGGAAGAAGTACTCCAACAAGAAGCTGATTCAAGAGGCAATCAGAAGCCTCCCTACCATATACAACATAAAATTTTCCTCTATTCAAGAGAATCGAGGTCTCAATGACCTAAAGTTTAAAGAACTCATGGGGTCTCTAACCACCTATAAGATGCATCTAAATCAACAAAAGACGTCCATAGAGTTGGCATTGAAAGATGCTGCTCAATATTTTATCCTTGAGAATGATGTTTTTGAGAAAGAAAATGATTTTGTTCTACTAACTAAAAGGTATAATAAATTGTTTCAAAAATTTTAAGGTGTGAAGACTAGAGGAAGAAGAGATTTCATAAAGAAAGAATTTGAAACAAAGCCGATAGATAAGAGCAAACTCACATGCAAAGAGTGTGGAGAAATTGGTTATTTTTAGGTTGAATGCCCATCCATAAGGAATGATAAATCATTGACTACAACCTGGAGTGATTTCGACTCAAAAAGTGAAAAGACCATTACATTGCCTTTGTTGCCTCACATTCGGTTGCAACCAACGCCTACAGTCCCTTAGTTCCAACTACTTCCAATTAATCTAACTTAACATATTTACCAAATCCAAAAATGTTGTAAGTCATTCTGATGAGTCTAATTATTATTTTCCTAATCATACTAGTCAAACAAAAATAAAGGAAAATTATGTTAAGATGATTGCGAAGTGGGAGGAAGTTGTTGCATGTAATCAAGCACTTGAACATTTCCTCAAAGAAAAAAGGAGTTGATCAATTGTAAAAACAAGTTAGGGCAAGCAGAAAGTGCACTCAGTAGTCTGAACAAAGGGAAAGCCAAACTTAATGATCTACTACAGTATGGCAAAGGATATGGTGATCATAGGGGCCTTGAGCTTGTTAAAGGATCATCTTCAAACCAACACTCACGGAGCCTATTAAAGTGGTGAAAACTTAGTAGCAAAGTGTCACAAATTAGCATCAAAGATGAAGATTTTAACCTACGAGCTACTATTATGGCATTAAAGGACATATACGTCCTAGATGTTTCAAAATGGTTCGAGAACTCGCACGAAGGCAGAATGAGATCATCATCTAGAAAGCTGATTAGGAAAATAGCATCACCAACGCAACTGTCAGAAACGTTGGGTCCCAAATAAGGTTGTGTGTCATGTTGCTCATTTGTCACTAAAGTCCATATCATCGTGTAATTGGTATTTTGGCAGTAGTTGTTCCTAACATATGACTGGTGATAAAGGTGTTCTCTGTGACTACCAACCCTGTCTAGATGGATATATAAAATTTGGAGATGGAATACGTAGCCAAGTTATTGGAAAGGGAATTCTAGAAGTCCCAAACATGCTAGTATTAGAAGGAGTCTTTCATGTTGAAGATCTTAAGGGAAATTTACCAAGTGTTAGTCAGTTGTGTGACCAAAATTTCTATGTAAATCTCACTAAAGATAGATCTAATGTGTATGATGTTAAAGGATATTGTATCATGACAAGAGAAAGGTCATCTAACAATTGCTACATGTTGCAATAGCTTAGCAGGTCCTGTTACAACTCCGCAGCAGACACCAAAAGTTGGGGCGCGTTCACTATCGTCACTTAAGAAAGCTATCAAATTTAAAGGTTATTTGTGGACTACCTAAAATCATGCTCGCTACCATAAGAGTATATAAGCCCTACTAGCTTGGATAGTAGAGACGAGAAGGCCACAAACCTGTCGATAACTACAATACATCAATAGTGCTTGAGCTACTCCATATTAATCAAGTGGCTAGTATATCAGGAAAGAGATATATTCTGGCATGTGATGATTTTCTCATTTTATTTGCAAAAATCCGTCTCTAATTGCAAATAAACGGAACGAAGCGGACTAATCAATTCCGCTCTCTAAAAACGTCGTTGCTAATTCAATCGTAAACGGAAATACGATTCCGTTTCGATTTACGGATCGAAACGGAATAAATTCGTTTCGATCGAGACGAATTTAAGTCTCTAATTCCGTTTCGATTGGCTAGACGGAATTTGATCCGTTTTTGATTCATGTATGTATTCTCGAAAATCCAGAGATTCCGTTGCTATTTCGTCTCTAATTTTCATTTTTATTTAATTTTTAAAGTCTCTAATTAGCAACGGATCATATATATATATATATATATAGGTCTCAATCCAAGCACATTTAACCTGCCAATATATAATAAAAATCATAGCTAAAAAATATATTGATATTGCACAATTTATATAAACTTAACATATCCTTAACATTATCTTTTTCAATGAGAAACAACAAATACAATCTAAAAAATTTCTATATCGTATCTTTCTACAAAAAGTAAAAGCAAAAATTGTTCTAAATGAAAAAAAAATGAAGTGTGTCCGAGGTTATATAAAGTTGATTGTGCTTCTAATAATACTTGACTTCGTACAAAACACACGAAAAAATATCAAAAAGAAAAAAATCACTAAATTATACAAACAATAATAGGAATATAAACAATATTATGGGAGAACTACGTATCATCGCAAGCACAAGTGTATGAGCCAAACATAACATAAATAAAGTAATAAAGAAAAAGAAATTCATCATTATGGGAAAACTACGTATCACTAGTGAAAACTCATTCCTTTTGGTTCTACGAACAAGATCTAAGAATATAGGTAGATAAACGCAATTCTTTGGTCCAAGTCAAAAAAGAGAATGAAGGAACTCAATACAAAGAAAAACTTTACCATGTAAAATTAGAAACAAAGTTGGTGGGTTTCGAGGAACAAATTCTAACTAAAACAACAAAAATTGGTGTTTGATATCAAAAATTTGAGAACCTACAAAATAGGATTCACACCTTCCTTAAGGGGGCATTAACTAGAACAAGTCCTAACACACCTTCCTTAGTTTGAAAAGTGCAAAGCTCGACATGAAATATTTCTTAATTCAAAGGTTTCCATACATAATCTGTGATGATTCGAGCTTAGTAATATCTCGAAAAAAAAATGGCTTAAATGAGTTAATTTTCGTTCTCTATCATAGCACAAGTGGAATCGAAGTGAACAATTGCAAAAATTGAAATATTTCAAATTTTCTCATTCAAAAGATGATTTGATTAGGTTCCTAGTTTGTTAAGGACAACCTCCGTTGCGCAAATCTTGGCTCCCCATATAGGATCAAAATAACTCATCAGAGGATTTATGACTAAAATCTCATTTGTCAATAGGCATTGAGCCTTTGGCCTATGGCATATGGACAAAATATGAGAACATAATAGTGCAAAGCAAGGGAAAAAAATATCATGTAATAAAATATTGAACTTATGCAAATAAGTAAATAAGTTCTACCTCCCCAATTCCAAAGCTTTCCATCTTCTGTGATTGCCATTGTGAAAAACCCACCACAAGAAATAGCCGCAACAGATGCATGCAATGCATTAACTTTGGAGTGAGGTTTCTAAGTCCACCACCCTCATTGGGGCCACGACCCACTCACCCAAGCCCCGATCTACCATCCCCTTCATGTAAAGTTCACCTACATCACACGAATGAAGAAGATAATAACATAAAAAATATTAGGACGACAAATTTAATCAATACAATCAAATTCATTAAAGCATAAGCCTACACTTGCAACTTTATCCACAACCTCTTAACTATAAATTCCTTGGAGATGGTTCTTAAGATGTCATCTTAGTGCAAAACCAACATTATAGGAGGGTTTGTTTAAAGGTTGTGAAGTCAAATGCAACCGTATGTGGCGAGGGACTGAAGTCTTCTTGTTGTTTAAACTCCAACACCTCGCATACGCATTCACCATTTCAAACGAACCCAAAATCACAAACACAAAGAGAGAGATTCTCAAACACTCGAAATCACAAAAACACTAGTGATTAGTGATTCAAATTCAAAGACACCCAAGTGGACCAAATAACAAAACATTAAGAGATTCAAATTTCAATGACACTCGAAATCACAAAAACACTAAGGAATCAAACTTCAAAGATTCCCAAAATCACAAAACGCTAAAAATTCAAATTCATAGACACTAATATTATAACAAAAACAACTATTTGGACTTTTAAAGTACAAACTCAAAAAGCTTTTACTAATATTTAAGATACCTGCTTGGAACCGACCTCACGGCGCACGACAAGAGCAAAGCGATTCCCACCAGAGTTCCCAAAGAGAGTGCAGCGCATTGATTCTCCTCTCTCTGATTCCAAACTACGATCTTGCTGAATCGTTGATGTTTGTGTTGTTTGCATCATTTGTTGTTGATCTAGAAGTGTAGAATTGCGAAATTTGTGTTTATAGTGTTGCTTTCTCTCTCTCTCTGTTTAAGCGGGATCAAAGCCTCTCTCGACGCCGTCAATGTCCATCTATCACAATAATAAGTCCTAATTCAAAAAAAAAAATTCTTTCAAAGTAAATTAGTGAACACATTGTGAGGATCCCAAACTTGCCCTAGACATTCAAATTTCCAAGACAAATAGAATCACAAAAAAAACAAAAAAAAAGAGCTAAAAAGGTAGAGATTGTAATCAAAAATCGAAATAGGCCAAGTAAAGAACTTGATAACTTAAGGTTTCAAGAGTTTTGTAGAACATTAGGAATTCATAAAGAATTCTCTACTCCTTTAAGGCCTCGATGCCGTCGAGAGAGAGGGTTTTTGGGGAGAGAGACAGAGAATCTGGGAGAGAGAATCGATGGAAGATAGGGTGGGAGAGAGAGAATCGGAAGAGAGAGAGAGAGAGAGAAGATGAAATGTGCAAGAAATGGCAAAAATTATGCTCACATCCAAATAACTCCCACTTTTTAATTTAGAAACGGAAATTATTCCGTTTCTAATTCGTTGATTTAGAAACGGAACTTATTTCCGTTTCTAAAGCTATGAACTAGTGAACACATTGTGAGGATAAGGAGTAATCACGGAAATAATTTGCTTATATTGGGTAGTAGAGAGGAAGATCAGAAATGTGCAAGAAATGGCAAAAATTATGCTCACATCCAAAGAAGATAGAACATATCTCATCAATAGAACATATATCTGTCATTCACTCACTAAACACCTTATGAAGTGTGGAAAAGTAAAAAGCCCGATCTTGCTTATTTTACATTTTTGGAAGCAAATGTTTTATACTAAAGGACAGGGAGGTGTTGGGAAAGTTTGATATAAAGAGTGATGAAGCAATATTCCTAGGATATTCTTCAAACAACAAGGCATACAGATATTCAACCGACGCACTCATAAATTTATGGGTCCATAAATGTTGCATTATATGTCCTTAAATTAGAGAATGTAGCTCCACAAGTTGATATGAGTAATGATGTATCTGTTCCAGTTGCAACTGACCTCGGTGACCTAGTTGCAACCTCCCCTAAAGCATTACCTAGAAATGATGATACTCATGTTGCAACTGATCTTGGTTCTATTGAAACTAATCCTACTACATCTGATCCTACAAAAGATGATGATCAGAATATGCCACTTACTGATACAATACTGCCTTCCATTTATCGAAAAATGATCAACCAGAGTATAAAAGGACCATCTTCTCTCAAACATTATTGGGCCAGTAGAACATGGAGTTGTCACTAGAGAAACACCAAAAGTGGACTGCAAGAAATTAGCCGAGTGTGTTTGTTATGTTTCAAACATTAAACCTCGCAGAGGATCAGGTTGTCTCCCCTTGATAAGAATTTATCAATATGTTCTCATAAAAGGGAAGAATATGAAATTGAGGAGGAGTTTAGGGGGAGTTGCATTAGTTGTTGTTAACATTTTGGACATACTGTTTATTTTTGCTTTCTTAAGTTTGTTGGTCTAAAGATAATTCTACTAGTATTTTTTGTGACATATGGGTTTTTATTGAAGACTATTTGGAGAATTGATACTATGGTATAACCAGATAGTTGAATCGGTTGTAACCACCATGGAAGCTATTGTTACGTGTGTATATCAACAATATCTTTATCATTTCACTTTCATAGATTTTGGAAGAGCACTGAACATTCTTGAATATTAGTGTGACTCTTTATGATGGAGCATAATGTCAACTAATTCATGATTATTATTTTAGCTCATAAAACTCATTTTACTGATTGTGACAACATAATGACAAAGGGGGAGATTGTTAGTGTTGTGATCATATCGATAGCTTAGATTTTTCATTATAGTTGTTACGATTGACGTTGTCAGTAAATGAGTCATCCAAATCCAACACATGATATATGTGCTTGAAATCATACCCAAAACAGTTGGAGACTTGGATAACGATATGCGGTTGCAACCGGTGGATCAAAGCGGTTGCAAAAGATTTCTGGATGGGCAGTTGAAGATTTGAATTTACCCCAACTAGCCGATAGTTAACAAAAGATTATGAAGAGGTTAGAGATTGCGATTCAGAAGATTTATCACTACGTGTTAATCATGAAGGAACGTGGTTATTTAGAGATGGAGATTGTTCAGATCTTGCTAGTTTAGTTAAGATTGTGTAATCTATATTGGTATATATATTTGTCAAGGTAATTGAGTTATGTACACCAGTTAAGTCAATTTACTTTGTATAGTGAACTTGTTCTGTTCACTCTATTTATTGAGTTGTAAAGCCTTAAAAGACTTGGGTGTTTCAGTGAGGGGGAGCCTCACAGTGCAAGTGGGAGACATGTATTCCATCGAGGGGAGCTCGACGCACCGAGTGAAAGCTTGGTATTCTAGTAAGGAGGAGTTTCACCGTGCAAGTAATGGGAGACTTGCGTAAAGTCCATTGTGAAGGTGAAGGGTAGTGTTGCAAGCTTAGTGACGGATCACTTGGTTTCGGGTGTTGCGTAATTTTGTAACTCTTTCATCTTAGGGGTTTTTTACATCTGGGAGTGGCCCCACAGATGTAGGTCTTATACCGAACTGCAATAACATATCTAGTGTCCTGGTTTGATTTATTTTTCTGCATACTTTATTTTTAAGTATTTGCATTACTTTATGTTTCCCAGTTACAACCAACATTGTATTCGGTTGTAACGACATTCGGTTCTTTCAACTTGAAATTGATACCAGGGGACTCGGGAACAATAGTGCGATAGTCGAAGGCATATTAGGTCGTGTAATTCAATTTGATCAAGTGAACTATTTTTACTTTGTTGTTTCATGGGATTTGTTCATGTCGAATAAGTGCGTGCATTTTGAGGGGTTTTTTTTGATTAAAGTTCACCGAGCGTAAAACCCATGAAAAATTGCGCCGTTATTATGGATTATTTTCGAGACTTTCGATCCACGTGCATACCGCAAATAAGGCGGGGCACGGACGACTAGGTAAATAGTAATTTTGTGTGATTGTTGCCTATTTGCGATGTTGTGTATCGAGTTATTTTAACATTTGTTTTCCAATTCGAGACGGCATGCCGAGGTGCGAACCATGGGTACACTAGGTGAACTATTTTTACTTTGTTGTTATCATGATATATTTGTTGATTTGTTCATGTCGAATAATCGTGCTTTATGCGTCGAGAGGGAGAAGAAGAAACACAAAGGAGGAGGAGAGCGGGGAGAGGAGGAGACGAAGAGAGAGGGAGCGCGGGCATTTACTTTTTGAGGAAACTAGGTCGAGGTGGAGATGGCAGGGGGTTTTCTTCAATTGGCCGGGCCGGCCCAGCCCAACCGGACCGAGGTGGGTCCGAACCGGTCGGGCCGACCGGTTGGACCGGGTTTCCAGGGACCAACCCATATATTAAAATAATATAATATAAAATTTTAATTTAAAAATAGTTAAATTACGTAAAAAAATATGAAAAATATGTGGAAAATTATCGAGTTACTCCCACTCGATATTCGTTGTGTACTTATGGCACACTATGCCGTAGCACGTGTGATCGGACACTTCGGTGAATTACGACCCGAGTTGTAAAGGCGCACGTGTCGGTTAAGCCTGCGAGGCTATGAAGACCCGATTTAGTCTGATCGGGGGGACGAGTACACACTTTGTTTCTTTGTTATTTATTCATTGATGATCTTAGGCTCATCTGTTTAGTTTCCGCATGATTATTTGACATGTTTATTGGGTTTTGCTATGAATCTTACTAACTCGTACTCTCCATCTTGCTTTTTGTGATGGTCGAGTGCGAGATGAGTTGGTTCATTGCCCGCGGTCGAGGAGTTAGTACGTGCGATTTTGATATTTTGTTTTACTTTTGGGTATTGGGAGACCGGATGTACTTGTATATATTACTATTTAGTATGTTACTTTTAGTTTTCCACAATAGGTGTTGCTCTTAAAATGATGCTTATTACGATGATAAATTTAATTGTTTTACTTGTTTTTAAATTTAAGACTTCCGCATTGTTTTGTTTTTATGTTAAAAATGATTTGTTGTTACGAAATGAGTGCATAATGAGTATAATGATTAGGTCAAGGACTAGATCGTTACGCGTGGTTCACCGGGTTTTCGGTTATGTTGTGTTGTTGTTGTGTAATATAATGATTTACTAGTTAGTTGGTTCACCAGGGTTATGTTATGTTGTTGTTATGTGACATAATGGTTTACCAGTTGAGTGGTTCACTATGGCTATCTGTGTTTACATTTTTGTTTATTTATATGATTGTTGTTATGTTTTACGATTATTTACCTTCTACTTTGGGTTTTATATTGCTTTACATTCATAGGAGTATATCTTTCTATTTCTAGATAGCGTACTTGCATGTCTCAAAGTTTTATTTGATTTCTCGCTGAATATTATGTGACTTCTCTTAGGATTTTACTCACTGACTCGTCATTGTATTTGTAGGGTGACTGAGTGCAGATCCTCTACGAATAATGGCAATCGAGAATCTTAGGTGACTATCTCTTTCTGCTGATGGAGTTGGACATACCCATAAGTGTTTATATTTTGATATGTTTTGCTATATTATGGGTATCAGAGGACTATGAGAGATAATGTACATGTTTATACCTACTTTTGTGTATCTTGTTGCCTTATATACATGGTACTTTATTTTCGAGTTTTTCCACTACTTAGGAATTGTGATAATATACATAAAATACTCATATATTTTAAAGACTTTCAATGTAAAATGATAATGAAACATGATAGGTTAACTAACTAGCTAAACAAATTCATTAGTAATTATATGAAGGATAATTGGCTAAGCTACTGCTAGTTGGAAACATATAAACAACTAGTTAGGTCGCAGGGCGTCATAGATAAGCAAGCCATGACGTGATAGGACTTGGTGACGTGTGATGTGACATGGCATACCTAGGGTTGTCTTAGGACTTGGGATCATAACAATGAGCAAGGGCAAGGAGGTTTTAGCGACTACCTCTTAGACAGTAATGTCAGTTTGTGTTTGATACAATATTTATATAATTACATTTTTGTTGGGTTTTGGGGACCATAGAACACTGAATACATGTATATGGATCTTTGTTAGACTATTTGCCTCAGTTATATACATGACATCATTTTGCCGAATTTTCCCCTATTTAAGATTGTTAAATATGTATAAAACACTTACATATTTGCAGACTTCCACTGTAGAACTTATTGTGACTTTGTAAATTAATAATTTGGCTAAATAAACTTACTAATCATCAATTGAAGAATAAATGTCTAAGGTAGAGAACGAAAGTGTGCTCTGAATCACCTTTCATATACGTGTATATAACATATACAATAAAAAACAAAACAAGTATATAAACACTATCACTACCCGACTCATATTTGCTTCCCAACTAGGATTTTAAGTTAGGATCTTCGAGTTTCCACATCTGAGCGAGGTTCAATGGAGTATCAAGAATAGTTTAAAGAAATTGAATAAAACTTTGCAAATAAACCTTAAATATGGAAACCTAAAAATCCTAACTTAGAATCCTAGTTGGGAAGCAAATGTAAGAAGGGTAGCAATATGGCTTATATATGTGTTATATTTTTTTATTGTATATATTATATACACGTATATGAAAGTTGAGCTAGGACCCGCTTTTCGATGCATATCACCATGGATGCTTAGCCAACTCCACTTACTACTGATGTTGGTCAAACAAGCGATTAGACCAGAGAGGAGGGTTTGGATCCGGCAGTAGCCGCTCGATTTGCAGCTCACGATAGGCAGTTTGCTCTATTGATGGATAAGATGTGCATAGAGAAAATAACAGTTGCATCACTCACTGCCACCCGAATACAGAGCACGACCGAGACTGTTGGGTTTTGGGGTTCATACGCAGCGGAGATTTCAAAACAATTTTGACAAAAACCCCAATAGGATCGAATCTAATTCCATTAAAAACGTTTAAACCAAGAAAACTTAATCATACCTTGGTCACAAAATACCTTTCTGAAGGTTGATCGATCTCTAAGGCGCTACCAACAACGAACGCCCTCTATAAGCAGTCTACACACGAACGACGGCCGAGATTCGAAGTGCTAGCTTCGAGAGAATACCAAACCTTTTGTTTCTCTCCAAAACGATCCAAAGCGTACCAGAAAACCCTAAGTCGTTTCTAAAACGAAAATAGAGTTTCGGCCCTTAATCTTTCATATATATATATATATATATATATATGTGTGTTCTAACTTAAAGCGTCTATTTATACAAGCCTTATATATAGACGATTAAGTAAATTACACATATACCTCTACTTAAAGAAGTATAAGCGTAATACACCACAAGGACGTTTCAGTCATGAATTTTATCATATAAAATTCATTTTTTGAACCATCTTAAAAACTCGCAAAACCATTCTTAGTGTGCGACCCAATAGGCTCATACAACGTTGGCAGTGAACCAAAATACATTTTGGTATACAAGTCATAAGCGGCCTCTAGCAAGACATCATGACTACCCAAGTCGTACGAATATCAAATCGATACAACCTAATCAATAGTGTATATAACATCCTTTTATCACACGATATCCTTTTGATCAAACATAAGGCATGGAATTGTCATTCAACATGTTCAATTGTACTAGTCTCGATCTCTAGGTAGACTGAAAACATCCAAGTGACATTGATCAATATCAATTCACTTAGACTAGGCCTTTTAACAGTCTAATACATCGAGGGATCCACTAGAGATCTCTATTTATATGAGAGGGATAAATTCTATCTCGATTACACAACTTCATCACATTGCTCACACAATAACCAATCACAACCTTTACAATCGTCCGGTTAAAGACAACGTTTGATAATGTCAAATCACTACGTTCCTAATGTTGAAGTCTCTGGTAATTTCAAGTCAGAGGACTGGAAAATATACCTATCATGAGAAACAACTATGACTTAATCCATGTGATGTTCTCATAGCGGGTCGATCCAGTACTTTGTTCCCTAATAAATACTCGTGATCTTGATTCGTATCCCTATACATATAATCATCGTATGATCATCAATCAAGACTCACACTAGTCTTAATTCATTATAGTTCCCAGTATAATGATCGACTAGGGACATTTATGATATTTTTGTAAATACCCATGGATCTTATTATAATGTAAACATGCAAATTAATTATAATAAACATCAAATGAAATCCTCTATTTTATTAACTAAAAGTATTCATAAAGACGGTTAATGGATTGACTTAGGGCACATGCCCCAACATCTTCCACTTGCACTAAGGCCAATCATACATGCATATAATGCCTAATGATATAACATGACCATCATGTTTTGCTTATGGAAGAGCTTTTGTCAATGGATCTGGAACGTTGTCTTTAGTAGGTACTCTGCAAATCTTTACGTCCCCCCTCTCAATAATTTCTTTGATGAGATGAAAACGCCTGAGTATATGTTTGGATATGTGGTGTGATCTGGTTCCTTGGCTGTGCTATTGCCCCGTTATTGTCACAATACAAACAAACATGGTTAGCAATACTTGGAACCACACCTAGTTCAAAAATGAACTTTTGATCCAAAGCGCCTCCTTTGCTACATCGGACGCCGCAATATACTCAACTTCGTTGTAGAATCCGCCACGATCTCTTGCTTTGAACTTTTCCACTTCTTTCGCACCCCATTCAAAGTAAACACATATCAGGCTGCGATCTAAAATCATCTATATCAATTTGAAAACTTGCATCTATGTAACCATTTACAACTAGATCATTTTCAAAACCTCTATAGACCAAGAACACTTCCTTAATCCTTCTTAAGTATTTAAGAATGTTCTTTCTTGCTATCTAGTGACTTTCACCAGGATCGATCGATATCTACTTGTAGTGCTCAAAGTATATGATAGATCAAAGTCGAGTGCATAACATGGCATACATGATAGATCCAATAGCTAATGCATATGGAATCTTATTCATACGGTCTCGCTCATCATTTGTCTTAGGACATTGAATCTTGCTGAGACTTATACCATGAGACATTGGAAACAATCCCTTTTAGAGTCTTGCAAAACCGAACCTATTCAACACCTTGTCTATGTAAGCACTCGACTTAGGCCGATTAGCCTATTAGATCTATCCCTATAGATCCTTATCCCTAGGATATAGGCTGCATCTCCTAAGTCTTTCATTGAGAAACACTTCCCTAACCAAGACTTGACATTCTTCAATGTTGGGATGTCATTTCCAATGAGTAATATATCATCAACATACAGTACCAAAAAAACAACTACACTCCCACTGACCTTCTTGTATACACAAGGCTCATTTTCGTTCTTAATAAAACCAAAATCCTTGATTGCTTCATCAAAATGAAGATTCTAACTCCGAGAAACTTGCTTTAATCCATAAATGGATCTTTGAAGCTTGCATACCTTCCTAGAATTTTCAGGATGTACAAAACCTTCAGGTTGTGTCATATACACGTCCTCAAGCAGCTTTCCATTAAGAAATGATGTTTTTACATCCATTTGCCAGATCTCATAGTCATAATATGCAAAAATGACAATTAAGATTCTTATGGATTTAAGCATGGCTACTAGCGAAAAAGTTTCATCATATCCAACACCTTGAGTCTGCCTAAAACCTTTTGCTACAAGTCTTGCTTTAAAAGTATGCACTTTGCCATCCATGTCAGTTTTTTTCTTGTAAACCCATTTACATCCAATGGTCTTACCACCTTCAGGTAAATCAACCAAGTTTCAAACTTGATTATCATACATGGATTGCATCTTAGAATTCATGGCACTTAGCCATTTATCTGAGTTTGGTCCAGACATAGCCTCCTGATAAGTGGTGGGCTCATTTTGATCCATAAGCAACACATCAAGACTATCAGTAATGAGAAATCCGAATCTCTCTGGCTCATGTCTTACCCTACCAGATTTACGTGGGCCTTGTGTCACTTGGGGAGGTTCAACTGGTTCAGAACGTTGTTGAACTTCCAGTAGCGGTTCAGGGTTTATCTGTGATTCTTGAACTTCTTCAAGATTTATTTCTCTCCCACTAGTGTCTTTTAAATAAACTATTTTTCCATAAAGGCACCATACCAAGCAACAAACACTTTGTTCTCAGCGGGATTATAAAAGTAATATCATTTTGTTTCCTTAGGATACCCCACAAATAAACACTTGTCAGATTTAGGTGCTAGTTTTTCTGAGACTTGTCGTTTTACGTAAGCCTCACAACCCCAAATCTTAAGAAAATACAAACTCGGTCTCTTCCCGTACCATATCTCATATGGTGTTTTATCAACCGCTTTAGAAGGAACTCGATTTAGAATTAAAGATGCAATTTGTAATGCATAACCCTAAAAAGATAATGGAAGATCAGTATGACTCATCATAAATCAAACCATATCTAATAAGGTTCGATTTCTCCCTTAAGAAACTCCATTCCATTGTGGAGTTGCTGGTGAAGTCAATTGGGAGACAATCCCATAATTTCTAAGATGATTATTAAATTCTTGGCTCAAATATTCACCACCTCGATCTGACCGAAATGTTTTGATAGTTTTACCAAGTTGATTCTGCACTTCATTTTGAAACATTCGAAACATCTCAAATGATTCGGCTTTATGTTTCATTAGATATACATAACCATATCTGCTGAAATCATCAGTAAATGTAATGAAGTACTGAAAACTTCTCTAGCCATTGTGTTTATAGGACCACATACATTAGTATGTATTAGACCCAATAAATCACTTGCTCTTTCATTGAGTCCAGTAAAAGGACTTTTAGTCATATTCCCTAGTAAAAAAGATACGCACGTTTCATATGTTTCTAAATCAAATGAATCTAGAAGTCCATCTTTATGGAGCTTCGTTATGCGTTTCTCGTTTATGTGCCCGAGTCGACAATGCCAAAAATAGGTTTGACTCAAATCATTTGACTTCAATCTCTTTGTATTTATGTTAAAGACTGGAATATTAGTGAACCTTTTCATGCTTAGAATATAAAGACCATCACACAAATCATCATTTGCATAAAATATACCTTTACGAGAAATGGAACATCTATTATTTGCAATAATTAAATCAAAACCATCAATATCCAAGCATGAAACAGAAATGATGTTTTACGCTCAAAGTGACACAAAATAACAATTATTTAAAGTTAAAATAAGTCCACTAGGTAAGACTAAGTCATATGATCCAACAGCCAGGGCAACAACTCTTGCTCCATTCCCTACGCGGAGGATGACTTCTCCTTTCTTCAACTTTATACTTCTGGTGAGTCCCAGCACATTTATACAAATGTGAGATCCACATCCGGTATCTAATACCCAGGGAATCACTAGTAGATAAATTAATTTCAATAACATAAATACCTGTAGTGGTAGTCGCACTACCCTTTTTCTTCTTTAGATCTTCGGGATAGAGTTTGCAATTTCTAAACCAATGTCCGGGTGCATGACGTAAATGACAATTTCCTTCCTTTTCTTTTGGGTGTTTTGAAGCAGGAATAGGCTGGGGCTTGACTTGTTCCACAGGCTTTGCGACAGGTGCAGCAACAGCCTTGACAACTTTAGCCTTGCCTTTGCCTTTCTTCTTCATTCCCTTTCCCTTTTAGACCATTAACACATTACTAGAAGGTTTCTTGATATTTTGTTCTGCAGTTTTGAGCAACAAATGCAACTCTGAAATTGATTTCTCCATATTATTCATATTGTAATTCATCACAAATTGTGAGTAACTTTCTGGTAATGAATTCAGGATCAAATCCGTAGCCAACTCTTGGCTTATGGGAAATCCGAGTCTATCAAGCTGGTTAACATAACCTTTCATCTTCAGAACATGAGGACTAACTAACGCACCCTCAGTCATCTTGCAAGAATGTAAGTTTTTGACTATCTCGAACCTTTCTTGCCTAGCTTGCTGTTGGAACATTTCCTTCAAGCGTTATAGCCATGTCGTAGGCTTCCATTAGTTCCATGTCCTTCGAAGTTCGGGAACCATAGTTGCCATCATAATACATGCAACATCGTAGAATCGTTGACATGCTTATTATGCACATCCTTCACAGCTTTCATAGCATTGGCTGGTGGGTCCTCAGGGATTGGAGCATCCATGACATACAACTTACGTTCATGCTTAAGAACAATTCTCAAGTTTCTGAACAAGTCAAGAAAGTTAGTCCCAGATAGCTTATCCTTCTCAAGGATGGATCGCAGTGACATGGGATTATTGTTACTCGAAAAGGCCATTGATCTACAATAAAGATTATGCAAAGTTTATTTTAGTATAGAGGAATAGACTCCCACTAAATTAACAATCCTCTCAAAACACACTATTTATTTAGGGGACTAAAATCCATATTTCACCTAATTCAATAACTGCTATGGCATGAAACACAGAACTAGATTATTTAGGTAGGTAACAGTTACCAATTACATCTTATGTAATTTTAGATACTTTTATGAGATACAGGACATCTTATGTCTTAGCATGTTTTTATCTCATCATGTGCCTAAAGCTCAAAACTATTTTGATAGCTTTATTAAGTCGAACCATTTTAAACATTTAGGTAACTCTTATCCAACTTGTCTCACCAAGATAACATAATACACCCAGCTATGTCTGAAACTGTATTAGTGTGATCGAGGCCTTGACAAGTGTTTAAAATGGATGGCATGAGACTTAAAATTTAATAGAGGGATTTTATTCAGTTTTAGTGATTTTATGTAAACAATGAAATATCATATATTTTTATTGATTTGTTAAATCACTAAACAATTTGGATATTTTATACTGTTCACTAATAAAAGAATTTCCGTGCGCTAGGATTAGTTAGACGACAGTCTCGCTGGCCGGTCAGTGGGTGGTGGTTCTGCTGACTGGTCACGGATTGGGGTATAGGGGGCAGCTCCCACATTCTTTTTTAGAAGACAAATTTCAATTTCGAAAATTAAGACTCGGTATAGAAAATCGTATTTTTCACTGATTTTATTATCCTAAACTTACCCCTTAATTTAACCAAAATTAAGTCAATTAAAACATTTTTAATAACCCGGGCCCACATCTAACTAATCATCTTATCTTAATCCAATTAGGACTTAAGATATTTGAATCCTAGCATATCACCAATAACAAAATTCTCTATATTTATCTCCTATCCAATAGGGATAACGAAACCGATTTTGCTTATATCTCCTAAACTAATTTGTTATCTATCTTTATCAAATAGAAACTTCATAACATAATAAATATAACAAGATAAATAAATAATTTAGAAAATTAATTATTTGCAATTTAGGTCCTCATCCAAATAATCACAAACATGTAATTGAATCATGAACTACTATCCCAATCAAACCTAATGGTGTCATGGATCACAGAACACGAAACTCGATTCATTAAAATTATTCGAATTAACCTAACATGGTTACTAGCATATACGAAACTAATTTCAATTAAATCACGAATATATGTATCATATACACAAAACATGATAATAAATCTCACAGAAAACTTATGTATATCACATATACATAAACTATTAACATGCTTTCAATCATCTATCATGTATATATTAGAAGAAAACATGCAATGAATTTAATGGAATCGAACTCGAAGGCTCTGTTACCACTGTTGGGTTTTGAGGTTCATACGCGGCGGAGATTTCAAAACAATTTTGACAAAAACCCTAATAGGATCCGAATCTAATTCCATTAAAAATATTTAAACCAAGAAAACTTAATCATACGTCGACCACAAAATACCTTTCTGAAAGTTGATCGATCTCTAAGGTGCTGCCAACGACGAACGCCCTTTATCAGCAGTTCAGTCACGAACGGTGGCCGAGATTCGAAGTGCTAGCTTCGAGAGAATACCAAACCTTTTGTTTCTCTCCAAAATGATCCAGAGCGTACCAGAAAACCCTAAGTCGTTTCTAAAACGAAAATAGATTTTCAACCCTTAATCTTTCATATATAAATATATATATATATATATATGTTCTAACTTGAAGCGTCTATTTATATAACCCTTGTATATAGACGGTTAAGTAAATTACACATATACCCATACTTAAAGAAGTATAAGTGTAATACACCACAAGGACGTTTCTGTCGTGAATTTTATCATATAAAATTCATTTTTCTGAACCATCTTAAAAACTCGCAAAACCATTCTTAGTGTGCGACCCAATAGGCTCATACAACGTTGGTAGTGAACCAAAACACATTTTGGTATACAAGTCATAAGCGACCTCTAGCAAGACATTATGACTACCTAAGTCGTACGAATATCAAATCGATACAACCTAATCAATAGTGTATATAACATCCTTTTGTCACACGATATCCTTTTGATCAAACATAAGGCATGGAATTGTCATCCAACATGTTCAATCGTACTAGTCTCGATCTATAGGTAGATTGAAAACATCCAAGTGACAATGATCAATATTAATTCACTTAGACTAGGCCTTTTAACAGTCTAACACATCGAGGGGTCCACTAGATATCTCTCTTTATATGAGAGGGACAAATTCTATCTCGATTACACAACTTCATCACATTGCTCACACAGTAACCAATCACAACCTTTATAATCGTCCGATTAAATACAACGTTTGATAATGTCAAATCACTATGTTCCTAATGTTGAAGTCTCTGGCAATCTCAAGTCAGAGGATTGAAAAATATACCTATCGTGAGAAACAACTATGACTTAATCCATGTGATGTTCTCATAGCGGGTCAGTCTAGTACTTTGTTGCCTAACAAGTACTCGTAATCTTGATTCGTATCCCTATACGTATAATCATCATATGATCATCAATCAAGACTCACACTAGTATTAATTCATTATAGTTCCCAGTATAATGATCGACTAGGGACATATAGGACATTTCTGTAAATACCCATTTATCTTATTATAATGTAAACATGCAAATTAATTATAATAAACAACAAAAGAAATCCTCTATTTTATTAACTAAAAGTATTCATAAAGACAGTTAATGGATTGACCTAGGGCACATGCCCTAACAGAGACGACAATTGATCCGACGATAGTCGTACCGACTATTCAGGACGTACCGACGTAGGCAGTTGTATTGGAGACTCGGGCAGTGGTTGCCGTACCTATAATAGTACATACCGATACAAAGACAATTACAATAGAGACGCCGATAACTACGTCGTCACAGATAGACGCATTTGAGACTTCGATGATAATAGAGGTCAAGTTGATGAAATAGTTAATTCGATTCGATCCTAAATATTTTTATGGAGGTGGAGACCTGGAAACAATCGAGAAATGGTTGATTGCACATTAGAGGCTATACAAGCTACTACGGGTTCACAAGAGAATACATGCTAGCATATAAGGGCAACTATTGAGAGGAGATGTTGTTGTGTGGTGGACTGCGTACATTGACACTCATCCTGATTCGACCATATGGGTTAAGTCTCAAAAAACTTTCTATGATCAGTACATCCCGATCGAGACCCAGCTGAAGCTGAGAGAGGAGTTTTTGACCCTGAGACAGGGCAACTAGTCAGTTGTACAATACATAGAGAGATATCGATATCTATTACAGTTTTCCACGGATGTCGCAAGCACTAAGAGACTACATATTTATTACTTTGTCCAAAGGTTGAATGAGGACATCACCAGCGCTATTGTTTCCATTGGAGCCCATACACTATAGGAAATGCACGACAGAGCACTCACATATGAGACACATCATTTGATGAGGGGTGACATGCGTTCATCCGCTGATAATGAGAGGCAGACTGGACAGAGTTCTCGACAAAAGAGACAAAGAGATTAGGACGACAGAGAGGATTGATAAGTGATTATTTAGACTTATATATATGACTAGTTTAGTAGTATATTTAGTATAAATATCCTGAAATGAACTCTAATTGATGGTATTTATGTATTTCAGGTATACAAGGTATAAAGGAGACAATGAAATGATTTCATGAAGAAATGAGGATAAAATGTAGAAAAGTAGGGTTGACGCTGTGGCAACTATACTTGATGTCGTAGGAGAAGGCTAGACAACATGGGCAAGGCGTGAAGGTCCAAGAAAAAAAGAAAAAAAAAGTAGATAGGAGTGACAGTGTGGCAGCGTCGTGGGTTATAAGGGACGATGCCAGGGTTGTCTACATAGGGCACCGACTCTACTGAGAAAGGAAAATGCATACAAAGTGTTTGAAGCAGTGGCGGCGTTGTGGCTTTACACACTGTGCCGGATTACTTACAGACAATGCCAAGACGTAGAAAATAGAAAGTTTAGAGTTCTATTTCTTGTGAAATTATTTATTAGGGTTTCTAATTATTTTCTAAAGTGTCTTGTGAGTATAAATAAATACTAGAACGTTTTAAAAATATACATCACCATAGATTGCCACTAATTATCATAGTTTTACTTGAGTATTAAGAAGAATCGCGGAAGAGAAAACATTAAAGACTCACATTTGGTTGTTCGGTATTGTTTTCTTTGATTTAATTGAAGTTATTTCATTTAATATCTAATTTCAATGAATAGCATTATGTGAATGTTTATTTCAATAATGTGTGAGTAGTTCATTAATCTTAGGGATCTATGGATCATTTGGTATGAATGTTATACTAAAGCAATTTGAATGGATGATAGAGTTAAAAAGTGCAATAGTTAGAATTTGTATTGATTAGATGTAACGCTACGAACATCTTGATCACATGTTTGTTGATTATGGATTTTAGGAGTTGCCATGACCATTGGAGCTTTTAAGAGGGATATGGACGATACAATCATAAAATACGTAACATCAATAGATAGTTATTGATTAGGGAGGCGCAGAAAGTAAACTTAATTGGTTAAAAGTCTAAAGATTTAGAACATAAAGTAATGTGGAACTTACATTACTCAAACCGATAGGTGAAGTTCTAGTTTGCACAATAGATTCTTTTCTATCACGACAATAGGTTGAAGTAGATTTGAAGGATTTGTCTATTCTAATTAAACATTGCACATACATGTTGAAGATGAAGGAAGTGAGTTGAAACATAATTATTCATTACCTAAGAGAAGTTGTTAACTAAGATCTTTTTAATATAAGAGTGCAAGTATTTACATTGTTTTATTAGAATAGAATAGTTTAGTTTAAAAACCAATTAAAAAGGAATTTTATTAGTAATAGATTAAACCTGACTACCTATATTGAGTGCAACATACATTTTCCTAAGGACGATATCCGTAATCAACGTAATTTGATCGTATTATTACTACAATTAAGCCGTTATACTTGCGACCATGACCAATTTTATGATGCCGTTGCCGAGGAAAGATAGCCATATCAACTTAGTTAGTTTACAAAAATTTTAAGTTTTAGTTTAAGTAATTTACTTCCTAGTTCATATAAGAAAAAAAATACTAGGTTTAATTTTCAAGTTTGACAATATGCACCTGATTCTTTGTGTTTTCTTTTCAAGGAGAATTGGTGCATGTGTAGTAAATGAGAGGACTTATGGCTTGTTCGCTTCACATTTTAGGGAAACCCAAGATTATATGATTAGTTTGTAATGGGATTAACACATGAGTTTAAGTATCCGTCTCTTTTATGTATCTTATTCGGTTGGGAGTTTTCAGGCTGGGAACAAATGTGGTTGTAATAGGTACATTTACTAAAGTACCCCTCTATTTAATTTACCTCCCAACCAAATCGAAAACTCGATTATCGGCTTCACCTTCCGCTCTCCCTATTCAAGTTCCCGCATCTCTGGTGAGCGGTGTTCATAGTCTACGTCTTTGTCATCGTCTTTTTGCTTGAAAGGCGTTTTCTTCATCCGAGGTACGTTTACTTTGATTAAAGAATACTTTAAAGCAAGCTTGACAAATAATGACCATTCAAGAGGCCCCAACAGAACAACCAACAAAATTTTTTAGTTTAAATCAACAACATCAATTAATTTTTACAATAATTGATAAATACTACAGAGTGGCATTATCAGTAAGTATGTACCTCTAGAGCATCTTAGTGGCATTTTTTCATACAACAAAAAAGAAAAAGAATATCTAATGTCTTGGTGTTAATCCAACAAAACATTGATTAATTTGTGGATTTCGATTCTGGGTCAATCAAATTTTTTTTTTGATCTTTAATTCCCATTTTTAATTGAAACCAAAGTTCGCCATGAATGCCTTTTTGAACTTAAAAACGAAATCAATATATGCCCATTCATCAGATCTTAGCTTTACTACTATGAACCCACAACACAAAAAACTCAAAAAACAACAAATACCCATTTTCTATAACATACCAAAAATGAAATCTACACATACCCGATAGAGAAAATGCATTGTTTTAGCGGAATATTGCCTCCCCATCTCCCACGATTCAAAGATCTTTAGTCCCTTATCCCACTATTCGAAGATATGTAGTGATATTTTGTTAGAAAGAGAGAGAGAGAGCGAGAGAGAGAGATGGGTTGAGAGATTTTTGATCGAAACAAAACTGGTTTTGGTCAGAAGAGATTTGGGAGTCTCACCAAAAGCAGAGATACTTACAGTTGGTGCGAATCAAATTGGGGAAAACATATATCTTTCCTCATTCCTTGGTTAGGGCTAGTCTCTACTAAATCACCTCACATAATTGAGTCGACTATTTTTTGGTTCTCCTTTCTACGTATTTCGTTTCTCAAACAATTGGTTGTAAAGAGGGAGAGGTAGTTTGGTATTGTATGAAGCCCAAGTATTAGGACTAGTTAGTGCTACCAAAATTGATAGTTTACTTTACTCACCTCTATCAAGTATTAGGTAGTCTTATGGACTAGTTAATCCGCTAAGCGAACATCAGATTCGCCAGTCCAGTGTGGCTAATCCAACCTAAGACCATGAAGCGAGCAGGCCATTGGTGCCTTACAACCTTAAGATGACAGAACAAACAAATGAAAGAAAAAGAAAGGAATTAAGATGGTAGAGGATTAAGCACGAAACCAACAACAAGGCAAAGGGAATAACCAACAAGTGCGGGGGCATATATATATCTTCATGACTACTTCAAGCCATATGTTTAGAGACTTACAACGAAGTGATGAGGCTTCCAGCCAATACTACCGAGTTTGAAATGAGACTATCTCTAATCAACATGATGTAAAATAGCTTGTTCAACGAGCTAACGATTGAAGATCTAGTTACATATGTAGATAATTTATTGGAGAAGTGCGACACCGTGCATATTATTAGAGTTATAAAGGAGGTGATCGGGATGAGACTTTTCTCATTCTCATTAGGTAGAAAAGCCAAATCCTAGTTCTAAGGATTGAACGCAGCATGGAATATGACTTCATGGGCGGAAATCAATGAAAGATTTCTAGACAAGTTCTTTCCCCCAATAAAGGTTAGTGAAGGGAAACTGAAAATCAATAAATTCAAACTTGAAGATGCCGAGTCTTTTGGTGAGGCTTGGGAAAGACTCAAGGACATGCTGAGGAGATGTCTAAGACATGGATACGTGAGATGGACACAACTACAGATTTTCTACTGTGGGATGAATCACAACACCAAAACAATAGTAAATGCTGAAACAAGTGGTTCTCTACTAACCAAGGATAAGGATGGAGCTTGATTCACAAATTCAGATTATGGCACAACTATCTAACCAAGACAGTCAAATGGCAAAACCTCGAAAGGGACAACAAAGTCTTTAAGTGCAAGCTATACAACAACCCTTAAAATCACCAAGCCATGGGGGTTAATCATGTTTACATGCAACAAGGAATGAAATTTGATGAGATTAAATTCACGAAAAACCAGAGCTATGGAAACAACTTTAGGCCGAGAGAAATGGCACCTCAAAGGTTTTATCAAGGATATGACAACAACCTTTACTTCTTATATGGAAATCCTGATAACATATTGAACTTACCTCAAGGCTTCGATCAATAAGTCTAAGATGGGAAGCTAGGGCAGAGCGAGGATATGACTTCATCGAAGTCAATTGAGAATTTCTTGCACGACATGGACATGATTAATAGAGAACAACATGAGAAGCATGAGAAAGAGAAGGAAAATGTGAAGCAAGCTATGAAGAGGATGGATGACGGGAGATTACATTCCATCATGAACTTGGAGAGACATATTTGTTAACTAGCCATTGCTTTGAACTCAAGGAAGGAAAGGCAATTTTTGAGTAACACTGTTACTAATTCCAAGGAGAATGTTAATGCTATTTACATGATGAGCACTACGACAACGAATGAGCCAATGCAAGGGCAAGTGATGTACAAGCCAGAAAGAGTCAACACTATGGCTATGATGAAATATGAAATGATACATGAGAAAAGAATAGAAGTAAGGTAAGATGAACACAAAGGATTCAGACAATAAAGGATTAATGCCTTGAAGAATAACATGAAGGGAATAAACAATGGAGAGTTAAGAAATAAGATGAAGAACCTTCTGAAGATGCATAGAAAGGAAATAATATCAAGGTTGTTCCAAAGAAGTTGAAACCAAAATTCAAGTTCACTCCAAGACTTAAACTAATCAAGAGGAGATATCCTGGGGATATATGCATACCATTAAGCATTAATGGGCACTGGTTTAAAAACATCTTGTATGATACGGGAGCTTCAGTCAATGTCATACCAATAAAGGGCATGTTACAAGCTGATTTGAAGATCAATTGTCCCGATACAGCGGAGTTGCAAGTAGTTGATGGTAACTTGGTACCAACAATCGAGAGAGTCTCAAATATGGATGTGAAAGTTGGTAGATTCACATTCATCACAGATTTTGAGATTATGGATCATGATATGGCTGATGATGTATCTATGATACTTGGGCGACCACTCTTAAACACTGCATATGCGGTCTTGCATACGGGGAGGAAAATAATCATCACGAGTATCGAGGAGGATGATGATGCCGAGAATATTATTTTTGTTGAAGGGAAAGAAGTGCGCACAAATGGGATATATATCATTACCTCCAACCTCCTATTAGAGTATCTCGATTTAGACTCGGACTAAATGAGCAAAAAGACGTCGGGCTAATGACGTTAAACTAAGTGCTACTAAGAGGTAGCTTAGGGTTTTTAATTCCAAGTTTTTAATTTTCAGTCAATTATTTATTTAGTTAGCTTCGTTTGTCCAATCCAAACATTTTAGTAGTTTTTAAACTTTTAAATTTTTTATTCTAAATGTGCAGAAAAGACAATTCACCGGGTGACATTTCATCGAAATGGAAAAGTCTCGACTAACTCAATAAATAGCGTAAAAGAGCAAAGGAGTCGAAGTGGTAAAGGTTATGTACATGATAAATTACGGGTAGGTTTTTATAACATCTTTATATATGCATGATATTTCATGCTGTCACGATGCCTTGTGTAGCAATACATAAAGCCAACAAAGCGACGATAGGGAATTTACGAACAATATGCAAAATTATAAAGATAGACTGGTCGATGTCGTGTGTGTACACACACAGTGCCGTAGGCATAAGGAGAAGACGTCCGCAGGGTGGCAAGCTATGAGCAATTTCTGCTCACAATAGTCTCGACGCTGTGGTGGCACAAACATGGCGTCGTGCCCTATAAGGGACGCCGGCGGTGTCGAGACAAGGGTTTTAAACCCCTTCAAACCATATTTTTCACACTTGCAACCTATTCCATACACCGCCAACCAAGCATACATCTCTCTAGAACCCAAGATTAAGCAGTTTTAAGAGCAAAAATAGTGTTCCTAGTAATTAAGAGTGAAAAGAGAGGTGCATTGTGGATTTGCATAAGGAGGAGAGCTAGGACATTGATTTGGAGAAGAGATTCAAGTGAGCACTAGGGTTTTAGTTTGTGAGCAAAGTGATAGGGCTTGGACTTTTAGAGGCTTGGAGAAACAACCTATATTAGATAGTAGTCCAACATTGAGGTAACTTTACAATTTCATTAGTTATGCTTTGAGTTTTTGAAAATTATTGATGAAATTGCATGATTTGTGGAAATTGTCAGACCCACCTAATTAGGGGATCTAACCAACCTAGACACTTTAATCCCCTGATAATCTAGCAGCCTTAATGTCACCATCAATATGTTAGGGTATTTGCCCTAGGTCAATCCATTAACTGTCTTTATGAATACTTTTAGTTAATAAAATAGAGGATTTCATTTGCTATTTATTATAATTAATTTGCATGTTTACATTATAATAAGATCCATGGATATTTACAGAAATATCCTAAATGTCCCTAGTCGATCATTATACTGGGAACTATAATGAATTAAGACTAGTGTGAGTTTTGATTGATGATCATATGATGATTATACGTATAGGGATACGAATCAAGATCACGAGTACTTGTTAGGGAACAAAGTACTGGACCGATCCGCTATGAGAACATCACATGGATTAAGTCATAGTTGTTTCTCATGATAGGTATATTTTTCAATCCTCTGACTTGAGATTGCCAGAGACTTCAACATTAGGAACATAGTGATTTGACATTATCAAACGTTGTCTTTAATCGGACGATTATAAAGGTTGTGATTGGTTGTTGTGTGAGCAATGTGATGAAGTTGTGTAATCGAGATAGAATTTGTCCCTCTCATATAAAGAGAGATATACAGTGGATCCCTCGATGTGTTAGACTGTTAAAAGGCCTAGTCTAAGTGAATTAATATTGATCAATGTCACTTGGATGTTTTCAGTCTACCTATAGATCGAGACTAGTACGATTGAACATGTTGGATGACAATTCCATGCCTTATGTTTGATCAAAAGGATATCGTGTGACAAAAGGATGTTATATACACTATTGATTAGGTTGTATCGATTTGATATTCATACAACTTGGGTAGTCATAATGTCTTGCTAGAGGTCGCTTATGATTTGTATACCAAAATGTATTTTGGTACACTGCCAACGTTATAAGAGCCTATTAGGTCGCACACTAAGAATGGTTTTGCGAGTTTTTAAGATGGTTCGGAAAAATGAGTTTTATATGATAAAATTCATGACAGAAACGTCCTTGTGATGTATTACACTTATACTTCTTTAAGTAGGGGTATATGTGTAATTTACTTAACCGTCTATATACAAGGGTTGTATAAATAGACGTTTTTAATGGAATTAGATTCGGATTCTGTTGGGGTATTTGTCAAAATTGTTTTGTAATCTCCGCTGCGCATGAACCCCAAAACCCAACACAATAAATAATTAAAAATATATCGACTTAATTAACAAATATAATTTTTTATCAACCACAAAAGATTCTAAAATAATTCTTAAACCTCAAAATTCAGTTGGATTGATTACATTATCCTTCCAAATTCCATATAAATTTTTCGACAGAACCTCATCTATTTCTAAGCCTACACCAAAAAATTCAGCCTTCAAAAAAATCTTCAACAAAATTTGGCCTTCAAAAAAATCTTTAACAAAAATTATTTATTCATTCTCACCTATTTCAGGTTTTCAAAATCCTTAAACAATTATTACCTTAGCTCCACTTCATTCCAATCTGGACCAAAACCATTTCAACAGTTTCAAATAAGATCCTAACCATACAGGATCCTAAAAACCCATTTAGACAATATATTATATTCAAAAATGTTACATACATAGAGAAAAGAACCGAGCAAGTTACAAATAGTCAGAAAGCTTTCCATTTCCTTTTTTGTTGTTAGAACCTATCATTATCCAATTATAAAATTCAATAATGTGAGATAAATAAAGCCCACACTATCCAGTACACCAGTATTAATCAAATGCATAATAATCTAAGAAATTAAACAAAGAATATTATCCAAAGAACTTTAATATAACCATGAATCCATCCCATTTCTGTTATCCGACCACAATTAGATGACGTTCTCCAAAAGTGTTAAGTAAACAGTAATAAAGACTCATGCCCAGAGAGGATAACCAAACGAGTCTTGTTCCTCGAGTCTATCAAAATATGATTTGGTTCAATGTGATATCATGATAACGACATGATGCATAGTATCAATGACTCTAGCCCTTCAAGCATAATATTGTTCTACCCTGCACACACAGTCGGTTAGACACTATATAGTTCTACCCTATATATAAAGTCAGGTAGCTTAATATACCCTATACACATAGTCATGTAGATATTATAAGGAGACTCAAATTAACCTTATCCTCCCTACTCGTTTATGCATGTACATAAAAAATGCAATATTAATGATCAATGCAATTCATACAAAATTATAATCATAGAATGTAAATGTTACTATGTGATATACTTAACCTTACAAACACAATGTCACAACTCCCATGTGCCCGACTCGATAAATTAGTCTACACAGGGTTCCAATTGCGGTCCTACAATTCATTTATAAGTCCGGTAAGATTTCAAAACCATTCCACAAGTTTTTTCAATTAGTTGTAGTTTAACTGACCCAATCGCATCCCAACACCCCTAAAATACTTACCAAATAAATTTTTCGATGCTCGGATTTCATTTTTGACTCAAATTAATTGTTCGAAATTGAAAATTATGTTGACTAGGCTTAAATATATTTTTTTTCGATTTATTATATATTTATTGGCCCTTCTACAACTCGAAAACCCCGAAATCCCTCCAAATCAATACCTCAAATGTCTAGATCTTAATTTTGACTCTAAATTGTGATTCAGAATCGAGATTTAAACTAGACTAGGCTTTAAAATAATTTTCACAATTTTAGACATTTTCAGGTATCGTAAAAGGCATTACGATGCAAAACCTTGATATAAATCCTCGAGAAAATCCCAAAATACTTAATTTTCATAAAACTCTCCAATTTTCATTAATTTTTCCAAAACTATCATTTTTCTAATTTTCCCTGATTTCCAGGGATTTATTATGTTTCTATATTTTTATTTGCAAACCATTTTTTTAGTTAGGGGGATGGTTTGATCCCTTAATTGGGTCAGGTTCGGCTCAACCGAGCCGAACCCAGTTTGGGGTTCATCCCCAACCTCCCCTCTCATAGAGATCGAAATAGAGAGTTTCTATGTTTCAATCTCCACTCCCCTTTTTTTAAAGTTTGGGGTTGCCCAACCCCATTGGAGTTAGGTAGGGGAGCTCACAGCCCTTCCCTTCTCAGTCTTCCTCGAGTCTTCTCCTTCCTCTCTTCCTCCCTGGTTTTTCTCCTCCCTCAACGATTCTACTGTGTGTTCATGCGTGTGTTTTTTTCTTTCTCATTGATTTTCACCTGCCTCTCACTCTTACATCCACCAACAACAACAACGATCTACCTTTCTAAATTGAGTGAACACAATCCTATACATAAAAGACTATCCAAAAATCAAGAATCAGAACTAAAATTTCTCAATTTCCATTAAACCTTACCTTTAAAGTCCCTCACCGTAGCAGCCATGCCTCCTCATCTTGATTTCATTCAAATGAGATATATATATATATATATACATTTACTGTGAGTGAAGAAGAAAAAAGAGAAGATCCAAATCTTTGAGGGGACAAAGAAGAGAGATGATAAACAATGGGCATAAACCCTTATTTCGATCTCAAGTTTGGATAAAAAGGGGGTCAAATGACCAAATTGCCCCTCAATTGTTATCCTCTCCTATATAATATCAATGCTCTCAATGGTAATTTGGCATTTCCTTATTTATTTTAATGATTATTTTCAATTTTTGTTTAAATTAAACCCCAAAAAATACTTCAATTCCGCCAAAAATTGGAGAATTTAGCAAAGCGCTCCAAAGCTCCCGAACAACCCATCTTGCATGCAATTCGAGGTGTGGGACCTACATCGAGTCGTTAAATTCATTTAAATATACAAATTCAAATTTCTAAACATAAATTCAATTATGTGTTGCAAAATTCTAAACAATAGTTTGGATCAACATTTTTACTTATTCAAGACTCATTTTGACACGTATCTCGAGATAAGACCTCGCAAAATATCAAATTTACTCAATCAAATTGGATTTCACAAAATAAAATAATATATAGTACACAACACTAGACACACATCATACAAATAAAATTAATTAAATATCTCAATTTCACCAGTTCTTAACTCTAGACTCACGATCGAAATCATAATTAATCTTAGTTAATCTCTGATTAACTATAATTACTGATTTAAAAATCTTGAGATTTGACAATCTTCCTAACTAATAAGAATTTCGTCCTCAAAATTTAAAATTGCACCAAATTTAGCTTGATTAAAAGAGATTCAAAAAATGCACTCTCGTGTACGCCTTTCGTCCCCATGTTAGCTCTAAATCACCATGAAACTGCTATTTACCCAAAATAAGAGGTTTTCTTTATTTCGAAGCTTTTGGAGCTTCCTATTTGCATTCAATATAGGTTGCTCTTCATATAACACATCACCATGTAAATCAAATTGATTTCATTCTACTATGTGATGCAAATTTTATGCCTTCTGCCCGAGCATAGACATGTGCAATACATCATGAACTCTAACTAACTAAGGCGGTAATGCACGTCTATAAGAAACCTTCTCAATTCGTTTCACAATCTCACACGGTCCTATAAACCTAAAAGTGAGCTTTAATTTCAGTCCAAACCTATAATGGCCTATGCGATGAGAGACTTTCAAATAAACTCAATCTTCTTCACTATATTCCACAACCCAATGATAGAGATCATAATAATTTTTGTTCTGAACCGCTTTTAATCTTACACAAATTTGTTGAACAACCTCAGTGTGATTTTGAACCATCTGTAGCCCTAACTCTGTATAATCCTCCGGTTCAGCCCAACCGATAGGAAGACAATAAGGTCTCCCATACCATGCCTCAAACGGAGCCATCTAGATACTCGATTAACAACTGTTATTGTTAGAGAACTAACACATATGTATGTATTCTTTCCATGAACCTCCAAGTCCTTATACACAAGCCCTGAGCATGTCCTCTGACAAATGGATTAACTTTCAATCTAACCATCCACTAATGGATAAAATGCTGGACTGAAATGTAGTTGAGTGTCGAGCTATTCCTCCATACTCTGCTACAAACCCGGTGTATAACGAGCATCTCAATCAGAGATTATCATCAATGACACTCTAAATGAGCGAGCCAACTCTCGCTCACACAACAATCTCCACTGTGTAAAGGTATCTAAAATGGACATAGGCAAAAAACGAGCAGACTTCGTCACTTTATTAGCAATAACTCATATCGCATCATGTTTCTTTCAAGAAGTAGGAAGATGAGTAATGAAATCCATCGCAATATGTTCACATTTCCCTTGTGGTATAGGAATTGGTTGTAACATACCTTTAGGTTTCTGCCATGCGACCTTAATTTGTTGTTGGCAATCTCACATCTCCATACATAAATCACCCACATCCACTTTTATCCCTAGCCACTAATATAATTGCTTCATATTATAATACATTTTGGTTCTGCCAAGATAAATGCTATATCTTGAGTGATGATATTCTCTCAATATTTCATCCTGAATCTCAGCCACTGATGTAATTCAAAGTCTACCGCTAAGCCTTAAACTCTAATTCGCAGACTCAGCCCAATATGGATTATTACCATCATCTTCAAACCCATTGAACTTCTCATAATCCACATTACTTTGCTGACATTCTATCATTTTCTGAATAAAGACAGTTTGTACTTTAAACTAAGCACAATTTATTTCATCATCAACATCAGGAACCTCTGACAAAGTCATAGTGATGAGTTTTTGAGTAAGTCATACTCATAATTCAATCGACTAATTGCACGCAATGTTTCAGCACTCTTCATGCTCAATGCGTCAGCAACAATGTTAACATTACCCGAATAGTATTTAAGACTAAAATCAAAGTATTTCAAATGTTCAAACCATCATTGTTGTCTTATATTCAATTTTTTTTAGAGAACAAATATTTTAGACTTTTATTATCAAAAAATAGCATAAAGCTTTCCCCATACAAATAATATCTCCGCAACTTAAAAGCAAACATAATTGCTGCTAATTCCAAATCATTAATAAGATAATTTTTTCGTGAGTCTTTAACTGCCGAGAAACATAAGCAATGACATTGCCATTCTATATTAACACACAACCCAAATTCATTTTCGATGCATCAGTATAAACTGCAAGACATTTCCCCAGTTTAGGTAATACTAGAACTAATGTTGAAGTCAAACACATCTTCAATTCTCAAAACGCAGTATTAAATTCTGTTGACCAAACAAATGGAATATTTTTCTGAGTTAATTTAGTAATTGTCATAACTTCTTAGAAAATATTTCACAAATCTGCGATAATAGCCAGCTAAACCTAGAAAATCTCGTATCTCCATCATTGTGGTAGGTTTTGACAAACCAATGATAGCCTCAATCTTAGCTGGATCCACCGAAATTCCTTCTGTACTAACCACATTACCCAAAAACTTCACCTTAGACAATCAAAACTCGCATTTACTAAACTTGACGCACAACCTATGATTTCTCAAAGTTTAGATAATAAATATGAGATATTGTTTATGATCTTCACGAGTCTTGGAGAATATAAAGATATCATCAATAAAAACTATAACAAAATGATCCAAATACAACTTTAACACCCTCCATCAAATCCATAACATCGCCGAAGCCTTAGTAAACCAAAACGTCATAACAACAAATTCATAATAACCATATTTTGTACTAAACACAGTCTTTTGCATCTCATCTTCCCGAACTCTCAACCGTTGATAAGCACAACAAAGATCAGTCTTAGAAAAGAATTTCGCAACGCTCAGTTGATCAAACAAATCATCAATTTAAGGCAATGGATATTTATTTTGAACAGTGACCCTATTCAACTATTTATAATCAATTCAAATCCTTAAATTATCATTCTTCTTTTTTTAAAAAAAGACTGGTGCCTCCCACGGCGACATACTTCGGTGAATAAACCTTTTATCAAATGACTCCTCCTACTATTTCTACAACTCCTGCAACTTCTTTGGGGCTATTTTATAAGGCTAAATAGATTTTTGTTTAGTTCTAAGAACCAAAGCAATCACAAAATCAATCTCTCTTAGAGGTGGAACTCCAGTTAAATTATTAGAAAACATATAAGGAAATTTAGAAACCACAGGAATCTCCTCCAGTTTAATTTTTGGTCTTGCCTTTATACTAATAGTTTCGGCAAGAGTTTCCATTTGTTCCCAAATGGCTAGCCAATCCATTCTCAACAACAGATCAAACTTCAGTAACTAATACATGGAGATCAATAGTCATCTCATGTTCGGAGATCTCATCAACTCATTTCTCACACATAAAGTGAGAATCTGCCTTATCTCCATTACTGTGTTTAGTACATGATAAATAAGGACTCGCACTAGAGTTAACCCTAACTCAATCACGACATGACCATAAACTAAAATCATACATTTGATAAGATTACAATTTGCGTCTGAATCTCGTTCAACAACCATATGACCATTTTCCTTGATAAGTTGTTGAGGCTATAACACATAAGTGGGTGCTCTTAAGAGTCGTGAACACGTACTCTTATAATGTTTTTTCTTTCCATATCTAAAACATGTAATTGCACTCAAATTTTAAGGACAATCTCGGCTGATGTGACCCTTTTTTCCACACCCAAAACATGTAACTATAGGTTTAATTCTTACAAAGGATTCCTTAACTTGTTGTCGATTGTTGACTCCTTGAGATCCTCAATCTGTACATCCATTTTTCTATAGCTGAGGTGTACCTCTACGAGCTGAAGGATTAAGAGTATGTGATTGAGTCTATCTTGGCCCTATTTGTGTCAACTTCGAGGGTCTTGGAAAAACTTTACAATGCATATATGATGGAACGACAAGTGCCATAGATAATAACGATGGTTCTCAACTTTTCTCTTTTTTCTGAGACTTTAGGTCAAACCAGGATGTAAACCTTTTCTAAGCCTCATAACCTGAGCCTTGTCCTGACTCTACGATGCCCTGATATCATAATGATTTGCATTAAGAAGCTTGTGTAGTCACATAATCTCAAGCTCTATTTCAAGCTCTCATAGAGTTTTCAGTTTAGTCGTCAATATAATGATACTAAACTCTTCCTGACCTTCCTCCCATGACATTCCACTATCCACAGCTAGATCAGTTCGAACCGGAATTGCAACAACCAGTTTAACTCAGGGACAAACTGTAGAGGTTAACCCCTTCTTCCTGAACGACTAGAGTAATAGTAGGAACTTCTTGGGCAACATGAACCATATGTGCCTAAATACCACCATCGCTCATAAGATTCTCAACAACTTCAATAATTGCCTAGCCGAGTTCTGAAACATATTTGAATCCATACGTTGTGGATTCCTATTGCCCTCGCAAGCTCTGACCAAGCTCTTAATTCCACTAATAATTTTTCACATAAAAAATTGCAAGAAAAGTGGTTCAGCAAGCCTATATCCATTGATATCTCGATAATATAAAACACACATAACACAAATCATAAATTTTGTAAACGTTTTAACCCTATCCCTTCGCGTTACTTCCCAACTAATCACTCACTAATCCTCAATCAACAAGATTCCTTTAGAATCCTAGACTCTGATACCAATGTTGTCAGACCCCACCTAATTATGGCATCTGGCCGACTAGACTACTTTAATCCCCTTATAATCTAACAGCCTTAATCTCACCATCAATAAATAATTAAAAATCTATCGTATTAATTAACAAATATAATTCTTTATCAACCACAAAGGATTCTAAAGTAAATCTCAAATCTCAAAATTCAGTTGGATAGATCATATTATCCTTCCAAATTCCTTATAAGTTTTACGACAATACTTCCTTTGTTTTTAAGCCTACACCAAATAATTCAGCTTTCAAAAAAATCTTCAACAAAACCTGTTCAGTTTGGTGGAAATGCCGAAGGACTCACAATCCACCAATAATAATATATATTACATTAACAAAAATTATTTATTCATTCTCACTTATTTCAAGTTTTCAAAATCCTTATTACCATAGCTCCACTGCATTCCAATCCGTCCCAAACCCATTTCAATAATTTTAGAAGAGATTCTAATCACACACAATCCTAAAAACCTATTTATATAATATATAAAATTAAGAAATATTACATATATAGGGAAAAGAACTGACCAAGTTACAAACAGTCAGAAAACTTTCCATTTCCTTTCCCATCGCTAAAACCCGTCATTATCCAATTATAAAATTCGATAATGTCAGATAAGTAAATTCCACACTATCCAATACACCTATAGTAATCAAATGCATAATGATCCAAGAAATTAAACGAAGAATACAATCTAAGAAATTTAAATACAACTGTGAATCCATCCAGTTTCTGTTATCTGACCATAATCAGATGACGTCCTTCGAAAGTGGTAAGTAAATGGTAATAAAGACTCATGCCCAGAGAGGACAACCAAATGAGTCTCATTCATCGAGTCTATCAAAGTATGATTTGGTTCAACGTGATCTCATGATAACCACGTGATGCAAAGTATCAGTGACTCTAGCCTCTCAAGCATAATATAGTTCTACCCTATACAAATGGTCAGGTAGATGCTATATAGTTCTACTCTGTATACATAGTCAGGTAGCTTAATATACCATGTACACACAATCTGGTAGACACTATATAGTTCTACCCTATACACACAGTCAGGTAGACACTATAAGAAAGGTTGAATCGACCTTATCCTCCCTACTCGTGTATGCATGTTCAACAAAAATGCAATATGAAGGATTAATGCAATTTATACGAAATTATAATCATACAATGTAAAGGTTACTAAAAGATTAACATAACCTTGCAAACATGATATCGCAACTCCCTTGCACTCCGAGTCGGTAAATTAGTCCACATGAGGTTCTAATTACGGTTTTACAATTCATTTACAAGTTCGGTAAGATTCCAAAACCATTCCACAAGTTTTTTCAATTAGTTGCAGTTTAATTGACCCAATCGCATCCCGACACCCCTAAAATACTTTCGAAATAAATTCTTTGATGCCCAGATTTCATTATTGACTCAAAATTATTGTTGTCTAGGCTTACATATAATTTTTCAATTCATTATATATTTATTAATCTTTCCACAACCCGAAAACCCGGAATCACTCCAAATCAACACCTCAGATGTTCAGATTCCAATTTTGACTCCAAATTATGATTCAAAATCAAAATTTAGCCTAAACTAGGTTTTAAAATAATTTTCATAATTTTGGGCATTTTCAAGTATCGTAGCACGCATTACGATGCAAATTCCCGATATAAATCCTTAAAAAATTTAAAAATACTCAATTTTCATAAAAATCCCCAATTTCCATTAATTTTTTCAAAAATACCATTTTCTATTTTTCCCCTAATTTCCAGGGTTTTTTGTTTTTAAGCCATTTTTTATTAGGGGAAGGTTTGATTGTTGAATCGGGTCTGATTTGGCTCAACTGCCGAACCCAGTTTGGGGTTCATCCCTAATCTCCCCTCTTATGGATATCAAAATAGAGAGTTTCTCTGTTTCGATCTCCCCCCTCTTTTCTTAATGTTTGGGGTCCTAACCCCATTGGAATTGGGTAGTGGAGTTCAGGGCTATTCCCCCTCCCCCCGTCTTCCTTGAGTTTTCTCCTCTCTTCCTCTCTGGTTCTTCTCCTCCCTTAACGCTCTTACTTTGTGTGTGTGTGATAAGGTTCAAACCCTAATCAAGAGGTTGAAGACAACAAAGGGAAGGCAAATGAATAAGAATAAAATCAATGGAAAATTAAGACAATTAAAGGGGAAATAAAATGCATCAAAGGAAGAAAATGGATAGAGATAAAATATAAGTTGCTTGATTTCTTTCTTGTCTTCCATTTCACAAACATTAACTTAAATACAACAACAAACCCTAAGAGATGCTCAAAAAGCAAAAGACATTTGTCCTCATAACATTGGTGGGTTTATAACTCAATAATAAAACATATCTTAATACTAAATTACCCCTAAATAACTTAATACATATCATTGCTGACCTCTTCAAAAATCACCTTGTCCTCAAGATGGTTGGAACTAAAAAAAACTTAGTTTTAATGTGCAGTAGATTCCAATGTTGACCGCATCGCAAAAGCCACAACTTGCATACCCTTCAATGAAACACTTCAAGTGGGGATTGGTAAAGGATGACTTTAGTGCACAAGGGAATGGATTACCCCAATATGGAACAGTTCGATAGCCAAAAACTAACTTCTTGGTGACCATATCTCCAATCAAAAGGCCCGCTCTTTCACCAAAATTAATGTAAAAGCAATACATTCCATCCCCTTGAGGACCTTCCTCTCAAAGTAGAAAATAAAAGATGAAAGACGAAGAGCCTTGAAAAGAACTTATACTTAACGTAATGCCTTCCCAATGAATGTAACAATGGGCCGACTCACCCCAAAAATAAGATTAATATGATGCAAAGATGAATCTTGAACATGTCATTTAGAAATTGATTATTCATAACACATTCCTTGCTAGCTAATCTTACCATCCATACTACAATCCATACCATGTGTTGGGTATTAAGAAATATGGGGGGGAGAATTTCGAACACATATGCACCTAATTGAGGAATAGGTTGCAACAAGAGTACTAATATAAGAACATGAAACCAAAGCTCTTCATGTGAAGATATATGGCAAAACACATCTTCAAAGAAACCAAATTCCATAACATCAACAACAACGTATATGTCATGAATCATTCCATCATAAGCTTCTATCTTGCCCCATTCTTAATGTTCTTCTCCAGAGATACATTCCAAAGTGCACCAAAAAATATGCCCTCATGTGCTACTAAGATGGGCATACCAAAAAATAGCATATACTTCTTTGCATTCCTCATAGAACAATGTCTTTGATACAATGGCTCCATAAGTATACTTTGCATTTGAATGTAGCACACCATAGAATAATAACCCACAACATCCCAAATTACAACCCAATTTAGCGTCAAAATGTTGCTCTCAACAAGAAGAAGTTTGGTGGTGTAGCTTTTAGTCATGAACAAAATTGAGCTCCTAATCAAATGGTAAATACTAATCCTTTTTGCTACAAAAACAGTCCATTGTTCCATATGCATCAATGCCATCAAAGATAGGTCGTTCACTTCCAATAACAATCCTAGACAATCTTTCCTTACACTCTGAAAAATCAACAACCACAATAAGGACAATGAATTAGAACTCGAGTTCGCGACCAACAATGCTCCAGATAGCCAAAAGTAGCTACAAGCAATAGCAAGGAAATTAAAAGCAAAAGACATTATTGTCAAGGGTACTAAGTCTCTATGAAACATTTCTTCAAATAACTTTGGAGCATAGTGTTGACCCATATCTACCATGATTGTTATGCATTCCAACCTATTCAACCATCTCATTGATTCCTTAATAAATAATAAAAGTTGGTCTACTAAGTAAAAAACCTTACAACCGGTTTGAGATTGTACCAAGTAATTAGAGCTACAACTAATAATTGTATTATCAAATGAGTACCTCATATAATCAAGTGGTTCAATCACCAACAGAGACGGATGCATCATTACAATCTACTTGCCCATCCTGAACGCTAGTGATCACGACAACCATTTGCTCTTCTAGTAATAGTACAACCAAGATAGGGAAATGTTTGTTTGAAGGATTGGGAATTTCAACATCAAACAATTAAATGATAGTGTAGGGTAGATCAAGATTGATCTCTTTGACCCATTCATCAGTGAGAGGTGAAATTGAATTGGCAGTCTGGAGCCGAGATCGGACATCAACAAAAATCTGGGAGGGCATACGAAATAATGTTTGCTGGACAGTAGGGGTTAATGTAGAGGGTTGTGATGGAGGAGTTCGTGATGATAAGAAGGGCAACAACGAAGGAATATGTGTTGGGGAAATTTGTAAAGGTTGTGATGGGCTATGAGTGATGAGTAGATAGGGTTAAAACGAAAAGATGGGAGATGTATAGGGGGAATGGTTGTTAGTAGGTGCTTCAGGGGGAGTCGGTGGTGTTAACATTGATGGATGGGGGTTTGGTTGTTGAATGTCAATGCGCATGATCGCGCCTCTCTTAGTGTCAATCGTTCACAGATTGTTGTCTTCAAATAGTCCAACCATTCCTACCAGGTATTTCTTCACCGCCTCTTAGAGCGTCTCCACCGGCCTCGACATAAACCGGTGTTGCCCCTGGTCGCCTCTGCCTCATCTACCATGGAATCTGCGCCTGAATTCGCGCTTGAATCTGCCTTTTCGTGTCATCGATAAAGGTAGTAATGTTAAAGAAGAACATTGAGTTGTTGTAGTGGGTGTTAGGTTGATGGTGTTCTAGATGTGCTCAAACTTGAAGGGCCTAGGTGTGTTGGTGTTAGTGGTTTCTAAGGTTGGTAGGGTGTCGAGAAATTTGCGTTTGATGAGTGGTGTTTGGCTAATTTGATGCAAATTTGTGTAGGGTGGGTCGGTGTAGGCGGGGTTGATGTAATAAGGGTGAATTGTGGGAAACCATGGCTGTGGATGTAATTGTTCATATGGAAGAAAAGAAGACATTGAACGTGGATGTAGCCAGTTGAAGGGTGAGTAACCACCAAAATCGGCATGTTGTTCAACAACAACATTTTCATATGAGTAAGTTGAGTAAGCCATTGAGCAAGCTTGATAATCTATGAGAGGCATAATGATCATAATGAAAACACCAATTAATAAGGGTCAAACCCTAATCAAGAGGTTGAAGACAACAAAAGGAAGGGAAATGAACAAGAATAAAGATAAAAGGAAAATTAAGACAATTAAAGGGGAAATAAAATGCATCAATGGAAGAAGAAGAGATAGAGATAAAATAAAAGTTGCTTGATTTCTTTCTTGTCTTCTATTTCACAAACTTTAGCTTAAATAAAACAACAAACCCTAAGAGATGCTCAAAAAGTAAAAGATATTTGTCCTCATAACATTGGTGGGCTTATAACTCAATAATAAAGCATATCTTAATACTAAATTACCCCTAATTAACTTGATACGTATCTGTGTGTGATTTTTTTTCGTTCTCATTAATCTCTCACCTCCCTTTCATTCTTACAGCCACCACCAACAATGATCTCCCTTTTCAAATTGAATCAACACAGTCCCATACATAACAGTCCATCCAAAAATCAAGAATAAAAAACTGAAATTTTCCACTTTCCATTAAACCTTACCTTCAAAGTCCCTTACCACAACAGCCATGCTTCCTCCTCTCGATTTCTTCAAATGAGATTGAAAGAAATTCATTAAGAAAAGAGAGAGAGAGAGAGAGAGAGAGAGAGAGAGAGAGAGAGAGAGAGAGAGAGAGAGAGAGAGAGATAGACTCAGCTGAGAATGAAGAAAAAAAATAGAGAAAGTTTGAATCCTTGGAGGACAAATTGTTGGACTAAGTGGTTAGTCACTCACACTCCGACCGAGATTTTGATGGAAACAAACAAGGTGAAAATGTACTAATAAACATCTAGTGTATTTCAGTTTTTGTTAAAGGATGCAAAACAACATATCAAGGGTACTCAAGAAATACAAGTTCAAGACTCGGCATTAATGAAGAAATGAAGATGAAAGTTCAAACCGCAATTTGTAATTTCAATGTAAGGTATACAAATTCTTTCACGCAAGCCAAATGCATTAGTCCATGCATATCAAGTTTCTTAAACCATTTTTCAAAGTTATAAGTTTACTTCAAGTTTCAAAGTGGAATTTAAACACATAACTAGGTCTATGAGTTTAAACAATGTGAAACTTTGTGTGGATGGTCATTTGCATATTAGAGATCATTGTAAATGTTTTCGAAAAAGAAAAACTCGTTTTTGAAAGGTCTTCGAAAAGAAAATTGTAAATTTGTAGAAAAGCCCCTAATACATTATGAAATCGTGAATTTTCGTTTTCGGGATTTGTAAAAATATCCGGACCACCCAATTAGGCTTAATGACTCATAATAAACGTGTATAACATGTTATGTAAGGGTTGGTTAGGTCCCGGACGAGTTTAAGGGTCGCTAACACAAAGGGACAAAATAATTGTTTTGAGGTCCCCTGAGTTAGCGCGCTAATGATTTCATTAGCGCGCTAAGTGCGAGTTAGCGCGTTAGGTCTCAAGCATTAGCGCGCTAATTGCATATCTCGACAGCTTTTTTTACAAATTTGGAAAACACACTTTAATTTGAATTCTTGATCTATTTTGGACCCTTGGATCCCTAGAACGGTCATAAACTGTCAAGATGGAATACCTAACATAATAAAACCACCAAGAACATGGTTTTGTCAAAAAGAAGGAAGAAACACACTCAAAAACTAAAAATCTACAAAGAGAAGAACTTTGATTTTTGTGAAGAAGCAAAAGGAGATCTTTGTGGCTGTTCTTTAGTTCTCTAATCCAGCACTTTTGAGGCTTTCAAAGGAGTACAAGAATCTCTTCAAAGCGGATCTCTTTTGTCATTCTCTTGTTTGTAAGAAAGTCCTAGATCTAAAATCTTGCTTGTGCTTAATCTACATAGTTTTGTGTATTTGATTTGAAAATCATTTTGTTGTGTGTTTGAACACCTTCTTCTTGGGTTTTGCACTTAAATTTATTTTATCAAACCCTAAGATTGATTTGAACAAAAGTTTTGCACTTAAACTTGATTTTTGTTAAACTATTGTTCTTAGACTTGAAATCGGTTTTACACTAATATATTAAGTTTTTAAAACGATTTCACATTTGGGATTTGCAACAAAATCGGTGACATATTTGCATATTCCATTTATTCTCATACTTGCATGCATAAGAGTTGTTAGGCTCTAGGAGGCTTGCTAGTGTTTGAATTTGATACCACTTTGTGTTGTAAAGTGTATCTCATTATTTTTCAGCAACTTATTGTATTTGTATGATTGTAAGACTTAGTGGAATCTAAGTCAAAGGGGAAGACCTAGTTGAGACTAGGCACAAATCCTAGTTGCGGCTAGGTGGGAAGTCCTAATTGTAATTAGGCACTCTAGGCTTGTATGCTTAGGTTGTAACACTTATTTGCAATATAAGTGGGGGTTAAAAATCCTAACTGGGGAGGTTAGGTAGTGGACGTAGATCGTTGCATCGAACCACTATAAATTGTGTGTCACTTTCCATCTCTTCCATTCCATTCACTTGCATAGCATATATATATATTCATTGATAGTGTATGCATTATAGTTGTAATTTGCGCATAATGTTTTAAAAGGGCAATAACTACTCGGTAACCCAATTCACCCCCCCTCTTGGGGTCTTCACAAATAAGAGAGACGATGAACAGTGGGCATAACACATCTGTTTTGATCTCAAGTTTTGATAAAAAAAATGGTCAAATGACCAAATTGCCCCTCAATTGTTATTCTCTCCTATACAATACCAATGCCCTCAATGGTAATTTGTCATTTTCTTTTTTATTTTCATGATACGTAATTTGAGGTTTAGGACCCACATCGACTTGTTAAGTTCATTTAAATATACAAATTCAAATTCTATTATTTTTTGCGAAATTCGAAACAATAGTTCGGATCAACATTTTAACTTTCTCAAGACTTATTTCGACACGTATCTTGAGATACCACCCTGCAAAATATCGAATTTACTCGATCAACTTGAATTTCACAAAATAAAATAATATATAGTACACAATACTAGGCACACATCCTACAAAAATAAAATTAATTAAATATCTTAACTCTCGACTCTCGACCAAAATCGTAATTAATCTTTGTTAATATCTTATTAACCATAATTACTGATTTAATATTGTTTGGACTTGATATATATGAGGTTGTTGGATAGAAATTTTAAGTTGTGTGAATATTGAGCATCAATGTAGCTTATTGTGAACTATTCTATGTCTTTTTGCATTATTTGGCATGTGAATGACCATTGTAAATGAAGATTTTGATTTTAGGTGATTCAAATACTCATTTCGTGAGTTGTTGTGTTATGTGAGATTTCAAAAAAATGCAAAGAACAAGAAGGCAATCAATTCAAATTAGTGACGTGAGAGCAAATGATTACGAGGCATCATCCTCAAGAGATCTGACAGAGGATGAACCTAGACCTTTTAAGCCTTAGTATTACATAGCAAAGACGATATATATGAGGTCATAGAGAATAGAGAATTCATTTGCAAGAGAGAAATTAATTTATTGGCTAAGTATGACAAGAGAGTAACAATTCAATAAGCAACAAGGTTGGGAGCAATTCACTCAAGATTATAGAGATAACAAAGTTAAAGGAGTGAGTGAAATTGTTTATGAATTTTACGCTCGTCCAAAGTTTACCAAGAAGGGTGACTTAGTGAAGGTGAGAGGGGGTATTTGTTTATTTAATGATCATTAAAATAGCATATATGGGTTAGAGCAAATTAGGGCTGGCAATTTGGGTCATGAAACGATTAACACGATACGACACGACACGTAATAAACATGTCGTGGGTTTGGCTTAAGTGGGTCTGGGTCATAAACATGTTAACACGTTTATACACGGTTAATAAACGAGTCATTAACATGTCAACCTGCTCAACTCGTTTATGACTCGCTCAACACGGCTAAAGAATAATGTATAAATAATAAATATTGTATAATAAATAGATTGATACAAAATTCACCTATTTGAATGCATGTTAATAGCATGATTTATTTATTTTATTTATAGACATCTTTTATCATATTTTATTTTATATTTGAGAGGAAATATTCATTTTACTTTTAATATATTATTTATGTTTTATATTTTATTAATAATTATTTATTAAGAAAAAATAAAACTTTTCGCCAAAGTAAAGTTTAGATATTTTTTTAGATGATTCTTATAATTTTGTTTATGTTATTATTACGAGTCATTTTTGCTTTATTTTTAAGAGTAATAAAAACTTGAATGAAAAAGTAAAGTAAAACTAACGACTATATACAACCACATTATATTTTATTGGTTATTTAGTATGTTTTTTTCGAATTTAATCATTTAGATATATTTTTAAAAAATAGTAACTTAATTATAAAAGTTTAAATAAAATAAAATTTTTAAATACAATATTTAATAAGTGGGTGACACGATTACACGACATGTTTAACACACGACCCACTTAGACACGAAAACGATTAATATGATTAATAAACATGTCATGTAATGGGTTTGCATTATATGGGACACGACACGTTTATGATACGACACGTTTACGACTCGCCGATACGAATTGCCACCCCTAGAGCAAATGCATATGGTGCCAATCTCATAGTGTTTCCCAAGTAATTTATATGAGAGACCCAATAACCTATACTCTTTTAAAGCCATAGAAAGAGTATTGGTTGTTCGAGGACAACAAGGACGATAATGGGAGCCGAGAATGTGCCGAAGCACATTAAGAAGGGGAGGGTTAGGAAAGTTTATAAAATGTGGCAATACTTTCTAGTTGCTTCATTATACCCGAACATTTAGTAAGCCGAGATTAATAAGCCAAAAGTGGCTTGTTTGTATGAGATTATAAAACACGGGCAAATCAACGTGAGGGAGATTGTCTACAAAAACTTGAGGAAATATATCATGTCTGAGAAGGACAACAAATTTTTGTTTCTAATTTTGATTTCCTAAATATGCTTCAAGGCCAGAGTGCAAGTGATTCAAGATGAAGAATTTGATATTGAGGCCCAATCAACCATAGATGAGGAGTTTATACTCACATTGAAATCACTAACTGGTTATCAAGATTTCGAGAACTAGTAAGTAACAATTCAATATTTATTGACGTCGTTATTTAGGTTATTTTTCAGACTCAGATGCCAGCTCAGGCCCACGTAACTCCCCAAATAGGCTAGGAATGCCCGACTAGGCATAAATCCTTATTTTTGTTTGTTGGTTATATAATTGTGATGTTAATTATTATTTTATTCACTTTTACATCGAATGTTTGTATGTTGTAATCGCGTGAGATTGTGCGAAGGGTGTTTGCCTCATAAAGCGTGTCAACACGAGTATCGAGTTGGCGATATGCGTGACATAAATATAATAATTAAGTTAACTAATGTAATGGATTATAAGTTATTGTGGTATACTATGAAAACTAAAAACCATAGAGTATAAGAAACTAAAGTATAAAGCTATGGCACACCTCGTGATGTATATGTAGGCGCGAGGGCACTGGGGTGCCGGGTTAGTAAGGTATTAGTGGGACCATGAATAGATCGACATGTGAGACTATGTGGACTACTCAATATGATTAATATCTCTAAGATCTTAATAGGCTAAGTTAGAATAACAAATGCCTTTACTTGAACAAAATTAATTAAGGCCATATGATTGTGAAGAGATAATCTTATAATATGGTTTTTAAGGCTTGATGAGTGACTTAGAAGTGTCACTGAGGGTTGGACTACTTGGGTTATGGACCATATGATTATCTTAGGATGGGAGAGTAATCATAGATAAATGGTTAGGATTATAAACAAGAGGTATAAAAGAACCTATATTGGAGTTCGTGACCATGCAAACACTTTAAAGAAAAATCAAGATTTTTTGGGCAAGAAAGGGTTTATTGTTTGAAGTTTTGGTATCTAAGAGGATTTGAGTCAAATTGATGGTGAGTTTAAGCTAAGGATTCAAGCTAGTAAAGAAATTTACAAGTTATAAGTTTCATGTCTTTCTTTAATCCTAATTTCATGAAAATGCACTTTAAAAACCTTAAATTCTATTAATGTATATGGTCATTATAGTTATCTCGGGTTGATTGGGAGTAATTGAGGTCAAATAAGCCCATGAAGACCAAGAATTTCATGATTTGGATTGAGATGTGGTGTTTAGATTATGGTCATTCTCGTGCATATTGGACTATTGGACAAGATAATGAATAGTGTCTATACCTACAGGGACGTCTGTACTCGTATGGACGTTTGTACTTACAGGGACGTCTATACTACATAAACATTTGTACTCACAAGAGACATCTGTACTCACCTCTATACTCACAAAGGACATCTGTGCCCACAAACTTCAGTATTCACAAGGGACATCTGTATCCACAAGCCTCTGTGCCCACAAAGGACGACTGTACCTATAATGAGCCTTTATGCCCATAAAGGACAATTGTGCCCACAAAGGACTTTGAAACCACAAATTCTAATAATAATTTTATTTTAATCATGCAATAAAAAAGACATCTAAACAACAAAAATTTATCAAATCGGCACCAGGACCTAGGAGTTCATAGGCGGGTGTCACGAATGAGATCGATGTTACTGTAGGGGCTTTACGAGAAAGGTTTCGAAGAGTGGAAATGCGTAAAACCAAATTGAATGTCACTTGAGTATTTACTTGCTTTCATTATTGTTTTTGCTTTCTTCCAGTTCAATCACCTTTGTCCTTATCGATGTTTGTTTCCATATAATATCATTGATTTGGTTTTGGTTCAACGGTCATTTGAGTTTACTTCCACTGAGTATTTCGTTGTGTGTCTATGGCTCGCTAGATCATAGCATGTGTATCAGGAGTCTTTGGTGAATGATAACCATAACTACTTTGTCGGTACATGTGTCAGTGCGTCGTGTGTCTACGCCGGCCACCGATAGGACCAAGTAATGGGCTAGTTGGGTGCGCCCACTAAAATGATCCTAGGGAGGGTATCCAAAGTATGTCTAATATGACCGGGAAGGGCATACGCATTTGCATTTTATTGTTATTTACGTATGCAATGATCCATTTACAGTTGCCTATTTACATTTTGCATGTTTATTTATTAACATTTATTGGATTTACTTTACTTTGTCATATGAATGCTTAGTGAATTTCCTATGTATTTTACTCACTGGACTCATCATCTATTTTTTGTGATGGAAGTTTGGCATACTACTCATAGGTATTTATTTACATATTTTGTTATATATTTTGGATTTATGGGAGACTGGAGAGACATCTATACTTGTGTATATTTACTTTTGTCGCTTTATGTACAGTGTACTCTATTCTTGGTTTTTCACAGTATAGCCGATGCTCTATATAACTTGAAAGTTATTGAAAACCCATCTTTATGTTCACTTTAAGACTTCCACAGTAAATTATTGGTTATCTACTTAAAACTCTATAAAACATAAGCCATACTTTGTAAATGGTTAATTTGAACTAAAATACTGTAAATTTTATAACAAAATAAGATGAGTTAGCACACGCTTCGAGAGTGCTGATGTGGCATGAACTTTGGCAGAGCTATGCGACCGGTGTAACAGCTCACCTGGTGGCCTTAGGGCGAGGGGCACCCACAGAGCGGGAGAGAACAGTTAGGAACATAATTGAGGCTGAGTTATTGGCCAATCAGCAGGATGATCAAACAAAAGCAACAACGGAGTTATTCCAAGAGTTGCAAAATGAAGGATTTGGAAAGAAGGAGGATTACCAGTAGAGATTTGCTAGGGGCTACAATTTATAGACAAATTGATAGGAGAGCAAGACTTGGATGGTCTTGAAGTTTTTCCACCACTTCCACCACCACAGGCACAAGTACCACCACATGAGGACTTGCATTGCTGAGATAAGGAGATAGTACAAAGATGACATGACTTAGTATCGTGAAGCCTTGATAAGATATGAGCAAAACCTACTGAGCGGACATCGGAACTAAATGTTATTCACAGATCATCAGAGGGACATAACTAGATATGAGAGGAGCATACAGATGAGACATAATGATTGGTTTATTAGCTTTTCAACGGCACCGAACTACATGTTTGACCCAAAAGCGGTGCAAAGCATAAAGGGTGAAGCAGCCTTTAACACCATCCTTTGCTAAAGATGATGATGCTGATAATGATAATGATGATGATGATGATAATTATGATGCAAAGTCATAAAGTCTGAGTCTTCGGATTTTTTAGAACTTAGAGAGATGAGCAATACATTTATATTGATTATCTTTTACATTTGGGATGTTTTATCAATAAGTTTAAATTTATGTTTATGCATTATTATATATCTTTTGTTATTATATGTTTGTGTTTAGTGTTTTTCAAGTTTCAGGCTTATTTTTAAACTTTAAGGACAAGGTTTAGTTTAAGTTTAGGGGCATCAACACTATACTATAAGAAGTGGTAAGAAAGGATGAAACAAGGATAAACACTACATATATGATTGTAAAATTTTATTTTTGAAGCACTTAAATAGAAAAGCATGGAAGTGTATTCAATTTCATTTACATGTTTGTATGTGTTTAAGTAGTATAAAATAGGTAATATATAGTAATATGTAATGAATAAGTAATTCATTTGCAAATTTAATGCCTTTAATTGAGGATGAGTAAGAATACAAGTGTCTTATTGATATGAAACCCAAGATAGTGTTATCCATCTTTGAAGAAAATGAGAGCTCTAGCTAACAAAGGTATAATTTCATGATCAGAAACCTAGAGTTAAGGAAAATCATGAACTTGAAACAAAATCAAGAAGAATACTAAAACACTTCTTGTGGAAAAATTTAGATCTCTAAGGAATTCTATGATAAGTATGAACTTTACTTAAGTATAAGTAAATAAAGACTTAATACCAAGAGGGGAAGAGATAGGCATCATGTTTAATGAAAAAGTTGGAGTTAAAACTTGCTTGATAAAATGAAAGTGAGAAGTGCTAACAAGAGTTTTACATAAAAAATAGATAGTCCTACAAGTTCTACAGGAAAATGAGTAGAGAACTTGATGGTTGAAAAAGAGAAAAAATGGAATCCATTGGAAAAGGAGCAGGGATCGTGCAACTAAAATTTATGAGAAAGAGAAAAAAAAGATAAAAATGAAGAAAAGAAAGGTGGAAGTTAGATTAAAACTCTTCAAATAAAAGATTTAGCTCGAGTACTAGTAACTTAATTAAGTTAATTTTTTCTAACTAAATTAAGTCATATTGACTCTTGAAGTGCTAAAGTCTACAAAACTTGTATGATCTATGCTTATTTGTGAATTCTTGAGCTTAATGAGAAATCATGAGATTGTTCACTTACTACTTGAGCGTCGAGGTGAAATAAACTTGTGAGTAGTGATGGTTTTGGTTGTGAACTACTTTGGCATTTCGAAAGTAAGTTTTATGTGTTGTTAATGCTACATGTTTTGAAAACTTAAGTTTTTTGGAAAAAAAAAACTCCTGAGTGGATTATTAACTTGAACTTATTTGGACTATTAGATACTCCATGAACGATGTGAAATGCATATGAATTTTAGTAGTAGTAGTATGTTTTGAAAACTTAAGTCTTTTGAAAAAAAAAAAAAACTCATGAGTGGATTATTAACTTGAACTTATTTGGACTATTAGATACTCCATGAACGATGTGAAATGCATATACTTAGAAAAACACACTTTTGCTCGAGACGTGCAAAATCCTTAGTTTGGAGGTATTTTATATGTTATTATTTAAACTCATATATAGGACTAGTTTAGTAGTATATTTAGTGTAAATATCTCATAATGAACTCTAATTGACGGTATTCATGTATTTTCAGGTATACAAGGTATAAATGAAACAAAGGAGTGATTATGTGAAGAAACAATGATAAAATGCACAAAAGTAGGGTCGACGTTGGCAAACATTCTTGACGCCGTGGGAGAAGGCTAGACAGTGTAAGCAAGGGGTGGAGGACCAAAAAGAGAAGAAAAAGTACACAGCGGTGATACGCGGTAGCGATGCCTTGGGTCCTAAGGGACGCCATCAGTGTGGTCTACACAGGGCATTGAGTTTAGTGAGAAGGGAAAATGTATACACAAAGTCCAAATTTGTGGTTGTGTCGTGGCTTTACACACACAACGCCGAGACATAGAAAATAGAAAATTTAGAGTTTTATTTCATATGGAATTGTCTATTCTTCTAATTATTTTTTAAAGTGTCTTAGGAGTATAAATAGGTATTAGAACATGGTAAATATATTTACCACCACGGATTGCAACTAATTATTGTAGTCTTACATAGTTTTACTTTGTTATTTAGTATTAAGAAGAATTGTGAAAGAGAAGACATTAAAGACTCACGTATGGTCATTTGATATTACAATTTTTGATTTAATTGAAGTTATTTTGTTTAATCATTGATTTCAATGAATGCCATTATGTGCATGTTTATTTCAATGATGTGTGAGTAGTTCATTAATCTTAGGCATCAATGGATCCTATGGTATGAATGTTATGCAAAATTAGTTTGAATGGATTATAAAGTTAAAAAGTGCAATGGTTAGAATTTGAATTGATTCTAGACATAATACAACGAACATCTTGATCACGTGTTTATTGATTATGGGTTTTAGAGTTACCATGGCCATTGGAGCTTTAAAGCCGAATATGGACGATACAATTGTAAAATACATAGCATTGATAGATAATTATTGATTAGGGATGCACGGATAGTAAATTTAATTGGTTATGAAATGAAAGATTTGAGACTTGAAGCAATATGAAACTTACGTTATTTACACCGATAGGTGGAGTTCTAGTTAGCACATTAGAATTTTCTCTGCCACGATAGTAGGTTAAAGTGGAATTGAAGGAAATATGTCAATTCTAATTAAACATTACACACACATAATGAAGATGAAGAAAGTGAGTTGAGAAGTATAGTGATTCATTACCTAGGTGAAGTCGTGAACTAATATCTTCTTAAAATTAGAGTACACGTATTTACATTGTTTTGTTAGAATAGAATAGTTTAGTTTAAAAACCAATTAAAAAGAATTTTCTTAACAATAAAGTAAACCTAACTAAGTATACCGAGTGCAATACACATTTCCCTGATGACGATATTCGTAATCAACATAAGTTGATCACACTATCACTATAATCAAGCCGTTATACTTACAGCCATAATAAAGATAGACATTACGATTGAGGCCGTAGAGACACACGATTGGACAACCAAAGCTTATGTTGTGCCAACACTACTAGCGCCATCGCGGAGATAGACTCAGGGGTAAAGGAGTCAGCAGGCAGGACCGGGATGGAGAACCACGTGTTGGTAATGTGGGCAGGAGGGTCATATAAGAAGGAATTGTCAACAGAGATCGTCGAATGCATTAGCAGTGACATTGGTGCAGACTCAAGATCTGGTGCATGTTATGATTGAGCCAGGCCGAGAGACGTCCCAGAAGCGGGTTTAAGATACGTAGTTAAAGATTATGAATAATTACGGTTAAAGTTCATGTATTCATGGTATGTTATGATAGGTAATTGGTAGGTCATGTTATGTCATGGTATATCATAGTAAGTTATGGTTGTGTCTATTATGTTGTGAGACAATATAGGAAAAGTTTAAGGTTACATGGTGATAGTTAGCGGGGCTAGGGTAACTTAGGCACGATATCAGACTGAGATAGGTTGTGGAGGTGTTGAGGAGCATGACGGATCATGATGGTCATTAAATTATCATATTGCATCGCTGCTATCGAGCAAATTGGTGTGATGGGTATTTATCTTAGGAAGTGTGTCGACGCGGGTATCGAGTAGGAGTTACCTAGGGATGCTAGACTAGGCTAACTATTGTACATAGTGGATAATTAAACCATAGCCCAATGTAGTTAATTAAATAAATTAAAATATGGCGCACCTCAAATGGGTGTCGGGGTGTGGACCATTATGGATCGCGTAGTCGAGGATTATAGGACCACTAATTTATCAATTAATGTGCTACTAATCATAAGTATTAATGTGCCTAACTTGATTCAATTGATCAAATAAATAGTTGGACTATAGTTGGATTAAAAATCAAGCACCCTTAATGGGCTTTAAGATGATTCTAGAGTGCACAACTCTAGGCAAGATGTGTCATTGAATGGTGTTACAGGATAATACATCACAACTCAAGAGAGAGCCTTAGGATTGTCCTCGAGAAAGATGTGCACACTAGATTATAACACATAGTATAAAATGGGGACTTAGTGGGCTTTGTTTCAAAACTAATATCAAAACACATGCAAATCTAAGATTTTGAAAAGAATTGGGTAGAAAATCAGTGAAAATTGGGGATGTTGAAGATCAAATTCAAGGTTACTAAGTCAAGGTAATCAAACTTCTTTCTAAATGTAATATTATGAGCTCAAATTTGGGTGCTTACGATTAAAATGAGTTTATTTGAATCTCCCAATGGTTTTTTGGGATTCTCTTGAAAATATAAGTTAATTCTAGCATTCAATTAAAGTTTCGAAAATGATTTACATGGAATCGGGTTTTGAGGCTATATGGTTGATGAATTCATAAGTTGATAAATTTGATGAATGAGTTGTTGTAATCTGACTGCTTTTGGTGTTTGTTTTCCCCTATGGATGGGGTCGACGGCATTAGAGTAGGTCAAATTGGGGAGTTGGAGACAGTGTTCTCGAGCTTAGAATTCGCCACCCGACTTGGATAACACGCTATCCAGCCTAGACATGCAATTTTTCTTCATATGGATAGCGCGTTATCCAGTATGAAGAATAGTAGCGCGCTAGGCATCTTCCTAGCGCGCTACATAGACATAGCGCACTAGGTGGGTTCTCTAGAGCTCTAATGACAGTAGAAAACCTAATTTAAGGGTTTTTTGGTTAATTTTTGACTTAATACACATTTAAACACTTGTAATCAGCCTAAATACATAAAATTTGATTTCAGGGACTAAAGGGACCATAGCTTGGGTACCGTGGAGCTAGGCGAGTCGGATTCGGGAGTTTAGGAAAGTCGGAGCGCATATTGAAATGCGTAAAACCCATTGGAAAGCTTTTCAGAATTCATGGCGTGGTTTTATTGATATCGGATTTCATGTGTGATTGCTGGTGGGCACACACTTGGGTTTTCATTCTATATTCGACTGTGTATATATTGGTTATAGCTAAATTACTTGCATGGGTTGCTCGTTTTAACCCTTATGTTGACTGCAGTAGAATGTATGTACAATTGTTGGGAGAGATTTTCGATGTTCCCTTGACTTGAAATAGCTTCGGGAAGGGGTTCACCCGTAAACCATAGTTGGGGTTTAGTCATTGTAAGCTTGCAAGTATATATGTGGTTCATGTCCTGCTTTATCGATATATCGGGTGGTTTAAGTCAGGGTTTACTTATGTTATTTGGTTGTTTATTTAATATTGCTTTACTTTTGACCCTGCTTCAGTTTGTATGTAATGTTACATTACTCGCTGCTGTTTTTTCATGTCGAATATCGACTACATTTATGTGAGTATGACTTTTCTTTTGCTAGATGTATTACTTACATGTCTTGTACTTTTATCAGTTTTATTCATGAATATTATGTGGTCTTCTCTTGGGGTTTTACTCATTGAACTCTTTATTGTATTTGTTGGGTGAGGGAGCATAGATCCTTCGACGAGTAAGGCAAGGAGGTTCTGGCGACTACTTCTAAGACAGTGACGTCAGCTCATGTTTGATACAATATGTATATAATTACATTTTTATTGGATTTTGGAGATTGTAGAACATTGAATACATTTATATGGATTTTTTATTGTACTATTCGCCTAAGTTATAAACATGGTATCCTTTTGCCAAATTTTCCACTATTTAGAATTGTTAAATATGCATAAAAAATACTCACATATTTGCAGACTTCCGGTGTATAACTTATTGTAACTTCGTAAATTAACAAACTGACTAAATAAACTTAGTAATCATCAATTGAAGAATAAATGGTTAGGGTAGAGATTATTGGAAAACATGTAAGCAACCAGTTAGGTCGCGGGGCATCATAGATAAGCAGCTGCTACGTGACGTATCCGACTACGTGACGAGACTTAGTGACGTATCCACAACGTGGCGAGGCTTAGTGACGTTTCGACAACGTGGCGGTGCTTGTTTTTGCCTCAAGATTTGGGGCCGCTACAATTATGATTTTATTCTTCGATATTTGAGTCATTATATAATAATGAATATTCAAAACATCATATAATTTTTTTAATAGGAAAGAAATATTTTTGCACCCACAAAGGTTTGAACCCATGAACTCTTACTTTCAAATCTCATACCAAACTATTGGGCCACCCAATTGGTTTTTAACATTATATAATGTATCTTATTATATAATAAGTGCATATATATATGAAAAGTAAATGTAGTGTATAATATTAACATTATATAATAATATTATACACTACGTTTTTTTTCATATATATATATATGCACTTATTTTATAATAACATATTATTTACTTGAAAAAAAAATGGCGCCAAAAGGCTTTATTCTGAAAAGGTGCCCAGAACTTTTATTATTATAGTTAAGATAATAATTTGGTATTATTTGACACATATCATTATTCTTCTACAAAAAAAGAAAAATTGGTGCATGGTCATATTTTGCTCCTCTAGAAAGGGGTGTTTACTTAAAGACATTAATTGTACATTTAATTTTGTTTTGAAAAATTATGTTTCATAATTAAGCTTAAAGAATATTATTGAATAATAATCTGTCCAAATCTTGATGTGTTATGTGGAAGATTAGTTGTATATAATAGTGTATGTGATAAAAATATTTATAAGAAAGGTGGAGATACAAGGACCATCGATGACAAAGCCATGTGAAGCTTTCTTTCAAGAGCACTTTTGATCTTAGAGAAGGGGATTGACGAAGTCCTTTTAGGAGATAGAAGCAAGTCATAATTATCATATTGTTATATATCACTGTAAGTCTTATTTCATGTTGTTGTTGCTAAAAGCCTATGATAGTACTCTAAGATTTTGCTAGATTGTATACAACAAATTCATATAAAAAATGCAATATATAATAGGTGGAGTAACATGTAGCTACATATGCTATGTATATACAATAAAATTGACAATTAGGTAACGTTTAATACATTGTTACAAGCTACTTTTTCACAAAAAAAAAGAAAGATAATTTATGAGAAATATAAATGCATGTGATTGCATGTTGTTAATAGATTATCACATTACTAAATTCAATTCCATTCATCGATGGTTTCACTTTTACCAAAAAAACCTTAAAACTAGTTTTTCTCTCAATCCCCGACTCCGGACGGTGGCCACAATGGCAACTGATCGACCTTTCTCAACAGTAGCGGCATTCAAGTGCAACCAATTAACCTTCTCAATAAAGTAATGGCTTCATTGATTTTGTTTTTGTGGGTTTTTTTTTTTTTTCTTCTGTGTGTTCATGTTATCCTAGTTATTCTTTTTCTATTCTACTTGTTTCTTAAATCTAAAGATATCTCTAAGGCAAAACTGAGACTTGAAGAAGAAAATTTTGTTATTTTCTATATCAATGTACATTGATTTTCTCAACGGTAGTGGTATGTGCAACCAACCTTCTCAATAAGGCAATGCCTTTGTTGATTTTGTTTTTTGTTTTTTGTTTTTCTCCTTGTGTTCGTATTATCATATTCTTAATCTAATTTATTTGTTTCTTAGGTCTAAAAGATATCTTTAAGACAAAACTAAGACTTGAAGAAGAAAATTTTGTTATTTTCTATAGCGATGTACATTGACTTTCAATAAATATATTTACCATAGAGAAAGAATTTAAAATAGGATGGGAGGCCTTCGTGAAGATATCCGCAAGTTGATTGGCTGAACTAATCGACAATAATCGTATAAGGAATGTTTGATACTTTTCATGAGCTCATGATCTCTGCCGGCACCGATACTATCTCTAATTTAGCCACCTTCAACTATTAGGTGCGAGGTTATATCACAAAAGACCTTGGTGTTAGTAGGAGATAATTACTTATGTAATTATTTATGAAGTCATATCTAATCGATGAGGGACTAAACCTTTCGGTCTACACATCTTGAACACTTCAACTTGGACCGAAATTAATATGACTTCATATAGAAGTACATAAGCGATTATCTCCCTCCTAATAGCACCGAGGCTCTAGGACACTACATATAGTAATTTATTGTGATTTTAGGAGATAACCAAAAGATAAAAGATCGAGATATGTTATTTGTTGTGCTTTATTATATCTAAATGGTAGATATAAGAGTTATGTCTTTCTTGAATGGTGATAAGATGGTTGAAGTCCTTTGACTTTTCATGATATGAGAAAGCATTGAAGGTAAGCATTTAAGAGAACCTTAACCTTGAGGTGTTTGAAAAAGGAAAGATATAAGGAAAAATTACGATGATAAAATTAAATTCATTCCTCGAGTAACTGTCTTCAGTGGTCTTTATTCTCACTGATATCAATAGACAAATAATAGTCAACGAAGAAGTATCTATTGGATCTAGACCTTGAGACGTGTATTAGGAGAATGGAATTTATGAATAAATGAAGGTTATTTAGTAAATAAATTAGTGATTAATGATAAAAGCCGTGTATTAGGAGAATGGAATTTATGAATTAAGGAAGTTTATTTAGTAAATAAATTAGTGATTAATGATAAAAGCCTATTTGAGGTTAGAATACCACTAATATATTTATACTTTATAAGTTGTTATGAAGTACAAATTCCAGTTATGGTGTGAATCCATATTGGAATGGCAAACAAATTGTCGGGTAATGAAAGGTGAAAATTGAGAATTTAAAAACTAGAGGATCGTTTAATCCAGAGCATAGCAGTGAGTTGGCAAGATATCTTAGTCTTGTTTTTTTGACTGGTATAGTCTAAATTAGGGAGAATGAGTGGTCAATGAATTTGAAGATTTCAGAAATCTAAAGAATAATGTATAGTAGTGGGAATGAATATTCATTACCCAAGATTGACAACCCATTTTGATAATAAGGTGAAATAAGTTGTTCTCAAATGTTAGTTGAGATCAAGTTGTCACAGTGGTATAATCAGAATTAAGGATATATTTAAAGATGATTTCAGGCAGTTGTTGAATCATTTTAAATGGATGGTGAAAATTATTAGAAATTACTAGAACTCATGCTATGTTCATAATTAAAGGGTGTTAAGTATTGAAATCCTATTTTAATCAAGTTGTCATTATGTTATCGAAATAACAAGAATGGAATTTTTGAAGACTTAGAAGATGTACGATCATTACCGTACGAAATTGTAAATTGTGACGGTAAATTGGTTCAAAATAGATTTCGCTAGTGCAATACTAAATTCTAAAGGTAAATTACTTGTATGAGTGTTGAATATTAACAGCAAATCGAAGGATTTGATTGGGAGTGAGAAAATATGAGATTGTCATATATTCAACACAGAGGTAAAAGAGAAAAGTAAGCTTGAAATAATCAATGGATCTCTATAATTGTTGTCTAATTTATTCAGTTAACTGAAGTATGACATTGATGTAAATTGAAATTAGATATAAGGATGCCTTGGAGGAAAGTTGAAGTATAATTTGACTACAATGTTTGTTTGATTGTACCTGAACTATAGAAGAAGTTAGAAGTTCATCCTAAGACTTCTAATTTAGGTAAGAATGTGTGTTGACATATTAAGGCAAAATTGTAGCTTATACTTCTAAATATAGTTTCAGAATCTGTGAGATGAACTATTAAGATTGATTATCTCAAGATAATTATTTGGTAATTGTACCAAATATGGAAGGCATCAGTTATAAATAAGAGTAGAGGTTTATTGAGAATCTTAGAAGAATCATTTAAAGATAATCTGTAGTTATAAAGACCAGTGGATTGATAAGTAGTGAACTTTCAAACTGTAGATGTTTGAAAAGTGGAATTGTCAAAGTGATAAGAAAATATAAAAAGTAAGATTGATACCTTGAATTTCCGAAATGTTAGGAATTCACTGTGAACACTAATTAAAGGTGATTGTGATGACAATGCCTTGAATAGGAAAAAAGATAGAGGTTGTAGTTTCAATAAAAGCTGCTAAATAATATCTTTTGAATGAGATATGCAATTATGAACACTTGAAGTTCTGCGTAGGCACATCATCAGCTGAGCTGTTTGGGTTGTAGTTACAAGTTTGTTCTTTGTAGCTCAAATTGGAATTAAGCTAATAATGATTAATTGGGTGATGAATTATAGAGAAATTGATAGAGATTATCTACTAGGTCAAGGTTTGACTATTAGTTATTGGTATTCTATATGGATATTCTCATATTAGAAAATTGAGCATGTAAAGAAAGTTCATGGAACTTGAATAAAAAAGTGAGGCAAGAATGTCATGAAAATCTCATAGTTTTCTTTAAAAGATTCATTTAGGTGAAATCCAAAATCATTGTGATAAAAATGAGTTGTTGGTGACCTAGAATAAAAATTGACAATGTCAATTTTATAAAGAAATACGAGATATATCAGCAAGTGGAAGCTCAGTGATATTAACCTATAGGGTTATATTATTCTTGCCCTATATGAATGAAATTTCATGCTCATGGATTTATGATGGATTAACCTGAATTATGAGGACAACTGAAGGGTTGTTGATGTTATAGTTGTAGAACTAATAGAGTCTGAAATTTCTTACCAGTATTGTGGTTTAATTTTTTGGAAGAGTTAGCGAGATATATGTATCTAGAAAGAGTTGAAAGTTATGGAGACGCGGGATTTTTATTTCGTTAAGGAACTAAATGTTTGTTTTCCCAGTGGGGAAGAGATGTATAATAGTTGGGAGTGACCTTTCTCTATCTTAACACAATATATCTACAGCTAATTTTAGTTCCAAATAATATAATTTTCAAGCTTGAGAGTTGGAAGGTGTTAGTTACTGGAAGAAATAGGTTACTGTGTAAGATATCTGGTATTGATGTTATCAGACTATGTATGATGTTAGGGATGTTTCCCTTAAAAAAACTTGTATGCTTAACTTCGTCGTTAATTGGTGTAGGATGAGAAGAAAATGTACAAGCTAATTAGAGCTTGAGTAATTCATAACTACCCAGAAAGGAATTAACATATTGTATGCAATTACAACTCAAATAAGTAAAAAGAATGTGTCGACAAAGTAAATGTGGTTAAGGATACTTTGAGTAGGAGAATAAGGCATAGAGAAAGTAGCTACTATAGAGCCTCTCAAACTAGACTTTTTGAAGAAGTATCCATGATGGTAATTCGTGTAACTTTAGCTGACACATCATCGGATGAGAGAGCTAATTTCAGAGCTACTAATATGTTCTATTGAGTTTAAATTTAGGCTAAGCTGGAGATGATTCAATTACGATTGGTTGTTAGGAAAACTAATCAGGATTATATAATGCATTAGAGGTTAGCGACTAGTTTAGATCATCCTAATTGGTTAGTTTCTAACAATGGTGCGTTATGATTTAGAGATAGATTGCGATTCCAGCTCAAAATCAATTGAGACGAGAGTTGCCCATAGATCTATTTACTTTATTCATCAATAAACATTAAGATGTATCATGAAATGAGGCGTATCTATTAGTGGCCTGGGATGAAGACTGATATTGCTGAGTTTATAAAGAGATGTGAGATATGTCAACAAGTTAAGTCTGAGTATAGAAAACACTGGAGGTTATTGCATTCATTGCCTATTCCTGAGTGGAAATAGGAACATATATCGATGGATTTTGTTTCCAGTGTACCTTTGAATCAACATAAGCATGATGTTATATGGGTTGTAGTTAACAGGTTGATGAAGTCTGCGCATTTCTTGCCAGTTTCCATGCGAGATCCTCTTGATCGATTATGCAAGGTGTTGAGATTTCATGGAGTTTCAGTGTCAATTACTTCACTAGAGGTCCAAGATTCATGTCCAGATAGTGGAATGAATTGTAGAGATAGATGGGAACTGTTCTTAACCTCAGTACGGTATACTATCCCCATACTAATGTAACAACCTGAGCAGTTGATTTTGGTGTCAGAGGATATGCTTCGAGCTTGTGTCTTGGAGTTTGGTGTTAACTCGAAGAAATAAGTTTCTCTGTATGAGTTGATTCAGACCTACATAGAGAAAATTAAGCAGATTCGCCAATATTTAACTATGACATAGATAAAATGGAAGAGATACACCGATAAACATCAAAGGTTGTTAGATTTTTCAAAGGATGATCTTGTTATGTTGAAATTCTCACATAGGGAAGGGTTTTATAGGTTTGGATTGCGAGGTAAGCTAGCTCCAAGGTACATTAGGTCGTTTAGAGTATAGGAAAGGATTGGTCTTATTGCTTACAGGTTAGAGTTACCTCCTCAATAAGATGGAGTTTATAATATCTTCCAAGTGTCTATGCTTCGCAAAACAGAGACTCAATTCACTCCAAGGATTGATTGGATTGAATCTGATATTCCAAAAGACTTATCTTACGACGACAAATCAATTATGATACTTAATCGTAAGATTCTGAGGTTGAGAATCAATAAGATTCCTTTAATTAAAGTGAAATGACAATTTCAAGGTAATGAGGAACTAACCTAGGAACGAGAGTCTTATATGAAGTAGTAGTTTCTATTTCTTTTTGAAACTACGAGTAATTATATGTTTACTTTGATTTCGATGATGAAATTGCTTTAAATTGGGTAGACTATAACAATCTGTTATCTTAAGCTGGTGATTAATGTTAATCCAAATCATAATTAACCTGAATTAGGCTCATGGTTAAGTTCGGCATACCTCGATTAGCGTGTGCGTGAATTTATGTGATAAGTTGGTGTTTGTTTGGAATGTTAATGAATATTATATGTTGTACGATTATTAGGAAATTAATACAAACCTGTAATCGATAACTAAACAATAAATAGCTGGTACACAAAGTGCGACGAGAGGGTCATGAAATGAATGTGCACATATAAGAACACTCGTAGTGTGACGACCCCAAATTCCAGTCCGCCTTGTTACCGGCCACGTTGCATCCAACGTCAACTAGCATTGCCACGTCATGGTCCAGCTTCTCTTTGACATCTCGTGACCTAACGAGTTGCTTACACTTTTCCAGCTAACCCTAGTTATGCTAACTAACCTTTACATAAATATTAATAATTTAGTTAGCCAGTTACTCAATTTATTAGGTTATATTATAATTTTACAGCGGAAGTCTTTTAATGAGTAACTTATGCAATATTTAACAATTATAAGTAGTGGAAAACCTAGCAAAAGATACCATGTATATATCAAGGCGAGATAAGTATAAAAGTTCCATATATATGTAATTGGTGTTTTATGGTCCCTAAAGCCCAACAAAAGTAAGATAAATACATATTGATATCGCACATGAGTCGGCGTCGCTATCTCAGAGGTAGTCGCTTAATACCTCCTTCCCCTTGCCCTTGCTCGTCGAAGGGTCTGCACTCGGTCACCCAACAAATAAAATGACGAGTCCAGTGAGTAAAATCCCAAGAGAAGCCAACACAATATTCATGAAATAAAATTGATAAACAATGAGACATGCGAATATAACTCCTGACAACAGCACGTCATATTCCCATGAATGTAGGCAAGATACAACAAACAAAAGCAGTTGCATGAAATAAATAAACAATACATTCCAGCTAAACCAACTCTAAAATAAACCATTAATCAGTAAACATCCATACAATCATGAGAAAACCCTGAACTACACCAGCCAGTAATTGGTAAATCAAATAGGAACCACGTATATACTTACAAGCTTATAGTGACTAAACCCCAGCTTTGGTTACCAGATGAACCCCGCCAGACGTTATTTCAAGTCAAGGAACCACTCTAAGTCCCTTTCGACGGTCGTAAGTATATCCTACTGTCATCGAAACGAGCACTAAACACAAGTAACTCACGCAAGAGATTTAGCCATAACCAATATATACGCACACCGAATAGGAGTAAAAACCCATGTGTGCCCCGGAAGTCACATATGAAATGTGATATCGAAAAATCAAAACCATGAGTTCTGTGAAGATTTTTAAGGGTTTTATGCACCTCAATCCATGCTTTAACATCCCCAGACTCTTGTATCCGACCCGAATAGCTCCCCGATACCAAAGCTACGGTCCCCTAAGTCCCTGATGTCTAATTTGACATATTTAGTACGTTTATAGGTGTTTGGGATATATTTTAAGTCAAAAACCCCAAAACAACCTTTTAATTTCAATTTATATTTTTAGTTATCGCATTATGGTCTTGGTGTAGCGAGCTATGTAATGGTAGCACGTTATGGACAGTATGTAGTGCGCTACTGTTCTTTAGGACGAATAACAATTGGAAACCCATAACGATTAGCGCACTAAACATTCCAGGTAGCGCATTATCCGTCCTCTGGGAGAGATTCTCAAGTCGAAAATTATGTATTTCTCTTCCAATTTGGCTACCTTATCTTACATAACACTCAATCCATATCCAATTAACATAAAAAAATAGCTAAAACAACCTTAGAACTACCATTTGCATCAAATTGATCAAAATCTTACAAAATTGGGTTCAAATGAAAGTGTAGATAATGGAGATTATGATTACCTTAGTTTAAATCCTCCATCCAAAATGGTTGAATTCCAGCTTGAATTCTCCTCCAAATCTCGTTTGCTCTAATCTTGCACGAAATTGTAAATGGTTTTTAAATAAAATCCCACTAAATATGGTTTATATACATTTAATTGGAATCAAATGTGAGTATGTATCCCGAGGATTATCTTGTGGTCCACAACCATGCTGTCCCACACCACCTGATGATTCCAATGGCACACTCCGTTCCTAGTACCCCTCGATATGCTCATCTGTATGTCCATCTCATGGTCATCATTTATAAGTGCAAACTATAGGCCTTTATTTATTTTGATTGATCACACTAACTTAGGCCCATTTTACTTATATATAGCTAGAGTTTTATTTATCAAAATTAACCAACTTGTGGTACCACTAACCTTTTGACTGGCCGGTACCCAGTGCCCCGCATCTCGACAAGCATTTCGAGGCATGCCATAGCATATTGTTTCAATTTGAATTAACTTAGCCTATGGTCATATTACCCATTTAATTGATTTACTATTCATCTCGACATGGATTAGTCGGGTTTCCTAGCATACCCGTAGTTCGCCTACCTGACACCCGCGTTGATACGCCTTTCGAAGTGAACACCCTTCACATAAACTCACCTAATAGCAAGATACACACATGCGGTGCAATATAATAATAATAATTTTAAACACCACATATAAACAATCACCATCCATAAATAACATATTTCCTCTGTTCTTATGTCTGAGCTAATCGAGTTGTCCACGTAACACCCGAATTACGACCGTTAATCTCCGAGATTAACGCTAATCCTAGTTTAGTTAATTTGGGCCATTACAACTCTTCCCAACTAGGAGAGTTTCATCCTTGAAATTTAAATATCGAGTATACTCTTGTGTAACTATCCTATCCCCGCGTGACCACTCCTTACACTTTGGTAGTCCCCTTCTACAGTTCCTTGAACACCCCACTACTCCCATAGCATGGAATGCAGTGTTACCCTAAGACATAGGCGCATGTTGCCGAGGTAGTCAAGATCAGCCACTCTCTTCAACATCTCCGCAACCTACTCTCAGTTCAATTTCCGTGTTCAAGTTTCTCTAACTTAGTTACCTAACACCAATAACTGTAAACATCTCCTTTCATGTATCCTAACATGATAGTCCTAACCAACCATCACATACCATGACAATCTCATGCCATGTCATAACCTATACTTACTCACCATGACAATCCCATGTTATGCCATGACCTATCCGTACTCACCATGACAATCCCATGTCATGCCACGACCTATGACAATCCCATGTCATAACACGATCATCTTTCAAGGTACCACCATAACCTACAATCATAACGCCATGCATGCATGAACTTTCATTATAGGAATTTAATGTCACGTACCCCGAGCTCGCTGCTGGGATGTCTCCCGACTTGGCTCGGTCACGACATGCACCGGCTCTCGAGTCTGCACCAGTGTCACCACTACGGGAGTCGCCGATCTCTGTGAATAGTCCCTGGTGACATGACCCTCCTGTCTACATCGCCAACTTATGATCCTCCATCCTGGTCTTGCTCGCTGACTCCTTGACCACCGACCCTGACCCATGACCCTGTGATCTCCAATCTCTGCCTCCCTAGTCCTGAGTATTTCTCTACGGCGACACTGGTAATGTAGGTGTCGCATATGCTCTGGCTGCCCGATCATCATCCTTGAAGCCTCGATCGTACCCTTTGTCCTCTCTGTCATATCGATCTCTCAGTCTCTTCTGCCCAGAACTCTGTCCAGTCTGTCTCTCCCGAATTAGTAGATGAACATTTGTCACTCCTCTACATCATATGTGTCTTATAAGTAAGTGCTCTATCATATATCTCATGCAGTGTCTGCAATCCGGAGGAAACTATGACGTTGGCTATGTCCTCGATTAACCCTTGGATAAAGTAATAAATCTGCGGTCTTTCGGTGCCTGCGACATTCGTGGCAAACTGTATCAACTACCGGTATCTATCCGTGTACTGTAACACTGACCGATTACCCTGTCTCAATGCTAGAAACTCTTATCTCAACCTCAACCTCACCTCTCCTCTATGGGTATGTACTGATTGTAAAATAACACTCTGAACTCTCCCCATGTCGTCGACTCTAAGTGAGTATCTGTATACGCTGTCCATCAAACAACATCCTCTCTCAGCATATGCCTTGATATCCTGGCCTCTAAACTCTCCTGAATCTGCGAGTAGCTTGTGTAAACTCCGATTTGTAATCAACCATTTCCCAACTGCCTATGGGTCTCCGCCTCCATGAAAGTATTCGAGATCGAATTTTATAAACTCCCTCATCAACTTGACCTCTGCTATCATCGAAGTCTCAAACATATCGGCATGTGCCGGCATAGTTGTCTCCGTCTCGATCTATGCCATTGTCAGTGTAGCAACCACTGCAGGAGGCTCCATTACCACTACATGCGTCGGTATAGTCTGGATAGTCGATGGAACTATCGGAGCAGCTGTCTTCTCGGTCGTGCTCTGTACCCAGGCGGCGGTGAGTGATGCAATTGCTGCTGTCTGTGCGCACATCATATCCATCAATAGCTCGAACTACCTATCATGCTCTGCGAATCATACGGCTATTGCCAAATCCAAACCCTCATCTCTAGTCTAGTCGCTCGTCTGACCAATATCTGTAGTCGGTGGAGTCGGCTGGCCATCCATCGTGATCTGCATCGAAGATCATGTATTGGATCACCTTCCATATACGCGTATATAATATATACAATTAAAAACATAACACGTATATAAACCCTATCACTACCCATCTCAAGTTGCTTCCCAACTAAGATTCTAAGTCAGGATCTTCTGGTTTCCACATCTAAGATTTGTTTGCTTAAGTTTTATTTTTTTTTTTTAATTACTCATCATGCTTCCTTGAAACCTCGCTCTGATACCAAACTTTGATGGCCCCAAACTCCAGATCGCCTTGCTACCCGCCATGTCTCATCCTACGTCAACTAGACTTGCCACGTCATGGCCCACTTCTCCTGACGCCTAACGACCTAATGAGTTGCTTACACTTTTCCAGCTAACTGACCTTTACATAAGTGTTAATAATTCAGTCAGCCAGTTACTCAATTTATCAGGTTATATTATAATTTTACAGTTGAAGTCTTTTAATAATTAAATTATGCAATATTTAACAATCCTAAATAATGGAAAACTAGGCAAAATATACCATGTATATATCAAGGAACACTGATTACATGTATATGAAACTTTTGTTATACTTATCTCGCCTTGATATATACATTGTATCTTTTACTGGGTTTTCTACTACTTAGGATTGTTAAATATCGCATAAGTTACTTATTAAAAAACTTTCATTATAAAATTATAATTTAACTTGATAAATTGAGTAACTGGCTAACTAAATTATTAATACTTATGTAAAGGTTAGTTAGCGTAACTAGGGTTAGCTGGAAAAATGTAGGCAACTCGTTAGGTCGCGAGGCGTTAAGTAGTATTTGCTTGTTTGATATTTGAGCGAGGTTTTCCACTTATTGAACTTTGTTTCTCCCTTTAGCTCACCCTACTTACTCTCCAGGTACATCCACATCTGCCTTAGACTGCACCAATGGAAATGAGATAGCTTGAAGTTTTTCCTTGCATTGTGAGCCTCGTATGCCCCTATTATTTAGTTATTTAATTTTGAGAACTTATGAATTTGGGTTGTAACTTAAGACATGTTGGGTAGTTTCAAACATTCATTCTCGTAATTAGAACTTCTAGAAGTTTTTAGGATATAGTGAGTTAAGTAGACTTTTAAAAACCCATTTCATGGATCTTACTATAATAGCTTTATGGATATTTTATTTCCTTGATCCCGCATTTATTATCCATTTGTATAGCAATTTTCTTTCCACAGGTTTTGTTTAGGTGAGCTATGCCGTTACTTGGGCCCAGTTTAGGTACTTGGGCTTGGTAATGGTTTGAGCCGGGCTATCCGACTTTAGGTCGATGAGGATATTCATAGTTGGTATCAAAGCATAAGGATTAGATCATATGGAAACATTAGATTAGTGAAACCTAAGTACGTAGACCCTTTAAGTGTAAAGGTCAAATTTAAGTCGAACAAATCAATGGTATGGGACATTGGTTCAAGTCGACTTAATGTGCACAAATGACAAATCTTAGGATGGGAAGGGATTCAAAACATGAAATAAAACATTTGTACGATGTTATTTGCTTTGTGTAATAATATTTATAACATTTAGATATTATTACCTATTTTCCTATATTGTAAGACTAATTCCTTTTCTTTGCTCCATAGTGCACCATAAGCAACCAAGGGGGGACTTCCTACAACTTGAGGGAAACTCAAGAAAGATAAGAAATACAATGGCGCAGTCAGATAAAGCAATGAATATCTGCTATGGCAATGACACACCATAAGGCCATTCAAGACTTGACTACTACACAAAACCAGAGGTTGGCTGAGTTAACCAGTCTCAAGAAAGAAACATGACTTGTATTTTAGAACCATTGCATAATCAGAGGAATACTATACCAGTCAGCAGGCACCCTTGGGATCAAGGCCAAATCCCCCACAAACACCTATACATGAGGACCATCCAGTAGAGGAGGGATCTGATTCTATCACTGCCACAAGTGCAGTGGTTGTCCTTATAGTCGATGGAAATAATGAGGCATGCTGGAGAGGCAAGATACAAAATAAATTCATGAAATATGATGTACCACACATCTACGGAAACCCTAATCCTATTGAAGCTTAATCTTGGATATTGAATATGAAAAAATGGAAAAATACTCTGGGCATTGACGAGAGGATTATGGTACCGTTGGTTGCCTTCCTGTTGGAACAGAAGGCGCATCAATGGTGGTTGTCTATTTCAAGAACTCAAGAACAAAATATGACTTGACCGCAGTTCAAGCATTTATTTTATGATGAGTGTTTCCCGGAGACCATCAAGGCAGACAAGATCATGGAGTTCCTTGCCTTGGTACAAGGCAACATGAACGTGGCTGAATATGCGTCTAGGTTTAATGAGCTAGCGGAGTTCGCTACGAGTACGTTCCATTCGAGAAAACTCTTAGGAGACGATTTATCCAGTGATTAAAGAAAGAAATACGTACAGTGGTAGCATCAGGATCAAAACTTACCAACATGCCTACCATCAGCCATTAAAATGTGAGTCAACACTTCGTGATAAGTATGATATACAGTATCAGGCAGGATCAGATCGGTATAGTCAAGGCAAACATAGTTTCAACACTTATCAGAAAAGTAATGGAGGAAGCCCCAAGAAGCATAGATTTGGAGGATCATCGAGTGGTCGTGCACCCTCTAGAGTAGATTCAATAAGCACTACACCTTCGTGAGTCCCTGCATGCGCATTCGACTACTCAGAGTGTGACGTTTGGACTACCACATCCATTGCGGTACCTAAAGAGAGCGAGGGCGGGGGGCCAAAACCGAGCACATCCGCGAGTGTCGCGCAACCACCTCTGAATTACCATAAATCGCATATAAAATGTTTCCAGTATGGGGACGCAGGACATTATAAGAGCAGATGCCCCAACTCACCACCATCCGAGAGGGGTGTAACTCCATTGCCCGAGGATGAGTCCATGTAGTAGCTGAGCATGACCGGTGGCCTGCGATGAGTAGTTGCAAGTACGGGCTCCTATTTTGGTGATGAAACCAACATGCATTATTTTATTTGAGATATATCATGAAAAAGTTATTAGGAAACCAAGATTTGGTACATTATGGTCAGATAGGCCAAAGCAAAACTCAACAAAGAAAAATAATAAAATAAAAATAACACTATCATTGATGGAATTTTATGATCTCACGGATAGTTGGTAGAACACTAAAATTGTCACGACCCATCTCACTAATCCATGACCTAACCTAATTATCCTAATTAGGTACCTAATCCTACGCTCAACTATTAACCTCAAAATGATCGTTAATTCAATCCTTAAACTGTTCCAAATACTAAATTAGAATCGTTATTAAACCTTAGTTTTCGACTTATTTAAATGGAGCGAATTAGGAAATATTACGAAATATTTTAAATATATTTACAAAAATCTTGGTAGCACCTCTCTAAATATGGACCGCTGGCACCAAAAACCTAATAAACAACAGAATGGGGAGAGGCTTAAAATGACTCATAACTCCCCCCATTCACAATATGATATCAATATGAAATTATAAACTGGACTGCAACTAGTAAACCTTAGTTACAAAACTAAATCTCAAACTGAAACTAAAACTGTTCAAGCCTTAAATATATAAAAGTGAACTATTTAAACCTCAATTCCAATTCAAACCTACTGAATTTACAAACTTTTCAAAACTTCTTCCTCAGTGATGCGCGTCCTACGCTCACCCTGAAAACCCAAAACAAAAACAATATAAACATACATTACATACAAGGGAAAAGAGCTCCTCAGCAAAAGTCCTCTAGCTATCTCTTTCCCTTCCAGTCTTCCTTAGGCTCAGAACCTGACAAAGCCATTTTGAGAATACCAAATATAGTGTGCACCAAATAAATAGTGTGCCAGATAAGTAAACATCTACCTTGCTTCGTACAACAAGTAATAACAAGAAATAATAGGAGTATTGCACGATAAAATGAAATACCGAAATAAATATACAAAATGAATCCCCATTTCTTGTTCCAAGCTCATAATGAGTGGGCCCTCTCACGATGAACCTAGAACAGTACTACAAGTCAATGCATGCTACCCCGGAATCGACCATTACCCGCCTTAGATGCCTGCAAGTACGTCTAGTCTAAAGTGGAGCACACCTCACACCCTTACGACCCATAGCATGGGCAACTATATCCGATGCCATGAATGCATGATCAAGAGTCTCACTCCCTTATCGTGCAAAATATATTCCATATTACTGTAAAAAACAAAATAATGTTTACTTACAGTCAAACCAACGTAAGTTGGTTATTCGAGTCCTCGCTCCCGTTCCTCAGATTCCCTTGTACCGAAATCCTAATAAATCACAAAAATCCTTAATTTATAAGTCTCGACTCAATTATACCATTTTTCAACAATTTCTCAAAATTCCCTAATCCTATCAGTGTTTAAATCCCTTAAAAAAACCCGACAACACATTGAAATACTCAAAATGCTTTTCGAGACTTTAGTTTCACTATTTAATTCCCAATTACTGCATTTTTATTAACAACTTGCCTCAAAAACTAATTTATATAATTTTTGGAAATTATTTTGGCAATTTAGGCTAATTTAGCCTAAATTACGTTTTTCGAGACAAAACCTCGAATATGTTTCATACACATCCCGAATTGCATATTTTTCATAAAAATATATAATTTATATTTATTGAGCCCAAAATCCTATTTTTTCGGATTTTTTTTATCTATTTTCTCGATTTTCTTTTTCATTTTCTCAAATTTATACTTTTTTTCTTTTTCTTTTGGGTTGAGAGGGGTTTGATCCCTTGAACCGGTCCGGTTCGACCAGTTCAGGGGATCATCCCATCCCCTACATTCGACGAGAACGAAACAGCGAAATGGAGGCTGTTTCGTTCTCGTCTCCTTCTCCCTCTACTCATCTCACGGATCTCTTATGGGCAGGGCTCCTCTTCATCATCTTCTTCATGTCCCTTCCATCTTCTTTTTCCTCAAGCTCGGTTTTTCTCCTCTCTGTTTTCTTTTTTTTTTCTCTTTTACGTTTTCATGGCTGTTCGTATTTGTTGTTTGTTGACTGGTTTGTTGTTTGTGTTGTTTTCAATGAAACTTTCACACCTCTCAATAGAATCACAGTCACAACAAAAACACCACAGTCCCTATTTCGATTCACAGCTAAAATTGAAATCACTAATCGATGCCTACCTTAATCGATTAACACAACCCACTGTTTCGGCTCTTCTATTCTTCGTTCTCTTCCAATCCAGTCGAGAGAGAGAAACGATTTAAAGAAACTTGATCAAGAAAGCTACAGCGAGAGCAAGGAGACGAAGAACAGTGACGACGAAGAGTAGAGAGGAACGAAAATTGAAGAAGACGATGCCCCCTTTTCGTTTGGTTTTCTGAATAAAAAGGGTACGCTAATTACCCTTTTACCCTTTACTTGTTATCCCTAACAATATAAACCAATTGCCTTTTAAGTAATTTGCCAATTTTCTATTTTATTTTCATGTTTATCCCTTATTTTTGTGTTCAAATTAAACCCAAAAAAATTACCCCAATTTTGCCAAAAATTGGCGAAAATATCAACGCACTCCAAAAAACACCCGTACAACGCGTTAAAATGCTAATTCAGACTTATTTCGCTACGAATTAAAATATATTACACATATAGGCACAAAACAATAAAAAAAATATTATTTACTTTATGATCTCCAATCCGTCACGCGTGGGTCCCACCTCGGATTCCTAAAATTCAAATAAAATCAAAAAATCATTAATTAGTCATCTAATCCGGTTTAAAAAATTCTTGGATTTCACAAAAACTAGGGATCCCTTCAAACTAAGAATACATTAAAAATAAGCATTAATGCATGACGCATCGATATAAGTAGATCCGGTGATGTTGATTTAAAAGAGATATGCATGGAGCATCGATATAAGTAGATCCATTGATGTTGATTTAAAAGAGATACACATCATGAAGGGTAGCGCATCGAGGATTGCCAAGTTACTAAAATCGGGGATACTAAAATGTTACAACTTTTTTTCGAAATAAGCGTGGTTTACTTAACTGTACTACAAAATATAAATGAACCAAGTTAGTATGACTTGGAGAACATACCTTATGGATAGTAATACTATAATGAGTCAAATGATAATGAACTTAATGATTGACAGATTACAAAAATTGAGGATACCTAGATAAAAGTAGTCTTAGTATGATGGTCCGGTGTTAGGCATGTGGATTGACAACCGTTAGGTCAAGTGGAACCTAATCCGGTCATGATAAAAATAATAATAAAGTTGAGAACTAAATAATGTAAATAGTAACACCTACTCTAAGTCATGATGGCATAATTCTTAAATTGGGGATCCTAATATAGGATTGATTTTTGGAAAGGATGAATAAATAAATAAGTGGTATAATGGATTGTGAATCTAAAAGAGACAGTGAACACTACGATAGCCTTTTGTAGCCATGAGACTTGCAAGAGGAGTAACCCATACAAAAGCCTAAATTTTAATGATATTGATAACATCACGAGAAATCATGAAAATCACCGGTATTAAGTGACTTGAAGTTTCTCGATAGGATTGACCGTTATCTTCAAATGTAAAATACAAAAGTTAAGGCACATTTGTATTTCCCAGTGAGAGAAAGTTTTAAACAAGTTGTTAGAGTTAAGTGTTAGCTCAGAAAAGGTGACAAGAGGCGCTTGTTCATCGAATATAAAGATGAATAAGACAAATGAATTTAAAACGGTCGCCCAAAATCGTAAGAGTTGACTCAAAATATAAAACCTACAATAATGAATGCCGATAAATGTATGTTAACATTGATATTAAGGTATTATTCTCGAGAGGAATACTTGACATGCTCATTTGTAGACTGGATAGATGAGTCGCAAGGACATGAAAAGTCGTTCATTGATATATAACTAACATGTCGATATAGTTGGTGTGCTAGTGTTCATACTATAGCGGGTAGCTATCATCATTCCTACTACAGTATTGGAAGTATGGTATTGTTGTCGGATAGGCAGAGATATTTTTGACACGGATAAGCACCAAATCATATCTCAGTGTGTTTTGCCTACTTGTTGGTTGAACAACTTAGGCATCCATTGCGATTTCAGTGGAGCGTAGAATGGAATACACAAATATGAGTGATAATATAAAGACTTGGCGGGTAGCTAAATTTTAATGACTATATTGAGACTTATACGATGTAAGCTGTTGGGGCATGTGCCCTAGGTAAATCCATTAACTGTCTTTATGAATACTTTTAGTTAATAAAATAGAGGATTTCATTTGCTGTTTATTATAATTAATTTGCATGTTTACATTATAATAAGATCCATGGGTATTTACAGAAATATCCTAAATGTCCCTAATAGATCATTATACTGGGAACTATAATGAATTAAGACTAGTGTGAGTCTTGATTGATGATCATATGATGATTATACGTATAGGGATACGAATCAAGATCACGAGTACTTGTTAGGGAACAAAGTCTTGGACCAGGACCCGCTATGAGAACATCACATGGATTAAGTCAAAGTTGTTTCTCATGATAAGTTTATTTTTCGGTCCTCGACTTGAGATTATCGAGACTTCAACATTATGAACATAGTGATTTGACACTATCAAACGTTGTCTTTAACTTAGGACGATTATAAAGGTTGTGATTGGTTACTATGTGAGCAATGTGATGAAGTTGTGTAATCGAGATAGAATTTGTCCTCTCATATAAAAGAGATATCCAGTGGATCCTCGATGTGTACGTTAGATCGTTAAAAGGCCTAGTCTAAGTGAATTGATATTGATCAATGTCACTTGGATGTTTTCAGTCTACCTAGAGATCGAGACTAGTACGATTGAACATGTTGGATGACAATTCCATGCCTTATGTTTGATCAAAAGGATATCGTGTGACAAAATGATGTTATATACACTATTGATTAGGTTGTATCGATTTGATATTCGTACAACTTGGGTAGTCATAATGTCTTGCTAGAGGCCGCTTATGAATTGTATACCAAAATGTGTTTTGGTACACTGCCAACGTTGTATGAGCCTATTGGGTCGCACACTAAGAATGGTTTTGCGAGATTTTAAGATGGTTTAGAAAAATGAATTTTATATGATAAAATTCATGACGTAAACGTCTTTGTGGTGTATTACACTTATACTTCTTTAATAGGGGTATATGTGAAATTTACTTAACCGTCTATATACTAGGGTTGTATAAATAGACGCTTTGAGTTAGAATACACGGACGAAAGATCAATAGGTCGAAACTCTATTTTCGTTTCAGAAATGACTTAGGGTATGCTCTGGATCGTTTTGGAGAGAAAAATAAAAGGTTTGGTATTCTCTCGAAGCTAGCACTTTGAATCTCGACCGCCGTTCGTGTGTGGACTACTGGTAGAGGGTGTTCGTCATTGGCAGCGCCTTAGAGATCGATTAACCTTCAGAAAGGTACATTGCGACTGAGGTATGATTAAGTTTTCATGGTTTAAACGTTTTTAATGGAATTAGATTCGGATTCTGTTGGGGTTTTTGTCAAAATTGTTTTGTAATCTCTGCTGCGTATGAACCCTAAAACCCAACAGTGGTATCAGAGCCTTCGAGTTCGATTCCATTAAATTCATTGCATGTTTTCTTCCGATATATACATGATATATGATTGAAAGCATGTTAATAGTTGATGTATATGTGATATACATAAGTTTCCTGTGAGATTTATTATCATGTTTTGTGTATATGATACATATATTCGTGATTTAATTAAAATCAGTTTCTTACATGCTAATAACCATGTTAGGTTAATTCAAATAATTTCAATGAATTGAATTTCGTGTTCTGTGATCCATGACACCATTAGGTATAATCTTTATTTTTAGTATGTATCGATGCATGGATGAAATCTACGTAATTCAAGTATGCATATTTAGGTTACATTGTCTTACGTTTCTTGAATTGTATAAAATTTGAATATTAATTCGAAACTAATATGATTAGGTTCGATTGGGATAGTAGTTCATGATTCAATGACATATTTGTGATTATCTGGATGAAAACCGAAATTGCAAATAATTAATTTTTGAAATTGTTTATTTATCTCGTTATATCTATTTTGTTATGAACTTTCTATTTGATAAAGATAGATAACTAATTAAATTAGGAGATATAAGCAAAATCGGTTTCGTTATCTTTATTGGATAGGAGATAAATATCAAGAATCTTGTTATTTGTATTATAATAGGATTCAAATATCTTAAATCCTAATTGGATTAGGATAAGATGATTAGTTAGATGTGGGCTCGGGTTAATTAAAATGTTTTAATTGACTTAATTTCAGATAAATTAAGGGGTTAATTTATGATAATAAAATCAGCGAAAATTATGATTTTCTATAGCGAATTTTAATTTTCGAAATGGAGATTCGTCTTCTAAAAAAAATTCCAAATTGTTTAGTGATTGAACAAATCAATAAAATATATGATATTTCATTGTTTACATAAAATCACTAAAACTGAATAAAATCCCTCTATTAAATTTTAATTCTCGTGCCATCCATTTTAAACACTTGTCAAGGCCTCGATCACACTAATATAGTTTCAGCCATAGTTGGGTGTATTGTGTTATCTTGGTGAGACAAGTTGGGTAAGAGTTACCTTAATGTTTAAAATGGTCCGACTTAATAAAGCCATCAAAATAGTTTTGAGCTTTAGGCAAATGATGAGATAAAAACATGCTAAGACATAAGATGTCCCATATCTCATAAAAGTATCTAAAAATTACATAAGATGTAATTGGTTGTTACCTACCTAAATAATCTAGTTCTGTGTTTCATGCCACAGCTGTCATAGAATTAGGTGAAATATGGATTTAAGTGCCCTAAATAAACAGTACGTTTTAGGAGGGTTGTTAATTTAGTGGGAGTTTATTCCTCTATACTAAAATAAACTTTGCATAATCTTTATTGTAGATTAATGGCCTCTTCAAGTAACAATAATCCCCTGTCACTGCGATCCATCCTTGAGAATGATAAGCTATCTGGGACTAACTTTCTCGACTGGTTCAAAAACTTGAGAATTGTTCTTAAGCATGAACGCAAGTTGTATGTCCTGGATGCTCCAATCCTTGAGGACCCACTAGCCAATGCTACGAAAGTTGTGAAGGATGCGCATAATAAGCATGTCAACGATTCTACTGATGTTGCATGTATTATTAAGCAACTATGGTTCTGAACTTCGAAGGACATGGAACTAATTGAAGCCTACGACATGGCTATAACGCTCTGAAGGAAATGTTCCAACAAAGAAGCTAGGCAAGAAAGGTTCGAGACAGTCAAAAACCTACATTCTTGCAAGATGGCGAGGTGCGTCAGTTAGTCCTCATGTTCTGAAGATGAAGGGCTATGTTGACCAACTTGATAGACTCGAATTTCCCATAAGCCAAGAGTTAGCTACAGATTTGATCCTGAATTCATTACCAGAGGTTACTCACAATTTGTGATGAACTACAATATGAATAACATGGAGAAATCAATTTCAGAGTTGCATTTGATGCTCAAAACTGCTAAACAAAAATATCAAGAAACCCTATAGTAATGTGATGATGGTCTAAAAGGGAAAGGGAATGAAGAAAAAAGGCAAAGACATAATTTAGAGTTGCGAAAGTCATTTTGCACCTATCGCAAAGCCTATGGAACAAGTTAAGACCCGGCCTGTTACTGCTTCAAAAACACCCAAAAGAAAAAGAAGGAAATTGTCATTTCTGTCATGCACCTGGACATTGGTTCAGAAATTGCAAACTCTATCTGGAAGATCTAAGGAAGAAAAAGGGTAGTGCGACTACCATTACGGGTATTTATGTTATTGAAATTAATTTATCTACTAGTGATTCCTGGGTATTAGATCTGGGATGTGGATCTCACATTTGTATAAATGTGCGGGGACTCACCAGAAGTAGAAAGTTGAAGAAAGGAGAAGTCATCCTCCGCGTAGGGAATGGAGCGAGAGGCGCTGCCTTGGCTGTTGGATCATATGACTTAGTTTTATCTAGTGGACTTATTTTAACTTTAAATAATTGTTATTTTGTGCATGGCTTTTGAGCGAAACATCATTTCTGTTTCATGTTCGGATATGGATGGTTTTGATTTTATTATTTCAAATAATAGATGTTCCATTTCTCGTAAAGGCATATTTTATGCAAATGCTTATTTGTATGATGGTCTTTATATTCTAATCATGAAAAGGTCCGCTGATACTCCAGTCTTTAACATAAATACAAAGAGATTCAAGTCAAATGATTTGAATCAAACATATCTTTGGCATTGTCGTCTCGGGCACATAAATGAGAAACGCATAACGAAGCTCCATAAAGATGGACTTCTAGATTCATTTGATTTAGAAACATATGAAACGTGCATATCTTGTTTACGGGAAAGATGACTAAAAGTCCCTTTACCTGGACACAGTGAAAGGGCAAGTGATTTATTGGGTCTAATACATACTGATGTATGCGGTCCTATAAACACAATGGCTAGAGGAGGTTATCAGTACTTCATTACATCTGCTGAAATCATCAGTAAATGTAATGATGAGTCATGCAGATCTTCCATTATCCTTTTGGGGTTACGCATTACAAACTGCAGCTTTCACTCTAAATCGAGTTCCTTCTAAAGCGGTTGATAAAACACCATATGAGATATGGTACGGGAAAAGACCTAGTTTGTCTTTCCTTAAGATTTGGGGTTGTGAGGCTTACGTAAAACGACAAGTCTCAGAAAAACTAGCACCTAAATCTGACAAGTGTTTATTTGTGGGGTATCCTAAGGAAATAAAAGGATATTACTTTTATAATCCCGTTGAGAACAAAATGTTTGTTGCTCGGTACGGTGCCTTTATGGAAAAATAGTTTATTTCAAAAGACACTAGTGGGAGAGAAATAAATCTCGAAGAAGTTCAAGAATCACATATAAACATCGAACCGCTACTGGAAGTTCAACAACGTTCCGAACCAGTTGAACCTCCACCAGTGACACAAGGCCCACGTAAATCTGGTAGGGTAAGACATGAGCCGGAGAGATTTGGATTTCTCATTACCGATAGTCGTGATGTATTGCTTATGGACCAAAATGAGTCCACCACTTATCAGGAGGCTATGTCTGGACCAGACTCAGATAAATGGCTAAGTGCCATGAACTATGAGATGCAATCCATGTATGATAACCAAGTTTGGAACTTGGTTGATTTACTGAAGGTGGTAAGACCATTGGATGTAAATGAGTTTTCAAGAAGAAACCGACATGGATGGCAAAGTGCATACTTTTAAAGCAATACTTGTAGCAAAAGGTTTCGAGCGGACTCAAGGTGTTGATTATGATGAAACTTTTTCACGTAGTAGCCATGCTTAAATCCATAAGAATTTTAGTTGCCATTCTTTGCATATTATGACTATGAGATATGGCAAATGGATGTAAAAACATCATTTCTTAATGGAAAATTGCTTGAGGACGTGTATATGACACAACTGAAGGTTTTGTACATCCTGAGAATTCTAGGAAGGTATGCAAGCTTCAAAGATCCATTTATGGATTAAAGCATGCTTCTCGGAGTTGGAATCTTCGTTTTGATGAAGCAATCAAGGATTTTGGTTTTATTAAGAACGAAGATGAGCCTAGTGTATACAAGAAGGTCAGTGGGAGTGTAGTTGTTTTTCCGGTATCGTATGTTGATGATATATTAGTCATTGGAAATGACACCCCAATATTGCAGAATGTCAAGTCTTGGTTAGGGAAGTGTTTCTCAATGAAAGACTTAGAAGATGCAGCCTATATCCTAGGGATAAAGATCTATAATGATAGATTTAAGAGGCTAATTGGTCTAAGTTAGAGTGCTTACATAGACAAGGTGTTGAATAGGTTCAGTTTGCAAGACTCTAAAAGAGGATTGTTGCCAATGTCTCATGGCATAAGTCTCAGCAAGACTCAATGTCCTAAGACAAATAATGAGCGAAACCGTATGAATAAGATTCCATATGCATCACTATTGGATCTATCATGTATGCCATGTTATGCACTCGACACGATGTATCATATGCTTTGAACACTACAAGCGAGATATCGATCGGATCCATGTGAGAGTCACTTTGGATAGCGAGAAAGAACATCCTTAAGTACTTAAGAAGGACTAAGGAAGTGTTATTGGTCTATGGAGGTTTTGAAAATGATCTAGTTGTAAATGGTTACACAGATGCAAGTTTTCAAACCGATATAGATGATTTTATATCGCATGATCTGGATATGTGTTTACTTTGAATGGGGGTGTAGTAAGCGGAAACGTTCGAAAGCAAGAGACTTTGGCGAGATTCTACAATGAAGGCGAGTATATTGCGGCGTCCGATGCGCGAAAGGAGCGATTTGGATTAAAAGGTTCATTTCGAACTAGGTGTGGTTCCAAGTATTGCTAACCCTGTTTGTTTGTATTGTGACAATAACGGGGCAATATCATGAGCCAATGAACCTAGATCACACCACAGATCCAAACATATACTAAGGCGTTTTCATCTCATCGAGAGAAATTATTGAGAGGGAGACGTAAAGATTTGCGAGTACCTATCGAAGACAACGTTGTAGATCCATTGACAAAAGCTCTTCCACAAGCAAAACATGATGGTCATGTTAGATCATTAGGCATTAGATGCATATATGATTGGCCCTAGTGCAAGTGGGAGATGTTGGGGCATGTGACCTAGGTCAATCCATTAACTGTCTTTATGAATACTTTTAGTTAATAAAATATAGGATTTCATTTGCTGTTTATTATAATTAATTTGCATGTTTACATTATAATAAGATCCATGGGTATTTACAGAAATATCCTAACTGTCCCTAATAGATCATTATACTGAGAACTACAATTTATTAAGACTAGTGTGAGTCTTGATTGATGATCATATGATGATTATACGTATAGGGATACGAATCAAGATCACGAGTACTTGTTAGGGAACAAAGTCTTGGATCGACATTCTACGAGAACATCACATGGATTAAGTCATAGTTGTTTCTCATGATAAGTTTATTTTTCAGTCCTCTGACTTGAGATTATCAGAGACTTCAACATTAGGAACATAGTGATTTGACACTATCAAACGTTGTCTTTAACCGGACGATTATAAAGGTTGTGATTGGTTACTATGTTAGCAATGTGATGAAGTTGTGTAATCAAGATAGAATTTGTACCTCTCATATAAAGAGAGATATCCAGTGGATTCGTCGATGTGTTAGAGTGTTAAAAGGCCTAGTCTAAGTGAATTGATATTGATCAATGTCACTTGGATGTTTTCAGTCTACCTAGAGATCGAGACTAGTACGATTGAACATGTTGGATGACAATTCCATGCCTTATGTTTGATATAAAGGATATCGTGTGACAAAAGGATGTTATATACACTATTGATTAGGTTGTATCGATTTGATATTCGTACAACTTGGGTAGTCATAATGTCTTGCTAGAGGTCGCTTATGAATTGTATACCAAAATGTGTTTTGGTACACTGCCAACGTTGTATGAGCCTATTGGGTCGCACACTAAGAATGGTTTTGCAAGATTTTAAGATGGTTTAGAAAAATGAATTTTATATGATAAAATTCATGACGGAAACGTCTTTGTGGTGTATTACACTTATACTTCTTTAAGTAGGGGTATATGTGAAATTTACTTAACCGTCTATATACTAGGGTTGTATAAATAGACGCTTTGAGTAAGAATACACGGACGAAAGATCAATAGGCCGAAACTCTACTTTCGTTTCAGAAACGACTTAGGGTTTTTTGGTATGCTCTGGATCGTTTTGGAGAGAAAAATAAAAGGTTCGGTATTCTCTCGAAGCTAGCACTTTGAATCTCGACCGTAGTTCGTATGTGGACTACTGGTAGAGGGCGTTCGTCGTTGGCAGCGCCTTAGAGATCGATTAACCTTCAGAAAGGTACATTGCGACTGAGGTATGATTAAGTTTTCATGGTTTAAACATTTTTAATGGAATTAGATTCGGATCCTGTCGGGGTTTTTGTCAAAATTGTTTTGTAATCTCCGCTGCGTATGAACCCCAAAACCCAACATAAGCCTCGTGGACTCCACCCTGTAGGACATAAATAAGAATGTTGGGATGATAAAATCAAGAGTAAATTTTATTTCACATGGGGTCGGGCAGATTTCGTAGGTGCAGATTTGCATCAGTAAAAAGATTTCGTAAAAAAATTGTTACAAATGGACACATCGAACTATAGGTGTACTTTACTTTTACTTTCAAGCACAAAAGTTCTTAAAATTAGGGATGTTGTACCCAAAAATAAAAAACACCTATCACGAGGGTAATTTAGTAATTTCGTAAACCTTACTCTAATTTGGTCCCACTATATAAATTTAATTATAAACCCTAGCCCCCTTTTATGCATTCATAAAAATTGAAAAGAAATGGAGATAAGACTTTTGTTTGGAGAATCGTGGTGGGTGCGATACTTTTAAGTCAAGGAGACATCCATGAAAGGTAAACCTACTTTCTTTTATTATCTAAACCAATCATAAACTTGTGTTTAGTTTAATAATGGTGAAAAACATATTTTTCTTCCTTTTATTTTAAATTTGTGAAATTTTGATAGAGAACCCCAATGAGGCAGTGTCGTCGGCACCGTTGAAAAGGGGTTGCCGCCATCGATTTGGGTGATGGGCCGGAGTTGAGTGGTGGTGATGGGCGGCACTGCCAAAGGCGGAGGGGCCTCTTAGTGGAGGCCCCCCCATGTGAGTTGTGCTCACTGCTTAAAGGCACTGAACACGGGAAGGAGGGAGGAAGGCCACCCCCAACCAGGGGCCATTTTGGCCCCTGTACAAAAAAAAAAAAAAAAAAAAAACAAAAAAATACATATATATAATATAATAATAAAAATAAATTTAAACATTTTATATATGATATGAGATATAAATATATAATAGAAATAAATAGAATAAAATAAATAGAAATAAAATTTATGGACTTCGAGGCGCTATTGCATCTTGATGAGGTTCTCGACAACGCGAAACTCACGGGACCCACACTAGTGGATCCAAAGCAATTTGCTAATAAATTGGAAATTTAGTAACTTTGAAATGAGAATTGTAAATTAATGTAAATTAGTCTTAAATTGTTTAGATTCGCGAAACGGTTCACATAGAACCCCGTGCGCGTAAAGATCGGGAGTGGATATCGCGACAAGTCGAGGTAAGTGAGGAGCTTCGCTCAAGTATCAAATATGGCATGTTATTAGATAATTAAGATTCATGATTTGAAATTCAAGACTTGGGAACGAGTTGCACTATGCTATTGACTTGATTTTACTTATCTATAGTTTGTATATGTGTTGCACTAAAAATTGGTATTTTCTTCTCCTGGATAAGGAGATTGAAATACCTACTCCTGGGTAAAGGGGTTGGATAGCCCTCTCTGGATAAGGAGTTGGGATTACCCCTCTTGGCTAATGAGATGAGGCAAAATTACTATGAACGTGAGCGGTACAAAACTTCTCATGAAAACTCTAAGTGATCTTGGTGCACATATCGGTGACAGGTTGAATGAACTTACTGTTGATTTTATTGGACCATTGAGGGGACACGATAGCCATTGTGTTCACTAGTGATTTTCATCACTTCGAGAGTAGGGGAATCGAGCACCGGAATCAAGTCAATAACTAGTATGCATTGAATGGAACGACTTATAATAATTATCATTATCTTTTCTTGGTATACCTCTTGTAGGCCCCTATGCATGAATGCTTTAATTTCATTTATGATTTTCAAACCTCTTGTTATTATGGTTTAGTGCATCTTGGAACTTGACTTAAATGAATAGAATGGATGGTTTACATTTAATTATAGATATGAATCTTATTTCCATGCTTTTACTAAATTTGATGATTTGATTTCAATTCCATGTTAGATCTTGCATTTTTGTTAAGTAGTACTCGCATGTTTGATGTTTGAGCGAGGTTTTCCTCTTATTGAGCTTCGTTGCCCTTTTTAGTTCATCTCCCTTACTTTTTAGGTACATCCACATCTGCCTTAGACTAAGGCAAGAGAAAGGAGATAACTTCAAGTCTTCCCTTGCATTGTGAGCCTTATGTGCTCCTATATATTATTAGTTATTTGATTTTGAGAACTTATGAATTTGGGTTACAACTTAAAACTTGTTAGGTAGTTTGAATTATTCATTCTCATAATTAAAACTTATGGAAGCTTTTTAGGATATCGTGAATTGAATATACTTTTGAGTTCTCATTTCATGGATCTTACTTTAATAGCTTTATGGATATTTTATTTCCTTGGTTCCGCATTTATTATCCATTTGTATAACTATTGTCTTTCCGCAAGCTTTGTTTAGGCGAGCCAAGCCGTTACTAGAGCCTCAGTTCTGGTACTTGGGCTTGGGTAATGATTTCGATCGGGTGACAAACCCTAGATCGGGGGAGGGTCGTCACTGGGTTTAGATAGAACTATTGGGCATTAATGGATTGGCTAAACCGCACATTGGCTAATATGTTGGTCTAGCAATCGCATTAATGGCGTCAGTGGGTAATCAACCTTAGTTTTATAAATACAATGGGAATCACAGTTTAATATTCATTGACAGTTTGATTTGCATCCGTTATTTATTTATTTATATGCTTTCTATATTCTTGTTAGTTAACATGGGTGTATATTGTTATTGCATGATTTTATTGACTATTATATAGAATGTTGATGTTTTGTGAATCTTTACTTACTAAGCAAGTTGGAGCGCTCACCCTAATTAACATTTCAGGAATATGACGAGCGTTACTATTATGGGATAGAAAAGATTTGAGAGTTTTGATATTCTCTTCAATGTAATGAGTTCCCCATGTCTTATATAATTATATTGAATTACAATTTTATAATATCACAAAGGATGAGAGATTTTATATAACCGAAGTTTATTCCAGTTTGATTTAATAATATATATCATATTTATTATTGAAAAAGTTTTTAATTTTCACGGTGTTTATTATTTGTCTTACATCGATATTAATATACAAGTTAAGTTTATTAGGTATTAATGGAGAAACTGCTAGCTCTAATTAAGTTTGAATGAGTTACCAGGGCTTGATTAGGCTTTCAGGCCGAGTAACGCCCTAATTGAGATCGGGAATGCTACACGACCTCAGTTATTCCTCAGCGATTTGGGTTTTTTAAATCGTAAATCGTTGAGTCATTTATAAAATAGCTTTCTGTTGATCGACGATTAAGCTAGCGATTTGAGTCTAGTCTCCATTTTGCTAAGTCTCTCTATTGCCGATTTGGTTGGTGATTTGTGTATATTCTCTTAACACTAATACATCACTAGGACTTTTCAACTATTGATCAAATTCTTCTCTTTTATTCTCCTTTTTCCTTCATTTCTTCATTGTTTCTTATTTTAACATGAAACCACAAAAAAGGAAAACTTAGTGTAATATAGCCTTTTATATTCAAAATAACACTAAAATATACTATAAAATACTATATGTTGTAAATTGGATGACCCTTTAACCAAGCTTATGAATGATCACATTGTCAAGCATGACTCTCACATTGAATTGTAACATCAAACATGACTTCTACATTGAATGTAACTTGTACACTCTACATAACTTGTATTCAACTCCAATGTATAATCACTTATCCATGTATTGTCATGTAACTTGTAATCATCTCCAATGTACACTAACTCTTCCATGTATTGTCTATGTTGCTAGTGATATTTTGTATGACTTGTGATGTATGTATAACTTGTACACATTGTATAAGTACAATTATCATCATCACCAAATTGCCTATATAAAGGGTGCCAACCCCATTGTAATTCATACACCAATGTTGGAACGGAAATCTCTACATTTCTCAACTCTAGCTTTCTTCTCTCTTGTCTCATATTCTCTACTTGTTCTAGTAGGTCTCGAAATGTATCCACTTGTGTGTTTACAATGTATAAATAACATATTCAGCGGAAGATGTAAATAAATGCAAAAAATATTAAGAATCAATTGAACAAAACCTAATCTGGAAAAACCCTGAAAAGTACTGTATATAAAGGTATATGATTGCACCATGTAAAATATCTATGTATAATGTCATGTCACTCCTCATTTCCCAAAAGAATCAAAATATCAAAATAATCACACGTACAAGTAATCTTCGGAGGTAGGCAGTCAGAGGTAGTCGCCTAACATCCCCTTACCTTTACTTGTACTCGGATTTGCACTCAATCATCGTAGAAGAAAATGGATGATGAGTCCAGTCAGTAAAATCCCAAGGAACTCCTCCGAGCATTCATATAAATAAGTGGAAGTCAATAAATACTGTTAAATAAACATGCGGAATGTAAACAGACAACTGTAAGAAGGGCATCACATGCATAGATAACAATAAAGTGCAAATGTGTGTCTCTGTTCCAATCATACTAAACCATACTTCGGGATTCCCTTTAGGATCCCACTAGTGGGCGTACCCACTAGCTATCACCTGATCCCTCTCGGTGGCCGACGTAGACCTACGACGCACCGACACATGTAGCGGTTCAATAGCTCGGGTCGTTATCCACCGAGAACTCCTGATACACGTGTTATGGTTTAGAATGCATAGACAGACAACGGAAAATTCGATAGGAGTAACTCAACCAACGGTGCAAACAACGACAAGATATAGATATAGGAAAAATCACAAGGAAATATTGGAATTGAATGAAATTACAAAGAAAAATAAATACTTAAGAGTTTTTCCATTGGGTTTTACAAACCTCACAACTCGCTCCACTACCCGTAATCAATCCCCGAGTCCAAGTCCACTTGGTCTTTGGTTGCCAATTGATCACTTGTGTCCACCTATGACCATTTATTAATAATTTAATTTAGCATGATAATTTACAACAAATTTCTAAAAATTTTAGGCAAAATTGTCTATTTCGCGCTTTTGAGGCAAAAACCCCGCGAAAGTCGTGTCCGAATTATCCAAATATTTTATTTGTCATAGAAATTCATAAATTTTTATTTATTTTATGGAAATATAATTTTTTCGAGATTTTCCCAATTTTTTCAGAATCATTCCAAATTTTTCTTTCATTTTTCTTTTTTTTTTTTTTTTTTTAAAAAATAATTGCTTGGGTCGGGTCTACCCAACCAGGTCAGACCCGACCCTGGGCCAGAACCGGTCCAGGCCATTGGCTGAGCCTGGACGTTCTGGGCCTGGCCCATGGGTGGGTGCACACGCGCGCTAATAGAACCAGTTCGCTGGTTCGATCAAAAAAAAAATTTCAAAAAAAATTTCTCATGTTGGTTTGGGTTGGGATTGCTCTCCTCCGCAACCTCGGTGGACTCGATGGCAGGGGACACACCCCTGCCATCACCACCGTGACCCGGTTCGGCCTCCATGGCCGAACCCTTGTCTCGCCACCATGGCCAAACCGAAACCCACAACCAAAAACCACTGAGACTCACTCGATCGTGACGTCTCCACCTTCTCCTCTCTCCTTCCTCCTCCTCTGCGTTCCTCCTTCCTCTCTCGGCCTCCGATCACTCTGTGTGTGTATGCGTGGGTTATGTGTATGGTGAGAGAAAAGGTGATGGAGTGTATAGATAAGGATAAGTGATGTTGACTTTTGTTGCTTGACTCCGAAGTGTGTGCATCTAGGACACTTGCCCATTTTTTCGGCGTTTCGACGCCCAGTTTCGCGTCTGAACTGCGATATATGCGTACCGCCGCATCACTAGCCGCCTAATACCCATTCCATATTAGTTACTATGCCAATTTTTATATTACTTTGCCAATTTTTATATAATTTGTGTGTTTTAGTTTCTCCCGACCTAATATTCGATCCCGTTAACTACCCGATACCCGCTTTGACACGCATATCGAGGCAAATATAGTTCTCACAATCTTACACGTATTTTTATGTAACATACACACATGCGATGTATTTCAATAAATCTTACTAAAAATAAGCATCCAACACACAATAACTAGCATACCTAAGTCCCTGTGTGTCCTAGCCTACCGCAGCGTTCACGTAGATCCGAGTTGGCATCCACGTTTGTAAATTTAAGTGACATTAATAAAATGGGTCGTTACGCGCGGCCTCCGCGTCGCCCAGGAGCCGCCATCCGCGTCACTCGGGAGCCGCCATCCGCGGTCTCCGCGTCGCCCGCGAGCCGCCGTCTGCGCCCCTTTCGCTACGAGCCGCTGCCCGTGTGCCGAAGCTCCGCCGCGCTAGAACTGCTCTGCTCCCCTCTCTCTCTGTCGTCTCTCTCTATCTCTCCGTCATCTCTCTCTTCTCTCCCTCTTTTTTTTTCTCTCCCTCATTTTTTTCTCTCTCTCCTCTCTCTTATTATCCTATTTTTTTTACTTATCTCCTCGATTTTATGTGTTTGAATTAAACCCCAAAAACCACCCCATTTTGTCAAAAATTAACAAAAACACCATTGCTTCTGCAACATGAGAACACCGTGTCTAAAACTTAACTTAACCCTATTTTGCGTCGATTAAAATACGGATAACGACGAGTGGGTCTCACATACCACCCTAAAATAGCACGTGGCACAAGTTCGATTTTTAGGCTCGTTACGGTCTTCCCAACTAAAAGGAAATTTCGTCCTCGAAATTGAAGGAATTCATAAGGAAGAATTTAAGGCCCGGGATCATACCCACCCAAGGCCACACCCCTGCCGGTCTAAGCCAGCGGCTGGGGTCCTCCGCGATGAACTTGACTCCTTCGAGACCTCCAAAGCAGTGTGGGTGCACATATGCAACCTCCCACACCATCTATGTCCTTCCTTTAATATATGCCCAGGCAACATCTTCGAAACATATATTGAGAATAGTTTTCACCTTTATAGACTAGAACACGCGCCTTGGGGTTTAAGTACGCATGTTTGGCGAATCCGCTACCCCTGATCTTAGGGGTGGGCAACCGCTGTTTGGTGGTGGAAACGTCAAACGACAACCAAATCGAGGGTTCACGATTTAGCCGATTTGCAAACCATCACTAAACCGCGAACCATCAAAACCGCAACCAAACCGCCCACTGTTTGCACGATTTGGTCGGTTTGGTTTCGCGATTTTCATGGCGACAGGTGGTGGTGGAGCCGACCGGGAAGGGTGATGTGGTGGTGGGACTCGAAGCTCTCGAGGCTTTACTGGTATGAGGCGACGGTAGAGGCGGGACTGGTGGGAGGAAGCGGAGGACGCAGTAGTGGCGACAATGGATTGTGGATGCAACAGTAGTTCCCACCGTAGGAAGCGGAGACGATTGATAAAAGGCGATGGCGAGTCAACGATAGGCGGTGGTCAAAGCCGATCGGGAAGGGCGATGTGGTGGTGGGACTCGCAGTGATTGAGGTTTGATTGGTATAAGGGCGGCGAAGCGGGACCAGTGGGACGATGCGGTGCGAGGAGGCGGTGAAAGCGATTGTGGTTGCAGCAGCGGTTTGCGCGGTGGAAGGCGACGATGATAGCGATGGTCGAAGTTGACCAGGAAATGCGATAGGTTCGGCGGCGGCGGTGGCGGTGAAACGGGCACGCGACACTTTGGCAGCGGCAGGTACAGAGTGGACGAGAGAAGAGACTAGAAAGTATACTAGAGACGGCTGAGTTTTTTTTTTTTAAGTTTTAGAGTTTTGAGTTGTAAATGTTGGATATTTTCTAAAACACCCTCGGTTTGGTTTGGTGAAACCGCGGTTTTTTCAAAATGAAAACTGCGACCAAACCGCGATTCTACGGTTTTTAAGTTTTTTAAACCGCCCCGAACCACGAGTTCTAAAAATCAGACCAAACCATGCGGTTTACATGGTTTGGGCGATTTTTCAAAAAAATCGCCCACCCCTAACTAATCTAGATCATCGTCTCTAACATACACATCCTCGATACATCACAAGAATGTGGATCAATATCTCTAGTCAAGTGGGTTTCAAACCCAACTCATCGACCAAACGACCAGAAATAAAACTATCAGGTTACGAGTAGCAGTCGGATCTGGCTCGGCAATAGCATGAACCTGCTCCCAGCTCTGCTGTGGCTGCTCTCTGCCCAATCGCGGACATGTTATGACAAAGTGATATGGCTGTCCACACTCCCAACAAGTACGCTGAGATCTCGATCCAGATGGAACACTTTGTCCCCGTCCATACCTCTGCCTCTGACCACTTCCTCTGCCCCTGCACTTTATCTTCTAATACTGTTGTCGCTGAGAACCTGACGGTGTCGGTAGTTATGGTGTGCTGATATAACTCTATAGTGGAGCAGATGGTATTGGCGTAATACATGTTGTATATGGTGGAGATGCAATAGACCTCACATTCTGAGCTCGATCTCTTGACCTCCATCATTTAGGTCTCTTCCTCCTCCCGTTACCTCCGGGTCTGACATCTGGCTATGTTGGTGGTGGAGTTACGTTCTTGTACCAGTGTGCATGCTCGAAAAAGTCTCATTGGTCAAACTCCTCTCATATGCCTACTGCAATGTTCATGGAGATGTGGTCAATATCATAGAATCGATCTCACCCAACAGGCCATTCATGAAGTAGTAGGCCTAGTCAGTGTCCGTATCAGCTATGCCTTTAACACATTCCATCAACCACAAATATCGGCCCATATACCGCATCACTGTCTCGTCAATCGCCTATCGGATGTTTTGAAACCCATCCTCTTTATGTTCCTGAACGCGTAAGGAAATAATTTTGATTGAACCTCTCCTTCAATTAAGCTCAGTCTTTGGGCTTCCCTTTCGTAGCCACCATGCTACACCACCACATATCAGCCTCTTCGAACAACGAAGATGATGAGATGCTCGACCTCATATGATCTGGTGTGGACAAAACATCGTGGATCTTCTCGTGACTCCTTATAAACTTCTCCGGGTGATGTCGCAGAAACTCGCGAGACTGCCTTACCTCAGCTGTCGCTCGAGTGCTCCCATTAATGGGTGTGTTCGATGTATCATCCGCCCGATGTATCGGTGTATCAGGTGTAGGTGGTACTCTCTCAACTTGAACCTATACTCCCTCCGATCTGATCGGCGTTTTAGGAGTCGTAAAAACGGCTCTTATCGTTCGCGCACTCGCCCCGAGTACAGTCTTTGCTGCTTTGCAGATGTAGAAAGCGATGATGTAGCCTGTGCTCTAAAAATAAGAGAATCCTCCGAAGTTGTTGGCCATGTGAGGTGACTAGCTGAGACATCGCATCTAACCTCTCTTAAACATTGCCCGGACCGGTATCACTTATCTCGGGCTGATCGACTATCGCAATATGCAAAGAATGTGATTTCTCGATCATGATATAACTATCGATAGTAATAATATACAATACATTAATATCTCATATAGTCCAAATTTTAATTTTCCCAACTCGCTTCACTTCCCAACTAAGACTTAAGTCAGGATCACAGGGTTCCACTCTAAGTTCCAACCTTATCCTAACTCTATAATTGATTTGTGACTTATGTTGGTTGTGGGTTGTTCTTGCGTTATGCATAAATATTTCTCTGATACCAATTGTGTTGGTATCATATTGCCTTCAACCATCTAGGTCTTTAAACCTAGGCTCGATACCAATTGTGACGACCCTAGTTTCCCAAAAATTGGGCTCCGCCCGGCCTAAGCCCACGTAGGACCCCAAACCAGTCTCGCAAGGTCAACGCAAGCCTAAACAACCTTTCAATTCACCATTATAAGTAAATTCATAATTTTAAGTTGAGTTATTAGTATTTTTCAAAATTCACAATTTAGCGGAAACAATTAATACATTAAATAACTCAACAATAATTGTAAAAAGTGGAAAACCTAATTGTGGAACCCTATAAACATGTACATTTTGTGTCAAGTGTTATAACTAAGCAAAAATGATATATCAATCGTGTGTATCTCTCAACCCAAATAAGTATCTCAAATGTAATAACAACATATATAAGTAATACAAAAAGCCAACAAAAAACCTACAAAAATGTACGAAAATAGATTTTCAAATGTCGACGTCTTGCCCTTGCTCGACAGTATATCTGCACTCGGTTAAACACATGAATGCCGAGTCTAGTAAGTAAAAGCCTGTAGGATCAAAATAGTAATTCAAAATAAAATGAAGTAGTTAAAATTCATGCGGATAAAAAGAAAGTCGTATGGAATGCATGATAATAAGACTGTAAAAATGAAATTACAACGAGAAATGAGTGTCAAAGGAAACAATAGAGAGGTGCCTAAGTAGTCCAAGACCACCGAGTGCGGGTGCCACATGGTCGGGGTCATAGAGTCGCGACAATGCCAAGCAGACTCGGGTCTTAGGACGCGACATCGCCTACTGTACCTAGACCGTCGCGAATGAAGGATATCAACGGTGCCTATGATAAAACACATCTCATTCCGACCAAATACTCAAGTGACTCGAGGTCATGTCCCCGATTGCAAGGTGGCAACCACTCAAATCAGAGACACTCGTATGACTCACTTGGCCCTCGAGTGCTCATAAATGGGTGGAAATTCCAAGAAAGGAACACATAGTACAACATCAATAAAATATAAGCTCAAATGAACTACTGTGCATTCCCTAGTTAGTTTTACTTAACTTGAGAAATCGCAAATCGTCTTCAAAACGTCCCTCTCATACTCGATATGCGCATCCGACACCCGACTATAGCTTTCTAAGTCCCTGGTGTCCATTTATATCAATTAAGTTACTTGAGCCATTCAGATCAAAACCAAACCACTTGAAGTAAACCATATCGGAATTGACTACAAGATTTATTAATTAGACTTGTAGTGGAAATCAATGTGGTTTAAAACCTCTCCATGGCCTTCAATGGAAGTCTCAACTCTAAAATCCATTATTCTTCTTCGCGAGCAATCCATCGCGTCGTCAAGTTTCGTCGAAGTCACGCCTCATTGTCCACTGTTGTTGTGTCTGTCGGGGATCGATCGGTCCGACAACTCGCCACCGCGCGGTTGCTCCACTCTGATCACCGCGCTACTGCCCCTCCGCTGCCGGTCCGCTACTGCAGCTCGAGCCGCCGCCGCCGCGTCGCTGGCTCAGCCGATGTCGCCGCCGCTGCCATTGCCACTGGTGAGACACTGCCCCTATTCGTAGGCGTCCTCTGTGCCGCTGATCGTCGTCTTCCCTACAACCGCGCCACCTCCTGGCACTGGCACCGTCGTCTGCGTCACTCGCGAGCTGTCATCCCCAGTCTCCACGTCGCTCGCGAACTGCCGTCCGCGCCCCTATCGCTACGAGCCGATGCCCGTGTGCCGAAGCTCCGCCGTGCTGGAGCCGCACTGCTCCCCTCTCTCTCTCGTGCTCCATTATGACGGCTCCTCTCCTAATCTATGGCACCGCCCGGCCTAATCCCGTAATTAGCCCTAATCATATCCACGCAGGACTTAACTACGTATTAGTTAGCCTTTACAACATAGACGCCTTTTTCTCGTGTTCATGATAAGTAATACACTAGTCCTACCAGTTTATAAAATTTAAAGTTAATTATTAGCGGAATTCTTATTGATTATGCGGAAACAATGAGTAACTTATGCGGAAGCCATTTATAAAATCCTAAGTGTGGAAAATAAGGAAATGACATCACATATATATAGTCCCCGAAATGCATTGAAAAAGCAAAATAGTCTAAGTCAAGTCGGGGAACTAACGCTCAACCCGATATACAACCCCAAATAGTATCTGAAAAACGTATATAACATATTTAATCAAAATATCAAAAGAAGACCTACAATCGATGCAGTAAGGCGTCAGGGGCTCAGGGATAATCGTCGATCTTCTTTTGCCTAGCTTGCTGGTAGACTGCTCTGCACCCACCGTCATAAAAAGGACGGTGAGTACAAAATAAAACAGTAATCCTCGACGACAAGTTTAATTTGCATTTTCAAATATTCAAATGGTATTTAAAAGCATATAAATGGAAAAATTAGAAAATAAACCATCTGCGAGTAAATACGAGAGTTAAACAAATGATACCGACACTAGGCTAAGTAGTGGTGATTTAGGTCCAGTCGGCAGTGAAACATGTCACTCCGACTCGATAATCATATAGCACAAGAGATTCTAACCCAAATGTCACCAGGGACTCTAACCTCGGTGTGTAGACCACCTCAGGGACTCTAACCCCGAGTGTCACACAGTGTCAAGTAACATGTGACGACATCCCCAATGACTCTAACCTCGTGAGTCGCCCACACCCCGATCGAGTACGGGACCTAAATGCAAAAACTACTTTTTAAATTTCAAGAGAAATATGGATTGTCAAGGCATAGGCACATCTACACACCTAAACAAATAAGGAATACAAGTCCTCTTAAACATTTATAAGATAATCACTAGCCTAATAACATGTTATTTATCATTCAATTCACATTTAAAACAACAAGAATAGACATAACATGGAATAGAATCAATGAATCAAATCAATGAATGGATATCATGCAAACTAGACTCATCAAGTGAGCATTGACACAAAGAGCACATGATATAAGAATACAAAGGCAAAATAGTTAAAAAGACTATGCAAGGACAACAATTAATAGAAATGAATTGCCAAGTAAAGTTGTCATTGGGTATACTCACAACAACAAAGTAAAAGTCATAGCTTTACCGACCTCCGAAACTCCAAATCTTGTATTCGCTCTCTCGTATCATTTTCTTAGGTTCCTGAGTTTGGTGTCTCATTAGTTCAAGTATAGTGGGTTTAAGCTCAATTTATCGAAATATAATTTTCCTAATTTCTCTCAATTTTTTGGGAATTTCTCCAAATTTTCTCCTCATTTTTTTTTTTTTTTTTTAATTATGTTTGGGTCGGACCCGACCCGGCCCTGCACCAGAACAGGTCCAGGCTCGGCCCATGGGCCTAGCCTGGCCCAATACGGGAATGCACACGCGCGCGCGATCGACTGGTTCGATTGGAAGCAAGAACAATTTTTTTCTTTGGCGATGGGTGGGGTTGCTATTCACCCAACCCTAGTGGAGTCGATGGCAGGGTAAACACCCCTGCCATCTCCACCTCGGCCCAGTTCGGCCATGGGGTTCGGCCGTGGTGGCCGAACCCCACTCTCGGCTACCCCCCGCCGTTAACCACCCGAAATCAACAACCAAAACGATGAATCATCGCGATTTTGACGTCTCCTCTCCTTCCCTGCGCGTCCCTGCTTCTCCTCCTCCTCTCATATTCTTCTTCCTTGCTCTCCGCTTCCCTGTGTTTGTGTTTTTGTGTGTGTATTTGTGTGGGGTGGGGTGGGGTGGGGTGTGGTGTAAGTGGTAGGTGGAGTTGTGGCCACGTGGTATGGGTGTTGACAAGAGTTACTTAGGTTGGGACAAGCGTGATGGGGTTTGTGACACCTAACTGTGACACAACTACGACACTCACCCGTGTTTTCGGGTGTTTCGATGTCCGATTTCACATTCGAACCGTGATATCCGCGTACCGCCGTGTTGCTAGTTACTCAATATATATTTCATATTATTTACTTGACTATATAGGCTTATAAGTAATTCCTTATTTCATATTAGTATTAAATAAGACTTACCAAAATGTTAACTACCCGGTTCCCCGGATCGCGCGCTACTCGAGGCGTGTCTCCCTCTCGTTTCGATGCCTACAACTTTACAAACCAACTTAGTAAGTCTACATAATGCATAACACTAGGCACACATCAATACAAAAATACGATATACCTCGGCCACGTGCCTCGATCGATGCACGTATCGCAGTGTACGTCCCACGTTAAGGGTCGGTGATCTTGATTAAGGAATTAAAATGGGGTTAGAGATTTGGGCCTTGACAAATATCCCAACAAAATGAAAATTTCATCATCGAAATTAAGTTTAAGTTACGGTCCTACCTGACTCGAACAGGTACGAGAATCTCTCTCGCATGTAGTCCTCCCGCTCCCAAGTGAGTTTCGTGTCATCGTGGAACTGCCATTTGACAAGTACCTTCGGAATGGACTTGCTCCTCAACTGTTGTACCTTCCATTCTAGGATTCCGTAAGAGATGTCTTCGCTCAGGTCGATCTGACTCAAGTCAACCGTCGGTCGCACGCCTACCTTCGACTCGGCTAGTTGAAGCATCGAAATGTGGAACATTGGATGGACCCCTGACATATGTGGAGGCAATTCAAGCTCGTATGCTACTTTCCCGACCCGTTTCTTAATCATGAAAGGCCCGATGTACCTCGGTGCAAGCTTTGACTTTCACCCAAAATCTCCGAAGACCCTTCCGAGGGAAACCTTTAAATAGACAAAGGCTCCCTCGGAATACAAGAGATCACCGTGATACTTATATGCATATTTCTTCTGTCTTTCATGTGCTCATCCGAGTCTCTGACGGATCGGTTTGACCTTTTTCGCGTGGCCAACAACAATTTCAGGCCATACTATCTCTTGGTCATTTGACTCAGCCCAACACGATGGCAAACGACACGGTCTGCCAAACAAAGCCTCAATGGCGCCATCTCAATGCTAGCCTGATAACTATTGTTATAAGTGAACTCACACAATGGTAGGTACTCTGCCCAAGATCCGCCAAACTCCAACACGCATGCCCGCAACATGTCCTCGAGGACCTAAATCAATCTCTTAGTTTGCCCGTCGGTCTGAGGGTGGAAAGCCGCACCGAACCGTAGGCGCTTACCGTACTGCTCTTGCATACTCCGCCAATCCTGGACGTATACGTAGCATCTCGATCTGACGTGATCGTTAATGGTACCCCGTGTAGCCTGATAATCTCTTTCTCGAATAATATGTTTAGCTGATCGAACATGTATTGCAATGCCACTGGTAGGAAATGACCAGACTTCGTCAGTCTGTCAACTATCACCCAGATTGAGTCATGTCTCCTCGCGGTCCTCTGCATTCCTCTGACAAAATTCATAGAGATGTCTTCCCACTTCTATGGAGGAATGGGAAGCGGCTGTAGCAATCCCCGGGGTCTGCGATGCTCGGACTTCACTTGCTAACATATACCAAAATTCCTGATGAATCTAGACACGTGTACCTTCATCCCAAGCCACCAGAAATATCTCCTCATGTCATGGTACATCTTAGCCTTGCCTAGATGTTCAGTAAATCGAGAACGGTGCGAATCTTGAAGAATCTCATCTCTCAGCTCCGGTACCTCTAGTATCCACAACCTGCCTTGGTATCTCGGACATCGATATGTCATCTCTGCCCAATCTGTACACTCTGCACTCTGCGCTAACTTCTTGAATCTTGAGTACGATCGGTTGGTCCCCTGACCTTCTGACACTCGTTGTGTAGACACGGTCTATAGTCTCATCTGTGCTCAAATCATCACCTGAGTATCGTTAAGAATCTCTGTCTGACATGTTGTCACCGCTGCCTCGAGTAATCCATACTCATGCATTATGTGACATCTGACCACCTCAGCATCTCTATTCGATCTCCTACTCAGTGCATCTGCGACTACGTTCGCTTTTCCTAGGTGAGACTCTAAGGAAAAGTCGTAGTCCTTCAAGAACTCCAACCATCTGCTGTCTCATATTCAACTCTTTCTGTAGGAAGAGATATTTTAGACTCTTGTGATCAGTAAAGAGTGTGAATCTCTTTCCATACAGAATGTGTCTCCAAGTTTTCAACGCAAATACAACCACTGCCAACTCTAGATCGTGCGTGGGGTAGTTCTTCTCATGTATCTTTAACTGTCTCGATGCGTAAGCCATACACCGCTGCCATGCATCAACACACAACCTAGACCCGTATGAGAAGCATATGTGTACACTAAAAATCCATGTCCCGCCTCTCATGGTGGTGGTAATCAAGGTAAATCCTTTTGGAAAACATCCGGGAAGTCTTGAACAACCGGTATCTCTCTAGTCTGGGTCCCTTACTCTCTGCTACTGCATACAATGCTACCTAGAGTCTTCATCTCTCGACTAGATGCAAGTCGAACTCTCGTAGTGTTACGTCCCGTGGTCGGGGGTGTTGTAGTAGTAGCTGTGGTGATGGGGGCAGTCGAAACCAGTGCATTCATCTGTGCCGACATGTAAGTGATGAAATTGGCGATATGTCGCTCCTAAGCAGTCGTCCGGTCAGATCACCTCTGAAAATCGCCAACTGATACTATGGAAGGTTGAGCTCCAGTGTCTCGCATCATCGCGAATCCCCCATTGGTGTATTTAAGTGGATAGAGAACGCGAATCAGCTACTACGTGGCATAACGTATATATATACATATAGAAACTAACACGTACATATTAGAAATCCCCATCTCACCTTCATTCAATTCCCAACAAAATAGTTTCTAAGTAAGGATCATCTGGTTTCCACTTCTACGGTTTGTGTTTTATACGAGTTCGTGTTTTTTCTTATTTATCCCTAAGGTTCTAATAACCTAAGCTCTGATACCAACTGTGACGTTGGTATCACAATGTCTTAAGCCATTAAACTTTCCCATAGGTTTGCGTGAACCTAATCTCTAATACCAACTGTGACTGCCTCTCTCCTAATCTAGGGCACCGCCCGACCTAATCCCGTAATTAAGCCCTAATCATATCCACGCAGGACTTAACTACGTATTAGTCAGCCTTTACAACCTAGATGCCTCTTTTCTCGTGTTCATGATAAGTAATACACTAGTCCTACTAGTTTATAAAATTTAAAGTTAATTAATTAGTGGAAGTCTTATTGATTATGCGGAAGAAATGAGTAACTTATGCGGAAGTCATTTATAAAATCCTAAGTGTGGAAAACCAAGAAATGACATCACATATATAAAGTCCTCGAAATGCAGTGAAACAATAAAATAGTCTAAGTCAAGTCGGGGAACTAACGCTCAACCCAATATACAACCCCAAATAGTATCTAAAAGACGTATATAACATATACAATCAAAATATCAAAAGAATACCTACAATCGATGTAGTGACGCGCCGTAGGCTCAGGAATAATCGTCGATCTTCTCTTTACCTAGCCTATTGGTAGACGGCTCTGCACCCACCGTCATAAAAAGGACGGTGAGTACAAGAATAAAACAATAATCCTCTATGACAAGTTTAATTTGCATTTTCAAATATTCAAATGGTATTTAAAAGCATATATATGGAAAAATTAGAAAATAAACCATATGCGAGTAAATACCAGAGTTAAACAAGTGATGCTGACACTAGGCTAAGTAGTGGTGATTTAGGTCTAGTCGGCAGTGAAACATGTCACTCCGACTCAATAATCATATAGCACAAGGGACTCTAACCTAAGTGTCATCTAGGGACTCTAACCCCGGTGTGTAGACCACTTAAGGGACTTTAACCCCGAGTGTCATACAGTGTCAAGTAACATGTGCCGACATCCCCAATGATTTTAACCCCGTGAGTCGCGCACACCTCGATCGAGTACGAGACCTAAATGCAAAAACTACTTTTTAAATTTCAAGAAATATCAAGTATGGATTGTCAAGGCATAGGCACATCTACACACCTAAACAAATAAGGAATACAAGTCCTCTTAAACATTTATAAGATATTCACTAGCCTAATAGCATGCTATTTATCATTCAATTCACATTTAAAACAACAAGAATAGACATAACATGGAATAGAATTAACGAATCAAATCAATGAATGGATATCATGCAAACTAGACTCATCAAGTGAGCATAGACACAAAGAGCACATGATATAAGAATATAAAGGCAAAATAGTCAAAAGGACTATGTAAGGACAATAATTTATAGAAATAAAATGCCAAGTAAAGTTGCCATTGGGTATACTCACAACAACAAAGTAAAGTCCTAGCTTTACTGGCCTCCCGATACTCCAAATCTTGTATACGCTCTCTCGTACCCTTTTCCTAGGTTCATGAGTTTGGTGTCTCATTAGTTCAAGTATAGTGGGTTTAAATTCATTTATCGAAATATAATTTTTCTCAATTTTTTCTCAAGGTTTTTCCAAACTTTTTCCTCATTTTTTTTTTTTTTTTTATATTCTGTTTGGGTCGGGTCGACCCAAACGGGTCGGACCCAACCCGGCCCTGGACCAAAAAGGTCCAAGCTCGGCCCACGGGCTGAGCCTGTCCCGTTCTGGGCCCGGCGCGAATGCGCACGTGTGCACCTTCTTCCTCCCGATCGACCGGTTCGATCGGGAGCAAGAACAATTTTGTTTTTTTCTTTGGCGATGGGTTGGGGTTGCTCTCCACCCCAACCTTATGGAGTCGATGGCAGGGGAGACACCCCTGCCATCTCCACCTCACCCAGTTCGGCCATGATGGCCGAACCCCACTCTCGGCTACCCCACCGCCAACCACCCGAAATCAACAACCACAATGAGGACTCACCGCGATTTTGACGTCTCCTCTCCTTCCCGGCGTGTCCCTGCTTCTCCTCCTCCTCTCCTCTTCTTTTCCTCGCTCTCGGCCTCCCTGTGTCTGTGTTTTCATGTGTGTATGTTTGTGTGGGGTGTGGTGTAAGTGGGTAGGTGGGGTGGTGGCCACGTGGTATGGGTGTTGACAAGTGTTACTTATGTTGGGACAAGTGTAATGGGGTTTATGACACTTAATTGTCACACAACTACGACACTCACCTATATTTTCGGGCGTTTCGACGCCCGGTTTCACATCCGAACAGTGATATCCGCGTACCGCCGCGTCGCTAGTCACTCAATATATATTCCATATTATTTACTTGACTATATAGGCTTATAAGTAATTCCTTATTTCATATTAGTATTAAATAAGACTTACCAAAATGCTAACTACCGGTTCCTCGGCTCGCACGCTACTCGAGGCGTGTCCTCGCTCTTGTCTCGACGCCTACAACTGTACAAACCAACTTAGTAAGTCTACACAATGCATAACACTAGGCATACATCAATACAAAAATACGATATACCTCGGCCACGTGCCTCGGTCGGTGCACGTATCACAGTGTAGGTCCCACGTCAAGGGTCGGTGATCCTGATTAAGGAATTAAAACGGGGTTAGAGATTTGGGCTGTGACATCCGTCGTCTCTCTCTCTCTCTCTCTCTCTCTCTCTCTCTCTCTCTCTCTTCTCTCCTCTCTCTTTCTATCTTTTTCTCTCTTTTTTCTCTCTCTTCTCTCTCCTCTCTCTTATTATCCGATCTTTTTTTTACTTATCTACTCGATTTTATGTATGCAAATTAAACCCCGAAAACTACCATATTTTGGTCAAAAATTGACGAAAATACCATTGCACTCGCAACACGAGAACACCGCGTCTAAAACTTAACTTGGCCCTATTTCGCGTCGATTAAAATACGGATCATGACGAGTGGGTCCCACATACGACCCTAAAATGGCATGTGACACAAGTTCGATTTTTAGGGTCGTTACATTCTTTTCACCAATATAATTTTCTAAGTTTTTCTATTTTAAGGTATTTATTTATGTGTTATTGATTAATTATTTCAAGGAATATATTCATTCCCCCATTTATTGAATTTATTTATAGTTTATATTTGATTGAAATAACAATTAAGTGCATTTAAATTCTTTTCTTGATTAACGAATGATTGTTTCAATGTATTTAATCTACGTTTCAAATCATACACCATCCCTTTGGTTGCTGCAACATCATTTATACAAATTATCAATCTTCTTTTTTTGTTTTCATAAGCAAACCCCAACTTGGAAAACTTCACAACTTTTTTGTCACACAAATAAACTTTTCAGCTTAACGAACCTCACTTGAATGAGAAAAACTTTTTTTTGTCAAATAATGAGAAAAACATTTTAAATAGAAAAACATTTTAAACCCTTTAACAAAATGACAACATCTATTAATGCTTTCCTAAACAAAATTTCTCATTAACAGAAAAAAATAAATACAGCTTACGTATTTATACAACAGTTTAAATAATCACTAATCACGACTTAGCTTACCAAACAAGTCTACTATACAACACACACAGTGTGTGCTCTAAAACATAAACATAGTAAGTACACAAACGACTCTTATTTTGCAAATCTTTATTTCATTATTGTACTTCGGGACGAGAGTTAAGTATTTAAAAAGGATATTTCTACCACAATGATAATTCTTATTTAATTCACCAAGATCAAATATTTTTACACATTTTCCTTATAAATTACTCTAAGAGTTTTCCCAAATTCGTTCAAATATCTTGATGTCGACACTTACTTAAAGACAAAAAAATAATTTAATAAATCTTTTAATTTTATATTTTCAATAAAGCTCCTATATAATGTTTTCATCGTTGTAATTCTAAGTAGCGAGCTCAATGAAATAAGTACGACTATTTCGTCAAAAAAAATAACAGCTGCGCTTAGCGCAATAAAAAAAATAGTATATATATATATATCAGTTGACTGACCAATGGCCCAGCCAGCACATCATTTAATGAACGAGCCTTTCCTATCATTCATCGAATTAGTCTGAAGTAACGAACGAATTGATAACACACAAAAAGAAAAGCAAGAAAAAATCTCAAGAAATACTAGTTAATTGGAAATCAAGGAAAGCCCGGAAAGAGGAGTGGTCCCAACAAAAAGCAAATTAAAAGCAAAGAAAGAAAGATAAAGCGAAAGGAAAGTAGAAAGGGAAAGGAAAGAGAATGGTTTCAGACTGCACTGTTGAGTGAGATAATAATAAAGAAAGAGGTCCAGAGAGGGAGAGATGTAGAGCCAGTTGGCACACGTGTGAAATAATCATGCGAGGCAGCAACCACCCCCCATCCAAAGCAATCATTCAATCCACCCCTCCCCCATTCCCCACCTTTTTCATCATTCCACGTTTGCTATCAATTGATATGGACATGCACATTCAATTGGGACATCAACCAGACATAAGTCACTTCTTCGCCACCAAATGTGCCTCGGATCACGTGTTTTATTCCGTTCGAAGCTAAAGCTTTTGCTGCAGTTGATGTCATTGTAGCAAAGTCTCTGCTCGAATAGCAGATGTCATTTCTTAAGGAAAAAAATTGGGTGATCTGGTTTGGACACTCAAAATAAATTAATGTTCATTGATTTGTACATCGATATTGAACAGATTCACACATTGACAGTGAATCAATAACAAGAACAGATCATCTGATCAATGTAACAGAACACAATGAATCAATGAAGAACTTTTTCTCTTATTGCATTATCCGAAAATTACATTGTACATTCTATATATACAAACTAGCATGGTGTACATTGTACACCCCGATTCAATCGCCTAGAACATGCTATTATAAACTGTAGTACATTACACCACATACATCCAGTATACATAAAAACAGTTACATAAAACAACACAACTACAACAGCACAACTACACATATAACTACCTGTTACAATTACTGTTACATGATATAATTCTACATCCCCCCTCAAGATGGATGTCTATGCCAATCACATAGACCATCTTGACAACAAATCAAAGAATAAAGGAGCTGGTAAAGACTTAGTAAACAAATCAACCAACTCATGTAATCGAGTGGAAATATATTTTGGAAGAACAAAACCGATTTGAATTGATGTCTAACCAAGTGACAATCAATTTCCAAATGCTTGGTACGTTCATGAAAAACAGATTGGCGAGAGAGATGGATTGCGAACTTGATTATCGCACCAAAGAGGAATTGGAAGAGAAGTAGGAATAGCTAAATCCTTGAGGATGTAAGAAATCCACAATAATTCACAAAGCGTGGAAGACAAACTACGATATTCAGAACTTTGAGAGATGACTTAGACACACGATAGCTTGTTTCTTTGTTTTCAAGAGATCAAAGAAGATCCCATGAACACACTGATAGCCAATGTGAGTGATTTCGAGAAATAGGACAAGCGCTGCTCGATCTGAATCACAAGTAACCAACAACAGAGAAAGATCCATTTGAACAGGAAAGAATAGACCCTGTGAAGGAGTACCACTTAAGTATCGTAAAACATGAAGTGCACCAGTCCAGTGTTGCTCTGTAGGGGCTTGGACAAGCGACTTAATTCTTTGCGTGGCATAAGTAATGTCTGGATGAGTAAATCCCAGGTAAAGAAGACGGCCAATGAGTCTTCTATATCTATCAACTTCAATGAACAAAGGGGAATCAACATCATTAAACTTGCAATCACGAGGGAGTGGAGTAGCAGCTGATTTTGCCATGGTAAGACCAAAGATCGATAAGTAAATCTAAAACATACTTGCGTCGATGAACATAAAGACCTGAAGTAGATCGAACCAATTCCAAACCCAAGAAGTAACGAGCTTGACCAAGATCCTTGATGGTGAACAACGTATGTAAAAATGTCTTAACTTGATTAATCAACTCAAGTGAAGTACCAGTAAGAAGCACACCATCAACATAAACCAGCAACACCAAAAATTTTCCAGCAGTGTGATATGTGAACAAGCAAGGATCATGAGCAGACTGAATAAAACCAAAAGATTGAAGTTTAGAGGTAAGCTCATGATTCCATTGTCGAGAAGCTTGCTTTAAACCATATAAGGATCTTTGAAGTTTTCAGACTTGATTAGATGAAGCCAACTTATAACCATCAGGAGGCTTCATGTAAACATCTTCATCTATATATCCATGTAAGAAGGCATTGTTAACATCTAATTGATGTAAAGGCCAATCTCGAGCAGCTGCTAAGGATAAAATAATCCTAACAGTGACATTTTTGGCAACAGGAGAGAAAGAATCAGTATAATCAACACCTTCAGTTTGGTTAAAGCCCTTTGCAACCATACGAGCCTTACATCTATCCAATGAACCATCAGGATGTAGTTTAACCTTGTAAATCCATTTAGAACCAATGGCCTTTTTGCCAGGTGGTAGGGTAGTAAGACTCCAAGTACAATTAGCTTCCAAAGCCTGTAGTTCCTTATTCATTGCTTCTATCCAAACAGGATCATGCTATGCTCGAACATAAGTAGTAGGTTCCTTTATGTTTGAAACAGCAGCTATGAAACATTTGTAATCATCTGTAATGTTTGGAGAATGAATAAAAGGAAATGTAGGATGGGTACCAGTAGACAAAGGAATCATTGCAGAAGGAAGAACTGATGTTTGAACATTGTTTAGAACAAAATCATTCATCCAAAGAGGCTTGTGAATAGCACAAGTACTTTTCCTAGTAATAACAGCAGTAGAAGGCAGAACATCTTCATGTAAATCATTATTAGTAGGAGGTACCAATGTAGCATTCGTAGGCATAGATGATACTGCTTCAGGGACATTAATAAATGATTCATCATTAGGCAATGCTTGAGAATGAGGTACAATAGCTGATGTAGGAGCAAGAGGATCTTGAACATCTCTCAAATAATCAGAATTGTCATCACAAGGAATAGGCTCAGGACATCTTGAACTTGCAGTATCTTTATGGAAAGGAAATTGTTTTTCAAAGAAAATCACATCTCTTGAAACCAAGCATGTATGTGTGACCATGTTGTACAATCTATAAGCCTTTTGTCCAGGAGAATAACCAAGAAAGACACACTTTAAAGCACGTGAATCCAATTTGGTTTTACTTGGCGAAACATTGGTAGCAAAACATAAACAACCAAAAGTCTTCAAAGATGAATAATTTGGTATCCTTCCATACAAAAGATGATAAGGAGACTTCCACTTCAACAACTGAGAAAGTAATATGTTTATGATGTATGTGGCAGTAAGAATAGCATCACCCCAGAATTTTGTAGACAAATTAGACTGAAAAATCAATGCTCTTGTAACTTGCAGTAAATGTTTATGCTTCCTTTCAACTACACCATTTTGCTGAGGTGTATATGGTGTTGATCTTTGATGAACAATTCCCAAACCAGAGAACAAAGCATGACAATCTTTATTACAAAACTCAGTACCATTATCAGTCCTAATGGTTTTAACTGAGGCCTTGAATTGAGTTTGAATGAAAACTATAAACTGTTTGATGATATTCCCTGTCAAGGACTTATGTTTCATCAAAACAGTCCATGTGAATCGACTAAAATCATCCACAATAGTCAAAAAATAATGAGCTCCTTGAATAGAAGACTGCTTATATGGTCCCCATATATCCATATGTAACAACTGAAAAGGATAAGCAGTTTGAATTGAACTCAATGGAAAAACCACTCCGCATTGTTTGGACATCTGACAAACATCACAAGGTACATTGTGTCTTACATTTGAATGACCGTTAAGTAACAAATCAAGTTGCCTTGTTACATTAACAGAAGGGTGCCCCAATCGACAATGCCATGAAAAGTTATCAGTAGCATTATTACAGTAAGCTAGTGATAAATCTGTCGGAGACACAAATGAAGCAATGACATCCTTATGAAAAGAATTTGAATCCAGTATGTATAGTCCTCCAATCATCCTTCCCACAGCTAGAACTTGAGAACTCTCAATGTTCTGTATAGCACAAAATGATGGATAAAACTCTATTGTCAGTTTAGTAGATGAGAGTAACTTACTAACTGACAAAAGATTATACTTGAATGTGTTTATATGTAAACAAGAAGACAGAACTAAATCTGAACTCGGCTTCACATCTCCAATGCAATTAACTTCTTTGGTATGTCCATCAGGTAAGCAAACCATAACTGGTTTAGCTAAAACAGTAACATTAGCAAGCAAATCATAGCTAGTACACATATGATTTGTTGCTCCACTATCCACAATCCAAGTATCTGAATTAAAAGAGGAACAAGAACTAGAAAGTCTTTTATATGAGCTACCTGTAAAATCAGATGTAACTGAATTCACATGTGCAGAAGCTCCTTCAGCTGAAATAGACTTTCCTTTCATGAAATTCTCAATCCCTTGCTTTATCATTGCTGCTATGTTAGACTGGAAATCTTCAAATTGAGGAGATCCTGCATCTTGTATATCCAGAGGTGATTCCATCAAATTCACAAAGGATTTTGAATTATTTGATATATGCTTCTTATCAGAGTCTTTCTTGTACCAATCTGGAAATCCATGAAGTTTGAAACAAGTATCTTTTGTATGCCTTTTTGCCTTACAATGATCACAAAACAGATAATCTTTATTCACAGATTTCTTTTGATTTCCTTTTCCAGCAAACCTATGAACATTGGTTGAAACACCTGAATTCATCTTGGTAACTTTCATCATCATGGTTGTATCCATCATAGGTGAATAGCTAATACGTACTTCCTTTTGCTTTTCAACTCTAAGAACCATAGAGTAAGCTTTGTTTATATTTGGCAATGGATCCATCACCAATATTTGATTGCGAATATGATCATACATATCATTCAATCCCATCAAAAACTGCATCAGCCTATCATTAGACTCTAGAACAACCATCGCAAAGTGAGATGCTCCACATTCACACACAGTAAAGGAGCTAAACAACTCAGTTCATCCCAAAGTTTCTTAAGTTTGGTATAGTACTGTGAAAGTGACGGATCTCCTTGACTTATAGAAGCAATGTCACGTTTCAACTGGTACAGAAGAGGACCATTACATTCTCCAAACCTTTCTTTTAATTCATTCCATAGATCAAAGGAAGAGGTTGTATAAAGAAAAACTTCAACAATCTCCTTTGAAATAGAATTCAAGATCCAAGAAGTGACCATATAATCCACCTTGATCCATCGATCAAGATTAGGATCAGTAGATTCTGGTTTTAAACATCTACCATCGATGAAACCAATTTTTGTTTTTGCACCCAATGCAATCATCATAGCTCGACTCCAAGACAAGTAATTTGGACCAATAAGAGAATTGGAGACAAGTACCATACCAGGATGATCGGATCCTTGAAGAAAATAAGGACTCTCAACTCCAAGATCACCTGTTTCAGGAGCTCTCCCTGCTCCATTTCGAATTGAAGAACTTGCAGAACCATGAACAGATGCCATGATCAGACACCCAATTCAATCAGAATCAACAAATCAAGAGAACAATATAACCTGCTCTAATACCATGAACAAATTCACACATTGATAGTGAATCAATAACAAGAACATATCATCTGATCAATGTAACAGAACACAATGAATCAATGAAGAACTTTTTCTCTTATTGCATTATCCGAAAATTACATTGTACATTCTATATATACAAACTAGCATGGTGTACATTGTACACCCCAGTTACAACTGCCTAGAACATGCTATTATAAACCTGTAGTACATTACACCACATACATAAGTATACATAAAAACAGTTACATAAAACAACACAACTACAATAACACAGCTACACATATAACAGCCCTGTTACACAGCCCTGTTACATGATATAATTCTACATATATTTTTGTGCATACAAAATGATGCTTGTTTAAGAGACACTAACAACATATCCTTTCCTAAGTTAGAGGTTTCATTGTCAAGCTTTGAGAATAGAAAAACATTAACCACTTTTTATTGTCAAATGCACCTTGAATCGTGTTTCTTTCATCATATTCGAAGCTAGCCCCAATATTTGCCCTGATTATGCCATTGTAGCGTGGGCTATTGTAAAAGAGCGCCGCTATGGGAACCCACCAATTAATGAATACACATCACTGTTGAAGGCACCAAGTTGTTTACCAAAGACACCCAAAACATTTGAATGAAATCCCGAAATTGCCTCCAAGTGCACCTCCGACCACCAAATTTCGATTTCGATAAACGAACAAGGAAGCCTTTTTTCTCTATTTTTGTTAACCAATTTGAGCATCTCATCTGTCTTGTCGCTCATTTAAGTAGTTGTGTTATTCCATATTCAGAGAGCTTGAGTTGTTTGCAATGGGTACGTTGTAGGGTTCGGTCTTAGGTTCCAATATCACATGATGCAATTTTTCGGCAGCTTATAGGTATGTTTGAACTCGATTTTAACATATTATAGTTCGAATTTTGTTTGTTTTGTGTGGTTCGTATGATAGGTTAAGCAAATTTGCGAACCCATTTTTCTCGGCCATACAGGGCAGAGAAGATGCTAACATCTCGGCTAACCATGGTCGAGATTTAAGTTTAAGATTAGTTGTACTTAAAGTCTCGGTTACATAGTAACAAGAGACACATTGTTGTCTGGGTTAACCATAATCGAGATTATGCTTGGCAAATTTGCGAACCCGTTTTCTCGACCACATAGGTTAGAGAAGATGCTAACAATCTCGGCCATCATTGTTTGCCGAGATTTAAGTTGAAGGTTAGTTGTGCTTAGACTCTCGATTACATAGTAACATAGACCATTGTTGCCTCGGTTATCCATAACTGAGATTATGCTTATGTATTATTGTTTTAGGTAGCGTAATACTGCAATTGCTCTCGGTCACCACATCACGAAAGTAATTCAGAATGTATAGTTGATTTCCTTTCGGTGATGTACAACCGAGAATGAAAAATTTTCTCGATTGTCTATTACCGAAACTAATTGTTTTATCTGGGGCACGTGTCACCAAAATTCTAATTGTTTTCTCAAACCTGCTTGACCAAGACTATAAAAATGGAAGATTTTGTTCTTATTTTTTTGAATTTTATTTTTGTTTCTGCTCCAAGCACTTACATGTTGTAGTCTTATCGGGTATAGCTCATTCAAAAACCCCGTGACTAGGGAGGAGGTTGGTGTTGAGGTGTCGAGGGATAACCGTGGGCGAGGCGGTCGAAGACCCATGACTACATCTTATCGAAAAAGAAAGAGAATGTAGATGTGAAGGGAAAGGGAAAGATTGTTGGGAATCGTGCAAAGAATGTTCAATTGCATGATGAGGGTTCCAACATTGACACGCGTCAACAAAAAGATCTTATAATTGCCCGAGGCGAATATGAGGCTCATGCATCAAAGTCTAGTAGAAATAACTCATCAACACCGGCAGACACCACTAGTACCGATAGTAATGTGGGTGGGAGTACGAGTGCTAGTGGTGGCCATAATGAAGGAGAGTCACAAAGGCATTTGGAAATATGTGCTCCTTTCCCTAGTGGTTCCTCAGATGGATCATTGTTAAAGAGCTTTAAAGATCATGTCGCATTAGCGATTTGGTGCAATGAAGTATATAAAGTTTCATAGAATGGAATACTAAAAAACTTATGGTTTTCATATAGCTGATGAAATGTTTTTTATTGTTGTAGGATCGCCTGACACTTAAATGTATCAATCACGATGCTTAGATCCAAAAATGGGACTTACGGTCGTGCCACCCTAACACCGAAGGGTTTCAGAAGATCATCCTACAGTCTGGGTTGAATACGTTGATAAACTGCTCATACCGCAAGGATAATGAGGAGGTTATATCTGCTTTTGTGGAGCGGTGCCAGCCATAGACGAACACATTTCATTTACCATTCGGTGAAATGTCGATCTCATTTGAGGATGTGAGCATTCTCCTGAAGATTCATGTGACGAGTAAAGTGGTTGTAGTTGAGAACTTTGCGAGGTACACTGAGGAATCTCGCTCGGATGCGATTAAGTTGGTGTCCAAACTACTTGGGGTTAGCATTGAAAATGTTGAAGATGAAGTGAACATCAGTAAGGGGCTCATAGTGCGAAAATGTTAGTCGAAGAGTCAATGGTGCCCCAAAGCTGGTTCGAGGAACACAACTTATCTCCTTGTATAATGTACAGCCTGGACTACTTGTTGTACCTACTTTCTTGCACCCTTTTTGCAGATAAGAGTGGATCTCGGGTATCTATTACGTTGTTGAAGCTTCTACAAGATTTTGATGACGTGAGAAAGTATGTATGGGGTGCTGCTGCATTAGCCTACTTGTACTGACACTTGGGGTCTGCCCTCAAAGTACAAGTATCTTAGATTGCTCGGCTACCTCATATCACTTGAGGTATATTTTTAAATCAACTTACATTGTTTTCTGAATAATTAGAATCACGTTTTGCATTTTCCAACTAACTAACGTTGTATGTAATTGCAGGGATGGGTGTACGACCATTTCAAACTCGGGCTCGCCAAATCCAATGCAAAATACATGGACTACGTGTAACCTCGTGTCTGTAGATAGATTCAAAAACACGATACCGTGATGAGTATTGACAAGGTTGGGTCCATTAGGAAAACGATGGACAGGTTGAGGCCAAGCGAGGTGAGTTACTTAGCCAATCTTGTTGGTAAATGTTAAATTTAGTTTATGGTTACTAATTATGGTTGTCCATGTTTGATTAGGTCACTTGGGACCCTTATGTTAATTACAGGGATAATGGAGTTGTGCACGCGATGACCTTCTATAGTGGCACATTGAAGTACATGGATGTGGTGGAACCCTACCATCCAGAGAGGATTCTAAGACAGTTTGGCCACGTGCAATCTATACCAGATCTTCCGTACCACCCATTGGAAGCAGATCGAGACCCTCTACACTCAAATACTATGTCAAGTATGGGTTCAAACAAGACAATTGGGAACGTTGGCGTAACCATTTGTTGGCCCCCGAAGTTCGCGGTGACAAGGCACAGTTCGAGTTTTTGGCTACACCGAACTATCTACCTTGGTTTCTTAAAGTGTCTCACCTAGTGATCGCCAACCAAAGCTATGAAGATGAAGACATGGTTGCCACAACCATCGCTGACAATGAGCTATTGGAGGTATTGAATGTGTTATAAGTATTATGTAGAAGTGTTTGAAATTTCTTGAAAACCTATAATTTTTACATTAACATATTTCTTTTTGTTTTGATCAGTGTAATAGGCGTGCGTTGGACGCGACATTACGATAAATGGACTCCCCGTCGGAGTTTTGTACGTTAGAGTATGCGAGGAAAATGGCGAGTGACGTCGTCAATTTCCTTTCGGGGAGGAGTTTCGGTCCTACCACTACCACTACCACCACCGCAACCGACACCACCGCCGCTGCCACCGACACATCAGCCCCTACCCAAGCAGGCCCTAGGCAGTCCCAGAACGATAGCACTTCTACACATTCCACTTCGGCTAATGCTCCACCACCAACGGTCGATGCTCGCCCCCAAAGAGAATGCATGGCAAGAATACAGTAAAAAGAATTTGAAAAAGCGAAAACAATAAAGGACTTGTTGAATGTTGGATTATGGGACTTTTACTGTTTTAGTTTTTGTTGGATTAAGGAACATGTATAACGTTGTTTGAATGTTGGACTTGTTTGAATCTTGAATGGCGGATTATGGAACTCGTACTGTTTTACATTAAATATTTGATTGTTGTCTATGTTTTGGTGCTATTGTTAGTATTGAGATTTGTTTTTAATAATTCTGGTTTACAAACATGTTCATTTTGTGATCAAGAAAAGAGTCTCGGTTCTTCAGGGACGAGACTGGTATGAAATTATCGTTGCCATACAACTGAAACGTTCAAAACACTCTCGGGTATGTACCTCGAGATCTTTGTATGAGCCTCGTTGACTACTAACCGGGAGTTATGTAGACAACATAATTTGGTAATGTCTTGGTTAGATGTGAACGAAAATATCTATCACAGATTGGTTAGTTGGTGACGAAAATAATGCCATAATATCGGTTCCAGCATACCGTGATGTGACCTAATTGCATGAATTATTATATTCTCGGTATGTAGTAACCGAGACCATGGTGAAATTCTCGGCTATATCATGTCGTAACCTAGTAGTCTCATTAAGGTATCGGACCATAACCTACCGTAACTACGCTAATAAACTCGATAGTGTCTTGGTTATGCATGAACAAAACTAAACGTTTAGTTTCGCCTTAGAGGAACCAAGAATTCTCTAGTTGGGTCGTGCACGGGTCAACGAGTCGTATCTATAAACCAACAGATTACATAGCAAAACACTTCTCTCGGGAGTGTCATACCGAGAAGGTTGGCCAATTTCCGGTTATTGAATGTTGAAACATATGTGTGAGTCACGGACCGGCTTGGTCGAGAGTTAATTTTTTCACAATTACATACCATAACATATCAATATTAGCTAACCGAGAAGCATACATTTAAAAACTTATAAAATAATTAACTTTGATACATATTTATTGAACACAAAGATTATAGGCACATTGAAGTATACACATCAAAACTTAAAACGTTAAACACGACTATTGATAACTAAGGCGAAGCTAAATCTACTACGGAAAGCGTGCCTTCTTGAGAATTTACAACTGGCACGATTTCTCGGATTACGAATCCATCACGCCAACCTTTAGCGCACTCCTCAGCATACCTTTCCCACGATGGATATAATGATGACAACGGTGCATTCACAATCAACTTCACCTGTCCAATACAAAGTAGAACAATAATCAATTATCATATGATCGGAAGATGAAAAACACAATTCACAAAAATTGTACAAACTTACTCTAACCCAATGGATATTCTTATCATTAATCATGACAATGATAATTCGACTATGTAACGATGACGGTGGGACATTACGTAGAGGAAGAAATGTCGAGCAACTACCATGCGAGAGGTTTACTAGAATGACATTAAAGGTCATTGATATTAACAGGCCCATGTCTGGAAGTGTCAACCATTCGTCAAAAAGGCACCCACAAGATTATCCGGACAATGCACAACAGTCTTGATCTTATCGTAACTCGTTCCAAACACTTCCCGCCAAAGGTTTTCATCCCCGATTATCTCATCAAACATCCTTCTATGTACTATCTTCCAACCATCGACATCGGTAAGTCTAAGCGAAGAGGTAACACACCGATTCCACAATTACCATCGCCAATCACATCAATAATGCTTTAACATATGGTAACCAATCCGGTTCTATGCAATGAGAATAACCAATATTAGATACACTATGGGTCTGTCGACATGTACAACATATTTTAGGCCCCACTTTATTTTTCTTCTTTCTCAAACTACAAGCATCTTCTGTCGATAGTACGTATTCAGACCCGCTAGACAATCTTGTTGTCGAAGTATCGTCTTCATCGTGTTTCCTCTTTGATCCTATCTTATTTCCTCTATTCAATAAACTTCCAATTGAATACCCCGATGTCCTTCCCTTTGTCTTTATTTTTGTAAGTGGGACAACTTCCAGTGTAAATGAAGGACAACTAATCTCCCTAAGCTGCTGAATAATCCTGATGCGATCGTCCTCGTCAGTGCAAACATGAAACTTTTGCAACACTCTTTCAATCTCATCGTTCACATTGTACCCAGACCGATCCACAGGATTCTCTGGTATCATACTCAACTTTTGCAAGTACACATGAATGTCCTCGAGAGGGATGGGTGAACCATAAAATTTATGAAAGTTTAGCGCGTGTGCACAAGGAAGACAATGCGTGGTACGTATCTCACGACTACAACTAGTAGAGTCATGTCCAACATCCTCTCCACGTTCCAATTCATCTCTAATTAACTTAAGCGCCCTTTGAGAGACATAACCACGCAATCGGCGATAAAACCCATCAAAATATTCATGTTGCACCACATTCAAACTAAGCTCAAATGATGCCTCGATGTTGTTATGTTGGATCCTAAGAAGACCATCAACCACTCTCCATAAAGTCTCAAAATTTGTCTGACTGTTGCCAAAATGTAGCTTCAAAGTGGAATGCACAGACTCAACCCTCTGTGTCGTTGTTTCCCCAAAGTGCATAATTCGATCTTTCCATGCCGGTACAAATTTCTCCTTGTAAATCTTCACCCATGTGTTATCCAAGTAATCGGTAAGACACTTCACATGACCGAACTCACAACGCAAGTCATTTATCTTAAGTTCTAATAAGGCCTCCGACTTACCATACAACACACTCGTCCACCTATCCAAGAAATGAGCGAAGCCTTCGTTATGCCCAAACATCTTCTTAGTCTTGGCCAATACTACTTTGTTGATGTGCCAAAAGCAAAGAAGGTGAGACGATGATGGAAATACTTCTTCGATGACACTAATAAGGCCTAACTCCCGATCCGTAACAAACACGTCAGGTTTAGGCCACCCATCCAATATGGATCTCAAGTTCTCAAGTGCCCAAACATAATTTGCATGAGTCTCGATGATATGAAAATAAACCCAACTGAGAACATCAAATGCATTAAAGTGATGCCAACAATCTCCAATAACGACATTCGATACCTATTTGTTTTGTAAGTGCAATCTATCAAAAGAACCGACGGGAAACACCACAACAACTTAATTGAATCAGGATGTGACCAAAATAAATCAGTGACGATATTCGTATCGGGATGCTTCATATGCCACGACATCCACCTATTACTCTCCGATATGTGCAATAGTAGTTGCACTTAAGTCTTCCCACGTGCATCCTCATTTCAGAATTTTGTCATGCATTATATATTGTCCGCATTGCCTATACATTTTTAACATCTCTTTGCTTCAACGTATTGAGGATATCTCTTGGCTTCACATTACCTTTAGTCATCTGCACCACAACCACGTGCTTACCTTTTATCCAATCTTCCTGCAAATGAGTGGTCATCCAAGTTTTTGGCGGAGTCGTGATTGTGCCTCCCACAGATGATAGTGACATACCAAAAGAATCAACATTTTCATTGATGTTAATAAGGAAATGGCATCCGCATTTCTTTGTACCAGCTTGAGTCCTCCCCGTTTCCTCTTCTTCTTTAGTTCTTGGTGTCAAAGCAAGTTTTATCACTTTAGTTTTCCCTACTCTTTGTGACATTCCCCTATATGTACCGGACCTCTCACACGCAAGTTTGACCCTTCCCCTGCGCTTAATCCCTCCGCATCAGAGTGCTTCGTTACTAACACAAACTTGTTCTCACGACCAATCACTTGAAGACATGAAATAGCCGATTCTCTAGATGGTAATGGCCTACAAGGTGAAAACTCATCCTTGTAGTCTGGAAATAAAGTTGAAACCGACATTACCTGTAATACATACATTGTAACATTACGACTCAACCAAAATGCATAGTAAATTCACCAAAAAACCCAAAAATCCATATTTTTGGTAGTACATGTCTGCGACTCGAAACCAAATCTCGTTCACTGGGAATCGAGAGTTATGAAATAGTCTTGGTCTTTTTATACCGAGACTATACAATTTGTTTCGGTCACAGCATGACCGTGACTTATGAATAAGTAACGGTGTCTTTCTACCGACACTCATCCATAAGTCTCGGTACTGTGAGGCCGAAACAATCGTGCTTGTGCAACTTCAACTGAAAACATGAAAAACCAAAAAAAAAACATAATAAATTTCAACAAATACCTCTTCTTGTACCTCCTCTTGCACCATTGTAGTACATTCATCCATTTTAAGCTGGAAACAAGTTCGGAATGATCGAATTTACCAAACCATACATTGACAAACTAAATCATCAATTTCTCTGTTTTGAACAAAAAAAGTTCATTCAAATCTTCAAATGGTTGTAAAATAGTGTTACCTTGCTATCGGATGATGTGAAAACGTAAGAATCGATACATGCCCGACAAATAAATATGTGGCTTTAGGTTAGAGATGAGAGACCAATGTATTGGGGTGCCCCAAAATTTATTTGAAAATGAGTTGTGAGATTGGAGAGAGTTTATATGAAGGGGTAATAGAGCCATTTACATTAAAGTGTAATTTAGAGGGGAGAATGACAAACAAATGGGTGCCTTCATTAATTAGTGGGGTGCCCATAGCGGTGCTCTTGTAAAATAGCTCGAATCCTTTCAAACTAATTTTTCACTTTCGAGCTTTGGGAATGGAAAAGTTGTAAAACCCATTAACTAGAGATTGTCGTTTTTTGTAGTCCTATCGTGCTTTGAGTTTGAGATTAATCAGGACAAAAATATTGAGTGATCGAAATGTTAATTTTTATTTGTCATGTTCGTTTACACACACGGGTACAAGTTTTTAGATTTTCGCTCCCCTAACTTAAACCGCACCTTCAACTTATAGGTGTGAGGTTTTATCTCAAAAGATTAAAGGGAGATTCATACATATAAGTATATGAAGTTTTATTTAATCAATGTCTAACTTTCAGTTCACACATCTTCCACATAAGAAAAGCTTGAGAAGAAGTGTTAGAATGACAACAACATGTTACACTGTAAGACACATTGACTTACAAGAGTCGTTCATGCACGCATCAGGGGATGTGGGCATACACAAATCTCGATGCATAACATTCGAGTCGAAGCCGTGTGGACGACTCCTGCTGGCTAATGTGTCTTTTGATGTGACATTGTTATTGTCATTCAAGTACTTTTCAAAAAGTCTAAAGTACAACTTAACCACTTTCAACTCATTGGTGGTTTTATCTCAATAGGCCAAAGAAGATCTATACATAAGCAGTAGCGTAATCAAAAAATTTAATTAGGGCGGGCGAACTTTAACTAGGGTTAGTCCGAAGTATTTGGAGGTCCGGGCAAAATTATAAAATGGGGCCCTTTAATTTTCATATACATTACATAATTTTTAGAGACAGTAAAATATTTTTTTTTTGTTATTTAGTATAATTTCTTTACAAGAAAGGAGTTGAACTATACGATTTTTCTTTAAACAAAAAAAAATATTAGATTGACTTCTTAATGATATCCCCTCATCCCAAGTATTTTCTTAATTATTTAAGGCTTAAAAAATAATTAAAATGCAGCAAAGAGCTTTAAAAATCTTACTTTCATGGGGCGTTTTGTGATTACTTATAATTTTGTCCTTTAATTAATTGAGTATTTTTTCATAACATTCTAACTGCAACTTGAAATTAAGTTTTGTAAAACTTTGATGAAAGTATACACTAATACCTTTCTAAAAAGTACTAACGTAACCCACTACGAGTTAGTAAAAAATTTTTATGATTTTTATAAGTTATCACTTAACAATCAATATTCCTCAATAATAAAGAAACTTACTTTTTGGTTTTAACTATGCATACATTATTTAAATGATAAATTATCCACTCAATACGCTACAACTTGTTCGTATTAGCACCTATATTAGTTAGGCTATATTTTTAGTCTATATAGAATGCTTGGGGAGCAGGATACTAGCACTGCAAATGGATTGGATCCAGTCCAATTAGGGTCAATCCATAATCCAATTAAATTATTGCAGATTGAGAAATTACAGTTCAGTCTAGTCCAAAAATTTATCAATCCAACTTGCAAAATGCGGAACCGGACTGGATCAAATTTTGCTGATTGACTTTTTTCTATCAAAAAATTCATGAAATTAAACTTTATCATACGAATCACAAAAATCATGCATCTCGTGAATGACAAATTTATAATATACATCCCACACGAATTTATATATAGCGTATTTTCCATAAACTTGTCATCACAATTATCTTTAAAATGCAAGTTCCTATATAAATAAATATGTTATCCACAAATTCGCACTATACACCCTTTACAAAAGCACATAAAAGGTGTACGTTGCATCGTACAACCTACAAAAAAGGTATGAAGTGTAATTAAAGAGTTAAGAACAAGTAGAGTTTTGAGATATTGCAGTTTCTATTTGATAGTTTGGGTTAATGCTATCTGAGATACTATAGTACATATGATCATATATGTATATGTGTTGACGTGATAAATAGATTTGGTCGGATTAGATCCGCGGATTTTTAATGTGGGATCCGCAATCCGATCCAGTCTAGCCGGATTAATAATTTTTCAAGCCGGTCTAGTCCAAAGGATAAAAAAATTGATCAAATTAGTGATAGTTGGTCCGAATTGGATTGAATCTGCTGATTAGTGCAATCCGTGTGAACCCTTATGGCCTGTTTGGTTCGTGGGATTAGCCCGGATTAGCTACACTGGACTTGTTAATCCGCTGTTTGGTTGGAGGATTAACTAGGCCCGCGGATTAGTTAAGAGGCATGGGAGTGGATTAAACAATACCACCATTTTTGGTGGGATTAGCTAATCCATTGTAAGTGAAAGAGGAGATTACCACTTTACCCCTCACATTAACACGCCACCAAATCACACTTCCCTGATCTCTTCTCTCTTCATCTTTTTCCTTGCCCCTACCTCGCCTCCCTTCATTTTGTTTTTCTTCTACCTAACGCTCACCTCCCTCTTTTCTCTGTTTTTCTTCTCCTTCCTCCTCTAGCCATTAATGGCGCGCTTTAGCAGCTTCTCCGTTGCTTTTTTTTTTTTAAACTGTTTGATTGTTGTTCGTGTTGTTAATCAACTCTCCCTCTCTCTTATTTTCGATTTCACAATCCCCATACCATTTTTATACAAAATCAAATTGAAATTCGATGCTCACCTTTGATCGATGTATCCCTAACAGTCTCGGTTTTGCTCTTTTTCGTTCTCCAGTCCAAACGAGGGAAAGAGACAAGAGACCACAGACACGAGAGAGATATGATTGAGAGATATGAGAGTGTGAGACAATCGGGAGAGAGACAAGCAGCGATCTTCATTGGAGGAGATGAGAAATGTGTGAAATGGGGGGATTTTTGGTATTACGCCAATCTAAGGGTATTTTGGTAAATGTATATGTACAACCTCATTTAATCCCAACCTTAATACTCCCAACCAAACAAGATACACAAATGGAACTAAACTATCTAAACCCATGTGTTAGTCCCATCACTAATTAATCCCATGTGTTAGGATTCACTAAAATGTGAACCACACAGGCCATTACTACTAAAGGGTCTCGAGGAGAAGGAGGGTGACTGCCCATCTTGCCCCTATCTAATTCCACCCCTGTACATAAATACTTCTTTATGAATTCTTACTTAATCGATGCGGTTTTAACTTTCAGTCCATACGTGCTTCTTCCACCCAAAAAAAAGTCTTGGTCCACACGACCGGCTTGATGTCACTAACTCTTAAGCGTACACCGAGATACGTTCTACGTATCTTAATGAACCTTAAAAAGGCTTATACATTTCATTTTGTACCTAAGAAAATAAGCAAAAGCGAGGCAATTGGTGGGCCAGGCCGCTCGTGCAATCCATTGGAGCGAGGGCCCACCAATGAAATTAACAACTCAATCTCCGACTACTATAAGCTCTACTGAACCACCTTTGCTCCTCTTTATAATCTCTTCATCTCTAGCTCCCCCTCTTCTCTCAACACACCGTTCATTGATCAAACAATGGCGTCTGAGAAGGTCGAGACCGTGATCGCGGGGAATTACATGGAAATGGAGAATGAAGGCAGCGACAACAATTCAAAGAGTTCCAAGAGTGGCAGAACACTGTCTAGGCTCTTTTGGCACGGTGGATCCGTCTATGATGCTTGGTTTAGCTGTGCTTCTAATCAGGCACTGCACTATATATACTACTTGTATAGCTTTCATTTTCCCATGTTTTTTCTTTATGACTCACAAGGAGCACTGCAATTACACAATGCTTTTTCTTTTTAAGTCGTCAGATGTAGCTTAAGTCGCATGTTTTGAGTGACTCGATAAAGATTGTAACGAAAAATTTTGTGTCAATTTACAGGTTGCGCAAGTGCTACTTACGCTGCCGTACTCGTTTTCGCAACTTGGCATGCTGTCGGGGATTGTGTTCCAATTGTTTTATGGGCTGATGGGGAGCTGGACTGCTTATCTTATTAGTGTTCTGTATGTTGAGTACAGAACGAGGAAGGAAAGAGAGAAGGTGGACTTTAGAAACCATGTTATTCAGGTAACTAAATTAATTAGTAATGCTTCTCTCTATGTGTACATCTGTACATAAGTATGTGTGATTGTGTCTTTGTAGTGGTTTGAAGTGCTAGATGGACTATTGGGAAAACACTGGAGAAATGCTGGGCTGTTTTTCAACTGTACTTTCCTGCTCTTTGGATCTGTAATTCAGTTAATTGCTTGTGCAAGGTAAAAAAGTATATGCCACTTTAATTATTTAATCCCACATAGTAACTAATTTATACATAGAAAGTCTATGTATTGAAGTACACAATAAAAGTGGACAAATAAAGGCCCTTTTTTGGTACTCAAAAGTATGTATTATACATCTGATAATTCTTACAAATTTTGTTGATGTGGTGATGCAGTAATATTTACTACATAAATGACAATCTGGACAAGAGAACATGGACTTACATCTTCGGTGCTTGTTGCGCTACGACGGTTTTCATCCCTTCGTTCCATAACTACAGAATTTGGTCATTTTTGGGGCTGATTATGACCACTTACACTGCCTGGTACCTAACAATTGGTTCTATAGTTCATGGGCAGGTATATATATGGAATGATATTGATCAATGAGTAGAACAACTCAATGTACGCAATTATGACCTGTAATTGCTTAAGTGATTAACACACATTGTTGATTTTGTGAATGAAGGTGGAAGGGGTGACGCACTCTGGCCCGTCCAAAATGGTTCTGTATTTCACTGGGGCTACTAACATTTTGTACACCTTCGGTGGCCATGCTGTCACAGTGTGAGAACTCTGCCTCAACACTAACATATATACTTTGAATATGATTTCTGTTTTCAATATAATTTTTTAGATTCTTATAAAAAATTATTTTTTTGGATAATTTTTTTTTTATAAGAAAGAAATCAATTTTCCTTGCCTCCTATGTGACTCAACTCCCACCCAACTACCACATACCAAACCAATGAGCTACCCATTTGGTTGACTTTTTTTTTTTTTTTTTTTTTTTTTTTTTGGATAATTGTGGGTGTCGAACTTATTTTGATCTTTCTCTACTGGACGATTATTCCTACAAGAGTCAACTGGCACCGTAATTGGGTGACCTTTGTTTGCAATATATGTTATAGAGATAAAAATGTATATTAATACACCTTTACATGCTCCACTTTTCTGGATGAATCCCCACCGTCACTTACTTGCTGGGTCCTCTCTCTTTCTACATAGATTTATTAATAAAGGAAAATGATTGGGTGACATCGTACATTTTCATAGATTTAAGAATAAGGAAAAATGATTGGTAGACATCGTACATTTGCTATATAATTGTTGCAGTCCTCTGAATTATGTATTGAGATGATATATACGCATATTTTAAAGTGTATCCAAATAACCAAAAAAAAAAAAAAAACCAAAAAAAAAAAGAACCCAAAAAACTCAAATGAAGTTAAAATCATACCAACACTTTAGCATTTTCCTGCATAAAATATATATAAGTATATGGTTTAGGGTTTAGGGCGAGAGAGGTACGTATAAGAGTATAATCAATTATTAAAATGCATTAATAAAATGGTTAAAAAAATCAAATGTGTTATAATTTGTTTTAATATGAGTTTATTTTATTATAAAGAAAGTTTACATGGTTTTAAATTGTTTTAATTAAGTTGTAATATATATAAAATATCCGTAACAGTTAGTTTAGTTTTATTTGGACATAAATATGATAATTTGTTACAATTTGAGAGTTGTTTTTGGATAAAACAATTTGATAATTTAATTCCTTAATTAATTAATTAATTTTTTTTTTGGTTTATAGGGAAATAATGCACGCTATGTGGAAGCCTCAGAAATTCAAGCTGATTTACTTAATCGCAACACTCTATGTACTAACCCTTACCTTACCATCTGCCATTGCTGTTTACTGGGCCTTTGGAGACATGCTGCTCAACCATTCCAATGCCTTCGCTTTGCTCCCAAGGAACGGATTCAGAGACCTCGCAGTCATTCTCATGCTCATTCATCAGGTCTAGTTCTCTAGAAACTAATACACACATGCTTACTTTTTTTCTTTTTTTTTTTTATTTACTGCGAAGTAATTCAATTTCGCGAGTTTTTCTACCACTGTCTGATCTATGATGAGCTTGAGAACTTCAAGTTATATATATATGAAGGTAATTTTTCTTGTAGTGCTGGTAAAACATGCAATTCTTGGTAATTATTTTAAGGTGGCACTATAAGCACCCTAAGTTTTTTATAAGGGCAAGTTAATATTATATGCATTTTATGTGAGGCATCCCAACAATTTTGAGAAGCCTTTAGCCATGCCTTTATTTTATTAATATTGTTACTTATGTTGCAGTTCATAACGTTTGGTTTCGCTTGCACCCCTCTATACTTTGTGTGGGAAAAATTCTTAGGGGTACACGAAGTAAAGAGCATATTCAAGAGGGCACTCGCTAGGCTCCCAGTCGTGGTTCCTATATGGTTCCTGGCCATCATATTCCCTTTCTTTGGCCCCATCAACTCCACCGTTGGATCACTCCTCGTCAGTTTCACTGTCTACATAATCCCTGCATTAGCTCACATGCTAACCTTCGCTTCTCCGTCAGCAAGAGAGGTAAAAAATTTGGTCAGCAACATCAAATTTTGATACTTTTAATTAGTAGGCATTGAGTTCTAAGGGCTCAATCGAATAAGACCACTTTTCAACTTCAACACACATTATTTAATCTTAATAATTAGTTGACAAATAATAAATTATTTAATTAACACTAACAACACAAGCACATCATTACAATCATTTAAGTAACTTGCCAGAAAGTTGATTATTACTACTATAGCTAATTAATTATTATATTAAAGAGTGTCCTTTTTTGCATATCTTGACCTTTAATTTGTTTTTGGAGCTACCTTTTTTATTTTACAGAATGCTGTAGAGAGACCACCATCGTTCTTAGGAGGATGGGCAGGGTTGTACTCCATGAATATCTTTGTGGTGGGGTGGGTTTTGGTGGTGGGGTTTGGTTTTGGAGGGTGGGCCAGCATGGTGAACTTCATACATCAAATTGACACATTTGGTCTCTTCACAAAGTGCTATCAATGCCCTCCTCACAAGTAGAGATCAACTTGATTCATAAAAACAATTGCTCAATTATTATTCTCTCACCCACAGTTTATAAAGGAAAAAAAGAAGAAGAAAAAAACTAAAAGTTGAGGAAACCACATATTGTAGTGTGTAAACGGTTTGGCTTTTGTAACTGTGTGTATTAGACTATTAGTTGATTAGTTCACCCCCAATCATGCAAATGCAAGCCCCTCTTGTTTTTGAGGGCTCACTACTCCATTGTTTCTTAATCAACATTAGTGTTTGTATTTACACTACATTTAATTTGTAGTGTGTAAACTACTTCGATCATCCTTATTAATTAATTAATTAATTGATAGTATATATAGATTACTTAATTAACTTGATGGAAGAGCTACTCGAATATTAATTGTAGTAAGCCGATCTAGACTAGTCAAGATAGATGATCAAATAGCTAGCTTTGAATATAAACTATACGTAAAAATTTTAATCATAACTCGCATGTCTTAATGCCACAATTAATATCAAACTAGATATCATATGTTCTCTTCTTCTCCAACAAGGATAATGTATGCAATATACATTCGTGCCAACATACAAATGCTAAATGCCATGCTTCCTAACATATATTGTATATATAGGCCAAGAAACAGAAAATATAAAGGCTACATGACAAAGTTTGGTCTCCTTGCAAATGTCCCAATTAAGCTAGATTTGGTGTTTGAATGTCTTATACTCCAAAGACAATATGAAGAGGACAAAGACTATGAAAGAATATTTGTTATATAATTGATTCAATCGCAACAACCATACAACTGGACTAACAAGGACTGGAGGGATTTGGAACATGTACATGTAAATGTGCAACCAGATGGTCGTGAAAATCATGTTATCTCCCTGACTTATCCGGTCGAACTGCATATATTTGGTAGTTGGAATACAGCCTATCTCTCGAGTCAAATAAAATAAGTTTTTAATTTTGGTATGGGGTTACTTGAGTTAGACGTTGGCCGTTTGAACCTTGCTGGATTTTGTATGCGGTTACTTGAATAAGAGGTTGGCATTTTGAACCTTAACTTGTGGACAAGTTGTGTTTCTTTTTCTTATTAAAAAAATCAAATTGAGCTTGATTTATATACACTCATTCTAATTATGACTTCAATATTAAGATTTGAGTTTATAAAAACCGATTTTATAAGCATCTCAATTGATAGACTCATTGTGTAAAATTTGAAATTGTAAACTTCTTGTTGTGAAGACCTAATTGCACTTGGGCAAAGTCAACTCCTTATGCAATACATCAAAAAAAAGGAGGCAAGTCCTTGATGAATGTGAAAAACCAAGGGAACGACTTGGTTGATGCTAACAAAAATCGATCCTAACTGCGGTCAATTAATGAAAAGATTTAATTGCGCACATTAAATACTTGTTCAACTTGTAGTTTCATTAACAGAGCCGCCTCTCTTTTTCTTCAAAATCCTAAAAATTTTTCTTCTTGATTTACTTTTATTATTTTTATTCTCGAACCACCATCGATCCTCCTCTTCGATCAGGGTGGTTCCAATCAAATCTCTTTTGCACTTTATTCATACAATAACCAACAAATCTAATAAGATATTGTGGCTGCGCATCTTCATCAACGGTGTTGCGTAGATTTGTGCAGCGCTGAATTGATATTGTCTTTAGTTTTATTTTATAGTTAGTTTATTTCCTTAGTTGGAAGTCTTTGATTTGTCTTCAACTTGTTCGGAAGTTTTGTTATTCGTTTTGCGGTTCTAGTAGTTTTGTGTATTGTTATGGGTTTCAACACTTTAGAGAACAGTCATTGATGTCAAACTGTTTCAATTTCGCATTTATAGGCAAATTAATAACTGTTTGTTTGGAAAAATATGATTAACAAATTAATGTACTTGATTCTATGTCTGGTCCCGTATTGGACCATGAATGATTAATGAAATTTCTCTTAAAAAAGACTTATTAGGTCGTTGTACACTTAATTAAAGTGTAAATCCGACATATATGGGGAGGTTAGGTAATAATCAAACATTCATGTGGGATGGAACCTGTGATGACCCCTTCTCAAATGAGGGCACCGCCGGCCTAATCACGTCATTAATCCCTAATCTCGCCAAGTAGGACTTAACAACTAATTAGTCAGTCTTTTTCCAAAACATCTCACTTACCAATTAATTTTTAAATAAGCATTTTCTTATCTTATGTCAATTAATAAATCAGATTTAATTGAAAGTTATACAATTTAAAGTTTATTCAACGGAAGACTTAACAAATTAGCATAAGCTTTTAACATAATTTAAGTATGTGGAAAACCATGAAACAAAGATCATAATATATATATATATATATATATAAGTCATACAAGAAAATCAAAAACCAACAAAATCAGATGTAGCAACACTCACCCTAGCTCAGAGTAGCCGCTGATTTTCTCTTTACCCAGTCTGCTACTCGATGAATTTGCACCCACCATTACAAATAGGACGGTGAGTATAGGAAAGAAGAAAGTAACACTAAGAGACATTTGTTCACATTTCCAAATATACAACAAGTATCCGAAAGCATAATAATAACAACTATGCTGAAAAAGAATCATGCTATAAGATATTTCAGTTAAACAATATGCAACTGACACAGGCTAAACAATAATGATATAGGGTCGATCGCCGTGAGTTACATCACATCAACCTTATTCCACTATTTAAGGCGTAAACATTACCATGAGTGTCTTCACATCCTTACAAATGCCTATCTCATATATATAAATACTCACAAGTGCCCCTCACATGTGATATATATTTGCCAATAACCCCGGGTCTTATACCCTGTGTGCTGCGCAAGTTAGTGGTGAGATCCCGACAACCCCAAAAGGCTAGTGACCCCTTGTGTCGTGCGCATCTCTATCATATCAAGGTCCTAGATACAAGAATTGTTTTCACAACCCAAGAAATGACATGTTTTAGGAATCGACAAATATAATTGCGTATATAATGCATAAAAGAAAATAAATTACAATACGATTTAACACCTACCTAATAGCATGCTATTTCGTTTGAATAAATGTCTCAATAATAAAAAAATGACAACACATGATTTGGAGTCAATGAAACTAATAAATCAACAGTTAATGCCATGATAATAAACTCATTTAATGAGAGAGGAAACAAGTCATGACATCCAAAGTACAATAGCTAACTCCATTCAACTGAATGTAAATGAACAACAAAACATGAATGAAATGTAAATAAATATCTCAATCAATTTGCTTACAATCCATGCAAATTTCCTAGCTAATTCGGCCTCTCGACACCTCCGAAATAGTACTTGAACCCTTAAAAACTTTTCCCTAGGTTCCTGATGTCATTTCATATGTCTTAGAGTATGTTTAGACCTTTAATTAGGGTATTAGACTAGTTTAAAGTGTTTAAGTTTTATTTAAAAATTGCAAATTTTATGTTGTCAGAGCACCTAGCGCGTTGGGTGGCATGTCTAGCATGCTAGTGACCTCATTAGCACACTAGCCAACCTTATTAGCGCGCTATACGTAGGTAGCGCACCAGGTGGCACATCTAGCACACTTTGTATAGGAAAACCCAGAATTCCGCACCTTGAATTTAGAGTTTTCTTCACACATAGCCAACTCCAACACCTTAAGATCCTTGTTCTAACCTATCGGAGACCCTAAAACACCTACTATAACCATTACAAGAGCCACACATTATATTTATCATAAATTCATCAAATTAAACTAAATTACTAGTGTAAGTAGAATTACCTAGTTGACAAATACCAATAGCTTAATCTACCACCTCCTAAATTAACCAAAATTCACTTCAATTCTCTTGTTGATCTTCTCTGATCTTCTTCTCCAACTTACTTCTTCTCCACGATTTCAAATGAAATGAAATGCATGTTCATCCCATCCATTATATATATGATAAGGTTTGTTAATAGCCATTGATCTTGATGTATTACACATCTTGAGACTAATCTAATGACCTATATCTTGACACTATTGCACTAACTCTCCAATAAGTCCATCTAACTAACACCAATTGAAATTCAATTGGTATCTTGATGTGTCATTATGTATCTTAAAGAATATCAATGACTTATGTTTTAATTTGAAAACTTAGGTTACATTTAACATAAATTAACATAATCATATGAAACTCAACTAATTAAGGAGCATTAATTTAAGTTAACTTACCAAATTACTCTCTACCACGGTACCACGTTGTCACACATCTCGAGACACATCCCCGCTCATGTCTCGACATTTATAGATAAGTATGAGTGACTTAGTAATCTACGCATATACAATACACTAGATTTACATCACAATAAATCTAACATATACCTCGGCCACATCGCTTCGGTCATGACACCTATCTCGATACAAGTCCCACGTCACGGGTTAATAATCCTTATTTAAGAAATTAAACTAAGATTAGGGATTTAGGCCATGACAAAATCACTATACATTATATAATTGTGTGATTGTGATCGATTGCATTTCTTTTTTTTTTTCTTTATTCCTGCCGCCTATTTGAAGCCCAACGAGCCCCGACCGACTAATTCAGGCTCGAGTTAGATACAAACATTAAGTGGTGGTAAAACTCTCCCTCGAGTATTTTAAAGACTCTATACATAAAACTCAAATTTGAGACCATGATTAATTAATTAATATCAGATCTGAAACTCATAAGCCATTGTTAGGGCGTTTCAGTTTCACGGAGATCTTGAGAGAAAAGACTCTCTCTGTCTTTCTTGACAGAGAAGATACTACGCATTCAATTATATAGTAAAATGAGCTTTACATCTGAACCCTCGATTACATGTTTATATAAATCATCACCCGAGTGTCGGTAGGAACATCTGACTGACTCATCATTACCATTGACTCAAGTAATCCATACTCATAATCATTCGAGTGAGGTATACATTCAATTATATACTAAAATGAGCTTTACATTTGAACCATTGATTGTGTGTTTATAGGGATTGACTCTTATACAATCTGAGTCATCCATTCACATAACACATGCACTAGCACAACAGGCAACGCGATCAACACCCTGTCACTTATACATTCATTACTCATATTCATACAACTTACACATACATACAAACTTAATGATTTGTCCTAATATCCCCCTCAAACAAATGTGGAGTGAGACTACCCTAAGTTAGTCTAGCAATAAGCATAATTTGAAGATTGTGAAACCTTTTGTGAAGATATCTGCCTCTTGATTTGAAGTACAAGCATGATTCACAGTTAGATGCTCAGCTAAAACCTTATCCCTTAGATAATGAATATCTAACTCAATATGCTCGTTCTTGAGTGATAAACTGGTTTTTTAGCTAATGATGCAATACTTCAATTATCACACCACACCATCGGAGGAGCTGAGAGAGGAAAATATAACTCAGGTAACAAAGATAATAACCAAGAACCTCAACTGTAATTTGAGCTAGCGCTCTATATTCAGATTCAAAGGAAAATCTAGACATAATAGGTTGTTTCTTGGACTACCAGGATACTAAGTTCTGTCATAAAAATATTGCGTACCCAACTATATAACGTCTGCCATCGGGAGATGCTGCCTAGTTTGAATATGAAAATCCTGTATAAAAACATCTAGGAACTAGGTTTAAAATAATCCCCATATCAATAGTGCCCTTAAGATATACCTCAATACTCGCTTAAGTTCTTGCCAATGAGTAACAGTGAGAAACTGTTAATATTAACTTAAACTATTAACAATGTATGCAATGTTTGGCCTTATATGGACCAAATACTATAATTCTCTTGCAAAAATTCTATACAAAGTTATGTCATAAAAAAACATGCTAATAGAAATAGGAGTACCAATGGACAACATTCAACGTACCCCCTTTTTGAAGTAACTGTTTCACATAGGCTGATTGAGTAATATACATACCACTCTTGTCTCTTCGAGCTTCCATATCCAAGAAAAAACTCAACTCACTAGTGTCTTTTAAGGCAAAACAATCATTTAATTTGGAAATAAAAGATTGAGTAGCATTAGAATGAGAACCAGCCACAATAATATCATCAACATAGACTTGTATAAAGCACAACAAACCCATCACAAAAAACAAACAACGAATTATCAGCTTTAGGATTTTGGAAGCCCTAAGAAACACGAGTATATATATATATATATCAAACCAAGCCCTAGGTGTCTGTCTTAGCCCATATAATGATTTGTCTAACTTGCAAATATGAGAAATAAAAATGGCATCGACAAAACCGTGAGGTTGATTTGTAAATACTTCCTCACTCAAAGCACCATTGAGAAAAACATTGTGTCTAATTGCCTAAGAGACCATCTATACTAAACTGTCAAAGACAATATAACTCGAATGGAAGAGGCTTTGACAATTGGACTATAGGTCTCCCCAAAATCAATACCGGAAACTTGTTTAAATCCCATGACCACTAATCTAGCTTTGTATTGATTAATGGAACCATCAAAATTACGTTTAATTGAAAAGATCCATTTATTACCTTCAATATTTTGATTGGAAACAAAAGGGACTAGAGACTAGGCGCAATTCTTCATTAAGGCTCGATATTCCTTACCCATTACCTCTTTCCACTTGGGATTTCTTAATACCATTTCCCAGTTAACAAGAATATCAATAGATTCATTAAAAGTATTAGCCAAAAACTCTTTGTTTTACATATTCCATCTTTATCTCTAGTTATCATGTGATAGGTGTTGTGTGGTGAAGACACAAGAACATCAGGAAAAGAATGTTGAGTAGACTCAGAAACTTCAACACCATATGGAGAAGATGAGACCCTATTGACAAGCGAAGGATTCAAAGGAGTAACCATAGGAAGCCTATTTGAATAAGGAAGAGGAACACATGGTTGAGCACAAGTAGAAAACCCCCGGAAATAGAAGAAAACTGAAACATTTCAAGATAGGGAAACTCATATTCATTAAATAACACATTCCTTGTTATAAACTATATCTATTCATGGGCTAGGCTTGGGTCGGGCCCAATCGAGCCCATGCCTAAGAACCTTAGCCCAAACCTAGCCCACTATATATATGTGGGCCTACACATAGCCCCAAGCTCGACCCATGTAAAAATGCAAAGCCTAAGCCTAACTCATCAAACCCATGAATAAATATTTTAATATTAAAAATCTAAAAAATGAGTTATTTATTCATTTAATAAATCTTTATGGACTTTTTTGACACCATATGTGTTTATATATGTATATAGCATATTCATATATTTCGCAAAAAAGAGGAGTAGCTCAAATGGTAAACATCATGTAATGTGTGCATTAGGTCTTAAGCTCAAACCACTCATACAACATTTATTATCTTAGAATATATTTGTTATAAACTTATATTTGGGCCATGCCCAGGCCGAGCTTGGGCTTTTTAAAGTGGTCTATGCCCAGACTATTTTAAAGCGAACCTACTTGGGCTTAGGACCTGGCCGGGCTTTTCTTAAAAAGGGTTGTCCAAGTTTGATTATTTTTTCATGAGCTTGGGCGGAGTGAGCGGATACCTGAGCCCATGATCAGATCTATTATAAACATTTTTCCAATGGAATTCATGCACTTATACCCTTTGTGAATTGAGCTATGCCCCAAAAACATACATTTAACAGAATGAAACTGGTATTTATGATTATCGTAGGGTTCGAGATATGGGAAACATGTACACCCAAACACTCTCAGTAGCTTATATCAAGAGTAGTGTTGTAAAGTTTTTTATATGGAGAAGAACCCTGAAGGAATTTAGTGGAAAGTCTATTGATGATAAAATTTGCAGTTTCACAAGCATCCCACCAAAATTTAAGAAGCAATCGACTCATTGCTAGAAGAATCATACTCATTTCAACTATATGACGATGTTTACTCTTAGCCTGTCTATTTTGTTCATGGGTGTGAGGAGAAAGATGCCGAAACATAATTCCTATATAATCAAGAATAGGTTTGAATGAACGATATTCCTTACCCTAATCAGATTGGAATCTCTTTATAGTAGTTTGAAATTGATTCTCAACCATTGTCTTAAAGCATAGAAAAGCTTTTGCAACATTAGATTTAAGACGTAAATATACTACCATGTAAATCGAGTACAATCATCCATAAAATGTATATAGTAATTGAATCCATCAGGACATGTAACAAGAGGATGACCCCACAAGTCAGTGCGAATTAAACCAAACATATGAATAGACACATGAGAAGACTCAGCATATGGTAATGCATGAACGTTTCCCGAGGACTGTGAGAATAAAAATCAATTACAAAATCCATATGTAAATGAAGACAGTTATTTAAAACCTGTCTTAACACTCTGTGTGTAGGATGAAAAAGTCTAGAATTTAGAGACTATATTTGAAGCAAGAAATGTAGAATGATAACCAAAAGAAGAATGTAGTTGTCCAAAGAATCGTTACGGACTATTGTGTAGTAACCCATAAAGGAGGATTTCATTGGTTTGTGAATACTTCACAAAACAAGTATAATGATGAAATCCGATTAGAACATTATTATCCTTGGTTACTTGAGAGACACTTAGCAAGTTTTTCTTAATATTAGGCACTCATAAAGTGTTATGGAAAGATAATCTAGAGTTAACAGATAGACTAATGCAGTGCCAGTGCTAGCAATTGGTAAACACTCACCATTACCAACCATGAATGATTGTTTACCTATATAAAACATGCAGTTAGTCAACCGCAAATGATCAATAGTAATGTATAAAGAAGCCCTACTATCTATATACCTATCTTGTGACATCTTAGCTGCACTAAAAAATGAACTCTGATTCTGTGGAACAATATAATTGAATCTCAGTTGTGGAGGAATTGGATTAGTAGCTAGCTGAGACCCTATATACTTCATGTATTCACGAAAATAGCATATTACTGTTGAATGCCCAAACTTACCACAAATTTGACATGTTGGCTTATTTTTATTATTGGAATGAATTACACAATTTCTATAATGACCGCAACCTCTCTCTCGATTACCAGAACCACCACTCTGATTCATTGGCCCTCTACGACCATTATGCGACCCATGTTGAGTCCCATTTGGTGAATTTCCACCAAATTTGTTGTCTTCATTCTTCATTTAAGCAAAATTTGCAGTTGGAGAAGAATCTTGAATGGACAAGGAGATAATACCTTGACCGATCTGACACAGGTTCAGAGTACTCTCAAAATTGAACAAGATGGCTTGGAATTCTTGCCAAGACATATTATGTTGTTGTTGAAGCGCTATAGTAATAGGAAGATACTCAACTTCAAGACCAATCAAATGATTTGCCATAAGATATTCAACACTCACAGACGCTCCAACCATTGCCAAACCGTCAACAAATCCTTTCATCTTCAAGAGATATGTGCTCATTTTCAAACTTCCCTTCTTGGTTAACTAAAGCTGTGATACCTTGTTCAGTTTTTTATGATATAAGTCCCAATCTAAAGTGATGAGAGTGTGGTAACTAGTTTATGTATGGGCTACAAATGTGAAAGTGGGGTTTACTTAAAAATGCCATGGCTAGATGGAGTATCCATTCCACATCTATAAGTCTTATTTTTCTTTGTAAGTAGTTGGTGTGTGACTATTCCAACATCTCCAACAATCCCCCTCTAATCTAATTAGGACGTGACTGCGGTACATCAATCAACCATTTTTGTTGGATGTCTACAAGACCCTTGGACAATGAGTTATTAAGCCAACCACAGGCTCTGATACCATATCAGAATTGAAACTCATAAGCCATTGTTAGGGTTTTAGTTTCCCAGAGATCTTGAGAGAAAAGACTATCTATGTCTTTCATGACAAAGAAGATACTACACATTCATTTATATAGTAAGATGAACTTTACATCAGAACCATTAATTGTATGTTTATATGGATCAACTCTTATACAATATGAGTCATCAATTCACACAACACACTAGTGCAACAAACCACATGATCAACACCTTATCACTCATACATTTATCACTAATGTACATGCAAATCACACATGAATAATACAAACTTAATGATTTTTCCTAATAATCCCCTAGGGTGATGGATTTTGCTTTCAAGTAAATTTATTTTAGTTATTTTTAAGAAGCTTTAAACGTTCAATATTTGATCGTGACTATAAGAATAATGACGATTGTAGTAATAATGTGACCAACTAATGTTGATTACGGATATTGTCTTCTGGGAAAGGTGTATTGCACTCAATAGACTTAGTTTTACTTTATTGCTAAGAAAATATCCTTTTAATTAGTTTTTAACTAAATTATTCTAATTTAGCAAAACAATGTAAATAATTGTATTTTTATATTAAGAAAATCTTAGTTAACTTCACCTAGTTAATGAATAACTATGTTTTTCAACTCACTTCCTTCATCTTCATTATGTGGGTGCAATGCTTAATTAGAATAGATAGATTTCCTTCAAATCCACTTCAACCCACTATTGTGACAGGAAAAGATTCTAATGCACAAACTAGAACTCCACCTATCAGAGTGAATAACATAAGTTCCACATCGTTTTAAGTTCCAAATCTTCAGATTTATAACCAATTAGATTTTCTATACGTGTTTCCCTAATCAATAACTATCCATCGTTGCCATATACATATATATATATATATATATATATATATATATATATATTACGGTTTTGTCATCCATATTCGGCTCCAATGACCATGATAACTCATAAAATCTCTAATCAACAAACCCGTGATCGAGATGTTCGTAGCATTATGTCTATAATCAATATAGATTTCAACCATTGCATTTTTTATCCTTTATAATCCCTTCATAACTAATTTAGCATAACATTCATACCATTGGATCCGTTGATCTCTAAAACTAATGACCTACTTACACATCATTGAAATAAACATGCATATTATGGTATTCATTGCAATTAAAGATTAAACTAAATAACTTCAATTAAATGAATAAAATAATACCGAATAACCATAGACAATTTTAAACACATTAGAACTCTAAACTTTCTATTTCCTACATTTCACCGATGTTTATGAGTAATTTGATGTTGTATGTGTAAAACCAAGGTAATGCCATAACATCAGCCTGTTTGTGTAATTTTTCCCGTCACAGTGGGCTCGACGCCATATGTAGTCATCCTCGACGCCATGTGTAGTCATCCTCGACGCCATGTGTATAAAGCTACAACGCTGGCTCTACGCTAAGTTTTTTGCCCCACTTTTCTTCTTTTCACGCCTTCTCCATGCCTTTTCCAATACTATATGGTCATTTTCCATGGCGTTAAGCCTCCCTGCCATGACGTCAATCATTGTTTTTATGCATTTTATTCCCATTTCATCCTAAAATCACTCATTTATCTTATATACCTAAAAACACATAAATATCGTCAATTTGAGTTCATTTCGGGATATTTACATTAAATATACTACTAAACTAGTGTTATTATATAAGTCTAAATAATCATTTATCAAATACCCCAATGTTAGAATTTTCATATCCTGAGCAAAAGTGTATTTTACAAAGTGTTTTTACTGCTACTACTTAATTTCATGCTCATTTTATATCGTTCATAGAGTATCATTTAATTCAAATAAGTTCTAGTTAATTATCCATTCAAGAGCTTTTCTTTGCAAGAACTTATACTTTCAAAACATGTAGCATTTTACAAAACATACAATTCACTTTCGAAACTTGAAAGTAGTTCACAACCAAAACCATCACTAATCACTAGTTTATTTCACCTAAACACTCAAGTAGTAAGTGCACAAGCTCATGATTTCTCATTAAGCTTAAGAATTCATAAATAAGTATAGATCATACTAGTTTGTAGACTGTAGCACTTCAAGAGTCCATATATGACTCAATATAGTTGGAAAGAAAACTTAAACTTAATTAAGTTACTTGTACTCTAGCTAAATCTTTTATATGAAGAGTTTTAATCTAACTTTCACTTTCCTTTTTATCTATCTTTTTCTTTATTTTATTTTTCCTTTCTCCTCATATTTTCTAGTTATACGGTCTCTGCTCTTTTTCGTATAGATTCCCTTTTTCTCTTTTTTTTTTCAACCATCATGTTCTCTGCTCATTTTCTTGTAGAACTTGTCGAACTCTCTATTTTGGTTTAAAACTCTTATTAATACTTCTTACTTTTACTTTATCAATCAAGTTCTAACTCCAACTTTTTATTAAACATGACGCCTATCTCTTCCCCTCTTAGTATTAAGTCTTTATTTACTTTTTACTCAAGTAAGATTCATATTTCTTATAGAATTCCTTAGAGATCTAACTTTCTCCACAAGAAGTGTTCTAATATTTTTCTTGCTTTTGTTTCAAGCTTATGTTCTTCCTTAACTCTATATCTCTAATCATAAAATTATATCGTTGTTTGCTACATTTCTTATTTTCTTCAAAAAATCTTAATAACACTCTATTGAGTTTCATATCAACTAGATACTTGTATTCTTACTCATCCTCAATTAAATGTATGAACTGTAGAAATAAATTATTTATTCATTACATATTACTATATATAACCTAATATATACTACTTAAACACATTCGAATAGTAAATAAATTAAAAAATACACTACTATGCTTTTCTATTTAACTGCTTCAAAAATAGAAATTTTATGATCATACCTGCAGTGTTTATCCTTATTTCATCATTTTTTTACCACTTCTTATAGTGTAGTGTTGATCCCCTAAACTTAAACCAAACCTTATCCTCAAGGTTTAAAAATAATACTGAAACATAAAAAACACTAACACACAAAAAATAATATAATAATATCCATATAACTCTTTAATGTTTTATGAATATGCTGCATATGTTTAGACATTTTCATTCCGATGAAACTTAACGTGGCAAATGGTTTTTCTTACACATATAACACAAAACTCTCAAAAGTTAGAAATTTACTAAAACATTTGGATTGTTCTAACTAAACTAACTAAATAACTAACTTAAATTCATGATAGTGTTACTTGGAAACTGCCCTTCCTTCCTTGAATTCAAAGTAATGGCTAGTCGACCAATCTATTACTCTAAGTTCGTAATGGATTGTGATCTCTCATCGTCCATCCTTTTTAGAGCTTACTTTACATTCTTCATCTCTTTCTCATGCTTCCCATGGTGCTACCCGTTTTACATGTCAATGGCGTGCAAGAATTTCTCAATTGACCTCAATAAAGTCATCTATTCACTCTGCCCTTACTTCCTTATTAGACTTGTTGATCAAAGCCTGGAGGTAACTTTAGTGTGTTATCAAGATTTCTATATAAGAAATTGGGGTTTTTGTATCCTTAATAAAACCTTAGAGGTGTCATTCCTCTCAACTTGAAGTTGTTTCTATAGCTCTGGTTGTTCATGAAGTTGATCTCCTCAAGCTCAATTCTTGTTGCATGTCCATTGGATTAACCACTATGTCTTAGTGATTAATGGGTTGTATATTTTGCATTTGCGAGTTTTATTGTCCCATTTGAAGCTTTGCTATTTGACTGCTCAGGTTGGATAGTTGTGCCACAATCGCAGGTTGCAAATCAATTTCGTATATGCCTGCTAATTTCCTAATTATGGAACGAGTACCGGATGTAAAGTTCTAAGAAATAAGATCTAGGAGATTTAATGCTCCATCGTCATCATTGGTTAGTAGAGAACTACCTGCTGCCACATCTACTAGTGTTATGGTGTTGTGATTCATCTAATAGTAGAAAATCTATAGTTGTGCCCATTTCATGTATCCATGTCCTGGACATCTCCCCAACATTTTCTTGAATCTTTCCCAAGCCTCTCCAAGAGACTTGGTATCCTCTTGCTTGAATTGATTGATTTCAGTTTCCTTTCACTAACCTTCACTGAGGGAAAGAACTTACCTAGAAATCTTTCATTGACTTCAGCCCATGAAGTCATATTCCTTGCGTTCAGTACTTAGAATTAGGATTTGTGCTTTCCACCCAATGAGAATGATAAAAGTTTCATCCTAATCACCTCCTTTTGAACTCCAGTAATGTGCACAGTGTCGCATCTCTCCAAGAAATTATCTACATATAAAACCTAATATTTATTTGCTAGCCCGTTGAAGACGCTATTCTGCACCATGTCGATTAGAGATGGTCTTAGTTCCAACTCGGTGGTGTTGGCTGGAAGCCTCATCACTTCGCTATAAGTCTCTTGAACTTCTGGCTTGAAGTAGTCACGTAGACATCTCTGTACTTGCACTCTATCTTACAATATTAGATCACCTTTGGGTTGGTTATTCCCTTGGCCTTGTTGTTAGTTTCTTGTTTGATCCTCTTCTATCTTGATTCATTTCTTTTTCTTTCCTTTGTTGGTTTTGTTAGTCTCAAGGTCGTAAAGCACTAGATTTTTCTCCTTCACCGCGCATGCACTAATTCTCCCTAAAAAGAAAACACAAAAGATCAAGTGTAGACTGTTAAACTTAAAACTTAAACATTTTTTTATTTTTATAAACTTAAAAGTAAATTAATTAAAATAAAACTCAACAATTTTGTAAATTAACAAAGCTAGAGTGGCTGCCTATCCTCGACAACGACGCTAAAACTTGATCGTGACCGCAAGTATAACAACTCGATTGTAGTAATAATGTGATCAACAAATGTTAATTGCGGATATTGTCCACAGGGAAAGGTGTATTTCACTTAGTATAATTAGTCAGATTTACTCTATTGCAAAGAAAATCCCTTTTAATTAGTTTTTAACCAAACTATTCTGATCTAACAAAATAATGTAAATATTTGTACTTTTATATTAAGAAGATCTTAGTTCACAGCTTCACTTAGATAATGAATAACTATGCTTTTCAACTCTCTTCTTTCATCTTCATTATGTGTGTGCAATGCTTAGTTAGAATAGACAGATTTCCTTCAAACCCACTTCAACCCACTATCGTGAAGGAAAAGATTATAATGCGCAAACTAAAACTCCACCAATCGGTATGAATAACGTAAGTCCCACATTGCTTTAAGTTACAAATCTTTAGATTCATAACCAATTAAGTTTCCTATCCGTGCCTCCCTAATCAATAACTATCTATCGATGTTATATATTTTACGGTTGTGTCGTTCATATCCGGCTTAAAAGATTTAATGACATGATAACTTCTAAAACCTCTAATCAATAAACAAGTGATCAAGATATTCGTAGCATTACATCTAGAATCGAGACAAATTCTAACCATTGCATTATTTATACTTTATAATCCCTTCATAACTACTTTAGCATAACATTCATACCATATGATCGATTGATCCCTAAGATAAATGAAGTACTCACACATCATTGAAATAAACTTGCATATCGTGGTATTCATTGCAATCAAAGGTTAAATTAAATAACTTCAATTAAATTAATAAAAAATACCGAATAACCACACGTGAGTCTTCAATGTCTTCTCCTCCAAACTCTTCTTAAGACTCAAGAACAAAGTAAAATTAAACTAAACTATGCTAATTGGTTGCTTTTAATGATAATTAGTAAATTGGTGATATTATATGATAATTTGTGATATTGGGTGGTGGTTTGTGATATTGGGCTAGTTTACCACATTCTAATACCTATTTATACTTCTAAGACACATTAAAATACAATTATTAGAAACCCTAATAAACAATTCTAAATGAACTAAGACTCCAAACTTTCTATTTCCTACGTCTCGGCGTTGTTCATAAGTGATCCGACATTGTCTGTGTAAAGCCACTGCGCCGCCACAACTTCGGCTTGTTTGTGTAATTTTTCCCTTCATAGTGGGCTCGACGCCCTGTGTAGTCATCCCTAGCTTCGTGTTTACAAAGCCGCAACGCCGCCATTGCGTCAAGTGTTCTGCCCCACTTTTCTTCTCTTCACGCCTTCTCTACCCCTTACCCACGTTGTATGGTCATTTCCCACAGCGTCAAGCCTCCTTGCCCCAACGTCAATCATATTTTTATGCATTTTATCCTCGTTTCATCTTGAAATCACTCATTTGTCTCTTTTATACCTTGTATACCTAAAAATATATAAATACCATCAATTTGAGCTCATTCTGGGATATTTACAGCAAATATACCACTAAAAGTGTTATATATAAGTTTAAATAATCACTTATCAATACCGCACCTGATTCACCCCCTCAAGTGTTACTTGTTTCTTCAGCAAGAACAATAAAATGTACAATCCCCTACAAACCTATTAATCCATGCATCGCATTAATGGACACGTCTCACCCAAAGCTAAAAAAAATTATTATATATAAAACCTAAACTTTCATGTTCATGATTATTTTGAACCTTTTATTGACTTTCACCAAAAATATAACCTTTTAATAAGTAGCCTATATTAAGGCCTAATATTGTTTGCAACATACTTAATACCTTCAGCTCAGAGGTGTAGGATTGTATACTTAAAAGACCTAAGTTGTAACCAAAAAAAGGGCACCTCAGTACTACCTACGGAAAGATCCACATTTATATCCTTCATTACAAAGTCTTCCTTAATCTAAGTGGTATTTGATTCTACACATCCCCAACAATTATTTTGACGTTAAAGTGAAACTTGAATCCAAATCACTAAAAATCTCTTTCATCAATAACACATTTGCTGCCACATCACCGCCACATCATCGCTTGCACAAAAAATCAACGAAGTCGTGACCGTGGGTCACGACTTTGTTTTAAAAAAAGTCGTGGACCACGATCACGACTTCTTTAATTTTGATTTTTTAGTTTTTTTTTCTTCCTTTTAGATCTTTAAAAAAAAACTGAATGAAAAATTTTAAAATAATGCAAGTCGTGACTTAAAGTCACGACTTCTATTTTTTCTATTTTTTATTCGGTGTTGTTTTTTTGTTTTGTATTTTTTGTTTTTCTTTTGGTAATAAAAACAAACAAATACAAACAACTTCTAAATTATTTATACCAGTGTTTGGCTCAAGGTTTGGAGGCAATCTGTCCTAGAGAAATTAAGTCTTATAGTGTGATGGACAGATGAATGCATTTTGAAGAAACTAGAGAATGTCTAGATTCTTTCACATTGGATAGTAAAAGATGGTACATGAAAAGCCAACTAGACCAGTTAGTAAACACTAAACAGGAACAACAAATCATCAGTATTACTTCACTCAAAGAGTTAATATGGTTGCAGTTCATGAGTGTTGCAGTATCGATCATCTAGGATAATTGGGATAGGAAGATCAAATAATTTATTTGCTTAGTTATGAGCATTAAAAAGTTTATCAACTGAGTATGCCGCCCAAAGTAACAATGGCGGCGTAACCAATCTTCAATGTTGATAAATTTCGCAATCTCCAAAGAATTGAAATCATCAAAGGTGATGCACAATGATTATGTTCAAATATTGGTTGAGTACAAGTTTTTCATTTATAGCAAATGAAATTTCTTGCACTACTAACGTGAATTTCATGAATTTTGCAAATTACTTGAGTTGAAAAAAAAACACATATATGCTAGTGGATTTTACTTGTATATGAAGTATAATATTATAAATTAAATTTTGTCAAGATTCATTTTCATTTTCTTCATAAAAATAAATCAGACTTAAAACAAAACTTGCAACTATGAATTGATCTTTGGAGAGTATCCAACATTTTTTTGTCGACGTTCGAAAGGAATAGTGGAAGCTAGAAACGCTATGCGATCTCTACGACGATTTACTGGCAACAAAAACGAGAAAGTTGAAGGGGTCGCATTCATTTACAACTTGACTGAAAATGCTAAACTCGTTATCGGATTGAGAGATTTATCAACATTGAAGATTGGTTACGTCGCCAATGTTACTTTGGGCAACACACTCAGTCGATAAACTTTTTAATGCTTATAACTAAGCAAATAAATTATTTGATCTTCTATCCCAATTATCCTAGATGATCAATACTGCAACACTCATGAACCACATCCATATTATCTCTTTGAGTGAAGTAATATTGATGATTAGTTGTTCCTGTTTAGTGTTTACTAACTGGTCTAGTTGGCTTTTCAATTGTACCATCTTTTACTATCCAAAGTGAAAGATTCTAGACATTCTCTAGTTTCTTCAAAATGCATTCATCTATCCATCACACTATAAGACTTGATTTCTCTAGGACAGATTACCTCCAAACCTTGAGCCAAACACTGGTATAAATAACTTAGAAGTTGTTTGTATTTATTTGTGTATATTACCAAAAGCAAAAATACAAAATACAAAATAAAAAAACAACATCGCATAAAAAAAATTAGAAAAAATACACGTCGTGACTTAAAGTCACGACTTGCATTTTTTTAAATTTTTTCATTAAATTTTTTTAAAAAAATCTAAAAGAAAAAAAAAACTAAAAAATCAAAATTACGGAAGTCGTGACCCACGGTCACGACTTCCTTTAAAACAAAGTTTCGTTGCTTTTTTGTGCAAGCGGTGACGTGGCGGTGATGTGGCAGCAAATGTGTTAGATTGAGAAATATTTTTGTGGGTGTATTAGCTTGATAAATATTCTCCCCAAATGTGTTAATCAAGCAAAAAATCCTAACAAAGTGCATATATGTTCTGTTACCAAAACAAAAAGTGTATAAATGTTCAAAAGTTGTGATCCCTCGATCAATCACTTCCCCCGGCCAAAAAAAAAAGGCTTTCTATGGAAGCCGATTGTTAAGGAAATTGAATATTGTATCCAACTGATAAGGAAACTAGTATCCCCGATATCTCGTAGGTTCCTTTTATGATTACTTTCCTTTCTTGTATTCTAGACTTGCCTATATAAATAGGGTACTATGTATACAAGACATATACAATAAACTTATTCTATTAAGAAACTTAACATGGTATCAGAGCTAGGTTTCTAGTTTTAGGTCGGTCGACTTTCGATTTGACGACCGCTTCATGGTATTTTTCTGAAGCCTGCCGCTGCTCACCGCCAAGCACTCCCCACACACCACTGTCTGCTTCCCGAGCCTGCCCGCCACCTGCCCGCCGCTGGAACGCTCTGCTCTCTGTCCTCTGCTGCCATCCCCGATCTGCCTCCCGCTGCCACCTGATCCGCGCATGCCATCACCAAATCCGAACCTGTCAGGCACCGTCCGCCAGATCTGCCTCCCGCTGGCCGCCCGCCATCTGTCAGATCTCCACCTGCCTCGCTGTCGTCGCGTGACCCAGCCGCCGCTGTCGCCGCGCGACCCAGCCGCCGCGGTCGCCGCATGAACCCAGCCACCCGCAACTAGATCCGCCGCACGCCGCTGCACCAGAAGACCACCCGTCACCAGATCTGTCCTCCCGGAACCTTTGTCACCACGATGTACCAGAACCCCAAAGAGCGAGAGGAGAAAGAGGAGATGCCGAGAAACGAGAGAGGAGAGAGGAGAGAGAGACACGCCCGAGAGGTGAGAGAGAGAGGAGAGAGAGGGTGAGAGCGAGAGAAGAAAGAGCAGACGCAAGAGAGAGAGAGAGGAGAAGAAAAAAAAAGGAGAGAGTGAGAAAGAGAGGAGAGTCCGAGAGTGAAAAGAGAGAGAGTGAAAAGAGACGGAGAGAGGAAAAAGTGAAAGTGAGTGTGGGAGACGACACACCACTGCAGGATTGGGAGACAAAGCACCACTGCTGGTGTGGGAGATGAAGCACCGCTATGAGTGTGGGAGACGACACACCACTGCTGGTGTGGGAGACAAAGCACCACTGCTGGTGTGGGAGACGATGCACCAGTTTTGGGTGTGGGAGACGAAGCACCACTCTGAGTGTGGGAGACGACACACCAATCTGGTTATGAGAGACAAACTCCGTCGACTTTGCTATCCGTTGTTTTACAATTTCATTGTTCTGACTACGCCACATCAGAATCCGTTTCTTGTCATCTTCGGTGGTTGTTGATCTGCTCCGCAACGAACCTTAGATTTGTCAGGTTTACCGATTCTTGACAAACTCAAGTTGAACCAACTTGAGTTTGATGGAGGGTGTTAAGGAAATTGAATATTGTATCCAACTGATAAGGAAACTAGTATCCCCGATATCTCGTAGGTTCCTTTTATGATTACTTTCCTTTCTTGTATTCTAGACTTGCCTATATAAATAGGGTACTATGTATACAAGACATATAAAATAAACTTATTCTATTAAGAAACTTAACACCGATCAACAAATAGATTGAAACTTTAGGGATGTGATGATGATGAGGCCAACAAAAAAGACCGAAAGAGAGTGTTATTTTCCACCAAAAAAGAAGAAGAAAGAGTGTTATCTTGCTTTACCCCGTGAGCCTGTAAGACTATTGGGTTTAGCTATCCTGGCAAGTACAACTTTCAAAGGAAACACCAAAGAGTGGATAACGGTCTTAAGATGGGCCTACAACTTGAGAGGTAACCCTTCAAGCAATTGGAGGGAATTTTGTTTGGTTTGTTTGACGTGTGTGTTACAAAATAACTAAGTTTTGTCACGGTATTGTTGTGTTGCTCAGGTAATTATTGATGCCGAAAATAGTTTCAGCTAGAGCACTTCAATTTTTTGTCACGTTGTTTATATATCATGAGATCGGGATTGCTCTGCACCATATATAGGTATTAGTTTTCTATAGTTGTCTCAATATTGTTATTATAGGCGCATCTACAAAATACACGTCGTACAATTTACCTTGAGATGTGCATCATGCTTGCATCGGATGACGCGCTATCGTGGTGCTCAAAGTAGGTCAATCAATTATTTTTTTTATTGTGTACTAAAATGAAACAACACATTCTCTCTTAACAAAAAAAAAAGAAAAGAATGAAAATTAAACTTTAACTACTCGGCATCGTGCGTTTCTCTAGCGGGCAAGGCGAAGTATCATGTATTAAATAAAAAATGAATTTGATGGGAAAAATGAGTCCAAAAATTAGATAATGAAATCGTTGATGAACCCGAGGTCAATAACAAATCATTTAACATAGACAATAAAAGATATTGAACGAAAGTTTTGAAAGGTGAGTGATGACATGTTTATAAAATTAGATATTAATTGAAAGATAGTTTTGAGAGGTGAGTGAGTTTTAGAGAAGCTTTGGCTTATAGAGTGGAGAGAATGAGGCTTAGTGGTAGTTAGTGTCACGGGGCTATTAAGAGAGGGGTTTTTCTCAAGGAAATTTTTCTCACTCAATCAAACCCGTGGTGCCTAAGGGCCACCTTAGTTCAGCAAAACCAACACTCAAAGTAAAGAGACAGAGCAAGCAATAGCAACAAGGAAACGTTTTACTAGCTCTCAATTGGGAATACAACACTGGAACACTATGCTTCCCCAAGCCTAGAGCCCTTGGCTTTATAGACCAGCCAACAAGTAGTTACATAACCAACTAGGACACCTGTCATGTGTACATCGATCCATAGACCAAGTAAAACACCACTCCTCGTGGTCAAGGCAGTTACCCGAACTGCCTTGCTCCCTAGCTGCCATCTGGTTTCATAACCGCCTCTACCGCTTGGTCAATTAGCACATGCTCCATGTATTCGAGACATTCTTGGACGTGCCTAGGTCATGCCAGTGGCCATGACCAAGGTAGTTACCCAACCGCTTGGAACTGCCTTGACTTGGTCCATCCACGTCTCAGGGGACGTGGCCCATGTTTCTCTAAGGGACAGGGACTGCTCGGTGGTGCCCGACTGCGCCCAAGCACCTCGGGCGCTAGCCGGGGTTCGGTCGAGTCCCACCGACACGAGGTGGCCGGACCATGGGTCCGAGGGTCTTGCCTTGGCATGGTGCTCAAAGCATGCTCGAGGGTCCTCCTTGCTCCTTTGCCCATGCCGCCCCTGGGAGAGAACACACCTCTCCCTATAGTAGATGTTAAGTCATTTCCTCAGCTCCAATAGGAAATATCCCAAAATGAGACCGAGCGTACTTTGACTTGGTCAACGCCCAAGTCAAGATTTGTCAACCCTTGCCAAGGTATACATTGTCGAGCCAAGGCGCGACCTTGATCAATCCAAGGCATGACCTTGCTCATGCCAAAGGAATCTGCCAAGGTATCGCCTTGCTCGTGCAAAGGAACTTGCCAAGGCGCGGCCTTGCTCGTGACAAGGTGCGGCCTTGCTCGTGCCTAAGGAATCTGTCAAGGTTTGTCCATGCCTGCTCCAAGGAACTTGCCAAGGTTTGCTCGTGCCCGCACCGAGGAACCTGGGAAGGTTTGCCCGTGCCTGTGCCAAGGAACCTGCCAAGGTTTGCTCGTGCTTGTGCCCAAGCACCGTGGCTAGGCGCGCTCCAAGGCGCGACCTCCTTCACGCTTATGCGTTGTTCCGTATGTTATCCCGCGACCAAACCTTATGAAACCATCTGAGCCCTCCGAAACGCGGTCATTTGCTAGGTTCCTTGCTGCCCAGCCCAGCATACTCGGGTCACGCTATCGAGGGGCTGACCAACATCCCCCACCGAAATGTTCGATGCATTCATCGAACTGCTCGGTTGCTACCACTTCTGGTAGTTTGCTATTTCCTTCTCAAACTGCCATAGATTAGTGTCTTGCTCCCAAGTAGGTTCTTTAATATCAACCCGCTCGATTAAGAAAAAGGTTCACCTATTTTTCTTGCTTTGGCCACGCATCTCGTGGCTTAGAATCTGCTCGATTTCTCCCGCAAACCTCTTTCGTACTAAGGGTGGAGCCCGTCTCGCTGTGCTCCTCCCTTGATCTGTCTCATTATAGTGGAAAGGTTTAAGATAGCTCACATGGAATGTAGGATGTATATTCAACCTCTTTGGTAGCTTAAGGCGATAAGCCACCCTCCCGACTCATTCGACCACCTCAAATGGTCATTCGTATCGCTGTACCAGGCCCTTGTGTGTCTCCTTCTTGTTGAACTTCTTCAAAATCTGAGGAATGAGCTTCAACAAGACTAAATTTCCCTTCTGGAACTCCAAGGGTCTTCTGTGCTGGTCAGCATACTTCTTCATCCTTCAGACGACTTTGGCCAAGCTTTCTTGAGCTGCCTCTCTCAGCTCCTGCTTGTTTCTCGCAAAGCGGTAAGTCACTAGACACTATCCCATCGACTTTGATTTGGCTACCTCATGTGGAGTAGTCGGTTGTTGTCCCGTTACCACCTCAAATGGACTCAGCTCCATAGTCGAGCTTTTGTGAAGATTGTAGCAAAATTGGGCCGTATCAAGTAAATTCGCCTAGTTAGATTGACTTGCATTCAGGTAATGTTTGAGGTAGTCTTCTAGCAATGCATTGATTCTCTCCGTCTGCCCATCCGTTTGGGGATGGTTTGCTGTGGAAAAACTTCAACTCCGAGCCTAACAAATTGAATAGGGCCACCCAAAACCTTCCAGCGAACCGAGTGTCTCGATTACTAATGATGTCCCCCGATATTCCCCAATATTTCACCACATACTTCAGGAACAACTCCGCTCTTAGGTCCGCATCGTAATTATTCGGAGCAGCTATGAATGTAGCATACTTCGAGAATCAATCTACCACCACTAACACGCTGGTCATCCCCTACACCTTAGGAAAACCAGTAATGAAATCTATAGATATGCTTTGAAAGGGCCTGTCTGGTACAGGCAAAAGCTCTAGCAACCCTGGTGCCTTCCTCCTCTCTGTTTTATCTTGCTGGCACACAAGACAAGTCCGCAGGTACTGATCCACATCCTTTTCCATCTTCGGCTAGACGAACGAACGTGATAAGAGGGCATAGGTGCACTCCATGCCCGGGTGTCCTGCCCACCGAGCATCATGTGTCTCATTTAGAAGTTTTCGCCTTAGTCCGCCAGTACTAGGGACATATGGACATCCTCTTTTAGCATAGAGGACTCCATCTTCGCACCAAACCTCCGAGTGACTCCCTCAGCCACTAGCTTCATCATCTTTATGCAAACATGGTCTTTGCTCCTCTCCTCTTTGATGCGAGGCAAGAACTCACTTTCTAGCCTCACCACTGTTGATACTATCCCAGCCACCACCTTGCGACTGAGAGCATCCGGGACTGAGTTAAGCCTCTCAGGCTTATGCTCGAACTGCCATCAAACTCTGCTAGGAAATCTAGCCACCTCGTCTACTTCTGATTGAGCTTCTTTTAGCTCATGAAGTAGGTGATAGCCGCATTGTCAATCCTCACCACGAAACTCGTCCCCAACAGATAATGCCTCCAAAGATGGAGAGCACGGATCACAGCAAGCATTTCCTTCTCGTGAGTCGGGTACCTCTTCTCCGCTTCTTTTAGCTTTCTACTTTCGAAGGCAATGTGGTGTCCTTCCTGGACAAGTACCGCCCCTAGTGCTCGACCGGATACGTTAGTGTGCACTTCGAAAAGTAGGTCAAAATTGGGCAGCCCCAATACTGGTTCAGAGGCGATAACCTGCCTCAGTTCTGCCATGGCTTGGTCACATCGATCCGTTCACGCCCAAGCTCGATCCTTCTTTAAAAGGTCTGTCAGCGGTGCCTCTCCTTGAGTAGCCCTCCATGAACCGCCTATAATAATTTGACAATCCTAGGAATGACCGCAACTCCTGCACCTTTGTGGGGTTTGGCCACTCCATAATTGCCCGCACTTTCTCTGGGTCCATCTGCAGTTTACCCTGACCTACAACATGACCAAGGAAAGAGATTGTTCGCGCCGCAAACTCCCATTTCTCCCTCTTTACATACAAATGGTTAGCCCTCAAAGTAGTCAAAACCATCCGTAAGAGATCCACATGATCTTGGAGGTTTTGACTATAAATTACAATATCGTCAAGATAAACTACCATTAACCGATCGATGAACTCCCTCAGTAGATCGTTCGATAAATTACAGAATGTAGCAGGGGCATTTGTAAGCTAAATGGCATGACTAGGTATTCAAATGATCCATACCTAGTCACCATGGTTGTCTTAAGGACATCGCTAGCTACAATTCGGACTTGATAGTATCCCGACCTCGAGTCCAACTTCGTGAAGTAGGCTACACTAGATAGCCGATCGAACAAGTCTACCACAAACAGGATATGGTACTTGTTCTTCACCGCCAGCTTGTTCAATGTCTTGTAGTCTACACACATCTGAAGTGATCCATCGTATTTCTATTGGAATAGGACCGGTGCTTCATAGGGTGCCTTGGACGGCTGAATAAATCCAGCCTCCAACAACTCCTACAACCGCTTCCTTAGCTCCTCCAACTCCTTTGGAGCCATTCTATAAGGGGCATGTGCTGGGGTTCTGAGCCAGGGATCAACTCAATCTCATGGTCAATCACCCTTTGTGGGGGTAATTACTTCGGTAACTCCGAAGGCATCACGTCACTGAAGTCCTCTAGTACTTCAGCAACTGCATCGGGACTTTCACTGCCACGTCCACCTTAGTTTCCACCAAGGTCGCCAAGAATGTTGGTTCACCTTTCCGTAGTCCATCTTTCACTTGGATGGCTGAAAGGTGTGACAGTTTCGAACTCTCCTTCCTTGAAATCATGTTAGCCGCAAGGACAAAGCAAGGATGGGACTTGTTCATCACAAACAATCCCCTCAAGAATGACATCAAGGCAATGTTCCCTAACTGTAGAAAGGCATTCCCTAAGATGACATCAAATTCATCAAAGGAACTGCCATAAGGTTGATCTTTCCCTCCCAAGACCCAACCTTAAGATTTACGTTAGACGCAATACCTTGAATTCATTTTGCCTCCGAGTTTATGACTTTTATTCAGCTGGAATTCTCAACCAAAGTGAGCCCCAACTTCTCCACCATGTGTTCTGCCACAAATGAATGCGTTGCTCCTGAATCCACCATTGCCAAGACTCGTTTTTGGTTCACCTCCACATCCACATACATCAGCCCCTCCGAAATGCTAGTCTTGGCTTGTTGAATGACATTCAACAACTGCAGTGGGTTAATTCGAGGCTGGCCATCATCTTCCGCGATCAAGGCTGAGAGTTTCTCCTTCTTTGGGCGGTCTCGTGCCCTGTGTGGGTCGTTGCAAATGAAACAACCCTTGTGTGCGGAACTTGTCGAGGGCTTAGTATCTGCTCTCAGGACTGGCTTCGAGTTCACTTGCTAAGGAGGGAAGGGCTTCTTCTCGCCCTTCTTGTGATGACCCTTGAACGACTTCTTCTTCTTTGCTCTTCATCTCGTTCATGGAAGAACTAGTCTTGAAATCTACAAGACTATCAGCCGCAACAATCGCTCTAATCAAGTATTTCACTCCTTGCCTCCTTAGCTCAGATTGATCCTATGAGTGTAATCCAGTGGTGAAGTTAAAAGTTTATCCACCTCTGACATGTTTTTGATGTCCAACCAGAGGGAGGAAAAATCCTTAACGTAATCTCGAACTGACCCCGTTTGTTTGAGCTTCCGCAAGGCCTCCCATGCTTGCCAAGCTGCATTGGTAGGAAGGAATTGATCTTTCAATTCCTTCTTTAGCACCTCCCAATCCATGATATTGGGTATGCTCGCAGCCGCATCATCGTCTACCCTGGTTCTCCACTAGAGTTTAGCATCACCTTTTAGGTACATGGAGGTCAAAATGACCTTTTGGCTCTTCTCCATCCGAACTGTAGCAAAATATTGCTCCATATCCCAACGAAAATTCTCAAGCTCTTTTGCGCCCGCTTGCTGGAAACTTCTTTGGTTCTGGTACATTCGTTCTAGGGTTTGCTGCAACCGCAACCTCCGATGATCCGCCCACGGCTCGCTTGTGCAAGCTTACCTCTATAGCCATGTTTGTGGTTGTTTCAGTAGTGTGTTCTCCTACAGAACACACATCTGCTACAAGCTCCTCAAACTTGGATTCCCACATCGCTATCATGGCCTCTTGTGACTCTCCTCTAGCCACCAAGGAAGCCACCAACATTTCCATGCCTTCAAGAAGTTGTGCCATCCTTAAAGACTCCGCCGTGTCCACCGGGACAGCCATCGTTGCCATCATTTGTTCTAGGTGAGCTACCCTCTCACTTAGATCACTCGCTGCTCGGGTCGTCGTCGTCTCCACAACGGGGCTCTCATACCAATTGTCATGGGGCTCTTAAGATAGGGGTTTTCCTTAAGGAAAATTTTCTCACTCAATCAAGCCCGTAGTGCCTAAGGGCCACCTTAGTTTAGCACAACCAACACTCAAAGTAAAGAGACAACAAGCAATAGCAACAAGGAAATGCTTTACTCGCTCTTAATTGGGAATACAACACTAAAAGTTTATGCTTCCCCAAGCCTAGAGCCCTTGGCTTTATAGACCAGCCAACAAGTAGTTACATAACCAACTAAGACACCTGACTTGTGTACATCGATTCATAGACCAAGTAAAACTCCACTCCTTGTGGTCAAGGCAGTTACCCAACTGCCTTGCTGCCTTGCTGCCACCTAGTTCTTTAATCGCCTCCATTAATTGGTCAATTAGCACATGCTCTATGTATTTGGGACATTCTTGAACTTGCCTTGGTCCTGCCGATGGCCATGATCAAGGTAGTTACCCAACCGCTTCGAACTGCCTTAACTTGGTCCATCCACGTCTCAACGGACGTGGCCCATGCTTATCTAAGGGACAAGGACTGCTTGGTGGTGCCTGGCTACGCCATGGCACCTCGAGTGCTAGCCAGGGCTTGGTCGAGTCCCACTGGCTCGTGGTGGCTCGACTATGGGTCCGAGGGTCTTGCCTTGGCATGGTGCCCAAAGCATGCTCGAGAGTCCTCCTTACTCATTTGCTCATAGCGCCCATGGGAGAGAACACACCTCTCCATATAGTAGATGTTAAGTCGTTTCCTCAGCTTCGATAGGAAACATCCCAAAATGAGATCAAGCGTACTTTGACTTGGTCAATGCCCAAGTCAAGATTTGTCGACCCTTGCCAAGGTATGCCTTGCCCGTGCCAAGGTGCGTCCTTGCTCGTGCCAAAGGAATATGCCAAGGTATCGCCTTGTCGTGCCAAGGAACTTGCCTAGGCGCGACCTTGCTCATGCTAAGGCGTGGCCTTACTCATGCCCATGGAATCTGCTTTGCTCGTTCCCAAGGAACTTGCCAAGGCGCGACCCTGCTCGTGCCAAGGTGCGGCCTTGCTCGTGCCCAAGGAATCTGCCAAGGTTTTCCCATGCCTGCACCAAGGAACTTGCCAAGGTTTGCTCGTGCATGTGCTAAGGAACCTGCCAAGGTTTGCCTGTGCCTGTGCCAAGGAACCTGCCAAAGTTTGCCCGTGCCTGCGCGAAGGAACCTGCCAAGGTTTGCCCATGCCTGTGCCCAGGCACCGTGCCTTGGCGTGCGCCAAGGCGCGACCTCCTTCACGCCTATGCGCTCTTCCGCATGTTATTTCGCATCCAAACCTTATGGAACCATCCGAGCTCTCTGGAACTCGGTTATTTGCTAGGTAGCTTGCTGCCCAGCCCAGCCTACTCGGGTCACGCTATTGAGGGGCTGACAGTTAGATACTTACATGGGGAGATAAAAAGACCACCACCACCACAACAACAACAACAACAACAACAACAACAACAACAACAACAACAACAACAACAACAACAACAACAATACAACCTCAATACAACCTCAATCCCAAATTAACTGGGGTCGGCTACATGGATCAAACTTTTTCATTATACTCGATTAAGTGCAATTCATGGTGAGCTTTTCAAACCATTCAAATCCCCAAAAATAAATAACTAGCAAATGATAAATAATGGTTATAGAATTATTTTAATTAGTGTTATGTTACATACCTACCTAAAGAGATCAAAAGACCAAACAAAATAATTAATGTATAATTATTATAAATGATTAAATAATAAATATTTAACTTAGTGGTTACGTCAACATAGGAAAACCAAGATGGCAAAAGAAAATAAGTGGACCATTAATGTATGACCTATGAGGCTTGAGAAATAGTTAATGTGTGAGATTTAAGACGTGACGGATCACTGTTAAGGGAAGGTGTCGCTAAATGGCAACACAAGATATAACTTTATTCTCATTGGAGTTGGTGTTGATGATATGGCAAAAGAGTTGTTGACATGACGAGAAGTAGGCTTGAGGAGAAGCCATGTGACATCTCAAGATACAAACTTAAATATATATATATATATATATTGGAGTTAGTGTCGATGATGTGGTAGAAGTGGTGTTGACGTGACGAGAAAGAGGCTTGAGAAGAAACTATGTGACATATCAAGATATAACTTTAATATATATATACTAGGTGTTTTTTTCCGCGATTCGCGCAGGTGTCAGTGAAGATCTTCATGATTTATATGTATGAAAAGGGGCAAAAAAATAGGAAAGTTACAAAATGGGCAAAAACTATATTTAAAAAATAAAAATAAAAATCGACTGTGCTCGACCCTTTACATAAGCCAACCCATGGTACTTGTGCATCCATTCAAACACAAAAGACCCAAACAAAAATTTTGATAATCGCCAAGCACTCCCCAAAAATTCTTCAAACTGGATGCGAGAGAATTACAGCGTAGAAGAATGGATGGGAAATGAAATTTATAGGGGGAATAAAGCTTGCACTACACTCAATTCCATGTATCTGCCCATAATTTTTAAAAACTTTTACCACACTCCATTCCATGCATTTTCCCATTATTTCGAGTAGAATGTACTAATTCTATTAATCCATTCGTCGATAATATAATCATTATTAATTATTAATAAATGCACACATAATAGATAATTATATATTTTAGGACAATCGATAATAGAAATAAATAAATAAATAATAAAAATTAGAAAATTAGAAAATTAAAAAATTAGAATGGTGAGATGAGGTAGCTTCTGAACATAATGTACTAATTCTATTAATCATTTCGTTGATAATATAACCATTATTAATTATTAATAGATTAACATATAATAGATAATTATATATCTTGGGACAATCGATAATAGAAATAAATAAATAATAAAAAATTAGAAAATTAGAAAATTAGAATGGTAAGAGGAGGTAGCTTCTGAACTTTCTCTCTCCTGTGACTTATATATGTATATATATATATATATATATATATATATAGATAATATATATTTTTAGAAAAAAAATATACGAGATGGTTTAAAAAATATTTACTTATAAATCATTGAAGTGATCATTCATTAACAAATATACAAGATGATTTTAAAAATATTTACTTATAAATATTTACTTATAAATCATCGATGGTGTAAGATTCGAAACAAAGAATATGAATACATCATTAATTAAACGACCATTTAGTTGTTCAAAGTTGAATTTTTCGTTTTTCAAAAATATGAGGGAATGAATATATTTTAAAACATAAAAAATACAAATAAATAAATATCTATTTTTCGTTTTTCAAAAAATGGGGGGATGAATGTGTCTTAAAACAATAAATAGTACATATATATATATATTAATATCTTAAAATTAAAAAATTAAAAATTTAAGAAAATCTTAAAAATAAAATGGTGGAAGGAAAGAGCTTGTGAAACTTTCTCTCTCCTTCAACTTTTATATATATATAGATATATTAGAGATGGTATTGATGACAGGGGAATTATTGTTGACATGACGAGAAGGGTGGCGGAAGTGTTCTTGACGCTGCGAGACTTGAGGAGAAGGCATGTATATATATATATATATATAGATTCATTCAAAAGGAAATGGATGACTATATAAAGTGCATAATCTAGTGCACAATCTAAACGCTCTCTGCAAGCAAGCAAAGCTTTTCTAGGTCCCCTTTTGTGGCGCCCTTTGTAGAGATTTTGATCGAATAAATCATTTCTCAATCACAGGCTCCTGACAAGTGACAAGTACGTACTAACCGCGTTATATAGTATGAGCTACATGCAATTTCTAGCTAGTATAGTCTCTTTCATTCCCTCTCTTGCCAACACGTACTAACTTGGACAAAAAAAGAAATGGAATGTAAGATCCCACTACAAAAACACCTCTATTCCCACTTGCTCTAACCATTAATGTCAAATAGCAAATGTCACTCTTGAACTCAACTTTTTATAGCTATGAATTACCCGAATTATGTGCAAACATAAAATGACCCGAATTAGTTAAATCGGATTTGCACTGTAATCATTAGGGTTAATTATTAGAACATTTTTTAACTTTTGATAGAGATTTTAAAACCTTATTAAATAAAGTGTTATTAAATATCATGTAAAAATACGTTATATTTTAATTTTTAATACATGTATTACATAAAAAAAAATTTAAAATTCATATCAATTAATTGTTATTTAATCAAATCTATTTTTAATAGGATTTAAAAACCTCTATTAAATACTAAAATTATTCTAGTGAATGAAATATAATTATTGTCGTGTAAATCTCGTTAAGTTTCGGACACGAGGATCAAGACATGTTAATTTTTGCGTGGTGCTATAGCTTTATTTGGTGTATTATTTATTGAAAATAACATGACGCTAGTTATATCCATTGTCGCATTGCGCGTGAGTTGATGTGAGAGTGAGTGCTTCGGAATACACGTAGGAGCGCGAGTATGGGATGGTCAGTAGCGTAGGTGATTGGTGGCCAAGCTAGTTAAGTAAATAAGCGACAACCATATAATTTCCCTAAGTAGAATTAAGTTTGGTTAAAATTTAATGCCTAAATTAAAGTGGGTAATAATTAATTAAATGTACCTAAGCAATCTATTTTGGTATAGACGTGAAATATCCTAGGTTAGGGTAACTGAGTACTTTGAAAATGAAATCAATGAAAAAAAATTATAAAAAGGTTCTAAGCTATGTTAATAAGTTATAGTTTCTCACCACCAATCATATACTCTCTCCCGTTACAAATGTAGGTAGTTTAAGATAAAAGCACAAGAATTGAAGAGTCATTTAATTGTAATGTAATATTAATATATCCCTTATCTTTATTAATATCTTTTTAAGTGGCTTCTCTTCAACTTCTTTTATTTTATCTTCATTAATGAGGGCAAAATATGTTACATTTTTTTAATAAAGAAAATAAGCTAGAACAACCTACATTTGTAACTGGAGGGAGTATAAAAGGACTTGGGTTATTTCATGCAACTCAAGAAAAGTTGTACACACATTTTGGGTTTCAAGAGAGGCAATGGAGACTTGAAGTAGCTAGAATTTGAGAAATTGAATGTTGTTGTTAGTGAATCTTAGAGGAATCTGTTAAAGTTTTGGAAAGCAGAGGAACTGAGGAGATTAACGAATTAGTGATAAACTAACAAGCATACATCAATATTAAATAAGAATTGATATCGCAATAAAACTTGAATGTCTTACTTTACGTAGGTTCAATCTAATCAATTAAACAAATTGATAGTGTACAACCATTATAATGATCTTTCGTTCTCACAAAACTCAAGAAATGAACGATGATCCACATAATAGCGATCTTGAGTATTTATTAAATTAGTCCATCTACTCTATCTAGGAATTCAACTCTAAATAAAATACAACGCTGAAAAACCTCGTCGATCTCCAATTGTAAATCTTGTTGGAATCATTCAACATTCAACAATTAAGTCCTATATTCCTTCAAGAATTTTGACTCGTCGTTTTCATAAAGTTCTTCAGTCCTTTATGCACATTTATTTTGGACTTGTAATTGTAATCCATCTCGAAGTTTGATACTCCTTGCAGTGTCGAACTTCTTCACTGTTGTAGACTTATACTGACAGTTACTCTGTTATGGTATCCAACTCGTATTCAATTCATGATTCGTCTTTGACTCCGACTTGGATACTTAATCTTCACTGAAATTTACATTGCAATCTATCTACACTTGAACATCTTGCTGAATCAGGCTTCCATCTTCATTGTAGCATTTGCCTAACTAACTTAACTTTTGTTTTAACAATATACTGCCAACAAGAATAGACCGACCTAAACACAGTAAACTAGGTTTTAACAATCTTCTCATTTGGCCTAGATTGGTTAAAAATAGTAAATAGCAAGATAACCAAATTTTTGAGGAACTTCATAAAATATATTGTTACCGATGGACTAAAGTACCAACATACAAAAGTAAAACCCAAAAAGTTATAGTCATCAACCAATTCATGAAATACAATTTTAAACATATAAAAGTTCATGTACATATAGTCACAAAATACAAAAAAAAAAATTTAACCTTAAACTTTGTCTTGCTTATTCTCCCTTTTGACTATGTCAAAGAGTTACAGTTGAATGTTAACCAACCACCTTAATCGGCAAAGTTCGACGTCAGCATTGTCCATTTTTTCTTGCAGTGGTTGCATTTATGCAACAACATCATCTCTGCATGTTGTCAGATGTGTAATGTGATTCAAGAAGTAATCGAACAGCGGCGGGTGTGGTCTCATCACCACTGGAGAACTTGGTTGTTGCAGAGGTTCTTCCTGAGTTGGAGAAAAATCATCTTCAATAAATTATGTATGTGTTGTTGCAACAGTAGCAGGTTCAGAAGTCAGTGGTATAGTAGTTACCATTGGTGCAATAACAATGACATAAAGAGGGGTTGTTGGCCCGACTAAAGTTATCAGAATGGCTTGATTAACATTGAATTCCTCGTGCTCAAGGCGAGTAGGAGGATGGAATGGCATACTTGGCTTAGGTTGCAAAACATCATTCATCGAAGCCTTAACCATATGTTCCATAGTGGCAATAATCGGAGGCAGTAGAATGCCCTTAAGGTTAGCGGTTGTCAAGTTCTCAGAAGGAGGAATCTTTGATGTTTCTAGAGACTCAACCTATTCAATGAATTTCCTATAAGGAACCTCATATGGTGTTGCAACATCTTCACCATCGTTTCATAATGCATTCTAAGGGACTCAAAAATACTTGTCCTGACAGCAGTAATATGAGTAACATAATTTAGATAGAAGTTTAAGCCGTAAAGTTACCTTGATCAACTTCAATTTCATCAACATAAAACTCAGCAAGGAAGGTAACTTCCTATTTGTAATCAGGAAATGGAGCAGTGGGACTCACACTTTTTGTTAAAGCACGTGGCAATCCAATTTGTCTTGTGCGGCAGTAGGAAGAAAATCTTCCCCTCTTGCGATTTCCTCTCTTGAAGATTGCACGTGAATATGACTGGTGTTCTCAAACTGAGAAACCTCAACAATCTTTCATTTCGTAATTCGTTTAAACTTTCATAGTGGCCTTATAGTACGGATAGGAGTAGGAGTATCAGTAGTAGCAGTGACAGGAGTAGAAGCTGGGGCAACCTTAGTAGCAAGAGATCGAGATCTTGAATTTGATATACTTAATGACTTATTCTGTAGGCACGAGAAGTCAAGATCAACAATCCTATAATTAGACTTCATTTGATAATTCAGTCTAACTTCTTCCACCACCTTTTCTAGCTTGTCAATGGTATGCTCAATTATGGAGTATCTTCCAAACAGAGAAGTTATGATGAATGGTAGATAAATTCTATTATGTTTTTCCCCGAATGCACAATAAAGTCTTAAATCTCATTCCCAATGTTGAACTTCCCCAAAGCAAGAGCATATAATATTAGTACTTTCTCATTAAATATAAATGTCTGATGGGAAGTAGCCACAAAACTAATAGTCAAGACCTTCTATAACATGTATGTGACGACCCCTTCTCAAATTAAGGCACCACCGGCCTAATCTCGTCATTAAGCCCTAATCTCGCCACGTAGAACTTAACAATGTATTAGTCAGCCTTTCCAAAACTTTTTCCCCCCTTGTTAATTTTTCATATAAGCATTTCCTTACCACATGTCAAATTTTAAATCAGAGTTAATTAAGATTTATATAATTTAATGATTATTTAACATAAGTCTTAACAATTTAACGAAAGCTTTTAGTATAAATCCTAAATATGTGGAAAATCAGGAAACAAAGATCACATGCATATATATAACAAAATGATGATGATAATATATCACCATGTATTTGGTCAGGGTACTATCTCTCAACCCACCTATATAAGTCCAAAAGTAAATGAAAGACATATATAGAAGTCACACAACAAAAAATAAAATCTACATAATCTGAAATAGTAGCACGCCACTGGCTCAGAGGTAGTCACCGATCTTCTCCTTACCTAGTCTTCTACTTGATGGATCTGCACCCACCGTCATAAAAAAGACGGTGAGTACAGGAAAATGGAAACTAACACTGAGATACATTTGTTCACATTTCTAAAATAAGTATCTAATGGCCCATTCGCTTCAAATATTAGCAAGACCCAAGACCATGGGATTAGTTTGTAATGGGACTAACACTTACATCTCTATTATGTATTAATACCTTTTATGGGACTTGTTCGGTTGGGAGGTTTAAGCTTGAGAATAAATATGTACATTTACTAAAGTACCCCTCTATTTATCTTACATCTCCAATAAAATCATTAAAGTTGATTTCAGTCTTCATCACTTCCGCTACAAGGCCGAGTACGCAATCTCGCAATTTTCATTCCCGCATTTTTGTCATTGTCCTCGGTCTTCATTCCCGCATCTTCGTCCTCGTCATCGTCCTCGGCTGATTCTGTATCTTCATCATCGTCCTCGATAGTCGTCATCGTCTTCGCTCCTTGGCCGAGTCAACATCTTCGTCATCGTCTTCATTATCGTCCTCGGTCTTCATCGCAATCTAAATTCGATGGGAATTCGAAGGTAATTCGATTGAGTTGGAAAGAAGAGTGTGTAAATATGATGGGTAATTTTGTAATTTGTAATGGCCAAGCATTGGGACTAGTTAGTCCCACCAAAATTGGTGGTTTACTTTAGTAACCTCTACTGAGTATTAGTTAATCCCGTGACCTAGTTAATCCACGAAGCGAACACCGGCTTAGCCAGCCCAGTGGGGTTAATCCACTATAAGACCATGAAGCAAACAGGCAATCAAAGTATAACAATAGCAACTATGCTGAGAAATAATCATGGTATAAGATACTCCAGTTAAACAATATGATATTGACACTCGGCTAAGCAGTAATGATCTAAGATTAACCTTATTCAATTATTTAGGCGTAAACAATATCATGAATGCCTTCACATCCTTACCAATGCCCACTTCATATATAAATACTCACAAGTGCCACTTACATGTGATGTATACTTGTTGATAACCCCGGGTCCTATACCCTCATGTGTTGCACAAGTTAGTGGTGAGATCTCGAAAACTCCGTAAGTCTAGTGATCCCAAGTGTCGTGTGCATCTCTATAATATCATGGTCTTAGATACAAGAACTACTTTCATGACTCAAAAAATAACATGGTTTGAGAATCCAATAAATGTAATTGCATTTCTAATGCACAAATAGAAAATAGAATTCAATACCATCCAACACCCACTTACTAGCATGCTATTTCATTTGAAAAACTACTTCAACAATTATAATACGATAGCACATGATTTAGAGTCAATGAAACTATATAACTAACAAATAATGCAATCATAGCAAACTTATAAAATAAGATAGAACACCAAGTCATGACATCTAGAGTACAAGGTAAATCAGTCCATATGACTGTAAATGAACACCATATTAGGAATGAAATGTAAATAAATATCTCAATCAGTTTACTTACAATCCACGCAAAGTCCTTAGGCTAATCCGATCTCCTGGCACCACGTATCTCACCAATAACCTTTCAAGACTCCTCCCTAGTTTCCCGAGATTAATTATGGTGTTTTTGGACTTATACACATTTTCAAAGTTAGATTAAACCAATTAGAAAAACCCCAAATCCTTAATAGAAATTTCACTACTTTTTAGGTTTTGACGTTGTGGTGGCGCGTGCACTTTGTACCTACGGCGTCGCCACGAATTCAAGCTCGTGTTTCTTACTAAAATTTCAACCTTGCATTCCAATAACCCATACACCTCCAATACACCTAAATAAAACTTGATCATCACCAATTTATCCAAAATTCACAGACTTAGGTGTTTAATCCTAAACCTATAGTTTTTCATAAAAAATTAATAAAAATACTTACAACTTCCAAATACTATAACTTTGTCAATTTAAATCGAAATTCGAGTTTCCTTGATAGCAAAGTCATTGATTTTTTTGTGAGGAATTCAAAAATGCTATTGGTTTCTAAAATTAAATAATCTTCATATCATAATTTGGTAAAAATCAGTTTCATGACTAAAATCATTATTTTTTACCAATAAACTTCAAATTTGAGATTTATGGCTCAAGACTCATTTGATGCTTCAATTAAGTCATAAAATCAGTAAAATGGATTCTCTAACTCATTTGAAACAAAATTCTTATCACAAAACAACTAACACTTCATTATTATATGAAAACTCATCAAATTATACTAAATTAGTGGAGTAAATAGAATTACCTAGTTGTACACTACACCTAGCTTGATCAAATCCTACCCAAATCAACCAAACTTTATAGCTTGTTGATCTTTTCTCGAATTCTCTTCTCTAGATTTACTTCTTCACCATGTACATGAAATGAAGTCAATTGCATTTGTTTACCTATTTCAATCCTTTATTATTGATAAGTCGTTTAATAGCCATTGATCTTAATGTATATACATATCTCGAGACTAATCTAATAGTCTACATCTTGACACAGTTCCACTAACTCTCCACTAACTTCCTCTCACTAACACTAATTAAAACTAAATTGGTCTCTTGATGTGTCAACACGTATCTCGAAGATTATCAATGACTAATGTTTTAACTTGCTAATTTAGGTTTCATTTAATGTAAATCAAATATAGCCACATTAAATTTAAGTATTTAAACTACACTAAGTTTAAATAAACTAACCACATCACTCTCTACCTCGGTCCCACATTGGCATGCATATCGAGGTACGTCCCCACTCACATCTCGATACTTATACACAAGTAGAAGTAACTTAGTAACCTACTCATATACAATATAATAGGCATACATCACAAAAAATCTAACATATACCTTAGCCATATCGTCTCTGGTCAGTGCACTTATCTCGATGCGGGTCCCACGTCATGGTTCAATGATCCTGATTAAGGAATTAAACTAAGATTTAGAAATTTGGGCCATGACAAATCTTTCCAATTAATGAGAATTTCTTCCTCAGAATTAAACTTAAATGAAAGTTATACCTGACTCGAAAAAGTACAAAAACTTATCTCGCATATAGTCTTTTTGCTCCCAAGTGAGCTTCGAGTCACCATGAAACTGTCACTTAACTAACACATTCGGGATAAACTTACCTCTCAACTGCGTTGTACCTTTTGGTTTAAGATCTGTACAAGTGGCTTCTATTAAGATACATCCTTTTTAAGTCAATCTGACTCAAGTCAACTGTCAGTCTCACACTTGCCTTCGACTTATCTAGTCGAAGCATAGAAATATGAAAAGACTTTGATGAATGCCCAACATTTGTAGAGGTAACTCAAGCTCATATACAACCTTCCTGATCCATCTCTTGATCTTGAAAGGCCCAATGAATCTCGGTGCAAACTTGCCTTTCAAATCAAATCTATGTAAAAACATTCGAGGAAAAACCTTCAAATACATAAAGGCTCCCTCGACATACGTAGAATTGCTGCGATATGTGTCTGCATACCTCTTCTGCCTCTCTTGGGCACCTTTAAGCCTCTAGCAAATTTTTCGTACCTTCTTCATGTGATTAATAACAATTTCGTGCCATACCAACTCCTAACCCAACTGAGCAACAAAGCTAGCCATATAAAACCTCGATAATCTCTAGCCTTATAACTCTTGTTGTATGCAAACTTACCCAATAATAGATACTCATCCCAAGACCCGCCAAACATAAGTAAACAAGCCCTGAGCATATCTTCGAAGACCTGAATCAACCTATCAGTTTGCCCATCCATCTAAGGGTGAAAGGCTGTCTTGAATTGTAGATGCATATCATATTGCTCCTGCATACTCCGCCACATCCAATCCGTGTACGTAGTGTATCTAACGTGATAGTCAATGGTACCCCATGTAGTCTGATAATCTCCCGAACAATATGCTCACTAGTCAAATGTGCAACGAGCTACAACTAGTAAGAAATGGGCAAATTTCGTTAATATGTTTACTATTACCCAAATGAATCCTATCTACGAGTAGTCTTCGACAATCCTTTGACAAAGTCCATGGTTATGTCTTCCCACTTCCATCGTGGAATGGGAAACGGTTGTAATAATCCTCCAGGTCTACGTTGCTCAGCCTTCACCTACTGGCAAATCCTAGAAATCCTAATGAACTAAAATATGTTTGATTTCATCCTAGACCACTAACAATGTCTCATTATGTCATGGTACATCTTGGTCCTACCTAGAGTAAAATTGAACCAGGAATAATATAAATCATGAATAATCTCATCTCTCAGCTCTGCTACTAACGATATCCATAATCTGCTTCTAAAACTCAAACACTGATCCGTCGTCTTTGTCCAATCGACGCAATCACAACTGAGGGTATAGAATGTCGGTACTATGACCCTCTAACATTATATGTGTAGACATTGTTTATAGCCTCATTTGTACACAAATCATCACCTGAGTGTCGGGTAGAATTCTGACTGATTCATCATCGCTGTTGCCTCGAGTAATCCATACTTTACGTGTCATATGAAATCTAACAACCTCAGCATCTCTAGTAATTATCTTACTCATCACATCAGCAACTACGTTAGCTTTTCCTAGGTGATACTCTAGAGAAAATTCATAGTCCTTCAGAAAATCTAACCATTCGCATTGTCTCATGTTTAACACTTTCGGTGTGAAGAAGTATTTCAGACTCTTATGATCAGTGTAAAGTGTGAAACTCTCTTCATATAGATGATGCCTTTATACCGTCAAAGCAAATAGCACAGTTGCGAACTCTAAGTTATGAGTGGGGTAATTCTTCTCATGTATCTTCAGCTATTTGGATGCATAAGCCATCGGGGCCTCTGTCTTACAACAACATACAGCCTAGACCTATATGAGAACCATCAGGATATACCAAAAATCCCTATCTAGCCACTAGCAATATCAGCACTGATGAGGTAGTCAACAACCTTTTCAACTGATCAAATGCCTCCTCACTTTCCTTAGACCAATCAAATATGATATCCTTTTAGGTCAATCACATAATCGGTGAAGCGATCTTCGAAAAATCCTTTATGAATTTACGATAATATCTCACTTACTATAGATTACTCAAGATATCCGTAACTGGCATCGGTGTCAGCCAGTCCATAATAGCTTGAATCTTGGTAGGATCTATAATAATACTTGATGCTCCAATAACATGCCCTAAAAACTTGACCACTGACATCCAAAATTCACACTTACTAAACTTGGCATATAGTCGGTGCTAACTTAAAGTTTGCAATGTCTCCTTGAGGTGCTCCTCGTAATCCTATTGAGTCCTCTAATATATCAATATATCATTAATGAAGACTATCACGAAGTGATCAAGAAACATTCTCATCACCCAATGCATCAAATCCATAAACATGGCAGGGGTCGTTGGTCAAACCAAACGACATGCTGTAAATTGATTGTGTCCATATCCCTTGCTAAACGGTGTTTGGACCTATCCTCATCTCTGATCCGAAGGTGATGATACCCTGATTTCAAGTATATATGTTCATCTTAGCTGATAAAATAAATCGTCAATCGCGGTAATGGATACTTGTTCCTGACTATGACCTTGTTCAATTGTTAATAGTCGATACACTGTCTCAAAGTATCATCCTTTTTCTTCACAAACAGGACACACAGTAATGGATACTTGTTCTTGACTATGATACACTGTCTCAAAGTACATTCTTTATTCTTCATAGATAATACATGCGCTCCCTATGAAGACATAGAAGGTGTAATGAATCCTTTCTATCCCAAATCCCGGAGCTAACTCCTCAACTCCTCCGACTTTATTGGAGCCATACAATACCATGGTATAAAAATAGGTTTGGTGTCTGGTATGAACTCAATAATGAAATATATCTCTCTCGGTAGTGGTAAACTAAGTCTTCCAAAAACGCATCTTGAAAGTCTCACACAATCAAAATATCCTTAAGTCTGGGTCCCTGACTCTCTACTACTATGTATAATGATACCAAAGTCTCTATCTATCCAATAGTCATAAGTTGACCTCTAGTGCCCTCGACTCTCAGTGTACTACCACTATATGCGAAAATCAGATGCCCTGAGATCTTAAATATTAATGTCTTACTGAAAAAATCGATATGAGCATGATACACTGCCACCTAATGTATCCTTAATAACGTGTCAAAGTCTAAAAATTTGAAAACCTGAATTCTACCGGTAACTCTACTCTACTTATCTCTACTAAACATCCTTCGATAAGATAATTAGAGTAAACATTATCCCTAGTTTTGGTACTCAAAATCAAATGTACGTTAACTCTAAATAGTGTCGACCTTAAGATGTCTATCATGTGATTAGAAATTAAAGATACCGAGAACTTGAATCAAATAAGCCATATAAATCTCTACTACAAATAGAAACTGTACCCTCAATAAGTCCTCATGTAGCGTCAACATTAGGCTATGCTACCATGTGTACTCCCATTTGACTCTGCAATAGTAACACTGCTACTGGCTATGGACAATCTGTAATCATATGCCCAACCTGACCACACCTATAGCAACTAATTAGCATAAGCTGACTCTATGTCTGATCCTGGGCATGTGCCTATTTTTTCCCTGTCGAGAACCATTTGACCTCTACCTTTACCTCTGCCTCGACCTCTACCACTCTGTTACTGACATGGTGCTGGTGGTGCTAGAAGAGCTGGTAAAGTAGTAGGAGCTGACAAGTGCAAGTCTGATTGGTGGTGGCAAGGGAGGGCTACAAATTATACTTTGCAATAGTGTAGGGGATGATACATAATGCATAACTGAGGTAGTTGTCCCTGATCACTGAGAACCTTTCTCCCATCTCCTCTGTCCATTGCCCTTTTGTCTCCTCCTCTTAAACTTTACAACTTGATCTGAACATAAAGTTGGTCCTCACGGTGTCCCATTGGCAACTTTGCTCGAATAGTAGGTCTCGTGAGAAAGTGCACGCTCATAGATCTCACCCCAAGTCTTGACTCCTGAACTAATCTCATAAAACCATATATCTAGCCTCATTCCATCTCTAAAATGGTATATATACTAGTATCATCTCTCACTAGATCCCTGGCAATCTATCTCAGGTAGTCATATATGTCTATGTAACTCATTATTGACTTATCAGTTCCCTATTTTGGGTTCATGAACTTCTTCCTTAACCTTTTCATCACTTAAGGGTAGGAAGTATTGTTGATATAACTTCTTTTTGAATGCATGCAAGACTCAAAATCACCATCGAAAGCTATATTCGCATGCTATCGAACATCAACGTCTCTTTGTTGTGAATATGATAAAATCTCAACCCAAAGTCTATCCTCGATCCTTGAGACTCTATGTAGCTTCCCCTAAGACAATACCTACTTCTCAAACTTCTCAAAATCTTGCTGACCATCAAAGCTAACTTGCTTTAGTTTAATGAGATCCTTCACCAACTTAACCTTTGTTGTCAAACTAGAAGATGTAGGTGTTGGAGACGTGTATGAACTATCTTTATGGCTAGTGCATCACTACTTGGTACCGTACTGCTGGAGTAGCTAGTGTTGGTAGTATAGGAGTACTAGTAGGGGCTGATGTATGTACTAGCGGAGCAAACCGTGTTGTGATCATGGAAAAAAATTAGTTAACTGCTGTCCTCGAGCAGCTACTCGGTCAGATAGCCTATGAAAATGATCAGTAGATGGAATGGGAGGTTGGCTGCCACTAGCATCTGCATCCTCGCTATCACGTGAATCAACCATCGGTGTCTGCAAGTTGATTTCGAATCAAATAAGCTACTCGTAGATAGCGCATATGTATATACATATAGAAACTAACATGTACATATAAGATATCCCAATTTACCTTTAACTCACTTCCCAACTAATGGTTTTTAAGCAAGGATCATCTAGTTTTTCATGACTAAAATTTATGTTTTATGGAAATTCATAAATTGATTATTATTTTTAAAGTTGGCTCTAATACCAACTGTGATTATCCATTCTCAAATTAGGGCACCACTTGGCCTAATCTCATCATAAGCCATAATCTCGCCACGTAGAACTTAACAACGAATTAGTGAGCCTTTCTAAAAATTTCTCCTCACCAGTTAATTTTTCAGATAAGCATTTTCTTAGCTCATGTCAAACTCTAAATTGGAGTTAATTAAAATTTGTACAATTTAATGATTATTTGGGCCATATTAGATTGTCAATCGAGTTATGGAGGTTGTTTATCAATCGAGGCTACCGAGACATACTGGTAGGGGTTCACGATACCTTCCACATTTCCATGCTGAGATTAGCGAGATCAAGGTTGAGACCTATGGTAGATGTGACCCGTATTAAGGTTAAACCGGACGTGACATACGAGGAGAACCCTATCGAGATAGTAGACCACAGATTTCACGTTATCAGGACTAAGCAGATTCCCAAGGTCCATGTTAGGTGGCACTATCACAGAAACGAATGACTTACCTAGGAATGATAGTCTACTATATGAAAGAGATACCTCCAACTTTTCCACAGTTATTACTTTAAGTTTTAGTTGGACTTTAGGACGAAATCCCTTTTAGTTGGGAAGATCATGACGACCCACATAATTTAAAGGTTATTTAATTATCTAATTTCATACTAGGACCCAGGTCAGACCCGCGTAGACGTAGCAAATTAGTCTAGGGCTTGCATGCTGAGGTATAATTTAAAATGTTACATTTGCATAATGCTTGTTTTATATTAATTATAGCATTACGCTATGTGTATCGTTGATTATCCAGTTTACGTGAGTTACGAGTGCGATGAATAGTGCCTTGAGATTTGTGCAATACGGGTACGGGAATGTGATAGCTTAGACACATAAATTATCAACATATAATGATATTATAAGCTGAATAATCAAACAAACTTGACCTAAGTTGAACAAAACACTAATAGGCTAAAAACGGACTCGATGCGCCTTGTGATGCGCGAAAGCACCAGGTAGTCGGTTAGACAAATACCTTGCCTAATTTTAGTATGTGTACTTCAAATAAACATTAGGCTAGAATAATGAGACAAAATAATAGGCATATATTAATTTAACTTGGCTAGGTAATAAATATGTGCCTAAGTGGTAAGAAATTTGAGAAATAAGAATCTTAAATTGACTTATTTAAATTCACACTTGTGTGACACAACAACATGACTGAAGTTATTTGGAGCCTTAAATGGACCTCGAGATGCGTGTGAGGACTTGATGAAGTGAGTTAGTATAAAAAGGAGACTTAGCCTATTTTATTTCCCTTGGACATTGAAATTAGATCATTCTTGCTCAAGAGAAGAAAGGGTTGGAGTTGCTAAGTTCTATGGATTCAAAAGAGATTTGTGACACCTAGAAGCCAAGGATTGGGGTACCTAAGCTAGGTAAGATCCTACCTTAGTCAACTTTTCCATTTTTGCTCTAATAGTGTCTTGAAGTGCAATAAAAAAATTGGGTGTTTGTTGTAAAACAAATTTCAAGGGTTTTAATTGAAGTCTTCCACTATTTTTGAACCCAAATTTTAGTTTTTAACACTAATTTCCTTATGCATTAGACCCATTTCATCTTTTTGGAGTTTTTGTGATAAAATGTATGTTGATGATGATGATGGTTTAATGGAGCATAGTTGATGTTGCTGTTGTTCTTGTTGAATTATTGTTATAGAAGAATAAAAAAAAAAAGGAAGAGAAAAAATAAAAAGAATTAAAAAGGGAAGAAGTTTCTGTAGAAAGCAAATTCATCTCTGCATACAAAGAGACCAAGGTGGCTGGCCCAGCCTAGTTGAGACGAATTGGGCCTAGCTGAACAAGGTATGGTTCAAGTGGGACCCACCCCATTAAATCAATTTAAATTAAAATAAAATACAAAATAAATATCATAAATTATAGAAAAAATTGTAAAAACAAATAAAATTTCTATAAGAATTTAGACTAATTGTAGAAAATATGAGGAATTGGAAAAAATGTATAAAATTGGGTTTCGAGATATTTTCGGGTATTTGACACTCTGTGTAACCCAAAAAAATAATGTGTCACAATTAAAAATTAGAACAAAAATTCTAATTTTTTGTTCCCACGATATAAAATCAATTAATGTGACTATAAAATATTTAAAATTGGTATGTAGGATAGTCGGGGCATATGGAAGCTTAGGGGACTTACGGATGGATATTCCAGGGTACGAGCGAGCAGCTAAGACTGGGTCTTGTCGCATTTTGATAAGTAAACCCCACTAGAAAAATACGAAGCATTTATTTACTATTTTATTTTATTATCCCGTTGAATTATGCCAGTTTGGGTTTATCGAGTACTCCACTCCGCGTGTGTTTGTATATGGTCGATGGGACGGTATGACCCCTAATTGGGTCCCTCATGATTAGCCATCTAATTGTTGCTACAGTTTCGGTCATGCCCGAGGCTACGTGTGAGAATTACTCCGCAAGTCGATGATTTAAGAGATGGTGTCGGAGAACTTAACTCTGAAACATATACCTCTCCTTTGAGGCAATTGGCCTGGAGTTGTAAACTCCTAACCAACAGAGTTCCTCATTAATCTTGAGTAGTGGCGAGGAGTCACTTGCACCAGAGTCTCCTCGGTTCAGGCCCAGGCCATTCATCTTATCAAGCACATGCTTCCAAGCCCTTATTGCCTGCCTTATTGCGTGTCTCCTCTACAATAATGATCAAGAATCTTATCATAATTTACTATCGATAAAGTTGTTTCATATCTATCAAGAATCTTATCCAACTCATACTTTACGTCTTATCAATGATAAAGTTATTTAACATCAAGCCATTTATAGTAAACTAATAGTAAAGTTTCTAAGTTTCAATAAAGACATTGTAAATGTTTCTAAGTTTCTAAGTTAGTTTTGCATCATGCGTCCTGATGCTAGTGTTTGTGTAAAAAGTGGTATCAGAGCCAAGTTCATCTAAAAACTCTGCTGTAAGTATTTTTTGTCATCTTCCTTTATGTTATCTTATATATATTCGATATCAAAGTTTATAGTGTTTTATTTTTGATTGAAATGTTATTTTCTACTCTCTTTCTTAATTTTTTTTGTTTGATTAATCGCAAATTGGTTTTCTAAAAGATAATTTCCTAGTCGCGTCTTAAGTCTAGTAGTTGCGTAAGTCTAGCAGTAAATCGTTTGCCAAGTTCTTTAGTAAAACCATTCCAATTAAATCATGAGCGAATTTGTGAAGAAATTGAAAAAAACACTTTTAGCCAAAAATAATACTATATAATTTGAATCATCTTCATCTTTTGATAATGTACCATTACCAAAAAATGGTGTAAAAATCCCTCCTATACTAGATTTAAGAAATATCAAAGAAATTTCTTATTCTGATATTGAACATTCTCCTCAAAATTAGGAGAAGCCTAAAGTTAAGCCAACAGATAATTACCTTCAAGGATCGTTTTCAAAACATCAAGATTTTTTATCAAGCTAGAAAAAGATAATAAATCCATCGATGATGATGGACAAGAACTATTTTTAATATCTCCAGAAAAAATTAATTGATATAAAGAACGTTAAAAGTTTTTACATATAGGACTTATTGAGGTTGCCATCAAACCATTAACTACATTAGGATTAAATATCTCTGTCCTAGCTTTCGTTCGTGATAAACGTCATCTCGATTTTAATGACTCCTTATTAGGCATAATTGAAAGCGCTGTTAAGCTGAAAGACCAATATTCTTTAATTGCTTTCCTAATTTTACTATTAGTTTACATGATCAATTCACACATGAAGCCGCCACTCTAAATTTATATACACAAGGTTTAAGCTTAAAGGAATTTGTTCCAATATTTATGTAGTTTACCGTATATATTATAAATTAACGCATACAATTATACCAGCTGTAGCCTATACTAATATTCAAAAAGGTACATATACTCTTTTCCTCACTAATATACATCACATACTTATCGATCGAAAGCAACTAAGTTGGAAAGATATCGATATTCCTAAAAAATGGCTTATTCAAGATAAAAATCATGAAGAAAAGTCTAGAGCAACAACATCAGAACAGGTTGATAAAATAATCACTCATGAAGATGGCTCGGTCGTTATATGTTTTGCTTCACGAATATCTTGTTCTTCAATTCCTGCCTCTATTCACTCACAACACCATTAACATCACCTCCTAATTTAACTAGCCCTCGTTTACCAACTCGAGTTGCTTATCCTATTGAACAAAATGATGATACAGTTAGTATTAAGGATTTTGTTGAATATAAAATAAATATGATTACAACACTTGAAGATGAATTTGTAATTGATTATGCAACATTAAAGCATCAATTCTTAACTAATCCCTTAAAACCCATATTTTGTAAATTATGTTCAAAAAATCAACAAGCTTTGATTCGAGAATGATATTTTTCCTATATCAAACAAAATAAAATTAATATTCCTTTTTTCGAATTCTTAGCTAAGTCATGCCCTAAGATTATATAAAAAATTAATACCATTTGGGAAGGTTCTAATGGTGAACAATACATTCAAAACCATCCTCCTTTAGCTCCTATTAAAATTAAATAACATATTAAGTTCACGCCTTTAAAAACTAATTTTACTGATGGTGACCCAATTACTAAAAAGGACTTAAATCATATAATAGAGCAAAATAATTTTACTAATATTTATTTATCTACTTTAAGTAAATCTTCAAAAACCCCTATACATGCAGTCTAATCTCTTGATAATGCCTCCACAAGTACTACCTCTTCTCTTCTCCAACCTCATGCTCTTATAAGCAAATCTAGCGTATCTCATGAATCTATTTTATTAAATAAATCCTTTCTTCCAACTTCTGCAATGACAACACCTACCTTTAAACCAAAAGCCTCATATTCTTCTGAAATGCTTGAAAAAATGTGTATAAAATTAGCCAATCTTCAACCAATAACACCTCTTCCAAAAGGCAAAAATACATCAAAAGATAAAGCTTATGTTATTGCTACCTTAGATCAAGTTGAACCTGAAATCAAAATTCAACCTATATCTTCTAATAATAGTGACTCATTTTCCACTATCGATAATTCTGATTCAGCCTCCGATATAGATATAACTACATCTACTCTTGATATTTAATGATTAGCTAAATCTCGTTCTAAATTTATATATAAATCTCGCTATCCACAACAAAAACAATTTTATTCAATACCATATCCTGCTGATTTAATTATTGAAGAAAATAAGGAACGACTTCAAAAATTTGATGGTAATTCCATTTACGAATGGAATATTGATGGATTATCTGAATATAACATAGTCGAAGTATTGCATCATATACAAATTTATGCAAAAGCTTGTGCACTGGCAGATCAAGTTGAAGGAAGTGTTGTCGGTGCTATAGCTAGCGGTTTTACAGGCCAACTGGATGGTTGGTGGCAATATGGATTATCAGCCCAAGCTCATATAGATATCCTCACTTTTGTAATGAAAGATGATCAAAGAAATCATTTATTAGATAATTTGGGAAGATTACAACATAATGGTGTTACTACTTTACTTACCAATATCATTTGGCATTTTCTTGGAAGTTTAGCCTCCACTGATGAAAAGGTGTGTGATGAATTACAAAATATGCAATGCAAAACTCTTAATGATTTTAGATGGTATAAAGATATTTTTCTCACTAAAGTTTATCAACTATTTACCACTGACTCCCAATTTTGGAAAGAACGATTCATAGTTGGTTTACCCAATCAATTTGCTGAAAATGTAAAAACATAGATTCGTATGAAAAATAATGGAGCCTTACACTATCAAGCCTATACTTATGGTGAATTAATACAATATATTCAACAAGCTAGATTAGCATTCTTTAATGATATTCATATGAAAAAACAACTTGACAAAGAAAAGAAGGAAACTAATTTATCGCTAGGAAATTTATGTTATGATTTTGGAAAAGACCTTGATATTACTCAACCTAATTCTACTTCTCGAAGATGTAAATATTTTTGTAAAGAGAAACCATCTTATTATAAACCATCTTTATCTACTTCTAGACAAAAATATAGATCGTCTCGATTTACAGACAAAAATAGATCTACAAAACAAAAATCTAATACTTGTTATAATTGTAGAAAACCTGGTCATTATGCAAATAAATGTCATTTTAAATCCTCCAATAAAAAAATTCATCATTTACAAGATGCGTCAGCGACTCAGATCATTGCCATTGTACTACCAATATTCCTAATACCTCATCTTCTTCTTCTGATACGGAAATTAATGTTTTAACCGCCCATGAAGAACTTATTTTAGAAATCGACGAACAAATTTCTGATCCAACTTGAAAATATAAATATTTTACAAAAATATTACACTCTCACCTTACTCCACCAGTTGAGAACCTAGATGTTGATCCTGATCGCCTTAAATAGAGAACTAAATTCAAAAACAAATAAGTCTAGATCCATCTAAATATTCTATGACCACCCTTTTACAAGAAGTAGATAAACGAAATAGAACTCCTATTTTATTTATTTCTTCTATACAACAAGACATTAATATTTTGAAACAAGAAATAAAATTATTAAAGGATAGAATAGATGCATTAGAAAACACCAATTTCGAAACATTTGATAATGTCTTTATTGAGACTCTTACTCATTATGTTCATCAAAGATGGTTTACACCTATTACGTTTATTATAAAAGATTTTAAATATAAATGTTTAGCATTAATTGACTCTGGTCCTGATTTAAATTGTATTCAGGAAGGTTTAATTCCTCTGAGATATTGTGAAAATACTAATAGTCGCATATCACATACAGAAGGCAACAAATCTTCTATTAAATATAAAATTCCTTTAGCTCACATATGCCATTAGTTTATATGCATTCCTACTTCCTTTATCATCATAAAAGATCTTCAACATAACGTTTTATTAGGTAATCCATTTCTTCAACATATTCAACCTTTTTCTGTTTCTACTAAAGGTATTTCTACTACTCTTAAGTGTAAAGGCATTCTTTTTCCATTTACTCAACTTCCAAAACCTAAATATTTAAATCAACTTGTTAATCAAATAGAACATAAACAAAGTCATATTACCTCTTTACATAATGAGATTAATTTCTTAAAAACTGATCAATTACTTGCTACCCCTTCTTTTCAAAATAAGCTTGTCCTTTTTCAAGAAAAATCACAGCAACAATGTTGTTTAGAAGTTCCATCCGCCTTTGGGATAGAAAAAAAAAAATCAAGTTACCTCTTCCATATATTGATGATTTTACTAAAAACCAAATACCTACCAAAGCCAATCCTTCTCAAATGAATGATCGATTATTAAGTCTTTGTGACCATGAAATTAAAGATCTTTTGGCAAAACATTTAATCATGCCATCTAAGTTCCCTTGGAGTTGTATGATCGTTTTATGTTGAAAATGCTCTTGAAGTTGAACGTAGCGCTCCTAGATTAGTCATCAATTATAAACTTTTAAATAAAGTTTTAAAAACAATTCGTTATCCTTTACCTAATAAATATGATATTATAAAACGAACTTCTTATTCCCTGGTATTTTCTAAATTTGATCTTAAATATGGATTCTGGCAAATTCAAATTGCTTCTACTGATCATTATAAAATTGCTTTTAATACTCCTTTTGGACAATATCAATGGAATGTAATGCCTTTTGGTCTAAAAAACGCACCATCTGAGTTTCAGAAAATTATGAATGATATATTCAACCCATATAAAGAATATATTCTTGTTTATATAAATGACATTCTTATTTTTTCAACTTCTATTAATCAACACTGAAACACTTATATGCATTTCAACGTCTTATCATTCATAATTGTTTAGTCTTATCTCAAAAGAAAATAAAACTTTTCAAACATCAATAACATTTTTAGGCTTTAAAATTTCTAATAAAACAATTACTCATGTAAATCGTGTTATTGATTTTGTAGATAAATTTTATGATCAACTCTCGATAAAAATCAATTACAACAATTTCTTGGCTGTTTAAATTATCTTTCTGATTTTTACAAACATTCAACTTTAGATAGAAAACCTCTTCGAGTTCTTCTTAAAAAGGATGGTAAATTCCAATGGACTCATGTACACACAAAAGTTGTACAAACAATAAATGAAAAGGTTAAATCCCTTCCTTGCTTACATTTAGCTAATTCAACTTATCCAAAAATTATTCAAACTGATGCCTCCGATTTAGGGTATGGTGGAATTTTAATACAATTAAATCCATCCGGTCATGAACAATTAGTTTGTTACACGTCCAAACTATGGAATCAAACTCAACGAAATTATGGAACTGCTCAAAAAGGAAGTTTTAGCAATTGTTTTATGTGTTCCAAAATTTCGATCTGATGTTTCAAATCAAAAATTTTGGTTCGTGTTGATTGTAAAGCTGCTAAAGAAATTCTTTTAAAAGATGTCAAAAATTTGGTTTGAAAACAAATATTTGCTCGTTGGTAAGCAATTTTAAGTATTTTTGAATTTGATATTGAATATATAAAAGGTGAACATAACTCTTTGCCTGATTTCCTATCTCGTGAATTTCTTGTAACCCCTCTAATTCATTTACTACAGAATATTATGGCAGACAAAGGCAAATCCTTGTTGCCTCAATCTTCTTATACCAATAAATTCTCTTGTCTTTTTAATTCTTATAATCGAGTCCCTAATGAAAGTAAACCAACCTACAAATACAATTATCGTCATTTAGTTAACCTTATTGAATAAGACCTCCTTGAGCATTCTTTTGAGTCCCAAATCAAGTTGATTATGCCTCCTAATTTCCATTTTATTCTTCTCTCCCAACTGTGTCTCTAAAATTCTATGAAGCCTTACTTACTCAAACACAATATGTTATCATCAAACATTTAAAATCCAAAAGGTGATTACTTGGTCTGAATGGAATCAGCAAAATCTCATTCAACAATGCCCATATTCATATTAATTAATGACTTTGGTCTCGACTCTTCCTGCATTACCAGTTAGCTATAAAGATTACATCAAAGCGTGCAAAGTTATCTTGTTTTATAAAGACCACGCCTCTAGACATTCATGGTACACAACGTCAAGAAATCTTTGCGCATCAATCTACCACTATGGTTCATGACGAACTAGTGAGAAAAATTTGGTCCTCTTACAAGAATTCTCCCCCGTAGTACAGCTTAAGTTTGAAAAAGAAAAACTATCCCTTTTTCAATTCATCCATAAACATACCATCCCATGGATCATAAAATGGAATTACGATACTCATAAAATTTAAATTAATAATTATACCCTTACTTATATTTCTCAAGAAATCCATGCTAAATGGTGGGATAAGTTTAATATAGATTCCATCTAAGACACTAATGTAACCTCAAAATCCCATTTGATAACACCGAAAGATTTATTTTCACCTTTTCCTCCATTACCTAAAACCTATAAAGATGTTACTACTCAGTTACATCCCCTGCCAAACCTAGCACTACATCCATTCCTTTTCTCAAGATATTGCTACTACAATTCTTCAGCAGTTGCAGAAAATGGAAGAACAATTCAGAAATATTGAAGATAAAATATCTATTTCATCCAGGACAAGTTCTGCAGACGAAACACAATCAGCAGCTCCTGATTTTATTGGTTTATAAATGGTGATAGTCTTCAACCCTATTCAATCTCCAGCAATCCAACATTCATTAATTGATCATCACCTTTAAGAGCTTATTAATGTTGGTGTTGACATATTCTGGAATTCATATTATCATAAGCATAACATAGTCATATATGCTACTTAAGCTATGTATTGGTCTCAAGATGAAGCCAAACTACTCCTTACACTATGGTACTTAATGGAACAACCCCTCATTAAAGTTTACATTGACTATCAAGATATACTTCGCTTCCCCGATTATGTCCATTTAGAATTATGGCGGACTCTGCTTCTTCCGCCTTTACAAGCACGTTGTGAATTTTATCATTTAAGAAAAAATAGGTCTTAGGCCCATGCCAAGCAAAAATAGCCAATCCCATGCTTCCAGGAGCAATCTTGCCATTAGGCCCATGCCTAATCATCTTATCAAGCACACGCTTCCAGGCCCTTATTGCTTGCCTTACTGTTGTCTCCTCCATAATAATGATCAAGAATCTTATCCTACTTTACTTTCTATATAGTTGTTTCATATCTATCAAGAATCTTATCCTGCTCATACTTTACGTCTTATCAATGATAAAGCTATCACACATTAAGCCAAAATTTGTACCTAAAGTCAACGGTACCTACAATAAAAGACGTATGAGCCATCGGGCCTAGGGCTAGTTGGATGACATATTTATGTTATATGTATGATACGTGTCAATTTTATGTAGGGCTATTTTTACACGATAGCGCGTCTATTTTATTATAAAGAAGATGTCTCATTAGGATATAGGGCATCAAAAAAAAAAAGTGTTTGAGTTTGTAAATGTTTCTAAGTTTCTAAGTTAGTCTTGCGTCCTGAATATATTGTAGTAATTAACCATAAGTATGGGCTTGATAGTCTAAGGCTCCATTATTTTTCATACGAATCCATGTTTTGACATTTTCAACAAATTAATTGGCTAAACCAGTTATGAATCAATCTTTCAAAAATTCTGAGTCAGTGGTATATAGTTGATAAAATTTAGTGAGAAAAGTATCTTTATACCATCTAAAATCATTAAGAGTTTTCCATTGCATAATTTGTAATTGATCACAAACCTTTTCATCAATGGAGGCTAAACTTCCAAGAAAATGCCAAATAATATTGGTAAGTAGAGTAGTAACACCATTATGTTGTAATCTTCCCAAATTATATAATAAATGATTTCCTTGATCATTTTCATTATAGATGTGAGGATATATATAAGAGCTTGGGCTGATAATCCATATTGCCACCAGCCATACAGTTGGCCCGTGAAACCGCTAGCTATAACACCGGCAACACTTCCTTCAGCATGATCTGCCAATGCACAAGCTTTTGCATAAATTTGCATATGATGCAATACTTTGACTATGTTATATTCAGATAATCCATCAATATTCCATTCATAAATGGAATTACCATTAAATATTTGACGTCGTTCCTTATTTTCTTCAATAATTAAATCAACAGGAGATTGAGTTGAATAAAATTGTTTTTGTTGTGGATAGCGATATTTATATCTAAATTTAGAACGAGATTTAGCTAATCGTTGAATATCAAAAGTAGATGTAGTTATATTTGTATCGGAGAGCTGAATCAGAATTATCGATAGTGGAAAATGAGTCACTATTATTAGAAGAAATAGGTTGAATTTTGATTTCAGGTTCAGCTTGATATAAGGTAGCAATAACATGAGCTTTATCTTTTGATGTATTTTTATCTTTTGGAAGAGGTGTTATTGTTGAAGATTGGCTAATTTTATACACATTTTTTTGAGTAATTCAGAAGAATATAGGGCTTTTGGTTTAATGGTAGGTGTTGTCATTTAGAAGTTGGAAGAAAGGATTTATTTAATAAAATAGGTTTATGAGATACCCTAGATTTGCTTATAGGAGCATGAGGTTGGAGAAGAGAAGAGGTAGTACTTATGGAGGCATTATCAAGAGATTGACTACAGGTATAAGGGTTTTTGAAGATTTACTTAAATTAGAAAATAAATATTAGTAAAATTATTTTGCTCTATTATATGATTCAAATCTTTTTTATTAATTGGGTTCTCATCAGTAAAATTAGTGTTTAAAGGCATGGCCATATTATGTTCTTTAATTTTAATATGAGCTAAAGAAGGATGGTTTTGAATGTATTGTTCACCATCATAACCTTCCCAAATGGTATTAATTTTTGATATAATCTTAGGACATGACTTAGCTAAGAATTCGAAAAAAAGAATATTAATTTTATTTTGTTTGATATAAGAAAAATATCGTTCTCGAATCCAAACTTGTTGATTTTTTAACATAATTTACAAAATATGGGTTTTAAGGGATTAGTAAAGAATTGATGTTTTAATGTTGCATAATCAAGAAAGGAAATATATAGCAAGGTAGAATGAAATAAACATGCAACAAGTCTAATGATTCTCATGGGGAGTTTCCATGAACTCCCTAATGGAATGGACTTAGACCATACCATCGGCCTGACTACGGTTCACATGGAATGGGTTTTTGTAGCCCGTCACAATTGACTAATACTAACTCCGACAATGGGAGGTTCCAGTCACTCTCTGCTCCCACAAAAGGTTTTAACGATAACATACTCTTAGCTCCTCAAGAAAGGTTCTAGTCGGGTACATTTTATAGTCTACTGCTCCACATGGGAGGTTCTTAGACATGTACTCTCGTTTTTCCGCACATAAACTGGTCATACTTATTGTCAAAGTCGGCCCCTAAAGGTCCCCATGTCTACCACATGCATGATCACATGTATAGTATGATGTAATGCCATGAAATGCAAGGATAATAAATGAATAGAAGTGTATATTTGTTTAGTGTTCACTTATCATTTATCGCATTCCAGTCTTAATGTGAACCAACGCTCCCCACTCAGCCTCGAGTACTATTGTAAATTCTGAGTCATTTACCTTTCTATAGATTAACTATGAAAACATCTCAAAGTGTGTGTCAAGACCTTCTAAAACTTATATCCACTTCAAGCTTCAAAGAAATAACTAAGTCCTTGGAATCTCACTAAGTCTTATAAAACACTTTACGTCCACGACTTCTACTCCATTTTTTTGTCATCAAGAAATTTGAATATCTTGAGACTCTATAAGCAAAAGTAGTTGGTCTATAAACCAGCTTTATAGAAAGCTAAGCAAGTCTTGATTTGGGTTAAAATTGAAAACGTTGGGCCTTCTTAGACTGAAACATGTCTATCATCTCTAAATTTCATCTGAGATTTTTTCTCATATTGTAGAGTTTTTTTTACTATGTAAACATTTGATTTTGAAAAACATTCAGTATGAAAAAGTTTTTTTTATCTTGAAGTGAAATTTCAAATGACATTGGAACCTATCCATTTGAATCTAAGATAAAATACGTATGATGGAAATACCATTGCTAATCCAACTAATACTTTTAGTTTACATTTTCAAGTTGTAGAATGATTTTTATGGGGATAACATCCAAATCTCATAAATATTCAGTAGGAAATAGTTGAAGGAATTTAAGTTAAGTTTCAAATGGCGTTGGATTCTCTCCATTTAGATTCCATAAAAAATAAATATGTCCAGATTACTAATAGGATGCAACACAGATTTCTTCAAATTAAACCATAAGTAAAAATTACTTAATTCATACCAATCGTAGAAATGTAGGAATGGTGTTGCATTTGAGTCACCGTCACACCCACTTATGTCGTAGAACCTCCCTGTCGTGTGCCTTCACTTCCGGATTCTCTTTTTTTTTCATGACCATATGGTTGTTGGTGAGAAAATGAAAGGAAATGTGTTGTATTGTTTTATATAGTCAGATAAAGAATTTGCTTAACATAATTAATCTTAATTAACCTCCCGAAATCATGGTCCTGATTTTATTAATGGAAGTGATGGTGAGACACATGGCACTCCTTAATTCATAATTTCATGCAACTAATTTGACTAATAGAAGTGATGGCGGGACACATGACACTCCTCCATTCATCACTCCATGAAAACCAATCTCTTTCCTCCATTTCATGCTATTGTTGGCTTTTCCATGGCCCTACGATTTTTCTCGAGATGTATGCTCAAGGATGATCGAAATTCTTCATGTAAGGGTGTACTAATTTAAGTCATTCTTCCTTGCCTCGAGATGCACATTTTCCAAATCATTAGGCTGATCAATGAATAATAAAATTAACAACTAGAGGCACTTTGTATTAATTTGATGCGGTCATATTGTATTTATTCAACTATAGGACGTCAATTAATTCAATTTTGAAACATTGTCACTTAAGTAATTTATCCGGCTTGGTATTTTTTGTCTTTAGTTTAGTCGCACTACTTATAATAGCCCATGTGTATTTTTAGGACATCCTAATGTCACACTATCTTCGCATTACTTCGTGCATAAGTATTTATATAATATAATGCACAACATGCATATATATATATATATATATCCATAGGTTAATACTACGTCGAGCAGAACCACTTTCCCCGGTTGAACTGGTTCAGGCCTCTAAGTCCGGTCGGACCAGGATATGTTTGGTATAGTCGATGACGTGTTGTCACAAGTAATGACATATTTGTCACGGACCTTGAGATAGCCATTTATACACATAGTCTTCAATCCGTTTCACCACCAAATCATAATTTGCTGACCACTAATATATATTACTCGCAATAGCAAGTTAGATGAAAATAATATCATTTTATGTATTTCTTTTTATCTTTATAAATACTTGAGCACTTTGACTTACCATGACTCTCGATCAGATATTGGAACACTAATAATTCTTAATTAGCAATTTATCATCAAATTAAAAATATGAGTCTTAACACCACCACTCAAAAATAAATATCGCCTCGATCTCTGCACTGAACGTTAAACTGCGTACTCGCCAATACGTGCCACATCAAAAGTGGGCACCCGGAATTTAGGGACAAATTCACTATTATTTATTTGGGTCATTACACGCATCTAGGGACCTTTATTTCTCAACCTCAACTTAGGCTTTCTATTTAATTTATTAAGTTAGTGTATTTTATATAACATAGGCATATTAGAGTATTTATATAGTCTAGCTTATAGGTTTTAGTTTCATAAATCCCCATTACTCGACTAAGTTATATTCATTTTGGCTACCTAGCACCCTGCACCTACGCGGATCCTGAAGCGCCTCGATGTCATTTATTCATTTATGTAGTAACTTAGCTTATCTAGTTAATTAATTTACCACCATAGCTTAGGATTGTTAGTTATGTTTCTAATCACGTTCCACTACTAGAGTTTTTGCACATTTATACCTTGGGGGTAAAAGATGTACAATACTTTTCACACTCATCTTAAATGATTTGCGGTTAACCCATTTTTTGGCAGCCCCGTGCCTTGAGGCTGCCGGGTGTGTAGAGTGTGGGTCCTGCTATTGCCCGCGCAGTAAATGCCACATCACTAACACGTTGCGTATCGCTCACCGCTATCGTCCATTACCACGTCAGCGCTCCTCGATGAGCCCACTGACTCATTCATCAGTTATTAAGTTATTCAATCCTTCGGTTACTTAATTACTATTCGTTGTCTTAAGTTAGACCTATTATGCGTCATTTTATCAGTTCTTGAATATGGCAAGTATTTTATAGGAATTTACTATATTAAAACAATAAAATCAAATGGAAGACTTCAATAGCATGAAGTATAGTGGATATATAAATTTCATGTCAAACATATCACATCCGAATGTGGTCGAGAAATAAGAAAATCGTATATAAAGCGACAAAGTAGATATATAAATGTATAGGTGTCTCAAGTCACTTGATACTCAAAATAAGCAAAATACCAACAGTAAACACGTACTAGTTGGTCCTAGATAGCACGCGATTAGAGATAGTTGCCCAGGATCCATTTTTTCCCTACTAGTACTAAGATCTAAACACAATCATTACAACAAAACAAATGACGAGTCCAATGAGTAAAACCCCAAAACACTTCACTGAGCATTTAAATGATAAAGAAACCAGTAATACTATTAAATAAACATGTAGAAAGTGAACAAGCAACTATAAATGGATGACCACATGCGTAAGTAACAATATAATGCAAATGTGTATGCTCATATCGGCCAGATTTCACCATACTTCGGATCCCAGGATCATTTTAGTAATCGCACCCACTGGTCGATCACCTTGTCCTCTTAGTGGTTGCCCTACACCCACGACCCACCAACGGGTATAGTGAAGTGGCAACTCGGGTCGCCACTAGCGTGCCATGAACATACAACGAAATACTCGGCAGGAGTAAACTCAACCAACCATTTAAACCAGCAATTAGAACTTAGATAGTTGTCTGAATAAGGTAAAACAACAATGAAAATAGAAAATACTCGAAGTGATTTTCAATTGGGTTTTACGCACCTGATTGCATACAGGACCATGCTCCAACACCCACACAACTCGTACCCGACACCGAACCTCGACTACGAACTCCCTAGTCCCTAGTGTCATATTTTGTCAATATAAATATGTTAGAGCCCAATAAATGAGTTTTAAAATACTCGAGTCGAAAATAAAATTTATTTAGTTTCGTTTTCTTTAATTTCTGAAAATATGAAATTTTCCCGTTAGTGGCCACATTAACCACATCTCAGGTTGAACCATGTTAGCCATATCTTTGCTCAACCGATCTTTTTGAATTTGTTCTTGATTTCCAATTTTCCCTATCCAACTAATTTACTTTTGATTATGTATACATTATATATTATATATGATACATTAATGTATATATACTTTTATTTATCTTTATTTTTTTGGATGGCCCAAACTCATAAACATAGGCTTAGGCTGTGGTGGCCCCGTGCCCTGAGGCCTCCATGTGAGCTGTTACGCAGTTCCTGCAGCCGTACCAATGTCTTCACCACGTTAGCGCTTCTCGATAGTCGTGCTAACTCATTAATAAGTTATTATATCAATCAATTATTCCATTATAAGTTAGCATTTCATTTGTCATTTACAAAGTTTAAAGTAAGTAGTCAATAGTTTACAGCAGAAGTCTTAACATAGCATAACCATAGATTTTTAATAGCTTTCAATTCATATAGAGCATTAGTCCTACTGTGAAATATCCAGAATCAAGTACACTATATATCAGGTGTAATGACCCTAAAAATTTAACCTATGCCAAGTGGCATCTCAGGTTGGTGAACTGGACCTGTTGTGATGTGGCACACTTGGTTAACCCTCGGGAGTCAACACTGAGATTAGGACCCGTAGCTCGGACCCATGTGGACACCATCGATAAGACTAGGGCACGCCAATCGAGGTATAAATAGTTATTTTTATGTGATACATGTGTGTTAAATTGTTGTATTATTAATTAATTCGCATCGCACAAGTTAATATTTTTATTGCTTGTAATGTGCGCGTTTAGTGACGAGAGTGTACGATGTCATGGGGTGTGCATAATGTGGGTATATAGGATAGCCAAGGGTTTAATAGGTCATATCACATGTCACGTCACACCTACTAATCAAATCACCCCATACCTTACTTTTTCTCTCTCCTCCCCAAATAAAACAAATAATTTTCTCTCTTTCTCTCTCTCTCAAATGATTTCATCTTCCTCCCACCCCCTCATTTTTCTCCCCCACCAAGTATCCACCACCAAGGTCTCCTCACACCTCCACGATTTCGCCATCTCTATCGCAAAGTATCTCCCTCGTGGCGGCCTCCGCGGTGACCTCCAAAGATCGTGGTAAGTGGTTATGTTGTTGTCGATTTGGTGCAGATTTTTTTAAGAGCTTTAATGATGTCGTGTTGGTGTAGGGTTGTTGATGTTGTTGTTTTAGTGGTTGAAAAAAATGTGGTTATTGATATAAAGATTTTTTTTACAGTTGAACGAACATAGAGCAAATCTCTCTATTCGTTCAACATGAGGGGAGAGGGTAGCCAGGTGGGTCGGGCCCGGCTACCTTCATGTGGGGTGGGTCAGGTCGAACCTGGCCTGGGTGGGCCCGGTCGAGGTTCTTGACCTGCGAAAATTGGGGCGGACCGACCCGGGTTCGGTTGGACTGGGTTGGGTCAACCTCGACCCAACCCAATAAACAAAAAAAATAATAATTGATCAAAAAATCTAATAAAACCGATGTTTAAATAAAATAAATCACAAAAAATAGATGAAGATTATGGAAAAATTCAAAAAATTTCACAAAAATATGAAAAATTAGAAAAAAGCTAGAAAAATGAGTTTCGAGGCTTTTTCGGGCATTTGGCACCCTACTATAATTTGAGAAGTATTCTAAAAATCAAACATTTTTGAAATAAAATTACAAATTTTAGTCTCATATTATAAATTCACTAAATGTAACTCAAAAATAATTAAAATGGTATAATTAGATACCAGGGACTTAGGAGGCCATAGTCGGGTGTCAGGTGCGCATCTCGAGGTGTAAGCAAGTCGTTTTAAGGACGATTTGTGATTACTTAAGGTAAGTAAAACCAGCTAGGAAATGCACAGTTGTTCATTTGAGCTTATATATTATTGATATTGTATTGCGTCCCTTTATTGAAATTCCCACCCACCTATAAGTGTCTGAGGGATAAGTGAGTCTTGCGAGTGTCTTTGATTGGAGTGGTTACCGGCTTGCAAGCAGGGCCATAACCTCGAGTCACTTCAGTATTTGGTCAGAATGAGATGTGTTTTATCCGGGGCACAATTGATATCCCTCATTCGCAATGGTCTAGGTACAGTAGGCGACGCCGCGTCCTAGGACTCGAGTCTGCTTGGCATTACCGCGACTCTATGACCTCGAACCCTGTGGCATCCGCACTCGGTGGTCTTAGACTACTTGGGCACCTCTCTACTGTTTCTTTTGACATTCATTTCTTTTTGTACTTTCATTTTTACAATCTTGTTATCTTGCATTCCATATAGCTTTCTTTCTATCCGCATGACTTTTAGACTGCTTTATTTATTTTGAATTACTGTTTAGATCCTACTAGACTTTTACTTACTAGACTCAACATTCTTGTGTTTGGCCGAGTGCAGATTCAGCTGTTGAGTAAGGGCAAGGCGTCGACACTTGACGATCTACTATGAGGATATCGGAGCGGCCCTCCTCTACATACTTTTATAGGTTTTTGAGATTTTGTATTATTTATATATGTTGTTATCACACTTGGGATACTTGTTTGGGGTTCAGAGATACACATGACTTGTGTATCATTTTTACTTATTTATAACACTTGACATAATATATACATGAATATACATGTTTACAGGGTTCCACATTTAGGATGTCCAACTATTTTACTTTATTATGAGTTATTTAACGTATTAATTGCTTCGGCTAGCTTGTAAGCCTTGACAAAAATACAAATAACTTGACTTAAAATTATGAATTTACTTATATAAATGGATTGGAAGGCTGACTAAGGTTGTGTTGACCTTACGAGACTGGCTCGGGGCCACCAATGCTCGGGTCAGGTGTGACCCAGTTTGTGGGAAATTGGGGACGTCACAGTTGGCATCAGAGCCTAAGTTTTTACGTCTAGTTCTTGATTAACCCACAACCAATATAAAACACATATTAAAATAGAGTTAGGACACGGTAGGAACTTGGAGTAAAACCCAATGATCTCGACTCAGAGTCTTAGTTTGGAAATGAGGAGAGTTAGGAAAATTAAAACTTGGATCTTATATATGCTAATTGTTGTATTGTACTATACTATATTGGTAAATATACGCTGATTAGAGACTCTTTTTCTATTGCTGATCATGTTAGTAGATCAGCCTGGTTCGAGTGATGATAGTGGGATAGCAGGTCTCGATTCGTGAGTATTGAAGAGGTACGGTCATTGACTTAGAAAGTCATATCTCAAGATCATCGATTGGACGAGTGCTAAGGATACTCAGGGCACGGATCTTAGCTACACCATCACCATCTTCGTTGACAGTGCCTATTGTTCGGGAGAGGAGTGCGCCTACTGCACAGAGCCACTTCAGAGTCTCTCATCATACCGACACTACCCATATACTGAGATCATACCAATTCAGAACGAGATGGTATTGGCTGCACCACCTGCATCGTCGGAGACCATGCTGACTACGCTCATAGAGATGAGCACTGGGGCGATAGTTATGGTGAGATAGTCATAAGAGTTCAAGAGACATAAATCAGCTGAGTTCTATGGAGGCATAAATCTTGAGGCAGCAAAGAAATTTATGAAGAGCCACGAGAAAATACATGACATCCTAGCCACACCGGAGCATATGAGACCAAGTATATATTTAGGTGTGATATTTGGAGAGCCCAATGTGTGGTGGCACAGTATGGTGGCTACCCAATGTAAGCCCAAGGATTAGGCAAAATTTAAAAAGTGATTTTATCATAAATACTTTTCGCCTTCAGTCGAAAGCAGAAGAGGGCCGAGTTTTTTAGTATTCGACGGTAAGTACTAAGAGAGTCATTGATGTAGTATATGGGCAAGTATTTGTAGGTGTTAGATTATGTCAAAGCATAGATGATATAGATGCCGACCAGGCACACTATTTCATGGAGGGTCTATTGAGGGACATTGGAGGCATTGTGGTGACCATTGGGTCAAGAAGTTTACTGCCGCCATATGAGAGGAGCCTTCAAAAACTCATACTTTAGCACACACCCCGATGAGATCATCCCGGCACGGCACCAGCACAATCAGATTATAGCTCAAGTGGTAACGGGAGGAGAAGAAGAGACACCGGCGTTCAGGCGAGATATGACAGGGCACAGAGTATAGGGGGGGCGCCACCATCCCATTTAGCACGCACCGCACCAGTACCATCCATTTCGACATGAAGTTATGCCAGTACACCACAACAGCCAAGACAATCGGGCCGCCACAAGTAGATCAGCGGATGAAGGTAAAGGTAAAGGTGGTGGTCAAGGGTAGAGGTGCGAACATGGTCAGGGATAAAGATATGACTAAGGATAGGGTTAGAGGTCCAATCAGACTCAGGGACAAGGACAACGGATTCCACCAGGGCCAAGACCACATCAAGCATGTTTGAGTGTGGATAGATATGGCACTTCATCAGTACATGTGCATGACTAGGCAGAGCTCAGCCACACCAATGCAGAGAGCAAGTTCATACCATCAATACAACGGATCTAGTTACCACTTATAACCTTATCGAGGGTATGATTTACATTTGTAGTTGATTTTTGAATACTATGATTGATTCAAGTTCTATTGTTTCTTTTATTTGAGGTTGTATGTTGATGAGTTAAGATTGAGACTTATTAGGCTAGAGCAACCATTGATCCTCAGCACGGCTTCTGGGGACAAGATATACCCAAAATTATTATGTGTTGACTGCTTAGTTAAGATAGAGGGACTAGAGATGCCTGCATACTTGAGAGTATTCCAGTTCTTAGAGTTTGATGCCTTATTAGGCATGGATTAGTTAGCTATGTACCAAGCACAACTCGAGTGTTTCAGCAAGGTGGTTATGTTTCAGCTCCGGATCAAGCAAAGTTTAGTTTTTAGGGGACTTCGGCCATGTTGCTGATCACCTGAGCTAGAGTGGCAACTAGTTCAGATCTCGAGATGTTTGCTAGTGTTTTAAGTGCAACCGAGAGAGTTGAGCAAAGATAGAGGAGGTGCTTGTTGTATGCAAGTTTTTAGATGTTTTTCCCACTGAGCTACCAGGATTACCACCATATAGAGTTGGGATTCATACGTCCGAGCATGTCACCTTAAGATGTGCGCCACCAGTATTGTTTGTTAAGAAGAAAGATGATAATTTGATGCTTTACGTTGACTATCAACAGTTCAACCTAGTCATAGTGAAGAACAAGTATCCACTTCCATGCATTGATGACTTATTTGATTAGCTAACATGGGCATAGTGGTTCTCTAATATTGGTTTTAGGTTAGGATATTCGAGACGAGGATAGGCAGAAGACTGCGTTTTTTGCATGAGATATGGGTACTACCAATTTACTGTCATGTCGTTTAGGCTAACGAATGCCCCGACAATGTTCATGGGTCTTATGCAGTGAGTAGTAAGAGAGTATTTGCATAGATTCGTGATAGTGTTCATCGACAACACTCTTATCTATTCCAGGACTCATGAGGATCATGAGGGACATCTCCGGACAGTCTTACAAACTTTGAGGGAATTAAGATTGTACGCTAAGTTCAGCAAGTGCGAGTTTTGGCTCAATGAACTTGGATTTCTTGGGCACATTGTTGGAGCTAGTAGAGTGTCAGTAGACCCGCTAAGATTAGAGCAGTGATCCATTGGCCTACACCGATATTAGTGACAAAGATTTGCAGTTTTCTAAGATTAGTTGGCTACTACAGACATTTTTTTTCAGGATTTTTCCAAAATCGTTGCACCGATGACAAAGTTAATGAAGAAAGAAGTCAAATTTTAGTGGAATGGCAGTTAGGAGAAGGCTTTCTAGATTTGAAGGAATGATAAACGATTGCGCTAGTATTGGTACTATCGGAGTTAGGAAAGGGTTTTAAGATGAATAAGGATACTTCTAAAGTTGGTTTGGGTTATGTTTTGATGTAGAACAACAAAGTGATAGCTTACGCGTCCTGACAGCTGAAGATTCATGAAAAGAATTACCCTACTCACGACTTGGAGTTAGCGGCAGTGGTTTTTGCATTAAAGATTTGGTGTCATTATCTCTATGGAGAGAGACTCACACTCTTTACTGACCATAAGAGTTTGAAGTACCTCTTTACTCAGAAGGATTTGAATATGAGATAGAGGCGTTGGCTAGAGTTTTTAAAGATTATAATTTCTCTTTGGAGTATCACCCAAGGAAGGCCAATGTTGTAGTAGACACATTGAGCCTGGAGAGGAGCAGATCCAGAGATAGTGACTTCTACATGACATACAAACATGGGCTACTCGAGGCAGCTGGGTTGATGAATTTAGTTGATATACCAACCACTATCGGAGCATTGGTTTATAGGCAGATGAGGACTCATGCAGTGTCTATATAGAGTGTACTTGAAGGTCAGCGGGCAGATGAGCAGTACCAAAAGTTTAGCGAGTTAGCTCTGAGTCTTCATCACCCGGAGTGGAGTCATTCGGCAGACTCGTGCTGAGATTTAGAGGAAGAATGTGCATTCCATCAGTGGCTGGGATTCACGATGAGATACTTCAGGAGGCTCACCGCTCATGTTTTATAGTTCATTCGAGTCGGACCAAAATGTATATGAATATGCGTCGTCTATTCTAGTAGTCGGGGATGAAGACCGATGTTAGTGATACGTTCGAGCGTTTAAGATATACCAGCAAGTTAAGGCTGAGCATCGAAAATCCGTAGGATTATTATAGTCACTTCCCATTCCTCAATGGAAGTAGGAGCATATTGCCATGGACTTTGTCAGTGGATTACCTCGATCTAAGCGCAGCCATGATAGCATCCGGGTGATTATCGAGAGGCTGACTAAGTTTGCACACTTTTTACCAGTATCGATGATACATAAGGTGGATAAATTAGCTGCTCTGTACGAACGGGAGATTTTCAGGTTACACGGAGTCCCATTATCTATTGTATCAAATAGAGGATGGCAATTTACATTACAGATTTGGCAGAGCATGCATGCATTATTTGGTACTAGATTAAATTTGAGTACGTCTTATCACCCACAGATAAATGGTCACTCAGAGTGGTTAATTCTTACAGATTTGGCAGAGCATGCACGCATTATTTGGTACTAGATTAAATTTGAGTACGTCTTATCACCCACAGATAAATGGTCACTCAGAGTGGTTAATTCGGGTGTTAGAGGATATGCTTCGTATGTGTGTGCTGGAGTAAGGTGGTTCTTGGGAGGAATATTTGCTTCTATTTAAGTTTGCTTATAATAATAGTTATCATACCAGTATTAGGATGGCACTATTTGAGTTACTTTATGGTAGGCCATGCAGATCTCTATCATGTTAGGTAGAGCCCGATGATGTAGCAGTTCTTATGCCAGAGATTATAGCGGATCACATAGAGAAGATATGACAAATTAGATTTCATATGAAGGGTGTATAAAGAGAGAAAGAGAAATATTATGACAATTACCATGGTGAGCTAGAGTATGATGAGGGTGCTTACTTGTACTTGAAAGTCTCACCTTGAAGGGTCACAAGAGATTTAGAGTCAAAGGAAAACTCACGTCGAGATTCATTGGTCCTTTCAAGGTTAAGAGGAGAGTCGACAAGGTTGCATATGAGTTAGAGTTACCGCCTCGGTTAGCCGGGATCCACCCCGTATTTCATATTTTGATGCTTCGATTGGATAGGTCGAGAGGAGGCGTACGACTAATGGTGGATTCGAATAAGATAGATATAAGGGAGGACATCACATATGAGCAGCATCATATTCAGATTTTAGACCATCAAGTAAAGAGACTGAGGAATAAGAACATCCCGTTAGTCCTTGTTAAATGGAAACATCACGGGGACGATGAGCTAACTTGAGAATTAGAGTCTTATATGTGTGAACACTTTCCATATCTATTTTGATTCTGATAAGTCTTACTCCAAGCTATTTTAATTTCGATGACAAAGTTCTAATTAGTTAGGAAGATTGTAACGACCCTAAAAATTTAACCCGTACCATGTGGCATCTCAAGTTGGTGACCTGGACCTGTCGCGATGTGGCACACTTGATCAACCCTCGGGAGTCGACACCGAGATTATGACTCGTAGTTTGGACCCGTAGTTTGGACCTACATAGACATTGTCGATAAGTCCAGGGAATGCAAATCGAGGTATAAATATTTATTTTTATGTGATGCATGTGTGTTAAATTTTCGTATTATTAATTAATTCGCATCACACTAGCTAATATTTTTATTGGTCGTAATTTAATAGGTCACATCACACCTACCAATCAAATCATCACATGCCTTACTTTTTCTCTCTCCTCCCAAAACAAAACCAATAATTCTTCTTTCCCTTTCTTTTTCCAACGATTTCATCTCCTTCCTCGCACCTTCCCCTTATTTTTCCCTCCCTCCACCACCAAGTCTCACACCCACGATTTCATCATCTCTCTCGCAAAGTTTCTCCGTACCACCTCCACGATTTCATATATTGTTCTTGATTTGGGGGAGAAGTTTCTTAATGGTGTTGTTGTTGCCTTTGGTTGTTTTAATGGTTGAAAAAAAAATGTGATGTAGATATACACCTCTGGCGACCTCCCAAGATGGGGGGAAGGTGTAGTTAGGCGGGCCTAGCTACCCACACGGGTAGGGTCGACCCGAGCTCAGGTGGGATGGGTCGGGTCAACCTAGCTCAGGTAAGCCGGGTTGGGCCGACCCTGACCCGCGTAGACCAGGTCAAACCGACCCGGGTCCGGTTGGGTTCGGGTCAACCCGGCCCAACCAAATAAACAAAAAAAAAATTAATTTAAAACTTTAATGAAACTGATAATTAAATAAAATAAATCACAAAAAATAGATAAAAATTATGAAAAATTCGGAAAACACCATAAAAATAAGAAAAATTAGGAAAAAGTAAGAAAAATGAGTTAGGAGGGTTTTTGGGCATTTGGCACCTTGGTATGATTCGAAAAGTGTGCTAAATATTAAACTTTTTGAAATAAAATTACAAATTGTGGTCTCATACTATAAAGTCACTTAATGCGACTCTAACATAATTAAAATGGTATAATTGGACACCAAGGACTTAGGAAGTAATAGTCGGGTGTGGGGTATGCATCTCGAGGCGTGAGCTAGTCATTTTGAGGATGATTTACGATTGCTTGTGTTAAGTAAAACCAGTTAGGAAATGCACAGTTATTCATTTGAGCTTATATTTTATTGATATTGTAATGTGTCCCTTTCTTAGAACTCCCACTCACCTATGAGTGTCCAAGGGTCAAGTGAGTCATGCGAGTGTCTCTGATTGGAGTGGTTACCGGCTCGCAACCGGTGTCATGACCTCGAGTGACTTGAGTATTTGGTCGGAAAGGGATGTTTTTTATTTGGGGCATCGTTGATATTCGTCATTCGCGATGGTCTAGGTACAACAGGCGACGTTGCGTCCAAGGACCCGAGTATGTTTGGCGTTGCTGCGACTCTATGACCCAGACCATGTGGCACCTGCACTTGGTTGTCTTGGACTACTGGGAACCGTTCTATTGTTTCTTTTAACACTCATTTCTTGTTGTACTTTTATTTTACAATCTTATTATCATGCATTCCATATAGCTTTCTTTCTATCTCGCATTACTTTTAACTTGCTCTATTAATTTTGAATTACTGTTTAGGCCCTTACGGCATTTACTTATTGGACTCGGTATTCTTGTGCTTAATCGAGTGCTGATCCGTAGTTGAGCAAGGGCAAGACGCCAACACTTAGCAATCTACTCTGAGGATATCGGAGCGGCCCTCCTCTATATACTTTTGTAGGCATTTAACTTTTTGAATTATTTATATATGTTGTTATCACACTTATGCTACTTATTTGGGTTGAGAGATACAAATGACTTGTATATCATTTTTGTTTAGTTATAACACTTGACATAAGATAAAAATGAATATACATGTTTACTGGGTTCCACATTTAGAATGTCATACTCTTTTACTTTATTATGAGTTATTTAACGTATTAATTACTTCTAACTTGTAAAACTTGAAAAAATATAAATAACTCGACTTAAAATTATAAATTTACTTATATAGATAGATCGGAAGGCTGATTAGGCCTACGTTAACCCTGCGAGATTGGCTTGGGGGTCCACGTGGGCTTAGGTTGGGCGAGGCCTAGTTTGTGGGAAACCGGGGCAATCACATAATACGATAACATATTGTGAAAAGTAAATAAATACATTAAAGTGTCTATAAAGTCTCCCATAACCCCAAAAGTAAACAAAATATCAAAATGAATACGTAATAGTAAGTCCTCGACTCTACGCGATCATAGAGAGTCGCCTAAGATTTCCTTGCCTTTATTGGTACTACGATTTGCACTCAATCATCACAATAAAACAGATGACGAGTCCATTGAGTAGTATCCAAAAAGAAAAACGTCAAGCATTCAATAATAAAGAGGTCAAGAATAATGTTAAATAAACATGCAGAAATAAACAAACAACTATAAGATCATCACATATATAACTAACACCAATAGAAACCAAATAATTATGTCATGATTAGTAAACTAGATTGTACTTCATCAACTCGGATGATCTCAGTGGCTCATACCATACTGGTTCACATCCGAACTACTAGCAAAGGATCGGTCCGTATCTCAACCTGTCGAACATGTACATCGATAAGGTCAGCAGCTTGGGTTGATATCACCAAGGGTATAAGGGACATGTGTTATGATCTTGCATGCTAGAGCCCGTACAACACAACATCCGAATAAACCCCGGTAACGAGCAAAACTACCGACTATTAACCAAGTCAAAGCAATGATAGAATATAGATAATGAATAGAAAAGTATACAAGATAGCACAATTGAAACAATTAAATACTCAAGATGTGTTTCTTAAGGGATTTACGCACCTCAAATCGTATTTCAAAACCCCAAAAACACCCTGGTCTGACCCTGCTACGCTCCCGACTATAGTACCATAACCCCTAAGTCCCCTAGGATCCATTTGTAGTGTTTTAGAGTGACTTAAAGTGTTGAAATTAATTTTAAACTTCTATTTTCCAAAACATCCCCTTAAAGACTAAATAAAGTTTCAAAATTCAATTTGAGATCATATATTACAGCGCAAATTAGATCATTATAAATTCTAAATCATCGAATACACTTAAACATAAATGTTTTTGCAATATGTCTTACCTTTCCTAAAAGGTTTCGTTTGCAAAGATTCGATTTAAAATGAAATAGATATCGAGCTTCTACTAAAAAGCTCAAATTGGGATCAAATCTAACCAACAATCTTGTAATAATAATTTATCCCAATTTATAGCTCCAAAAATTGTAATTTTTGGTCATAAGGCAGCTAATATACCCAACAACAATATACTAACAGATGAGTTCAATCCAATGCGGATTGAAAGAGTAATGCCTTGTCAAAGTTTATTTATAAAAATCCTGTAATAACATTTAAACTATCTGATTGAAAAGCATTTTCGAGCTAGAAAGAGCTTGAATTTTAAAAAATATGCTATAAATAAAAGTTGTTCATCTCTGAGTAAGCTTTCCAACCACATATGATCTGCCCTATTTAGAGTTTACATGAGAGATTTATGCTCAATTTATAAAGGTTGAGTTAAGAAGTTTGCTAAGAATTAAAATGCATGCATCAAGAACTCATGAAACCCCAATTTCATGCCAAAACTAGTTTGAAACCATTATTGATAATCAAAATCACTTTATAACACTAATGTAGACAAGAAAAATAGTAACTTATCTTTAAAATACATTATTGCACAAAACCTCTCAAACTTGAGTTTCCATGTACACATTTTTGATAAACTTAAGCAAGTAAAGAGCAAGTTTTTGTACATATATGATGAACTCTTAGATTTAGTCTTCCTAGCTTGATTTCTCTAGTAGATAGCCTCCATTCCTCCTAGTTCTTGCTGAATTTTCCAGCACTCCAGCCCAAGAACAAGCTTTGTTATTGTTGCATGAAGAGAATTCTCACTAACTTAGCTCTATATAGGTTATGTTAGAATCAATTATGTTCACATATCTCGAGGTCAATCTAATAGTCCTTGTTAACTCGTACTCCACTAACTTCTATCTTGTTGACACCAATTCTCAACTTAAATCTCCTAAGATTCCATTCTAGTGCGAATCTCAAGGCAAATCAATAACATCAATTTTTTCATCTAACTATATGCATTTGTAATCAATTGATTCAATTAATTTAACTTAGGCACTTTTATACATATGTAGGCTATTTAAGGTCTTAAATTAGTGTACTACCACTTCTCCTAGTACCCAATTACTCAGCACCAAGTGCACCGCGTCTTGGCCAATCCTTGATGTACCAGATTATTATGACTTAGCCTAAAGTTTGATTATTTATTTTATGTCATATTCACCTTTATTCTAGACATTTTATTTAGGTTAGCGTTATAAGACTCAATGTACTCGTACTAAGCCTACCCGGTACTTACGTTAACACGCTTGATGAGGCGTTTACCAGTCACACAATTTCACACGGTATGGAATTATAAATACACACATACGATGAGTTATGAAATACACAATAATTAACATCACAATTATGCAACCAACAGACAAAAATAATGATTTATGTCTATTCAAGTGTGTCTTAGTATATCCAAGGCGTCTACGTAGGCATGAGCTGGCACTCGAGCATAAAATTAAATGAAATAGCAACGTCAATAAATATTGGGCCATTACATAGGCAATCACCCCTCGTAGCATGTGCATTCACGCATAACATGAGCATGTTGGTTCGGCCAGCAGCTCATGTTGGCCGAACCACCACCTTGGTGGTGCTGCTTACGCCGCGTCAACTAGTGTTGATGCCTCATCAACGACTTATTGACACTATTCGTCTAAATTAGCCATCAAAGCCCTCTTTGTCATGAAATTCAATCTTCATAATATTTAATGAAAAAGAGAGTAGCTGGGAAGTGTTTCGTGGTTCCATAAAGTGGAATGTAGAGAGTTGGATTTCAAAGGCTAAGGAGTTTGAGAATTAGAAGTGGAATATGGTGGTAGGAGCATGGATAGATTATTTCCAGTGCAGGCATATTACTAATACATGGGCAGTAGGTAGAAGTTGTAGTTCGGAGGATATATTGGATGTATTTTCTTTTCCACTTTTGTAAATTCCAACCACAGGAACACGAGTTCAACCTAGTTAATTTGGTGTAAATATGGCACTACGAAAGGACGATGGTCCACTAATGACTCATCCTGGATTGTGGTGGAAGTAGTTTTTTCACATTATGAATGAGCGTTTTTCCTCTACTACACTGGTAGGGTTTTTTCAACTTTGTTTATGGGAAGCACACTATTTCTCACCTTTTATAAATCACCACAATTTTTTGTATATATTGGCTATAATAAATAAAATCTCATTCCTATCAAAAAGATCCAATTTTATGAACATGGAAATTGAAAGGGAAACCTAAGAAGAAGATGATTATACCTTAGTTTTTGATGAGTTAGTAAAAATCTTTGCCAATTGTTCTACTATATGACCTCAATTGCCCCAATTCTTGCTAAGATTTTAGCTTTTTCTCATGCTTTCTAGACTCTCGAGGATGACTCGTGCATGTTAAGCTTAGCACTAGCCCCTTTATAGTTTGGTTGATCTAATTTTGACCATATATCTTTTGTGTACACCCATCTCTAGAAAAGTCGAAATATCCTCATTAGCTAAGTCACACACTCTAGTGAAATACACATTTGTACGTATCTAGCCAAGGAATCATCATCTAGGATCATTTTCATGAAATATAAGGGTCCACATTAAATAGATTAAAATATAGTCTCTTTTTTAATTCAATAAGTTTAATTTCATAGCATAGACACATTAATTCATATGCAGGCTATTTAGGGTCTTAAAATGGAGTACTACCACTTCCTTAGTACCTAACTACCCGACATCTCATGCCTTATGTCTCAGCATGCATCTCAAGTTGCGTCGATTCTTGTGTTCTAGATTTAACCGAGCTAGCATAGGTTTTATTATCTTTAAATGTCACATTTACTTTGACTATACTCATATTAGTCTATTTAGCATAGTCTAGATTTAGTGTACCTGTACTTCACCAACTCGATACCCGCGTCAACATGCTTTTTTATGTGAATACCGTAACACAGTCTCATACGACATAATCAAGTAAATTCAAACATGCGATGAATTATGCAATATTTAACAATTTTGAACACCGCAATAAGAAAATCAATTGTAAATATAACTATTTTATCTTGTCATGCTATAACCTATCTGCGACGTCCATGTGGGTCTGAGCTGGTGTACTACTCTGAAAATAAATAATAATAACGATATTAATAAAATTGGGTCGTTACATATTTGAGTGGTCAACATTAGGTGGGCATATTTTCAAAACGTGCCTTCAATTCAAGTAAACCATTACTTTGAAGCAAAACGTTCCTTCTAAAAGCGTATTTTCAAAATATTCCTTCAGTTATTATGCTTGTCATGATTTGCTTAGATGGCCAAAAAGTGTCAATTAACCAGTCAAATGAGTTATAAGTGCAAATCATTTAGGCAGGTGTCAGAAGTGTAGATCTTTTGTCACCAAGAGATAAATGTGTAAAAAAACTCAAACTATTTGGTGTTACTCATATCGACCTACATGATACTCGTATCAACACGAATCATAAGGCAATATACCTATACAACTTACAGTTGTGAAACATGAAATTAAAACACATGGGACATTTTTTAACAAATTTAAATATAAAACACCGCAATTAGGTCAAGCACCAAATAAAAATAACGTAGTCCTCGGTTCTAATGCTCATGTCTTGACCAAGTTTTACATGTCAAATCCAAATTATGAGTCGCTAATCCCCATATTAGAGTTCAAACCAATTTAATTATATCGGGGCGCCACATTTAAATTACTTACATAGGTAGAGTTAGATATACCAATCTCCTCCTTTCATCTTATCTAACTTTATGAAGCTCTAAGATTATCTCAATGACCCATATTGAGTCCATCCTTTTTGTTCCTTCTACTTATTTAATATTTTTCCATGTGAGGCTTAGATCAATTATTAGGTATTTCCAAGCTTATTATCTCTATCTTAGGCTAATTCTTTACTTAAGTTCATAATAGGTTATAATAAAAGTCATATCACACCATCACACATACAACATGCATATTTACTAAAATGCCCTTAGTAATTTGAAAAGATACTGATTTAGGAAATTTTGGTTGTTATGTAGACCTTGACCTTTAATGTAATTGGGTATGTAGGAAAGCTATCGGAGCTACTTTCAAGGTGATTTGTTACTCTAAGAGCCCCGAGAATTTAGCTCAAAGTTGGTTGGTTGTAAGTAAACCATATAGTGACCTTTACTAATTAATTGATTTATCTTTACCTACATTTGCAATATTGTCGGTAATGCATTTCACATTGTGATGGCCCCAACCTCTAATCAACGCACTGGCCACCTAATCCCGTCATTAAGTCATAATTTCAACCACGTAGGACTTAACAACATATTAGTCGATCTTTTTGTCTTATTCTCCTCGTGACTTGTGTTCAGGATAAGTATTTCTTATTTCTTGTTATCCACAATTATCAGAGTTAATTAGAAATTTTTATACGTTTTAACAAATTAGTGGAAGTCTTTATAATATTGCGGAAGCATTCATAAAACACTTATATATGGAATATAGGAAAATATATCACATATATATATATCAAAAGTGGCGATAAAAGTGTAATATCATGCATTAGTCGGGGAGTCTATTATCAGAGTTAATTAGAAATTTTTATACCCAACAGACAAACCTAAAAATGTATAGAAGATATATAAAATAAGTACAACCAAGTAAACCTATAAAAGATGGTAGTTGATAGTCACCGAGGGCTCAGAAGTAGTCGTTAATCTTTTCATTCTCCGATCTGCTACTCGATGAATTGGCAATTGTTACCAAAAATGACAATTCCGTAAAGTAAATCCTGCAACCATTCATTTACATTTCCCAATATACAAGAAATGGTAACTGAAAGAATATGATAGCTACAAAAGACAAGCTGAAAGGAATATATGCAAATAGGTACCAAGTATACTAAAAGGAATAAACAGTATAGTCACACAACTCGAGGTTTGGTCAGCCATGAGCTTTGTCACATTAGCTTATATACTTAGTCGGGAGCTACATCACATCGAACAATAAGGAGTGCCGACATGCCTAATAACTTTTACCCTCGTATGTCCTGCTCACTCATTAAATCAGGGAACCCAAACGTGTAGACTTTTTGACAAACACTATAACACTTATATATCATGAACCAAGATATGACTAACATATAAACAAGTGAACATGGAGTTTAACAACACCAGAGGATAATACGATAGCATGCTAGTTCATAACACACAAGTTAGGATATCGATAATAATAAAAGTCCAATCTATGATAAAAAAATGAATGGAACGAAATGCCATGAAACAATTTAAAACTATGGATTCAGTACTTATACTAAACATAGGTAGTACATTGATACATGTCATGGCATTGTGAGATTCAAAATAGTAAAAATAGTTCAAGTGACTTTATTCCAATAATAAAAGGGAATTGAAATATAAATGAATGCCCGACAGGTTTACTTACCTCAAACTTATACAATTCCTAACTTAAATTGGTTCTCGACCACTCCAAACTCATGTTCCACACCTCGTAAGTCCTCTCTAAGCTCCTGAGGTGTCCTAACAAATTGAAATTTAACGTGTTTTAGGTTGATTAAGTGGTTTTAGATTTCAATTTTTAAAACCAACCCCCTCGATAGTTTGCTTATGTTGAAAAATAATTTATTAAAATAAAGATTATTTTGGTGCAACAATTTATGAGTTAATTTCAATTACTAAGACATTTAAATTGTGTATTATAATCTAAAGAGAAGTTTGAAAGCTATGTCTTCACTTTCCGAAACTATAAGATTTACGCAATTTCGATAAGAAATGAGGAAGATATAAAAATTTTACCACAGTTACTTAAAATAGTTTTATATTCCGACCAGCAAATTTGAAAATTTCATTCACTACAAAAAAACAGCAAATCAGAAACGGAATTAGAAACGGAACTTATTTCCGTTTCTAATTCAGAAACGGAATTAGAAACGGAATAAGTTCCGTTTCTAAATTTAACAGTTAGCGACGGAATTGACAGGGAAATATTTAGAGACGGATTTGAGACGGATCAGAGACGGAATTAGAGACGGAATTAGAGACGGAATTAAATTCCGTCTCTGAAATTTGGCGCCTCCATTCCCGCCAAATTCTTCATTTCTTATGACCGTTCATCATTCCTCGAGATTTGTATTTTATTGGATCATGGCAGCCTCTTTTGTTTCCCGCACCCCACCCCCCCTCCCCAACAACACAGCAGAAACCCCCAAATCATTCACACGAAACAACCCCAAAAACCTAAATCTGTCTCTCCGTCTCGTCGCGCCGGTCGATCGTCTCGTCCCCAACGTCCATCCCGTTCGATCGTCTCGTCTCTCCGTCTGGTCGTGCTAGCTGGTCTCTCTCGCTTGTCTCTCGCTTTCTGGCCGTCGGTCGCGGTGGTCTCCGTTTCTCCGTCTGGTCGTGCTACCCGGTCTCTCTTTGTCTCCGGTCTCGCCGTCTCTCTGGTCTCTCCGTCTCGTCGCGCCGGTCTCCGTCATCGCCGATATCTCCTATTGCTCTCTCTGGTCTCTGATTCGGATCCGGTTAGCAAGGCATTTGTAGTTTTGGAGTCTTACTACATTCTGATATAATCTATTTGTTTTTGATTGTTCTTAATTTATAATGCGGGCAACACTCATGATCAAGAGCTCTTCAGTTGCAGTTGCATCCTTCGCTAAAAATTTGCGTCTGTCAGGTTGGCATTCTAGTCCCCTTGTTTATGTAATTTTAAAAATTTATGGAAAACCAAGGGTGACATGAGAATTATTTAAGTTTCCGCTATGGTTCATTTGATAGTTCGATCTTCTAGTAAAGATCGGAGTTGAAGGCAAGAAGCTATTCTATCTTGAAAGATTTTCCAATTTAAATTAAGCATGCAGACTTCATAAATTTCTATCTATCAATAAATATTTGGGGTGTCCGGTGTTCCTACGTACCTTATATGCGGCATCCAGGAATATTAAAGTCGTAATACTTGTTAGCATTGCAAATATTATGGTCATGAATGAAATATGTTATAGATTTTCACTTGAACTGAAGCTATATCTGCTAGGCAAGGCAGTCATATATATGCCTTGATGTTCAAACATAGGAAATGAACATAATGAGGCTGACCATTGTGTATACTAGGTTTTCTTAGCGGCGGCTCAGCTATACTAGTCTAATAAATGGATTTAAAAAAATATATATTTTCTTGAAAGGTCTTAGCTATTATGGTCATGGAATCCTTTTTATTTTTGTAAATTCGTCTTGGCAATTGGCCGTGTTATAGTACTACCTTATTGTTTATGAACTGTGTAGGAACAAACTCTTGATCAGGTGACATATTTTAAGAGTTCAGTTCTTATAATTGTTATTACTTTATGAGGTTTTATTTTAACTGTTCTTGAGTGATTTGATTTGTTCCTTGGTTGATTGTGCAGTGAATGAGTGCACATCGTTCTGATTGTTTTTGAATTTCGATCTTGAATCTCCGTGTCTTTCCTTGCTCTCTGCTCTCTGGTCGCTCTGTGCTTACCGCTCCGCTCTCCGCTCGTCAAGGTAACACAAAAAAAAAATTTTAACACCCGAATTTGTTCACATTGTATCTGCTCACATTTTCCCCGGATTGGCTTTCATGTGCATTAGTTGGTGTTCTTCACTTGATCTATTAAGTTAATGTTGTGTCTTTTGTTTGGTTTAGAAGTTTTTGTTCTCGCTCTTCTCTTACATGCATAGTTTTTGAGGTTATGCTTGTTCTAATTTTAGGTTTATTAATATGTACTATTTCATTTCAACCTTTTAATTGAGCAATTCAAGATTTATATTGATTCCGTATTTGGTTGTTATTCCATGTTTATTTTATCGGTAAAGCATGTCATCCGTATTTGGTTGTTATTCCATGTTTATTTTATCGGTAAAGCATGTCATGATCAACATTATAATACATTAGAATCATGTACTGAGGTAATTACTTTGTCGTTTGATGTTATAGTTGTTAGTAATTTCATATTCATGCACTTTCTATGGATGATTGATTAGTTAGGTGTTGTTGGTTACGATTGAATAGTACCTATAATTACTTAATTTCTACTACTAGTTAGGGTTAGAAACACTAGGATTACTCTTTAAGTGAATGTTGCTATTTCACATTACATTTCTAGAGAATGGAATAAACCTATAACCTTAAGGACGTATGAGTGAACAAGTAGTAGACGCGTTGATACTATGTGGTATTTGTATGCCTCTGATATCGATATAGGTTAGGCGCACGGCCTCAACTTCGATTCCCCACACAACTAAATGTCGGGCTACCGGTGGTCTCGTTTTGCAATCTTAGGGTCTTAAAAATTTTAATTTAAGTGCAAAACCAGGAAGAAAGTGTTCAAACACACATCAAACTGATTTTCAAATCAAATACACAAAACTATGTAGATTAAGCACAAGAAAGAGTTTATATCAAGGATTTCCTATCAACCAAGAGGATGACAAAAGAGATCAGCTTTGCAGAGACTCTTATATTCCTTTGAAAGCCTCAAAGGTCGTTGGATTTGAGAACTTAAGAACAGCCACAAAGCTCTCCTATTGCTCCTTCTAAAAAATCAAATTTCTTCTCTTTGTAGATCTTGAATTTGGGAATGTGTTTCTTCTTCCTTATGTTAAAACCAAGTTTGTGGTGGTTTTATAGTGATAGGAATTCCAATATGACCGTTTATAGCCGTTCTAGGAATCCAGGAAATCAAAAATTCAAATTTAAAGCTTGATTTCCAAAAGTCAAAAATATCTGGCAGTGGCTAATTAGCGCGCTAATACTGGAATTAGCGCGCTAACTGCAGGGACCTCAAAATAATGAGTTTATCCCTTTGTGTTGGCGACCCTTAAACTCGTCCAGGACCTAACCAACCCTTATAAAACATTTAATACATGTTATACAACTCAACTTACATGATAGGTCCATCTTATAGAAACATTGTTCGCCATCTCCTATGCGTAGGAAAATAGCAACATTGACACCAACTTCAGTCCGTGACTGCATTTGCTTGATGATCATGTTTTTTTTGGTATCATTCTTATTCAACATTGTATGGTTTTTTTCTTTTCTTCACTGCTTTTCTTGAATCCCAGCTGGTTTATTTTTATTTTTTTGAGTAGGAACACATGGCTTGTCGCCTTTGGAGCACACAACAGTTTAGATGGGGTGAGAGGATGAGTTCTCGAATCATACTTACATGATAGGTTTGTGCTTAACTTTTTCTTTTTCCCTTTTACCATTCTTGCACTTATGCCATTACTTATCATATGTTCGAATTGAAATGCAAGCCTTTCAAAGCTTGATAAATAATCCAACTCAACTTACATGATAGTTGCATCTTATAGATACATTGTTCGCCATCTCCGATGCGTAGGAAAATAGCAACATTGACCCTCAAACTCACAACAACAACAAAACTTCAGTCCTTGACTGCATTTGCTTCATGTTCATGTCTTTTTTGGAAGCTTTCTTATTCCTCATTGTATGGTTTATTTCTTTTCTTCACTGCATTTCTTGAATGTCATTTGCCATTTTTTTTAAAGTAGGAACACATGGTTTGCCTTGTTTTCGAGCACACAACATTTTTAAATGGGATGAAATTTGAGTTTAGGATCAAATTTGAGCGTGAATGTTGCATTGATGGGAGTTTGGGGGTCAATGTTGCTATTTTCCTACGCATTGATGGGAGTTTGGGGATCAAATTTGAGTTTAGTTTTTTCCTTTTAGCATTCTTGCACTTCACCATTATCCTCTTTCATGTTCCTTATTACCTCTAGTACTCCTCTCTACCTACATATGTGCATAATTGACAAAAGACCACAGCAAACTCAATCGTAAATAAATTTAAAAATAGGTTCGGAGCCGACTTTTTATGTATGATTATTATTAATTTCTATGTTTCTTCAAATCCACCATTTTTCTCATTCGCTTCCAATGTACATCCTTAGTTCAATAATCTCTCCTTTGCCTACTTCTTTCAGGTGCATACTCACTGGTTGTTGCCCTCAGATGGAGAATCAAAAATGCTTCAAACCTGCGTTTTAGTTATTAGATGAAGCCCTTTTTGTGTATACTTCCAAATTTTGGACCTTTTGTGAGTGTTCTTTTTTTTGGGTTGTTCAACGATAGGATTGGTGGTTTTAGTGTATACTTTCAAGTTATGGAGCGTTTGTAATACATGACAATTTTTCATGGATATATAAATTTTTTTGCTAATTTTGAGTTTCACATTTTTCTTGATCTTTTGAATTTTTGTTGATATATATTGTCGATGTATGGATGTGCAATTTGGCTTTTTTTGTGGGATGTTAGCACCCCAAGGAGTTGTTGAGAGGGTGCAAAGGCGATGGAGTAGGTTATATCGGGTTGTATTTTGAATTTTTAGGTGAGAATCAATTGGAATATGTTCTTGTCTCATATTTAAACATTTACGGAAAATTAGAGACGGATTAGCAACGAATTCAAATATTCCGTTGCTATTCCGTCTCTAATTTTCCGAAATATTTCTATCAATCACAAACGGATCGAGACGGAAATAAGAATTCGTCTCGATTCCGTCGCTAATTAGCAACGGAATCGAGAGACGGAATCGAAACGGAATAATCCGTCTCGATTCGTTTCTAATTAGAGACGGAATCGAGACGGACTATTTGCATTCCGTCTCTCGATTTAAATCTCGATTCCGTTGTCGATTAGAAACGGAATCGAGACGAATTCATAAATTTATTAATTCGTCTCTCGATTCGTTGCTAATCGCAACAATCGAATCGAGACGAATGCAATTACAAATGTACCATTTCGAAATAAATTCCATTTCGTTCGTCTCGTTCGTTTCTAATTTCGTCTCTAAATCCGTCTCTAATCGAAACGGATAATTTCCGTCTCTATTCGTCTCTAATCGAAACGGAATCCGTTTTCCGTTTCGATCGTATCGGACGACGTTTTGAGAGGCTTTAACGTGTTCCGTCTCTGTTCCGTTTCTGATTCCAATCAGAGACGGAATTTTCGCAAATCAGAAACGGAAAATTCCGTTTCTGATTTGCGATTTTTTTGTAGTGATTTATCCTAAACTATAGCTTCAAAAAGCCATAATTTTTTAATCAAAGACTACAAACATATCCAAGAACGTCATACTAAAAGATAAATTCAATCCAATAAAAATGAAGGAGTTATTCTCAAAACATTATGACATTATTAAAATTGTGAAACCAATAAATTTGATATTCAACATCAACGTTGGATAGCATTTTTATTAGGAATGAGTCTAAATCTTCACATGTTGCATGGATTAGAGTTTTATTATTATGGCTAAGTTTTCCAATGCTACCAAAATGATTCAATTCAGATTTAAAATGAGGAAAATATGGCCAAATTATAGACACAAGTTCGAAATAAGAATATGTAAAATTTCAACTTTTGCTTTCAAGAACTTAATGAACTTTAAAAATTTATAACAAATTCATTTTTACGCGAAAATAAAAATTCAATATATTAGGTTGAGTAAGGTTTCATGAAGAATCTAAATATCAAATTAGTTTTATGAAAAGAGACTTTAATTAGATCAGACTCTCAGATCTTCAAATCATGTAGAAACTCCAATTTTGACCAAAATCTTAAAAGCTTAAAATTTAAACTTGAAACTTCAATTATATTTTTAAATGGATAAAAGCTAACATAAAATAACATCAATTTCCTTTTCTTATCTAAAGCCATATGATTAAAGACTTAAATCTCACATGTATGAATGAAGATGAGGAGATAATAGAGAGTTTGTTCACCTAAGTTCTTGATCTTCAAGTCTTGATGAATTTAGCTATTTTGAAATCTTGAATTCTCAAATCCCAGCAAGTGTTTTCACCTTGGAATCTTAGTCGTGTCATTGCTCGATTTTGCATAGTTTTGTAAAAAAGGCATGTATTTATAGTTTTGAACTTAACATTACAACCTTACATCTCTATTTGATTGTTCATCCCTATGTAAATCAATCTAAGGCTCATAATCACCCCATTATATATCTCCACAACCTTACATCTCTACTTGACGATTCATCTCTATGTAAATCTAAGGCTCATAATCACCCCATTATATATCTCTACTCACACACACACATACATACGCACACTAACACACTAACACTAACACTAACATAAATCTCATGGATTTTATTTCAACACGTATCTCGAGATATATCTATGATATATGTTTATTTTCATAAACTTAGATACTTTAATTTATTTGATTTGTGAGCTGTAACCCAAATGATTTAATACACATGTTTTTATTCCATTAATATGTTTTGATTTCATTAATATGTGTACATCTTAATTTAATAATCTACATGTATATACACATACACAAGGAAATCACCAAACAAATATACAATACATCTCGCCTTTCGTGCCAAGTTTCGTATTGTGTGCCCTCTGTCGAGCCACGTCACGAGTCGGTGACCCTTAATTAGGGATAAATTAACTATTAGTGATTTGGGTCATTACTATAATGACCCCAATAATCAAATCCTAGTTGTATGCTTTGTATGACGTGACGAGGTGATCAATCCTATGTGACGCACTTAACCAACACTCGGGGTCCGTCACTGAGGTAATAATTAAAGTTATTTTATTTGTGTTTGATCTCATGTAGTACATGATGCCTATCTATTTATAGTGTACACAAGTTTTATGATTTTGACATTCGACATCAATGGACGGAAGTTTACTTCGAGTCGTGTATACGCAATAGCATTGGGTAGAACCATTGTAAATTTCAATATATGGCTAGTTGTTACTTAGGACCTAAATAAAATCAAATAGGTACCTAAGTTATTCTAATAAGACATTTCTAACTAGTCTGAGTATAAAGAAAAAGAAATACTTAAGTTTTATTATAGATCCAAACTAATAGGTTTATTGAGACTAAGTTAGAAGAGCTTATTAAGTAAAACCTGGTCATGGTCAAATTAATTTAAGTAAGGGAAAATGCTAAATTTAGCTCAAAGTTTAGAAAAATACTCATATGGTTATTTATGAGCCTAACTTACCAACTAAATGTCATGAAACATTTATGGGGACATAAATGGATATCATTCTTTTGGTGTATAGATGGACATAGGGATCTCTTTCTTGGAAAACTATAGAAAATTAGTGTGCATCTATGAAGTGCCTCATTAAATAAGGAGTCATAGATCTTCCTAGAGATCTATGAGATCGAAATATACAAAGTTCATCTAGTGACTAGATTTTAATGACTAAGACCATAAAAGGGTTTTTCTTCTCTAAATGCATTAATAGTTGAAAGAAATTCCAGCAAGCTTTATTGTGAGATTTTGTGATTCAAAACTAGAAGGACTTGTGGATCAAAAGAATGAATTGAAGTGTCAAGCGATTCAGATCCTAGGTAATAAGCTTTCTTTCATTTCATACTCAAATAAGGGTGTCTTTGGTTCATGTATATGCTAAAATCTTATGGCTTTTGTTTCTTACTCTTTGAAAGATTTTTATCTCAATTTTAATAATTACAAAGCTCTTGAAGGACCCAATTGATAGGGTCAAAAATTGGTCAAGAAACATAATGTTTATTTGTCTCAATTGGGGGGTCTTTAAATCTTAAGTCATAATGGACTAAATTTGTGTGTCATTGGTTGTTTAATGCATGAAGTTTTAATTTTAAAAAGAATGTCTTGAATGGTTTCAAAAGCTTGACATTTGTGGTTAAGTTTGAGCAAGTTTTGGTGTTTATGTTGTTTATGAATAGCATATGTTTGATGAAATGTCAACTTATTAGTTGAAATACTAGATAGCATAAGTCATTCATTTTTTTCAGAATTGGTTGATTTTTTATGTGTTGTTCTTGGATGTTTAGACATGTTTCTCACCAAAAATCTTGTTTTTTGGATGTGTAGTTTGAGAGTTATGTATTTTCTAACACTGTTGGTCCAAAACTCTCCCAAGTTGAGTTGTTTTGGTATTTTGAGCATAACATTCTCAATTTTAATCGGACTTGAGCTTACTTTACCATTTTGGAAAGATAATACATAGAACAAGTTAAGATCAGTATTTCTTAAAAATTTAGTCATCTTTTTTATCAAAAAATGGCTAAAATCAGTGTTAATCCGTCGAGATATTCCTTTTGCAAGTGTTTGGACGTCAAGATCTCCTTTGGGGGTTGTCACTAGTCCAAAAATAACCAAAGTCTTCAGAATAGCTTGAAATACTATGATTTAGTTTCCACAAGAGTTTCAAGTGATTTCGAAGTGTTTTCAATGGTTTTTCATAATGAGTTTTGAAGTAGGGGAAATTTAACTACTTAATGAGCTGATTTTTAGCGTAAAGTGTTTCGGGGCAACAAATGATATTGGAATCGAACCAAAGTTACCATAACATTATTCAGTGTCGGGTATCATGAGTGTAGTACGGACATGTGGGAATCGCGTTTAGCTTATATATTATTGCATTTACACATAAGTAAACCAGTAAAAGTGTCAACATTATTTATTTTTAACTTCTTATTGTTAATCTCTTGAGAAGCATGTCATACTTGTATTCTATTCTTGTTTTAAGTGACCTAAGGTTTAGGTAATCAACAAGTTGTTTTATCTTGCGGATTAAGCATCCGAAGTCATCGTGGCTTCTCGATAAGGACTATGCAAGGGATAAAGCATATGTCGTCGTGTGGCTTACCTTGATAGCTATTGGAAGTGACTCGAGGAGTCTGCAGTGCCTAAAAAGTTGTGCCGAGGCGATTGGAAGTGGCCTTAGGCCCGCTTTGTCGACTTCAAGCTATGTTTTGGTCTGATGACTTGCAGTTTTGACATGATTACCTATTCGCCTATCTATTTTACTTCTTTTCCATTTGACTTTCACTGCTTTACTAGATTAGTCTATTTATGATGCACTTTACAATTTATTTACAGCTTTCTTTAAATATCATCATGATTTAGAGAATATTGTCATTTATTATTCAGAAATATTGTTGAATCTCTTCTAGCTTTACTCACTGGAATTTTCTCCATCACTGGAGACAATTGTGGGTTCTTGTAGTAGTAAGGTTGAAGATCCCAATATTGGTGACTACCTTTGAGTTTCCCTTCAAGCCGGCTCTTCCTTTATTACTATCGTAGGTATTTTCTATTATACTATACTTGGCATTTTTATACACTTTTTTAGTATGGATTTTTAGAGATACACTTGAGATGCATGTATATAATGCTTATTTCTATTGTCGTCACCTGATATATACATGAGATCTATACTATGCAGGATTTCCACATCTAGGACTTGTCCCAAATTTAATTAATTTTTTTTGTTGCTTTACATCACTTTCCGTTGTGTAATGAATATCGAGACTTGTAAACTAATTAACGAACTTAATTAGCAACCAATGGATGAATAATTCAAATAAGAGGCTAACTAGGCATGTGTTGACTCGTCGAGGATTGACCAAGGGCCCATATAAGCTTAAGTTAAGCGGGGCTCAGTTTGTAAGGAATAGGGTTGCCACAGTCATACTGATAGATTTGTCACGCTAGGTCGCAGGGCGGTATATTGTACGCGTGAAACCAACCGTACTCGAGTAAAGCTTTTCGAGAGTAGGTATCCTGTACGAGTGAAACATTTCATGCTTGAGTAAACTTAAGGCATTCAATATCAATTCTTGGAAGCATGCATTTGAAACAAATCATGTTCATTGTGAACTTGAAACATAAATGGAGGGATACATATAGTTTATGCATGTCTGTTGATTTATTTGGAAATGCAATTACTTATATATATGGCTATATATATATATATATATATATATATATATATATATATATATATATATGGCTCCATGTATCAGACTGGACATTTACAGGAGTGCAGGTCGACGTAGATGTTTACTTATATGACATTCTCGAGTTTTTTTCGATGCATGTTAAAAATATGGTGGACAAGTATGGGAAAGAACAAGATTAAGAAATTTCGGTGATTTCTTTACAATCTTTCGTTTTCTTTGTATATTCAATTAGTTATTATTGTGCTTTGGGCTATGAGGATGAGAGTAGGTCGTAATATTTCTAAGTTACAGTTGTGATGACTTGATGCATGACTTACTTGATATGGTATTCATTTTAAGAATTGGTAATTAATTTTATTATTGTGATGACTATATGAAGTTGTCGACGGATTGAATTATAAGTGGAATAATCAAATGAATGTTTGATAAGTTATAATTTTGAAATATTGAAATATTATGGATATTGATTGAGATGTTAGCACTTCTAGGCAATGTTTCAATGTTGTACTTACAAGTACTTCGAGTCTTTGGCAGCCCATATTAAATAGGAAACATTGCTCGATTTTTCATTAGCAAATGAAAATCTTATTCTAATGATTTTTTAATTCGCTCCATTTAAGCAAACAAATAACTTAAGTTAAACTTGAGAATGTTCACGTATTTCGAGAAGTTTAAAGAACCAAGAACCAAAAAGAGTAAATCATGGAAATTAAAGTAATTAAAGTAATTAGATCGAGATTGTTAGCGTCACTGACAAAAGCATTAAGGCTTGAATCGATTTCAAAAACATATATTAGGAATTGAATTGAAGAATCTTATACTCCCTCCGGATATTTATATAAATCATTTAAGCAAAAACTTCTTGTTCAAAATATAAGTCATTTTCGGAATACAAGCATGTATTTATTGCATTTTTACCTATTTTACTCTTATAGAATTCAAACATTTACAATACTTCAATTTTTTAATTTATTTAATGTCAAATGACATATATGTAAATTGCACTTATAATTAAATTTGCCTTAATTTTTGTGTCTTACCTTGAACGACTTATATAAATGACTAGTCATTTATAAATCATGGGTTTATCCTAATCATGGTGAATTCGTTGAATTTCAATACTGAGATTTGTAGATCTCTTTGTTGCTTCTCTGGTTCTTTGAGCCACAAGCTTTGGACATCAAGTCACAACTCTTCATCCATCATCCAGTATAAGCACTCTGTCAGTCCCTCAATAATATGACCCAAGTAGGTTGGGCTGGGCAACGAGAAACCTAGCAAGTAGTCGAGTTCTAGAGGACTCAGATGGTTCCATGAGGTTTGGTTGCGGGATAGCATGCGGGACGGATAAAGCAGTGCGCAAGCAAGGACGAGGTCGCTCTTTGGCGCGCGCCTAGGCACGGTGCCTGGGCACAGATGATGTGCCTTGGCACGTGCCTTGGCGCGTGCCTTGGCATAGGCACGGGCAAGCCTTGGCAGATTCCCTTGGCACTAGCAAGGTTGCACCTTGGCACGAGCAAGGTCGCGCCTTGGTAGGTTCAGTTGGCATGAGCAAAGATGCGCCTTAGCACGAGCAAGGTCGCGCCTTAACAGGTTCCTTTGGCACGAGCAAGGTCGTGCCTTGGTAAGTTCCTTGGGCATGAGCAAGGCGACATCTTGGCATATTCCTTTGGCATGAGAAAAGTCACGCCTTGGCACGGACAAGGCATACCTTGGCAAGGGTTGACAAAGCTGACTTAGGTGTTGACCAAGTCAAAGTACGATTGGTCCCATTTCTTCATGTTTCCTATTGGAATTCAGGAAACGACTTAACATCTTCTATAAGGATAGGTGTGTTCTCTCCTAGGGGCGGCATGGGCATAGTAGCAAGGAAGACCCTCGAGCATGCCTTGGGCACCATGCCAAGGCAAAACCCACGGACCCATGGTCCAAACCATCCCGAGCCGGTGGGACTCGACTAAGCTCGGCTAACACCCAGGGTGCTTAGGCTTAGCTAGGCACTACCAAGCATTCCATGTCCCTAAGAGAAGCATGGACCAAGTCACCTTGAGGCATGGATGGACCAAGTCAAGGTGGTTCCATGCGGTTGGGTAACTACCTTGGTCATGACCAAGGCATGTCCAAGAATGTCCCGAATACATAGAGCATGTGGAAACTAACCAAGTAGTTATGGCGGTTATGGAACCAAGTGGCAACAAGGGAACAAGGTAGTTGGGTAACTTCCTTGACCATAAGGAGTGGGGTTTTACTTAGTCTACGAATCAATATAATCAGGACAGGTGTCCTTGAAAGTTATATAACTAATTGTCGGTTGATCTATAAATCCATAGGCTCTAGGCTCGAGGAAGCATAGAGTACCAGTGTTGTATTCCCATTGAGAGCTTAATAAAATGTTTCCTTGGTGCCATTATTTGTTGTTCATTTACTTTGAGTATTGGTAGTGTTGAACTAAGGTGGTCATTAGGCACCACAAGTTGGGCTGAGCGAGGAGAATTTTCTTAGGGTAAACCCCTCACTTAATAGCCCTATGACACACTACAACAACAACAACAACAACAACAACAACAACAACAACAACAACAACATAGCCTCAGTCCCAAATTAGCCCTCGGCTACACGGATCAAACTTTTCCATTGTGCTCAATTAAGTGCAATTGATGGTGAGCTTGCAAACCATTCAAAGCATCCTCATTTCGCTACATTCACTTTATGTAATTGTTGTTGCTTTCCGCCCAACATTCACTTCCATAGAGCATACCTGGCCTAATTGCGGTCCTATAAAATCTTCTTTTTAACTTAGTAGGAACATGTCGATCACAAATCACCCTCGTTGCACTCCGTCATTTCTTCTATCCAGCTTGGATTCTATGTGTGACATCATTTTCAATGTTACCATCATTTTGTATGATTGAACCTAGGTATCTAAAGTGGTTTACCCTAGGAACTTCTACTTCCCCTAGTTTTACCACTCCGTCATCTCGATGTCTAGTGTTTCCAAACTCACAAGTGCATGTATTCGAGTTTTCGTCCTACTCAACTTAAAGCCTTTAGATTCTAATGTACAGTTCTATCAAGACAAATTTGCATACACTAATCAAGTCAATGAAATTTGTAGATCTATCTTGGGAAAAGCCATTCTTTTGGGTTTCCAATCACTCTAGCATGCACTCTTTTTTCTTTCTAGAACCCACCAAAGATGATGCTTTTTCTAAATACGAATATCATATGAAGATCTTTTTTCTTTTCTCTATATTTTTCTAATAATCGTCTTACAAGGAAAATCGCCTCCATAGTTGACCTCCAGGCATGAAACCAAATTGGTTCTCGATATTGTTGTTTCTCTCCTTATCCTATTGTCAATTATTCTAGATTTCATAGTGTGACTATGAGTTTAATTGGTAGTTTGAGCAACTTTGAATGTCTCCTTTGTTTTTGAAGAAGCGTGCTTCTTCTCCAATCCATTGGCATTGTGGGTTTTCATCTATTATAGCATCAACTTGGCCATCATTAAACAAACTATCAAAGTAACTTCTCCATCTCTACTTAATATCCTCCTCGCGCGTTAAAACATTTTGATTTTCGTCCTTAATACATCTTACATGACTTAGGTCTTGTTTTTTTTTATCTCTTAATTTGGCTAGCCTATATATATATTTTTCGCCATCTCTATTACCTAACTTTGTATATAAATCTTCCATAAAATTTGTTTTAGCTTGACTAACTACTTTTTTAGCTTGTTTTCTAGCTTCTCTATATTGATTGTACGCATCTTCATCTTGACACTTAGGTATTTTCCTATACATATCTCTTTTAGTCTTAATTGGCCGTTGGACATCCTCGTTCCACCACCATGTTTCCTTCTTTGGAGGTCCCAAGCCCTTAGATATACCTAATATGTTTGATCCCACCCTCCTTATGCAACTACTCATTTCTAGCCACATTGTATTAGCATCTAAGTCAAGATTCCAAACATTTTCCTTTAGTAGTTTTTCTCTAAACTCTACTTGTTTACTATGTTTTAGGTTCCACCACTTTATTCTCGTTGTGTTAGCTTAATATCAAGTACTACTAACTTATGTTGGGTTTGCGTCTCTACATAGTTTTCTATCTATTTTTCTTGTTAAAAGAAAATCTATTTGACTCTTGTTATGGACTCCCTCTTCCTAAAACTAGTATTTGCTAAGACAAGATCATATCTTTGAAGCAAATTCTAAAATTGATTCTCTTTCTTCATTTCTATTACCGTAACCAAAACCTCCATGAACTCTCTCAAACCCATCTTTACTTACCCCGACATGCCCATTTAAATCTCCTCCAATAAAAATATTTTTATCTAATGGTATACTCTGCATAAATCCATCCATATCATCCCAAAACTTGTGTTTAATGCTCTCGCTTAATCCTACTTGTGATGCATATGCGCTAAGTATGTTAATTTTTTCGTCTCCAATAATTAATTTAACTAGAATCAATCTATCCCCCATTCTTTTAACCTCTACGACCTTATCCTTATAATCATTATCCACCACAATTCCTACTCCATCGCATTTTCTATCTATACCAGTGTATCACAATTTAAACCCTGTGTTTCCTATTTCTCTACTCTTTTCTCCTACCCATTTTGTCTCGGAGGCAAGCAATATTGACTCTCCTTCTAATCATGGTATCTACTAGTTCTATTGACTTCCCCAGTAAGTGTTCAATTTTTCCTCCCCTTTGTTATTTCCATTTTGTCTAAAAGATCTAGTGTTCGTATCTATGAGTTTTGAACTAGCTTCTTTACCCGCACCCGTCCTTTGTGTGGGAACCCTTGCTCATTTTTCTTCACATGGACTAACTTCTTTACCCACACACGTCCTATGTGTGGGAACCGTTGCTCATTTTTCTTCACACCCAAAGCGGCAATGTGAACACACACCCTTTCTCATTTCTCACTACACCCGGCTCCGATGCGGCTACTGTCGCTAGGTGGGAACGCCCCAACGTATATATGTTTGATCCATTTCATGAAAAGTAACAAAAGTTTTACGCTGGCTGTCAACCTATCGCAACCCTCCTCCTTTATCCGGACTTGGGACCGGCTATGTAGCGCACATAGCGTACAACATAGGTGGAGTTATGTCCCAGGAGATAAATTTGCAAACCCTAATCAAGTCATTGAAATTTGTAGATCTCTTCAAGCCATTCTTGGGTTTCCAATCACTTCGATGATGATGCAATCCAAGACCTAAGGCCTCATTTGGTTAGGGGTGGAGTTATGTCCCAGGAGAACTTACAGAGAGTTGGGAACTAATCTTATTTGGTTGCCCAACTTGCCTGCAAGTTATCTCCCAACTTACACCCTAGGGTGTGAGATATCTCCCCACCACCCCTAGGGAGTTATCTTTAGGAGTTGTGGACACAATTACCCCTCATTAATAACTCATTTATTACCCATCTCTTACTTGTTTGAAAGTTATTTATGTCAATTCATATTTTTTATTGTTTAAAAATCTAAAACTTCCTACAAGTTTAAAGTTGAACCAAACATGAAAATATTAACTCCAATGAGTTAACTCCTAACTAACACTGTAAGTTTGCAAAAATGAACCAAACAATGCCTAAATTTGTGCCAAAATTCCTGCATGTTTTAGTACGAGCACTTTAGCAAGAGCGGAGATGAGGAAAGCAGTGATGGCAGTGTGCGCGCTAAGAAAGCAAGTCTTAGGAGTTGGAGCGACCATGAGAGCGAGAGGGCGATTTCGATAATTCGCACCAATGTTTGGCCAAGGATAGGGCGGGTGAGGGTGTATTTCAACTAGACCGCAAAATACTTCATGGCGATGCTCGACCTAAAGCCCGACTCTGGGCATGGCTGGGGTGGGTGACCACCCCGGCCCACCCCACCTACGCACTACAAAAAATGGTCAATTAGAAATGGAATTAGCAACATAATTTATTTCGTTGCTACGAATAAATAATTAAAGACGGATTTGAGAGGGAATCATTTAGAGACGGAATAAGAGAGATCAGAGACGGAAAAAGACACGAAATAGAGACGAAATTAAATTCGTCTCAAAATAATGGCACCAAAGTTCCTACCAAAAGTTGAATTTCTTGTAATCGTTTGTTACGTCTTGAGATTCGTGTGTGCTTCGATGCGAAGATTTGTAAATAGGGGACGGATGTCTTGCCTCTCTCACTCAACCCGCCATTCTCACCACTCTCTCCCTCCTCAAATCTCTCTCTTAACCTGCCATTCTCACCACTATCTCCCTCGTTTGTTCTCTCTCTCTCGCGATCGTCAACTCTCTCTCTCTCTCTCGCGACCATCTCTCTCTCTCTCTCTCGACCGATTCTCCGTCAACGTTGAGTCTCTCTCTCCCCGCAATATGCCTCTCAAACCCTGAAATCGCTCCCGTCTGCCGGAGTTGGGGCTTCTGACGTCGCTACGAGTGGACTTTGCGTATGTCGGAGGTGGTGCCAACTGCCGTCCCTACTGTGCAGCCCCCACCGTTGGTCATCGTTGTTCGTCGTCGCGTTGGAGGCCAAGGTTGTCTGCCTTGGCCCTCTGCCGCCGATGGCTGTGCAACCCCCGCCGCCATTCGCCGCTCTTCGTCGCTGTCGTGGAACGCTCTTCGATCGTCGCGCGCCTGGCCTCTCGCGCATTGGTTGTAGCCGCCTCGTAGCCATTCGCCGCTCTTCGTTCGCGTCGCTTAGAGCATCTACCGCCTCGGGTGTGCGTGCGATCCCCCGCCTTTTCGCCGGTATTCGTCGTTGTCGTGGAACGCTCTTCATCGCTACCTTGGAAACCATCATCGTCGCCCTCTACCGCCGCTGCCTGTACAGCCCTCACCACTGCTCATCGCAGTTCGTCGCTGCCAAGTGAGGTAATCTCTCCATTGATATACCGTTTTTGATCAATTTGCAAATATTAGAACCAAAATAAGAACACATATTTGCGCTAAACTAAAGATGATGAGCGTTTGATTTCCAATAAGTGTCGAATGAAGAAGATGATCACAAAGTATAACAAAAACATAACCATTGATCTATGAATTAATTGAATCAAAAGATAAACAAATGTACAATTAGATTAATACTTGTATTTTTACCACAATCAGCAATTCAACAATGAAAGAAATAAAAGTGATAATTTCTACTTACAGACTTCTCATTTAGCAATGATCCGAAACTAAGATTGTTCCATTTTAACGAATGATTTTTAAAAATTAAAAGCTATTTTTCCAATTTGAAGTTGAAGCATAAACCATCAATGCCTTGAAGAAATGGACTTTGAATCATGAAATAAACACTAAAGATACAACATGTTTCTTTTACAAACAAATAAGACTACATAGTTTTATATAGTATTTTGAAGATGATAGCAATTTTATTCCGATAGTTATTTAGATTATGGATGAGATCATGGATTCAAATTGAAATATTTAACTTTATATGCTTTATCATTGTAACCATTGCAGCTTTATGCATAACATTGTCATTTTTTTCTTCAATATTACAATGATTAAAAAAAGTACATGTGTAATACATATAATAACGTAGAAATAAGAAAATAAAATGTTTGGTTTACTAGGAAAACAAACCAAATAGAAGTTTTGATACCCTTGTCCCCATTTGTCAATCATGTTAGGAGAAAGCAACCGAATAAGATCAATCACTGTAATATTTGGTAAACCATTCAATGTCCTAAACTAAACCTCATTTTAAAATCATGGTCAGCGCAACAAGGTGTGGAATGTGAGTTTGGAGCGGCCGAGAGCCGATATAGGCTACGAATTACGTGCATTTGAGGTAAGTAAAACCTTTGAGGCAATTCTCTTTATTTCATTTCCATTTATGAGTTGACATTAAATCATTTGGATTGTTTTACTACCGATCTGATATTGGTAATGTCATGCATTGTGTATTACTGTCTATGATTTATTTGGCTAAAATAATTGTGTTAAAAATTGTCGCATAGCATTCTTTGTCTTGATTTCATTCTATGATTGAATTCATTTAATGTAGTTAACCTACGAGGCGATGTACTACAATATGGCGGGTGAGTGTCCCAAAGGACATGTCTATGGTCTCGGGTCGTTAGGGAGAAAGAAGAGAAGATATGTAGATCCTGGCGTTAGCACATCCTAATTGCCGGAGATGGTGCCATGTTCAGAGTTCGATAGTGTTGTCGAGCAATTATGACAAGTCGTGGTGTTTATGCAGAGGTAATTTGGGATAACCATAGATGGAGCAAGCCTATCTCAGCCACAGCCGCCACCACCACCACCATGAGCAGCAGCAGCCACCTCAAATAGATCCCGCTTATCCACCACAGCAACAAGATAATGTTGATCGAGATACGCAAGATTGACTTAAAATAGATGAGCAGCTCGGTGATACTTATGTATTTTTCTTAGTTTTTGTGTTACTTTTGAGATGATAATTTTGCTTTTGTACATATCTTTTACAGTTGTTTATATAACTTTTACATTGATAGTTGTTTTTGTGCATATTTACAAGATTAAAAGTTTTTGTGGTTGATGTTGAACAATAGGATTGGTGGTTTTTGTGAATATTTACGTTTTTTGAACATTTACTATACTTGACAAGTTTTTGTGGATACATAAATCTTTTTCAATGTCAAATTGTACTTTTTTCCCTCATTTTAATCTTTGGTGTTGATATACATTGTTGACACATGTATGGCAAATTCTTATTTTTGGGGGAATGTCAGCACCCCGAAGGAGTTGTGGAGGGGGTGGAGAACTAAGGTGTGATGCTTGTATTTTGGGTTTACAGGTTATGGAGAACCAATTGCAGTGTGTTGCTGGTAGTGAGAAGAATAAGAAGATTACAAACGGAATTTAGATGGATTAGCAACGGAATTCAGAGATTTCGTTGTTATTCCGTCTCTAAATAGCAAAGAACATAGTCCACTAAACTGGGTATTATTACAGAAAATAGAGATGGATCAGTAATGGACTTCAAACGGGTAGAAATGGAACGACTAAATTACGTTGATAATCCGTTGCTGATCACCAACGGATCAGCAACGAAATTCAAAAATGTCATTGTTGTTCCATTGCTGATCAGCGACGGATTAGCAACGGAATATCATTATGTCTGTTGTTGTTCCATTGCTGATCAGCAGCGGAACAACAACGGATTATTTGAAGTCTGTTATTGATCCATTGCTGATCAGCGACGGATTAGCAACGGAATGTGATTGCAATTGTCCCCTACAAATAAATTCCATTTATGTTCCGTTGTTGATTCGTGTCTAAAGTCGTCTCAAATTCATCTATATTCAGTCTCTAAGCAGCCACGGAATCCAGATCCATTGTTGAGTAAATTAGCGTCGACCGTTTTAGAGACGAAAATAAGTCCATCTCTGATCCGTTGCAGAATACACTGAACAACGAAATTTATTATAATCAGTAATGGATATTTCCTTCTCTGATCATCTATTTTTTATAGTGACACCCACACCCACACCCAAGACCCCCTAGACTCTTGATACATGTCATCCTAAGGTTCTTTTTTTTTCAAGAAAAAATTAATTTGAGACTCAATTTGGGAATTGCTAAATCGGATATTTTTAGGCTCGTGACATTTTTGCTACACATTTGTTGGGATTCATTAGAAATTCATTGAAATATGCAAGCACACGTCTTAATGCATATTGAATGGATCCTATAACAACAAGGTACTTGGTAAATGTATGTAGAAAATGTCACACAATCATTTCTTTTTAATGTTCTCTCCGCTCATGTTATTTTTTTATAATCTCAAAGTGGTTAAATAAATTTTAGATTTATACCAACTAAATTTAGTAAAATCAAGATCTAAACAGCTTTTTTCTTTTTTCTAATTCAAAACTAAACTATATACATTTTCTTTGACTCAACTATATGCATGTTCTTTTCTTAAATACACATATATTAATATTCTTTAAGAAAAATACACATATATGTCTATGTATAAAATTATAATAATATTAATTCTAGCACTATAACATCTACGTCAAAGATTAATATTTAAGGAAGAACCAACATATGTATAGTTTAAGTGGCTCGATATTCGACTCCCCTTAAATATTAGCTAGTCCTGAGTTTGAGCTAGCCTCACGTATCGAAGTATCATCCATTTAGAGAGTCAAAACTTCTCATGGGTCAACTATGGCTCAAGCTCAGGATAATCGATCGGTTAGTTTTGATATCAAGTCGTTACAAAAAGAATTATTTAAAAAAGTCAAATATAAAAGACCTTAAATTTTTATTTCGCCCTAAGCCCTTAAAATAACAGGACTGGCCCTGCTCAACCTTTTCGCGAAGATGTGACTCGAATGATGGCTTCGAGGCCCAAGCAGCTCTTCGGCCCCTGTTGTTATCCTAGCAATGGTTAAAACTTAAAATGCACTCATTAATGGGCATTACATCGCTCATAGCACATAAGAACGAATACACCTCGGGATTTGCGTGCATGACATTACGAAGTTGCATCGCATGACTGTGAGAAGGCAGGGTGCATTCTAATGTGGGATGGTGATGTATCATGTATTCAATGATCTCCTATATTAAGTCCAGGACTTGGAATATGAAGCGTCACGACGTGATTTTGCAATCAAATAATATAGTGATATTGACATAACGACTATTGATCGGGACATGTCGTTGAGGACGCACGACCTGCAAGCAGTTTCTCGTAGTCTTTTTCTTTGACCTGCCTCACTTGCGAAGGAAGAAAGAGCTTTATGGGTCCCAATCAAAGCGGCCATTTAGTCAGTTGGACTGGATGCCTGGAGTATCTATCAATAGCAAGAGATGAGCATACTTTTAAAAAAAAAAAATTATTGCGTACATATTGTTGTGAAATATGAATGACCATACATGTACATAAATATATCGTGTAGTCATATAACTTGTATTTCTCACTTAATAATACTTTCACTTGTCTATATATTGTCATGTTACTTGTAACCATTTTCAATGTACACCAACTCTTCCACGTATTGTCAAATTACTTGTAATGTGTTGTATGACATGGGGTGTATGTGTTACTTGTACACATTGTATAAAGTACATTTATCATCATCACCAAATGACATATATAAAGGGCATCAACTTCATTGTAAAACACACCAAGTTGAATGAAAACTTCTCATTCCAACTATCTCATTTCTTTTCTTCTCTTTTGTAGTGGTGGTTTGTAGTAGTAGAAGTTTTTAGTCTTATATTTCTTTCTCTAGTTCTTAGCAAGTTCAAATTCAATTTACAACACGTTATTAGCACGAGTTTGCTCTAGCATTAAGGAGATCTTGAAGTTCAAAAAGGCTTGTTAAGAGACAAAGCTAGGAAGGTATAACTTTTGTTATTTAAATAAGTTCAATTTATTTATATATTATCATGGTTGCTTCCTTTTATTACATGCATCACTTTTATATGCATATTTTATTCATATACTATACATTATAACGTCACCGATTGCGAAAGTATGCTCTGTAGTTAGTCTTGTACGATCTTCTACATCAGAAATCAAAAGTCAATATGTGACATAACTAGTTTTCTCTTAAAACTACAAACGATTAGTTATTGTTCTATTCTTGATTTTATAATACAAATAATGCTATAAGTTTGAGCTGATAGTGGGTAAGTCTTGTCCCCGGTAAAGTTAAACATTGAAAGGGAGACAGGTTATCTCATTCGAGGAGGCATGGTATTAAGCAGACTTTGTCTCGCCACCCAACCTGGAGGTTGTCCCACCAACTCATACGAATAGTACATTTGATTATTAATGAATCAAGTTGTGAACATATACTTAATCATATGTTATATTTTTTTTTTACATAAAAGAAAAGAGAAAATTATTTTATATTATATTTACTTTCAAAATATTAATCAATCATAGTTGAATTTTTTACCTTATTATAATTCTTGTCATGATAATTAGATATTACAAATTATGAATAAAGCTTGCATCTATGCAAGGTTGTATGTCATACACAATCATTTGTCAAAATCTCTTTAGAGATTTGAAAAGTGAATATTTCATATATCTTTTCACCCTATGGAGTTATAAATATATAAATACCAAAAAAGGTTATACTCCAAAAGCTCAAAATGAGCGGTTGAGTCTCAAGCTACAAAATTTAATCAGTCAAATATTAATTATAATTCCACAATTTTAATTACCTCTATGTTGAGGCTACGTGGAAATATGACTGATGAGACCATAACAATAAGGTCACGTGGTCCGCCTTGATTTATTACTGCAACAAATATCGAGTGCGCACATCAATCCAATAAATATTAAGGATTAATCTCTTTTCTCACGGTAGTTGAGTAAAATAATGAGATATTATAAATATAATATCGCTCCCGTCCAATTAGTTCAGCTACAAATTAAGAAGCATATGTTGCATATAATGATCATGATCACAATAATAAACTTATGGACGCGGAAAATGTGAAAATATCAGGTAAATATCGTATTGACAATTCCACCAAAAATTGGAAAAAAAAAGCGGTGCACCACTATAAATGGTAAATAATTATTGACAATGAGCGCTCATAATTGTGACATTTTTTTGGTCGTATATGAAAGGCTATTTTGTCTAAATATTGTCATATATATACCCGAATATTTTTGTGACCTTTACCATGCCTTCAAAATCAAAGGCAAAATATTATGAATTTTATCAATGAAATATGACTCTTTTCTAATTTTTCAAACATTATTTGTCCAGATGGATCAACAAATCACGTATTCAAATCATGAATCAAATAAGATCGATTTATGTCTTGTTGATTGTGCTACAACGCACACAATCCTTAAAAAATAGAGAATATTTCTTCTATTTGAACTTAGCTGAGGATAATGTTCAAACAATATCTGACATCTCCAATTTGATTAATGGCTCTGGAAGAGCAAATATTATGTTGCCTGGGGGAACAAAAATTCATATTGACAATGTCTTATACTCTAAAAAATCCAGAAGAAATTTACTCAGCTTTAAAGATATTCGACAAAATGGATATCACATTGAAACCATGAACGAAAATAATAGAGAATTTCTCTATGTCACATTGGTTTCAAATGGGAAAAAGAAGTGTTAGAAAAACTTCCAGCTTTATCCTCTGGATTATATTTTACTCATATAAGGCATGTCGAAACGAATGTCGTCTTAAATAAGAAAATTAATGATCCAAAGACATTCATATTATGGCATAACCGGCTTGGTCATTCAGGATCATTAATGATGCGAAGAATAATTAATAATTCGCAAGGACAATCTTTAAGGAGTCACAAAATATTTTTAGGTGGTGATTATAATTGTGATAGTTGTTCTCAAGGTAAATTGATAGTTAAACCATCCCCAAGTAAAATTGTTGTGGAATCCTCAATTTTCTTAGAACGCATTCGGGGAGACATATGTGGACCTATTCATCCTCACTGTGGACCATTTAGATATTTCGTGATTTTGATAGATGCATCAACTCGGTGGTCACATGTTTGTTTGCTTTCAACCCGCAATGTTGCATTTGCTAGACTTTTAGCACAAATCATTAAGTTAAGAGCACAATTCCCTGACAACCCAATCAAGGACATCCGTCTTGATAATGCCGGAGAATTTCAATCTCAAGCATTTAAAAATTATTGCATGTCTATAGGAATTACCATTGAACATTATGTTCCACACGTGCATACCCAGAATGGTTTGCCAGAATCTTTGATCAAGCGCATTCAATTAATTGTAAGACCTTTAATCATGAGAACTAAGTTATCAACTTCAGTTTGAGGACATGTAGTCCTTCATGCAGCATCTATCATTCGTTATAGGCCTACTGCATACCATGAACATTCCCCCATGCAACTCATTTTAGGTCAACAACCAAATATTTCACACTTGAGAATTTTTTATTGTGTAGTGTATGTTCCTATACCACCTCCCAATAGAATTAAGATGGGTCCACAACGAAAACTTGGGATCTATGTTGGATTTAACTCATCGTCCATTATAAGATATCTTGAGCCTTTAACAGGGGATTTATTTACTGCACGTTTTGTTGATTGTCACTTTGATGAAATAATTTTCCCACCATTAGGGGGAGTAAGAAACCAATTCAAAAGGAATGGCGCGAAATTGTTTGGAATGCATCAACTTTATCGCATTATGATCCACGCACAAATCAGTGTGAACTTGAAGTTCAAAAGATCATTCATTTGCAACAAATCGCAAATCAATTACTTGATGCATTTAATGATGCAAAACAAGTGACAAAATCACATATTCCAACTGTAAATGCTCCTGCAAGAATTGATGTCTCCGTGCAACAAAATGCACAAGAACCAACGAAACGCTTAAAACGTGGAAGACCGATTGGTTCAAAAGATACAATTCCTCGAAAGAGGAAAACGAGAGTAAAAATAAATACAAATCAAAATACTCCTGAGAAAGCATAAGAATCCTTTGATAAGGGTTTGTCAGAACAAGTTGATTCTCACGAGCAACAACTTCCTTTAGAAAAAAGAGGAAAAAGATGAAAATAATGAGATCTCAATAAATTATTTAAACTCTGGTAAAATTTGGGATCGAAATGAAATTGTTCCTGATGATATATTTGCTTTCAATGTGTCCTTTGAAATATGTGAAAATGATGATGATCCAGAACCACGATCAGTGGACGAATGTCGAAAAAGACATGATTGTCAAAAATGGCAAGATGTTATCCAAGCGGAGCTAAACTCGTTAAGGAAACGAGAGGTTTTTGGATCGATTGTCCAAACGTCAGATGGCGTAAAACCTGTTGGATATAAATGGGTATTTGTACGAAAGATAAATGAAAAAAATGAAGTTACAAGGTACAAAGCAAGACTTGTAGCTCAAGGTTTCTCACAAAGACCTGACATCGATTATGAGGAAACATATTCTCCTGTTATAGATGCAATCACATTTCGGTTCTTGATAAGCCTTGCAGTTTCTGAAAAGATTGATATGCATTTAATGGATGTCGTTACAACATATCTGTACGGACCCTAGACAGTGAGATATATGAAAATCCCAGATGGATTTGTAATATCAGATGAAATAAAATCAAAACCTCATAGCATGTATTCTATAAAATTACAAAGGTCTTTGTATGGATTGAAACAATCCGGACGAATGTGGTACTAACGTTTTAGTGATTATTTACTGAAAGAAGGATACGTAAATAATCCGCTTTGCTCATATGTCTTCATTAAAATATCATCAACAGGATTTGTGATTATTACTATATATGTTGATGATTTAAATATAGTGGGAAACCACGACGACATCGTTAGAACATCCGAATACTTGAAAAAGGAATTCGAGATGAAAGAACTTGGAAAAACATGACTTTGTCTTGGTTTGGAAATTGAACATTTTTCAAGTGGAGTACTTGTCCATCAATCAAATTATATTGAAAAAATATTAAAAAGATTTTATATGGACAAGGCACATCCATTGAGCTCTCCAATGGTTGTCAGATCACTCGAAGTGGATAAGGATCCATTTCGACCTCATGAAAGTGATGAAGAACTAATTGGTCTGAAGGTACCATATTTAAGTGCAATTGGTGCACTTATGTATCTTGCAAATTGTACAAGACATGACATTGCTTTTACTGTCAACCTATTTGCAAGATACAACTCTTCACCAACTCGAAGACATTGGAATGGTGTTAAACATATTTTTCGATATCTTTGAGGAATAAGTGGAATGGGTTTATTTTACTTGAGATGGGTAAAATTGAATCTCCAAGGTTATGCTGATGCTGGATTTTTATCTGATCCCCACAAGGCCCGTTCTCAAATGGGATATGTATTCACCTATGGTAATACTGTTGTATCATGGAAGTCAGTAAAGCAAACTATGGTTACTACTTCTTCCAATCATTCTGAAGTATTTGCAATTCATGAAGCAAGTCATGAATGTGTATGGTTGAGAAACATGATTGAACTTATTCAAAAACTATGTGGATTGCCTTCAATAAAAGATTCTCCAACCATATTATATGAAGATAATACAACATGTATTGCACAATTAAGTGAAGGATCATAAAATGGGACAAAACAAAACATATTTCACCAAAATTCTTTTATGCGCGTGAGCTTCAGAAGAGTGGTGAAATTGATGTCAAACAAATCCGATCGAGTGATAATCTTGTTGATTTATTCACAAAAGCCTTACCAACTACGACATTTAAAAGACTTACATATGGTATTGGCTTGTGTAAACATAAAGACATTGCAAGTAAAAAAATTGAACAAGTTTCACCCATGTTCACATGAGGGGGAGTTATTGATTAGTGTATTGCTCTTTTTTTCCCTTAGCTATGATTTTATCTCATTGGGTTTTCCTAGAAAAGTTTTTAGTGAGGCAATCTTAACAATATTATACCCATCTTAATATTTATGAGAATAGTGTACTCTTTTTCTTTTACTATATTTTTCCTACATGGTTTTTCTTAGTAGAAGTTTTAACGAGGCACAATCTCTAAGCAAGTGTCATCCAAGGGGGAGTGTCGTGGAATATGGATGACCATACATGTACACCAACATATTGTGTAGTCATGTAACTTGTATTTCTCACTTAATAGTACCTTCACTTGTCTATGTATTGTCATGTTACTTGTAATCATTTCTAATGTACTCCAACTCTTCCATGTAATGTCAAATTACTTGTAATGTGTTGTAGGACATGGGGCGTATGTGTTACTTGTACACATTGTATAAAGTACATTTATCATCATCACCAAATGGTCTATATAAAGGGTGTCAACCTCATTGTAAAACACACCAAGTTGAATGAAAACTTCTCATTCCAACTATCTCATTTCTCCTCTTCTCTTTTGTAGTAGTAGTTTATAGTAGTAGAAGTTCTTAGTCTTCTATTTCCTTCTCTAGTTCTTAGCAAGTTTCAATTCAATTTACAACAAAGGAGTAGAGAAGAAATGAGATAGTTGGTGCTCAAGTCTGATAACTTGAAAGACTAGCTATTGAGTGTGCAACTCGGTTCCAATCTCTAGTTACGTAACAAAACGGGTCTCCATTAAGTAGTGCACTGAGATTGATGATATTAGTAATCAATGGTCCCAACATCACACCTTCCCGAATTGCCAGACATTCGGCTGCCTCAACTGAGTAATTCCCTTCATTTTTCTTCGCAAAAAGGCCCAAGACAAGACCTTCGTGGTCTCTATTAAAAAAAAAAAAAAAAAAAAAAAAAAAAAAAAACGTTTGGGGTACAATGGCACATTAAAACGTACATCACGTTCTAACAGATGTCTAATGCACCTCATGATGCGATGCTTGTGCTTCTCGAGGTGCATCGCATGGATGTCAGAAGTCAATGCCCGTAATGATGTGCGATTTGTGGCACTGCCCCAATTTTAGAGGGCCGCTAAGGGCACCCCACCTTTTCATGAAGGCACCTAACTTATTTGTAAAAATTCCAGCAAAAATGAAAAAGACCATTTTGCCCCTGTATATATAATCGTTCAAACCCTACAAACCATTTTGACAAAGAGTTAGGGCACCTCACCACCAAGCTTGAACCACAAAGCCACATTGCGTTTGGCGAGCGTTGATCGATTCTTGCGGATTGACATCATCTGACAGGGAGGTAACAATGGTTGACAACCATATGATGGTTTTTTAGAACAGTTTAGTTGTGTAAAACTGTGAAAATGATGATTTGTTCGTCAACGTAGGCTTTGGTAATTTCTTCAAATCCGAACTTGTTTCCACTATATAATGGAGGATTGTACTGCTTCGGTGCCAGAGGAGGTCGTACTTGAGGTAATTTTATAAATTTATTGTGTTTTTTTTGCGGTTATTCGAAGTTTCTGTCTGGGTGAGCGATTGTTTCGGCCTCGCAGGACCGAGATGTATAGTAATGTCTCGGTCATAGAGGACCGAGAGGTTTCACGTAGGTCACGGTATGGTACGACTGAAAGTAATGAGTAACTCTCGGTCGTACGTGAGCGAGACTCTGAATGAAGTTTCGGACCTGTACAACCGAGAACCTGTGTTTTTGGATTTTTTTGTGATTGTGCTGTACATTTTGGTCGATTATAATGTTACACTGTTTGTATTGCAGGTAATGCCGGTATCTAGTAATTTTCCAGACTACAAGGACACTTTTATACCTTGTAAGCCATTCCCCTCTCGAGAAGCGGCTATTTCATGGCTTCAAATGATTAGTGGTGAGAACAAGTTTGTGTTAGTAACGAAGCTCTCGGATGCCGAGGGCATTAAGCGCAGGGGAAGGGTGAAACTTGCTTGTGAGAGGTCTGGGACATATAGGGGACTGGCTCAGAGAGTAGGGAAGGGGAAAACGGCCAAAATTTTAAAGAAATCAAGAAATGATGAAAAGGCGAGGACTCCAACTGGTACGAATAAATGTGGATGTCTTTTCTTAATTAACGTAAAGGAAAATGCTAACTTCTTATGGTATGTCACTGTGATATGTGGGAGGCACAATCACGACACCGCAGGAAGATTGGATAAGGGGGAGCAGGAAGTTGAGGATGCGGGGGGAGGACTGAAATTCAGCAGCTCAAGGAGATTAGTCCACCTTCGTCTTTTGTGGAGTGCGAGCAGGAAGTTGAGGATGCGGGTGGGAGGACACCGGGGTCTCCAATCGGAGGCAAGGCAGTGTCGAAGAGAAAACACGATGATGACGATTCTTCGACGAGACGGGTGGAGAACGGATTTGAGTCCTCCCGCTCCACAAAAGAGGTCTCCACTTTTAGGTAGAAGAAAGGCAAGGTTGTTCCACAAATGCGTCGTGCCAGTCGACGCACGCAAAGTGGATCTAACATGGCTTATGGTCATTACTTAGAACCGGATTGGTTGCCACATGTTGAGGGCATTATCGATGTGGTTTCCGATGGAGATTGTGGATATCGGTGTATAGCCTCTGGGCTTGGACTTGCCGACGTAGACGGGTGGAGGATTGTGCGTAGAAGGATGTACGATGAGATTATCGGGTATGAAGACCTTTGGCGGGAAGTGCTTGGCTCGAGTTTTGAGACTGTCAAGAATGCGGTGCATTGCCAAGAGAAGCAAGTGGGGGCATCTTTCAAAGAATGGTTGACACTTCCAGACATGGGATTGTTAGTATCCACCGCATTCAATGTCATTCTCGTCAACCTCTCGCATGGGAGTGCCTCCACATTCCAACCTCTACGTAGTGCTCCACCGTCGTCGTTGCACAACAGACTTATCATTGCAATGACAAATGAAAGGAATATCCATTGGGTTAGGGTAAGTTCTATAATTTTTTGTGAATTGTTTTGTTTACCCCTTAATCGGCTTTGTGAAAATATCTTCTATGTTCTACTGTTCACTTTGACATGTGAAGTTGCGTGTGAATGCACCGTTACCATCTTTAAATCCATCGTGGGATCGGTACGTTGAGGACTGCGCCAAAGGTTGGCGAGATGGATTCGTATTTCGAGACATCGCGCCCATTGCAACTGCTGATGAAGCCACCATACTGTTGTAGATTTAGATACACCAGTAGTGTAAAGCTTGTACCTAGAAACCTTGATGGCTAAACATTTAGAAATTTTGCCGAGTTACTCGAATGTTCTATGGATATACAAATGTTGTCTTTGTATTTTAATTGTTGTTTACTTATGGATGGACACTTGTAGAGTCGGTTTGAATGTTACGGAGATTTATAATTAATTAAGTTTCGGTGCAAATTGTCGTGCTGGATTTTCAATCTTGTATAGTTAGTTTGACATAGCACAAAAAAAATTTACAAAAAGTAATGTTCAAATTCATCCATTTCTGATGTCTCGGTCAAGCAGGTTCGTGAAACAACCCATATTTTCGGTCACCCATGACCGGTCGCCCATGATCGACAAGTAGTCCAATATATCGGCAGTGTACAACCGAGTCCAATAGCAAGTTCTCGGTTGTACACCACCGAGATGGATTGACCATTTCAATTCGCCTTACTCTCGTCCTATGACGACCGAGCCTATTGCGACCCTCTCAGATATGTACAACCGAGAGTAGGAGCAAATTCTCGGTTGTACACCACCAACGCCACATGACCTATCACTAACTGTAGCTCTCGTCATGTCGCGGCCGAGATAACTGAAGTATTCTAGGTCATGCGTAGCGAGATCTGTCAACTCTTCGGTCTTCGTGGCCGAGACGCGAGTTCTCAAAATATTAGCTTCGTCTCGGCCATGCTTGGCCGACAACAGTTGACGATCTCTCGGCCGTGTGGCCGAGAACCACGATTTTCAATTTTTTTACATTTGAACAAACCGCCACACACACATTACAATACTCTACCAAATGTAACTTAACTCGACGATCTTCAATGTGTTTGTACGAGCCCTAATTTGGAGACGAAATCGCCCACACCCCGACCCTACAACCGAGAAAACTCGAACAACGAAGGAGAAACACACGGCGAGGGACGGAGAACACGATTTCGGGGATTCCTCTCACTGGTCGGTTGAAAACAAATGGATTCTTCCACAAGGAGTTCGGTAAAAGTGGTGGTGGAGGTGGTGGGGTGCTCAGGGATTTCCACGAGGGGTAGTTTCGGTATTTCGGGTCTAATTTTTGGGTGCCCCAGGTAAATCTGGTTGTGCCCACGTTAACTGGGTGCCCTCATTAAATGGTGGGGTGCCCTTAGCGGCCCTCCAATTTTAACATGCCATTCATTCATCCATCCATCTAAAGATTCTAAAAGGCTCAACCACGTGAAGACATGGAGACGAAGACATGTGTCTTATCCCCTTAATCTGGTCCCACACCCACGTGTGCTCTGATCTTAAAGCGCGCCTTGATTTTATTCCGTTTTCAAATGGTTCCAACACGGATCACTACAAAATGGTCATCTTGATATATCACGGTCTAAGGATGGGACCAGATGCAAATATGTATAACCATTGAGCTTTTCAAACATCAAGGCTTAAGATCGCAGATTTTTGGGTCACATTATAGAAAATCCAATGAGAAATGGATGGCTAACTATATGTTGAAGATCCATCTTAAAGAGATCTTTATATGATTATACCCAAAAGAAATCTTTATATGATTTGGTCACACATATTTTTGCTAAAAATTTTGAGATTTCAATAATGGCGTGCTTTGGATTTATAAGGAACTTTTGACAAATTTTTATATTTTCCTTTTCGTTCGGTTCTCAAACAAGTGTGTAGTTAGTACTATCTAAGTAATAAATCCATAATTGTAGGGCCAATCCAGGGTTTTGAAGTGCACTGGACTATAGGCAATTCATTGTATTTCAATTTTATTAACTAAATTTTCAATGTATGAGTTAAATAGTAATGTGTACTTTTTAAAGTTAACTTCTCGATCTATTTTATAATGCTTTCAAGTGTAACTAGTTATGAAATGAAGCATGGCTTAATGCCGACCAAGATATAAATATATATAACGACTAAAATAAATTTTCTTTCATGTTATATTTATAATTCAATAATTTTTCAAGAAAATTAAATATGCACCTATTGTTTACTTCATAAATTAATACACATTTCTCATCATATACATGGAGTCCGATAGTGCCCGAGCGTTGATTAGTTGATGGCTTTACGTTGGACACCACGTGACAAACAAACAAAAAAAAACTAACACACACTAAATAAAACTAAGCTATTACACAAAAACAAAAACAAAAAAGAGAACAAGTAACGAAATTAAATTAAACCTAATTAATTAAGTACTAACTGGTTAATATTAACAAAGTTCAACAAGATGCTAAAATATGCAAGAAAGACATTTACAAAAAATTAGTAAAGACAGAAGTTTAGTGTATATTGTTGTAAACTAAGTTGTAAGACAACTAGAACTTAAGTTGGACTTGCTAGAGACTTAAGTATAGAAGGCATAAACTAAAAACTACTAGAACAAGTAGAGAAGAGGAGACAAAGAGAGAAGAGCGCTAGAGATGAGAATGTAGAGATTTCATTCATACATTGGTGTGTTCTTTACAAGTGAAGGAACCCCCTTATATAGGCCCTTAGTCATGATGAGAATGAGTACTTGCACAAAGTGTGCAAGTTACACCAAAGTCTCATGTCATAGAAGATTACAAGTTACATGACAATACATGGATAAATTAATGATTATACATTGGAGTTGAATACAATTTATGTAGAGTGTACAAGTTACATTCAATGTAGAAGTCATGCTTGATGTTACAATTCAATATGTGAGAGTCATGTTTGACAATGTGATCATTTATAAGCTTGGTTAAAGGATCATCCAATTTACAACACTCCCCCTTGGATGACACTTGTTGAGATAATACGCCTCGTTAAAACCTATATTAGAAAAACCATGTGGGAAAAGAATCTAGTATAGGAAAAAAAGTACAATGTTCTCGTCAATCTTGATTTGTAGTATAATATTATTGATTGCCTCATTAAAAACCTTGCTATGAAAAACTCAGTGGGATAAAATCAAAGCTAAGGAAAACAGTGCAACACATTGATACACTTTGAGAGAATATATATGCCTCATTAAAACCTTTATTAGAAAAATCATATAGGAAAAAAAATCTAGTATAGGAAAAAGAGCACATTGCTCTCATAAATGTTTTATACAGAGTATAATAATGTTATGATTGCCTCTTAAAAAATCTTGCTAGGCAAATCCAGTGGGATCAAACCAATAGCGAAAGGAAAATAGTGCAATACACTAATTAACCTTGATAAAGAGTTTTAATATTGATAGAATTACCTCATTAAAAACTTTGCAAAGAAAACCCGGTGGGATAAAATCATAGCAAAGGGAAAAGAGTGCAATACACTAACTAATAACTCATTTTGGTTCTCCCCCTCATGTTCACATGGGTGAGACATCTAGTGCATTTTGTTGCACGTGGACATCATTTTCTATATGAACCATTTAATGCTGAAGTGTACGATTGTCGCTCTTTTGTATATAGTACTTGCATCAAGTAATTGATTCATAACTTTGTTACTACTGAATGATCCTTTGAACTTCGAGTTCATATTAATTTATACATGAATCATAATACAACAAATCTAATGCAATTTGATGTGTTTCAAGCAATTTCACGTCATTCCTTTTGAATTGGCTTATATCTCTCCTTAATGGTGGGAAAACTGCTTCATCAAAGTGACAATTAGCAAAACTTGCTATAAATAATTTCCCTATTAGGGATCCAAAACATCTTATAATATGATTAATGGAGAGTTAAATTAATATACTTCTCCTATTGATTTACCTTGAGATAATCTCCAGCTTTAAAAAATCCAGTTTGATAAAGGATGTCCATGCGAATTTATGATATTTTCCCATTAGTGATGATTATGAATAATCAAATAGATCTTTCCACATTATGAATGTTATTTGATTTATGACAACATTCATTTTAATGTGTCTTATGTATTCCATAAGTTAAAGCCGAGAATATTATACTCATATTAAATCATATAGATAAATTTTCTATTATTCTGAGTAGATTTCTTCTGAACAAGACATTAACAATAAAATTGTTGTATCAAATATTGCCTAAACATTAGCCTCCGCTAAGTTCGAATTTGAGAAATATTCACTTTTATATTGTAATGTACATGCATGTACCATGATACATAAGATATAAACTCATCACCCATATTTAAGTCACGATTTAAACAAATCTCGATGTCCGTGTTTTATCGAGCCATTTTCAATGATAAAATTCATAATATTTTGCCATTGATTTTGAAGGCATAGTAAAGGTCACAAAAATATTCGGGCATATATATGACAATATTTAGGCAAAATAACATTTCATATATGACCAAAAAATGTTACAATTATGAGCGCTCATTGTCAATAATTATTTGCCCTTTGTAGTGGTGCACCACTTTTGTTTCAATTTTTGGTGGAATTGTCAATACGACCTTTACTTGATATTTTCACCTTTTTCACGTCCATAAATTTATTATTGTGATCATGATCATTATATGCAACATATGCTTCTTAATTTGAAGCTGAACTAATTGGACGGAGCGATATTATATTTATAATATCTCATTATTTTACTCAGCTACCATGAGACAAGAAATTAATCCTTAATATTTATTGGATTGACATGCGTACTCGATATTTGTTGCAGCAATAAATCGAGGCGGGCTACGCGACTTTATTTTTATTGTCTCATTAGTCATATTTCCACATAGCCTCAATATAAAGGTAATTAAAATTGTGGAATTATAATTAATATTTGACTGATTAAATGTTATAGCTTGAGACTCAACCGCTCATTTTGAGCTTTTGGAGCATTACTTTTTTTGGTATTTATATATTTATAACTCCATAGGGTGAAAAGATATATAAAGTGAAATATTCACTTTTCAAATCTCTAAAGAGATATTGTCAAATGATTTAAATTTTGTATAACACAACATAGTCTTGCATAGATGTTTTATTAACAAATTATAGTAACTAATTGTCATGACAAGTAATTCTTGTCGATAATATAATATGACAACAAGTTCAACTATGGTTGAATAATATTTTGAAAATAAATTTAATATAAAATAGTTTTCCTCCTTTTATGTAAAAACATAATATATGATTAAATATATGTTCACAACTTAATTCATTAATAAACAAAATGTATTATTCGTATGAGTTGGTGGGACAACCTTCAGGTTGGGTGGCGAGACATAGTCTACTTAATACCATGCCTCCTCGAACGGGATAACCCGTCTCCCTTTCAATGTTTAGCTTTACGGGGACAAGGCTTACCCACTATTTACTCAAACTTAATTATAACATTATTTGTATTATAAAATCAAATCATTTGTAGTTTTAAGAGAAAAACTATATGTCACACATTGACTTTTGATTTCTGATGTAGAAGATCGTACAAGACGCAACTACAGAGCATACTTTCGTAGTCGGTGACGTTATAATGCATATGTCTGAATAAAGTACATTTACATAATTAAATATGCATGTAACCAAAAGAAATTAACCATGAAAACATGGAAATAAATTGAACTTATTTAAATTAATAAAAATTATTCCTTCTTAGCTTTATATCTTTGAAAAGCTTCTTGATCTTCAAGACCTCCTCTTGTAGAGCAACTTCGTGCTGATAACGTGTTGTAAACTAAGTTGTAAGCCAACTAGAACTTAAGTTGGACTTGCTAGAGACTTAAGTATAAAGACATAAACTAAAAACTACTAGAACAAGTAAGAGAAGATGAGACAAGAGAGAAGGGAGCTAGAGATGAGAATGTAAAGATTTCATTCATACATTGGTATATTCTTTACAAGTGAAGGAACCCCCTTATATAGGCCCTTAGTCATGATGAGAATGAGTACTTGCACAAAGTGTGCAAGTTACACCAAAGTCTCATGTCATACAAGATTACAAGTTACATAACAATACATGGATAAGTGATTATACATTGGAGTTGAATACAATTTATGTAGAGTGTACAAGTTACATTCAATGTAGAAGTCATGCTTGATGTTACAATTCAATGTGAGAGTCATGTTTGACAATGTGATCATTCATAAGCTTGGTTAAAGGGTTATCCAATTTACAATATATATATATATAGTGAGATTATGCGAATATTAGCCCCCCGCTCACCCCTATTTAATTTAATACATTTTTTAAACTAAAATGTCTTTAGACAAAATCACATAAATAACCCACTCTAAATCATGAAACCATTTATTTTTCTCTTATACTTTTCACTCTCTACACCCCTCATTTCTCTTCAACTTTCCACTTTCTACACCCTCTTGAACTTTATTTTTCATTCTTTACACTCATCCATAAATGAAACCTTAAACTCATCTCAACTTCTATCTCACTTACTACACTGATTACCTTCTTCCTTCTACTTAAATTTCACTTTTTATACCCCATCCCAAATTAAACCATAAACTCATCTCATTTTCTCTTTTACTTTTTAATCTCTGCACTCCTTCCCATCTCTTTGTCCATACACTCAACAACTCACCACCATATGCAACATCTTGATTATAAATTTTGGTGAGATTTGATTCACATTCTTGAATGGTTGTAATATTTATTTGTGTTGAATCTTGGCTTTTATAGATCAAAGAATCAATCTTGGAATGCAACATGAAGCAAATTGAGTTAATGGGTAGAAAAATATGATGTGCAACAAGGGGTTCGAGGTTGGGGATCACAAAGATGAAAATAACATTTTACTTGGGGAGTGAGGGGGCAAATATTAGCTAGAGATATAGCGGAGAGTTCACAGAAAATTAAGAGCCGGAGGTGCTTAGAACATAACCTAACTTATTGGGAGCTAGAAATAACATTAAATTTAATGGGGCTATAAGGTATATCGGTGCTTTTATATATATATTTAGAAAACATTGGCTTTCAGCTCGTTAACAAAATTTAAGATAAAGAAAATATTAATAATTTTTTGAAGAAAAAGATAATATTAATAATGATCAATAAATATATATATATATATATATATATATATATATATATATATTTTGATGGTTTCCTCTCAATTTTTCTTGAGGTTGGTTAATCCTTCTTCAAATGGGGTGGGCTAGCGTGTCTCTGTGTGTTTTTTTTTTGACTAATATTGGATATGATGCTATTTTCTTTCAGACATGAGTAAGTAACAATCAGGGAATTTTCAACTTGTGGTGGGCTGTAGCCTAGGTCCATGTTGAACCTGGGTCCGAGTCATTTTAAAGTCGTTCTAAATTGCAGCATGTGAAATTGTATTCCAATACACATCTTAAACCGATTTGCCAACTCACTCGCTAAAGTCGAATGAGATTCGACTCAGTCCTGATTTTGTTAACTTGTTTGATTTGTTATTGGACTTCAATGGACTTCTGTGACATCATGATACAGGTTCGGGATCAGACCTTAACTAGAAAGCCCAAGACTGCTAGCCGAGGTCCCAGAGCACGGTTATTCAGCCCATATGTAACCGTCCGTATCAAATGTAAAAGCCCAGTAGTTAAATGTTTTGTTGGGCCAACCATTTGTAGGGAAATGCTAGAATGACACCAACGGTTGTTTGGAACTAATGACTCAAGTTGAATTTTGGAAATCGAAATATCGAAGTTGAGAGCTCCCACTTAAACGGTATGCGACTCGAGGCGAACTCAAATTAGTCGAATAGTCCGGATACCAGGTGGTCATACGATACGTGACTCGAGGCGAACTTGAAGTACTCGGATAGTCCGGATACTATGAGATTTAGACAAAAAAAAAGATATATGTTAGAATGACAATGCATAAGTCAAGCTCATCGTCACAACCTGGAGTTTTCGAATAATCTGAATATCAAGTGGTTTAGACAAGAAAAATATTAGAATGACAACGCTCAAGTTAAAACCAAAGTTATATTAGGCATAAGAGCTATCCGTACGTGCCTCAAAATGCATGCATATATAAATTTCAAAAATGAAAAAGACCATTTTGTGTATATATATATATATAACACTCATTTTGACAAAGAAAATGGGGCACCCTACCAAAGCCACATGAATAGCTCTTGTGCCCCATGTGTGTGACTTTAAGCGTTATCATTGTAGCATTTTCCATTGTTGTAAGAATTTAATGTCAATACATATCTTTTCTCTTTTTCCCTTCTCTTCATCCCTTATCACACTCTTAATTCAATGCGTATGTTAGTAACACACTTGTTGACCTCATAAAAAAAAAAGGGGTTGTCGACGTATATGAACACACATCTCGACATCGATCCAAAGTCGAATCAAAAGTACATATGCCCGCCACGGAATATAAAATGGTAACAATTAAGGATGCACACTTGACAAAAAAAAGAAGGAAAAAAAGAAGAAGAAGGAATGCACACCTTGATGAGCAAGCAAAGCTAATGATTCCATTTTTATTTTTTTTTTTATAAATTTCCGAACAAAAAAAAAGCAATAAAGATATGTGTGTAACATTAAAAAAAGAAACAAAAAAAGGAGTAAGACATGAGAATTATTTTGGATATATATTCTTAGCCTATATTCAAAGAAAAGAACATGTAATTTTTTTATTTTACACATTCATATAAGTGTCCAAACTTTTTTTCAGCCACTACCCACTTAAGCTTGATTGGTCTTGTAACTTGTGGCTCAAAAGAAACTAACATATATTTTTTTTTATATTGAAATCAACACATTTGGATCCTTAACTCTTGCATGTATTAGTGAACTCATATCAATTTATTGAGTGACTACTACAATGGTGAAAAATTAATATATTTCAAGTTTGTTAAAGAGAATATTTGATCCTATGACCCATATATTAATTAGTGGCTCTTGGTTCATCATTTGCCACAGGGTCACTAGTTTATTAGTATTTGTAAAACAACAATGAATCAAACTTGAGAAGAAAAAAAAAAAAAAAAAAAAAGGCAAAATGCATCATTTGATCTTTAAATTTAACATTTTTTTATTTGGTCCTTAAACTTTAATTTATTAATATTTGTTTGTTGAACTTTTACAACTTTTCTTGATTTGATCCTTAAACTTTGATTTGTTACACATTTGATCCATAAATTTTTATTTTCTACATACATTTAGTCATTTCGTCGAATGTGACACTAACATAATTCAATATGACAAATGGTCATTGTCATGAGTAATAAGTAAAGTAAGCATAAACCCTTCTAGTTTATTCTCGATTTACCCATGTGTACTCGCACAAGTTCCCTCACTTGTCGAATTCTATTCGTGTGAAGTCCCATTTGATAAGGACTAAATGCATACAAAAAATCAGGAGAGCAAATGCTACCAAATCAAAGTTTAACGACCAATTAAGAAAAACTGTAAGTTCAATGACCAAATAAATTAATTTGCATATATTTGCCAAAAAAAAAAATCATAATAAGGACCAACTCAAAATACTGCTACTCTCGCGTACTAATTAACAACTTAAACTTAAGATCTAAAAACAAGCTATTAGTAATCACAAAAAAAAAAAAAAAGCTGTTAGTCATCAGGTTTATTTATAGATACAAGAACAGAACTAAGATCCCCAACAGGTTCCACCTATCAAAGTTTGAAGTAAAACGAAGAGATGAGGATGTCTCGGATGACGCGCCCCTGAGAAATTCAAAAACACAAACAAATTAGTGGAAAAGCTTTAATACAAATTAAATATAATGAATACATATTAATCTGAAATATCTCAATGGAGAATTTGAGAAATCACCATTGAATGTGATCTCTTGCTAGTGAATCTTAATTCAATGGTAATAATAAAAATATTTAAGTTAAAAGACGACGTGTTTTCCCCTAAACTACTATGGTAGAGTTTTTTTTTTTTTTTCGAAAAAATCAATATGGAGGTGACTCCATATATGTGTTTGATATAATCATAATTAATCGCTTTTCAGTTACTGATTTTTAATTCAATGGTTCGGATCACACGTACCCTGATGTAGCATAATTGCATTTCCCATAACCTGCGCATTTGAAAATTGAAAAAAAAAGAAAGAAAGAAAGCACCAATTAATACTGCATATATGTGAATATAAGTGTGTTATGTGTGTGTATGTAATTCAAAAAAAAAAGGAATACTTAATTCAAAAAAAGGATTATTTTTTTTTAAACAAAAAAAGAAGTATAAATCGAAATCTGTAATTGGAATCTATAGCATCATTGTGACTTGTGAGACAGATGTTCACTCATTCTAATGAGACAAGTCTCGAAATAACATTAATGAGAGGCAAATGCTATGAATTCAATCATAAATTAATAGCCACATTTAAGGAAGGAATTAAAGCAATATCAGGATGGGGTCTTGATCATGCACTACATATGCATGCCTGATTTTTATTTTTTTTTTCGTGAGTTTTTCTTTAGTTGATTATAGTGGAATTTCTATTGGTGAAAGATCATGCATCAAATCAAATAAATTTGTGAAGGGACAACAAAACTCTACGAAAGGGATAAATTCGCATTGAAATTTAACAAGAAGCGTATCTTTTCGGTTATATTTCATGTTTTAAATATAACAAAAAATTACTTCAGGCTAGTCCACATGACACACACGAAAAAATTCTAAAGAGATTCAAAACTCTACCACAAAATGGATATATTTTTTAGTATTGAAATATAACTAGAACTTGTTTTTGATCATGTGTCTAGGATAAATTAGCATGGAAATTTCACAAGAAGCGTTTCTTTTTGGTTTTATATAGTGTTTGAAATATAATTACTCTAGGCTATTCCTCATGACACAAAATATATTTCTAAAGAGAATCAAGACTCTACAGGAAATATGTTCCTCAAAATTTGACAAAAAATTCAATAACTTTAATACCTAGTATTTGTAATATAGTTGACGTACATTGCACAATTGTTTTCACCAAATTCACAAAAATCAATCCAAATCAACATAAAAACATTGAAACAAATTAATTTAACAGACCAAGAGGAAAAAAAATCAAACAGGGGTGGTGAAGAACACATACTTGGATCACTATGAGTTATCACACCGGTTCCTCCAAAATTACAAGCAACATCGTTGTTCCCATTCTGTTGATAGTAGCTATTGAAGGCATAGGACGCATGGGAAACAAGCGCGTCCGGTTCAAAGCAGATTCCACCCCGCTGAAGCGGACCACAATCCGCCATGCCCCGGCCACAAGCCCAGTCCAAGGCCTTTTGGAGGTCATACTGTGACACCCCCGGCCGCGCCACACACCATGTCGTCCCTCCGAGGAACGTCGTGTTCCCTTCCGGTGGCAGGTATGATGTCGACGGCGGCGGGTACGCTATTACCGGAGGTGCAGTACTGCTCGCCTTCTCTTGCACTGCATTGGATCCTTCCAAGGTAAGAACTGCATTTTTATTTTTATTTTGTTCTTTTCTTTGTAAGTGATCAAAGTATATAGCTAGGCAGTCAAGAAACAAAATGCACAAATAACAATAATGATCATGTAGTCATGGGTGGTATACTTAAGTTCATTCATTGTGACAAAAGAAAAAAAATGAAACTAACACAACAAATGAAACAAATTTGTTTCCATTATGTGCCATATATCTAGGCCCTTTTTTCAATTTCTATGCAGATCAGAACCTACAAACACCCACAACAAGCTAGTTTGGATTTTCTTACAGATTGAACAAACACACAAGGAAAAAAAGAAAGAAAGACAAATTTACGCATTTTTCATATATAACATTAGATTAATATCAACTGAAAAAAAAAATACATAATAACACACAAACAAACATACAGAGTTGCATAAAAGAAGAGAGAAAAACGTACGCAGAGAGTATAAAATGAAGAAAATCTCAATGTTCTTTCTCATGGCAGAAAAATCACACCCAATACAAAAGTCTACAAAACTCTAAGATCTATCTATCTTTATGTAAGAGAAATAATGTTACAAAGATCAAAATTAATGGGTGTTTAAATACAGGAGTTTTAAAGAGACAAGACAACAATGGCGTTTCATAGAAGAGAAAATCAGATATCAAAGCAAAAAAGATGGATTTGAAAACTGAAAAAGGAAAATTAATCAAAAGTAAATGTAAATAATAAATGGTAGTATGTTTCAGAGACGAGGAAGGCAGGGCAGCAGAGCGTACAAAGTCACACACAGATTTTGGCAGTGATTTTTTACAGTCTTTTTTGATGGATGAAAAAGGAAAGTAGTGATTGATGGCATAGCTTTTGGTACGTATGCATTTAGTATAAAGTCTTTAAGTCCTTTGGATGCATATAAAGATTTGTAATAACAAACCTCGATGCACTGCACAATTAAAAGGACAACAATTTATGGCATAGCTATTCCGGTTATTATTAGGTGCACAAACTTTTTTATGTTGTAAATGTAATGAGAAAGTGAATGACCCTTCCTATCCTTACTTTTTACATCAATTTACTTGTAAGTTATTATTGTAAGTGTAACTTGTGACTTTTGGTTTTCATCTCAGTATGACCAAAAATGATATATAAAAGGGTCCTCTCAATATAATTTGTGCATCAAGTTGAATGAAAGACTTCTCATTTCTCTCATCTACTATTTTGTTCAAGTTTTAGTTCATTGCTTATACTTTCCTTGCTTTAGCCTTAGTTAGTTTTATAATACGTTATCGGCACGAATTTGGTCGGATTGAAGGAGTCTTAGAAAATCAAAAAGATTTTCAAAGAACATAAAGCTTGGAAGGTATAATTTTTTTACCTTAAATCTCATTTTGGTATTATGGTTTCTTGTATGATTTTTAGGATGCATGTACATTGTTAATTGATGTCAATCTCATGAATGCATCGTTCAGCATACATTCGTAGCATACAAAATACACTAGCCCGTATATATATATATAATTTTTATGAATATGATTTTTTTTACTTATATCATTTGGATTACATATATATGTATTATTCGCACTAGGCACATGAAAACAAAAGTATTTTACTATGATAAGCATAAATCTTGTATGCGTTAATTTATACGATTTAAATAATTTATATCTTTTCAAATCATTGTTTAGTTAAGAAACTAAGTAAGAAGTTAACGATTATTTTCGTTGTTAATTAAGCAATGTTGCCATATAGTTACACCATGTTAATAATATTTGTGCATCATTCACATATTTTAAATATATATATATATATATATATATATGTTAAGTAAAGAACAAGATAAAAGTTAACTCCTACATATGGTTCAATTAGATGAATATATGATATACACAATGTTTTTTTACAAAGTTCATTTTTTTAAATGCCTATAATTTCTTTGCATGCGAGAGTGAAACTATAAATTTGAACCATCGAAAATATAGTAAAAAAATCATTACATTCTATTTTGCACCATCAATAATTTGCCTTAATTAAATATCAAGTTTTTTATATAATTCCATGAACTTCTATGTGTAAATTGTGCATGTGATTAACAATTTGATAATGATTGATTCAACTCTCCTGATATCTACTAAAAAAAGAGTTTTTTTTTTAATTAAAACAATGAAATACGAATGGTCTATCCTTCATTTTCTTTAGATGGTTACATTAATATTAAATTTTAATGAATTTTAGTAATTTAATTACTAATTTGTTTTACTAATTAATTATCTTGCATGCATATGCAAATTAAACTTAATTCATTTACATTTTATTATATACACCATCCCCAAATGCAAACATTATTTTTTAAAATTATAAAACATAACAATATATAGATTGCAAACCAAAAGATCCTGGGGCTACTGGCTTTAAGTTGTCTATAGACAAGCTCATCTGGTAGTAACAATGCTGCATATTATTAAAATATGTTTTTTGTATATCATATACACTGACTGCGATAATATGCTATGTAGTTGCGTCTTGTATGATCTTCTACATCATAAATCAAAAGTCGATGTGATGTATATAGTTTTCTCATTATAAAACAAGCGATTGATTGTGTTCTATTCTTGATGTTTTATGATGCAAAATAATACTATGAGTTTGGGTTGATAGTGGGTAAGCCTTGTCCCCAGTAAAGCTAAACATTGAAAGGGAGATGGGTTATCCCGTTCGAGGAGACATGATTGTTTAGTAGACTTTTGTCTCACCACCCAACCTGGAGGTTGTCCCACCAACTCATACAAATAATATGTTTTTGTATGTAAATAATTAAGTTGTGAACATATATAATCGTGTAATAACTATTTTATATAAAATGATAAACTATTTACATGATTTATAATTTCTCGCATATTTTTAGATTATGGCAAATCTAAAAAAAATCGAATTTTTTTGTCCTCGATATCACTGGCAAAAACTACTTATCATAGCAACTAGATACCGAGATACATCTCCAAGCTAAAGACTTGGGAGAAACTATCGAAGAAGGAAATAAAACATCAATTCAAGATCGTGCGAAAGCACTGATATTCCTCATCATCATCATCATCATCTCCATGAAGATATGAAAAGTTAATATCTCACTATATAGGATCCTATCACCCTATGGAAAAGCTTGAAAAAGCGCTACGATCACCAAAAAAAGTGATACTCCCAAAAGCTCGAAACGATAGGCTGAATCTTAGGCTACAAGATTTCAAAATAGTTAGTGACTATAACTCTGCTATGTTTAATATTACCTCTCGATTGAGGTTATGCGGAGAAAATGCATCTGATGTGGCAATGTTGGAAAAAATATTCAGTACTTTTCACATATCGAATATGTTGTTGCAACAACAATATCAAGCTCATCAATTCGAGAAGTATTCTGAATTGATTTCTTGCCTTATGGTGGTTGAGCAAAACAATGAGCTTTTGTTGTATAATCATATGACTATAGAAATGGTTATGGTAAGAAAAATTTTAGGCACGGAAAGGGAAAATGATTTGATAAAGATCATGGCAAGCAGAGCCCTAAGTCCCACGGTGATAAGTTCCATAATAAATGGAACAAAAATGACACCACTGGGAAAAAGGGAAAAGGTGTTGAAAAAGGGTTTACTCATAATCGCGACCAACCATGTCATAGGTGCAAACTAAAAGGCCATTGGGCCCTTGTGTGCTATACATCCAAACATTTTGTGGATCTTTATCAAGCCTCCTTGAAAGGGAAAGGCAAAGATATTGAGATGAATTTTACCACTGGAGATGACTCGCTAAACATTAATCATATAGATGCCTTAGATTTTCTTATTGATCCAAATGTTGGTCTTAATGTTTTTATTGATTAAATCTAATGATTTCAATTCCTAAGTACTAGTTTTATTCTATATTTTACTATTTATATGTACTAGTTTTTTACTATGAATGAAAATTTTTTTTGTCCCTAATTCATCAAAATTATTTATCTAAATGGATCGACAAGTGGTGTATTCAAAGCTAAATACGAGTGATATTTATCTTATCGATCGTGTTACAACTCATACGATTCTTACAAAAAGAGAATATTTCTCTAACTTGACTTTAGCTGAGGCTAATGTTCAATGATATCGACATTACTAACTTGATTACTGGCTCTGGATGAGCAAATATTATGTTGCCTGGGGGTATAACAATTTATGTTGTTAATGCATTATACTCAAAAAAATCCAAAAGGAAGTTACTTAGTTTCAAAGATATTTGACAAAATGGATATCATATCGAAACTATGAATGAGAATAATAGAGAATTTCTCTATATTACATTGGTTTTGAATAGGAAAAAGAACTTTTTGAAAAAATTCACAACTTCACCTTTTGGATTATATTTCACATATATAAGACATATTGAAACGAATGTCGTCATGAATATAAAGATCAATAATCAAAAGACATTTATTTTATGACATGATTGATTTGGTCATCTAGGATTATCAATGATGCGAAGAATTATTAATAACTCGCATGGACATCATTTGAGGAGTCATAAAACATTTTTAGCTGGTGATTATAACCGTGTTAGCTATTCTCAAGGAAAACTAATAGTTAAACCATCACCAAGTAAAGTCGTTGAGGAATCTCCAATTTTCTTAGAATGCATTCAGGGAGACATTTGTAGACCTATTCATCCTCATTGTGGACCATTCAAATATTTCATGGTTTTGATAGATGTATCAACTATGTGGTCACATGTTTGTTTAATTTCGATTAAATGTTGCATTTGCTAGACTTCTAGCTCAAGTTATAAAGTTAATACCCCAATTTCCTGATAACCCAATTAAGACTATTCGTCTTAATAATGCTGGCGAATTTCAATTCTAAGCATTCACATATTATTGCATGTCTATAGGAATTACCCTCGAGTATTCTGAGTATTCTATTTCCTCATGTGCATATCTAGAATTGTTTGGCAAAATCTTTGATCAAATGCATTCAATTGATTGTTAGACCTTTAATTACGAAAGCTAAGCTACCAACTTCAATTTAGGGACATTCAATTCTTCATGCATCATCTATCATTCGTTTTAGGCCTACAAAATACCATGAACATTCCCCAATACAACTCATTTTAGGTCAACAACTAAATATCTTACACTTGAAAATTTTTGGTTGTGTAGTGTATGTTCCCATACCACATCCAAATAGAACTAAAATAGGTCCACAACGAAAACTTGGAATTTATGTAGGTTTTAACTCATCATCAATTATTAGATACTTTGAGCCCCTAACATGCAATTTATTTACAACACGTTTTGTGGATTGTCACTTTGATGAAACAAATTTCCCACTATTAGGGGGAGATAAGAAACCAATTCAAAATGAATGCCGTGAAATTGGTTGGAATGCATCGAATTTATTACATTATGATCCACGCATAAATCAATGTGAACTTGAATTTCAAAGGATCATCCATTTGCAACAAATTGCAAATCAATTACTAGATGCATTTACTAATATAAAACGAGTAACAAAATCTCATATTCCATCTGCAAATGCTTCAGCAAGAATCGATGTTAGTGTGCAACAAAGTGCACAAGAACCAACAAAATGCTTAAAGTGTGGAAGACATGTTGGTTCAAAAGATACAGTTTCTCAAAAAAAGAAAACATGAGTAAAAATAAATGAAAATTATAATATTCATGAGAAAGCTCAAGAATCCTTTAATAAGGATTTGTCTAAACAAGTTGAATCCAATGAGGAAAATTACTTATTGAAAATGAGGAGAATAATGAGATCTCAATGAATTATTTGAATTTTAGTAAAATTTGGGACCGAAATAAAGTTGTTCCAGATGATATATTTGCTTTCAATATATCTTTTGAGATTTTTGAAAATGATGATCTAGAACCACGAACAGTAGATGAATCTAAAAAAGATCTGATTGGTCAAAATGGGAATAGACTATCCAAAGCAGAGTTAAACTCGTTAAGAAAATGAGAAGTTTTTAGACCAATTGTCCAAACGCCTGATGACGTTAAGCTCGTTGGATATAAATGGGTATTTGTACGAAAGAGAAATGAAAAAAATAAAATTACAAGATATAAAGCAAGACTTGTAGCTCAAGGTTTCTCACAAAGACCTGACATTGATTATGATGAAACATATTCTCTTATTATAGATGCAATTACATTTTGACTTTAATAAGTCTTGCGATTTAAAACATGTATATTATGGAATGTTACACAATGCGGTAAGATATATATGAAAATTATTAGTGCTCTAAAATAATATGTAAAAATCTACTTTGTCAGATTAAAAAAATTTGGTCGAATGTTGTACAAATGCTTCAGTGATTATTTCTTAAAAAAGGATATGTAAATAATCTACTTTGTCCATGTGTCTTTATTAAAAAAATATCATCGAGATTTGTAATTATTGCTATATACATTGACGATTTGAATATTGTGGGAAATCATGAAGACATAGTGAGAACATCTGAATACTTGAAAAAGGAATTCGAGATGAAGAACTTGGAAAAATAAAATTTTGTCTCAGTCTACAAATCAAGCATTTTCCAAGTGGAATACTTGTCCATAAATCGAATTGTATTGAGAATCTTAAAAAGATTTTATATGGACAAAGCACATCCATTGAGCTCCCCAATGGTTGTCAGATCACTTGAAGTGGATAAGGATCCATTTAGACCTCATGAAAGTGATGAAGAGCTACTTGGTCCAAATATACCATATTTAAGTGCAATTGGTGCACTTATATATCTTGCAAATTATGCAAGACTTGATATTGCCTTCTCTATTATTTTACTTGCAACATATAACTCTTCACCTACTCGAAGACATTGGAATGGTGTCTAACATATTTCTCGTTATCTTCGGGGAACAAGTGACATGAGTTTGTTTTACTCAAAAGGAGTAAAAATGAATTTGCAAGGATATGTTGATGTTGGCTATTTATCTGATCTTTATAAGACTCATTCTCAAACGGGTTATGTATTCACTTGTGGTGATAGTGCTACATCATGAAAGTCAGTGAAGCAAACTATGGTTGCTACTTCTTCTAATCATTCAGAAATACTTGCAATTCATGAAGCAAGTCGTGAGTGTATATGGTTGAGAAACATGATTCAATATATTATAGAATTAGCTGGATTATCTTTAATTAAATATTCTCTAACCATATTATACAAAGATATTTCAGCATGTATCACACAATTAACCGAAGGATATATAAAAAAAGACAAAACAAAACATATTTCACCAAAATTTTTTATGCACATGAGTTTAAAAGAGTGGTGAAATCGATATCAAGCAAATTCGGTCATGTGATAATCTTGCTGATTTATTCACAAAAGCTTTACCAACTACAACATTTAAAAGGCTTACATCTAGTATTGGCTTGCGTCGACTCAAGGATATTGCAAGCAATGAAACATGACAAATCCCACCCATATTAACATGAGGGGAAGTTATTGATTAGTGTATTGCACTCTTTTTCCCTTAGCTATGGTTTTATCCCACCGGATTTTCCTAGCAAGGTTTTTAATGATACAACAATCATATCAATATCATACTCTATATAAAGATTGATGAGAACAATGCACTCTTTTTTTGCTAGATTTTTTTCACTGGAGTTTTTCTAGTAGAGGTTTTAACGAGACATATTTTCTCAACAAATGTCATCCAAGGGGAGTGTTGTAAATGTAATGAGAAAGTGGATGACCCTTTATCCCACCTTACACACCCATTTACTTGTAAGTTATTATTGTAAGTGTAACTTGTATCTTTTGGTCTTCATCTCATTATGACCAAATGGGCAATATAAAAAGGTATTCTCAATGTAATTTGTGCACCAAGTTGAATGAAAGATTTTTTATTTCTATAATCTACTATCTTGTTCAAGTTTGAGGTCATTGCTTATACTTTCCTTATTTTAGCCTTAGTTAGTTTTACAATATTTTCTAATAAATAAAAGATGCAGCTAAACTGACCCCGAACCTTGCTTAATGGACCCCGTTTCACATTCCCCTTTTGGCTAGGGTTGTAAGTGGGGCTGAGAATTCCTGTTTTCTGCTTTTTGTTCCCTTTGGGGCGGGGCACGAGGTAAAATTTTGCCTCGCCACGTAGGCAAGGTGGGGACAAAAATTGTTATCGCCCCACATGGATTCCCTCGCCCCGCATCCCTTGCATAAAATTCTTCATTTTTATGTTGTTACAAAAAAAATTATAACTTTTTTACTTAAAACATATGTAATATATGGAGTGAAACTCAAGATCTCCAACAATAAAATTTATTTTTACCTTTAAATTAATTATAATATATATGTTATATAATAAAGATATATAAAATTATATTTAGAACATCATTGAAATATATTTGCCATACTAGTTTTAGAAATCTTATATATTCAATTAAGTATGATAACTTGTAACTCAATTAACAATACAAACCAACATTAATCCTTCAATTTGAAAAAAATAGTTTCTTAAAAAAATTGAAAAGTAGTACTTAAGTGCCAAAATGACCAAGGAATGAAGATCAAAATATATATTTTTTACAAAATTAATGGGGCATCGTGGGATTCCCTGCCCCGCCAGGATCACCGCGAGGTGAGGCGTAAGCCGAGAAAGTTTGCCTTATATGGAATTTGCAGGAATCAACCCCCGCCTTGCGCCCCGCGGGGAACGAGGACAATAATCACGATCCCCACCCCGCCCTGTCCCACTTGCACCCTACTTTTGGCCAATATGGGAAGTGACTTTTTTGCCTCGATTTATAAAAAAGAGTTTTTACTCACCAAACTCCATGAACCACTACATTACATAACGTCACTCCTTCCATCTTGAAATCGATTCTCACATCCCACATCCATCCCACCAAATAAGGGTGAAACCACATGAAATCGACTTGGTAAGTCCATAGTCAACTCGTTACCATTCGTTTTGTGATTTTTTTGGATTGTTTGGTGGTTGTTTGACTATTCTTGGTTGTTACATTTTTCAATTCTCAAGGATTCGAGTTTGGTATTGATCAAAGCATTTTAGGTTGAGGAATCGCAAAACGAAGCAGCCCTGATCGATACAAGGTAGTTTTTGGTTTTTTCATTGATTTTTGTCGAGTTGTGATCAACTATTTTTCCTTACAAAAAATGCAAAATTAGCAACGGATTTAGCCATCACTAATTGCCTTCTTTTTCGTCGCTACCCGGTGAACGATGGGACCGACCCGTCACCAAAATCCTTGTCGCTAATCTAGATTAGCAATGAGTATGGGTGCATGTTGTTAAATTGTGACGGAAACCTATTGCTAATCCATTGCTAAATAGTACACCCGATTTCAAATTTTTAAACGCTAATTAGCAATACAAATTGGACTCGTCGCTAAATTGTCGCTAATTAGAGACGAGATCCCATCACAAACCCCGTTGCATATTTGAAAAAAAGTTTTTTTAAAAGATTTATTTCTTTAAAAACATTTTTTATTGAAAAAAGTCTTGTCTATATTAAAAGACATTTTAAATATTTAAAAACAAGTATTTAATTTTTATAAAATAGTTTAATACTAACAAATGATTAAACAAAATTATAAAATAGTAAAAACTCCCACAAATATATTATACATTGTCACAACCCAAATTTTTAATCGCGTTTTAAATCCTTAATCAGGATTACCGAACCGTGATGTGAAACCCATATCGTGATACACACACTAACCTGGGCGCATGACCGAGGTATATGTTAAATTTGCGTGATGATTTCTTTGTATATCGTACATGTGTAGACTACTAAGTTACCTCCACTTGTTATTTATATGTGTTGATACGTGAGCGGAAACAAGCCTCGAGATGCGTGTAGTCGTGGGATCAGGGTAGAGAGTGACATGGTAAGTCATTTATTTAATTGGATATACTAATGTGGCTATGATTGATTTATAAGAAATGCAGCCTAATTAAAATAAAACAATAGTCATTCGATATTTCTCGAGATACGTGTGGAGGTATCAAGAGACCAATGGAGTATAATTTGGTGTTAGTAAGGGAAAGTTAGTGGATTTGAAAAAAATGAAAACCATTAGATTAATCTCTAGATGAGTATGTACATTAAGATCAATGACCATAAATCAATCTCACGTACATATATATAAGTACTTGTGATGAACATGCAAATCATATATTCATTAAGATAAATTCTAAGGTGCTTGTTGCTAGAAACTGGGGTTTTCAAGAGATCAAATTCATCATCGAAGAAAAATAATTGAAGGAGTTCAAGTGCTAGGAAATTCTCTACAAACCTTAAGTAACTAAATTTCCATCTTCATGTTGCAATTGATGAATTGAGTGATAGTATTAAAGGGGTTTCTATAAAAACCGATTTCAAATCATTTTGATGTTGTTTATAATCAAATTGAAACATTGATTTGAATCCAAGTCTCAATTTTCAAATTTTACAAAGTTTGAAGAACTTTTAGATTTTATGCATGCAACTGTAAATCTAAATTTTAGATTTCAAAACGAGTTTATTTTTAAAAGCCAATAGCGGATTTGGATTCTTCATTTCATTTTAATAATCTTGCTTTATATAAGTTTGAAAATCAATTTTGAAATAAAAAATGTTATGAATGTTACAAAGTTTTGAGTGTTCCTGAGTTTTTCAACAAAATGCATGTTTAAATCTATAAATCTTGATGTGAATAATGAATTATATGAAGTGCTTGGTGTATGTTTGATGGAGGAGGATGTTACGAATCCTTGGTGGCGAAGAACAGGGATCTAGGCTTTAGAGGAGGCCATTCGTGAGAGGAAACCTAGAATTTTGACTATAGAACTCTAGGTTCCAGTGATCAAACTCTATAGCGTGCTAAAGCGGCTCTAACAAGTTAAGAGGGTCATTAGCGCACTAGATAAATTACCTAGTGTGCTAGATAATCTGACAACACAAAAATCTGCACTTTTCAAAATACACTTAACTTATCTTACTTAGCCTAAACCAAACTAAGGGTCTAAAAATACTTTAATATGTACTAAATTATACCAAGAGCGTAAGGAAGAGTCTCAGGAGTCTGGGTATATATTTTAGAGTGTTGGGAGGCTGGTTAAGCTAAGAAATAAGTTGCATAACTCATAAGTAATCTTATTGAGGTTCTTATTTATATTTCATTCTAACTATGCTCTATTTTACATTCTTTTGACTATGTATTGCTTTGTATTCTGATATCATGAAATTGTTTCATATTCTACTCTTTATATAGGTGTTTTTATCATGATATCATTTACCTATGGAATCATTTACTCTACTCTCATGTTCTATATCTTTTTTACTATTTTGATGAATGTGTGATCGAGAATAACATGCTATTAGGATTAGGGAAATGAAATTGAAGTATATATATGGACATGTATTCTTGAATGCTAGCTTTGAAACAAATTTCCTTATCTTGGAACCCATAATGCGAGTCTTTCTTGATATTATGAAGTAGTGGTAGAATCTAAGGTCCATAGCACGATTATGAGAAGTGTGCCATACGAGGTCATTAGACTACCAGGGATGTCAACACTTGCCATTACACTTGCGCGCCACAAGAGGTATGCAACCCAGGGTAGTCGGCAAGTATGTATATATAGATGATTTATTTATACGTAGAGCTTAGCTTCACTTTTAAGGATTAAGATATGGATGATTATAAAGCCGTAGAGCTAAGCTCCGACCTTCGATAGAGGCATAGAGTATAGCTCCATACTGAGATAGTGGAATAAAGGCCTATATGATAGGACTCACGACCAATTAGACTTAGATCATTACTATTTAGCATGTGTTAGTCTTATTTTACTTAACTGTGTTATTTCTTAGTATATTTCCATTTCAGCACTTCTTCGTTATATTTATGCTTTTAAATACCAGTTGATTATGTTTGGAAATGTAAATAAGAATATCTGGGAATTACTTTTTACTTATTGTACTCACTATCCTTTTTATGACGGTGGGTGCAGATCCATTGAGTAGTATATTGAGGAAGGAGAATATCAGTGAATATTTCTGAGCATTCGTCGATTTTCTACATTCTATCTTGTAGGTCTCTACTTTTTGATGTATTATCTACTTTGTGTCATTTCTAACATTTTAGGCTGTATTTTTAGGTTGAGTGTATAGTTCCCCGACTTGAGACTTAGACTATCACACTGTTTCCCATCTTTTAATGTTTTTTATGCATGTGATGTTATTTCCTGGTTTCCACACTTAGGATTTTTAAATAATTGCTTTAGCATAACTGTTAAGACTTTCGCTGGAACTTTCTAGCTATAAATGTCTTGATTAACTTTGAAATTTAATAATAATGTGACATGTGTATTACTTATCCTGAACATGAATAACGAGGCTAATAAGATAAAAAGCTAAATTATATATCGTTATGTCCTACGTGGTTGAGATTAGGGCTTAATGATGGGATTAGGCAAGGCGGTGCATTGTTATAAGGAAAATGGTCCGTCATAGTTGGTACTAGAGTGTAGGTTTAAAGAACTTTATGGTTTAAGGCATTAGGATACCAACACAGTTGGTATCAAAGACTAGTTTTGATAAGTATACCATAAATCTAACCAAAACATAAACTTTAGATGTGGAAGTCAAATAATCTTTGCCTAGAAACTATTAGTTGGGAAGTGATTGAAAGTGAGATGAAAATTTCTTATTATATACATGTTAATTGCTAAATGTATATAAATACGCGCTATGCCAAATAGTAGCTGATTCACGTTTGCTATCAACTTGCAGAATCCGATGGCTGATATGCAAAAGGGAATATAAGCGCAAGCAAGCGACAGTCAGCCCCACATTTGTTAAAGATTTTCAAAGGCTGTCTGACCGAGTGATAGTTCAGGGTTAACAGTTGGCCGACTTCTTCACTATGATGAAAACCCGTTTAGCTCCACCGACATTGATATCAACCATTACGACTAGTGTACCCACTTTACCGGTGCTAGAGCTTCATACTATGACCCCAACAACACTGATGGTGCAGACTATTCCAGTCATGACTGCACTAGTAGTAGAGATAGCTAATGTAGTACCGTCCCCTATGCCTATATCTTCTATCACATCAGTTGTGGTCCGACTTACGAATGACTTCATCCGACTCAAACCAGCCTACTTCGATGGAGTAAGGAACTTTGAGAAGATCGATAAATGGGTACTATCTCAGGAGAGGCTTCATAGGATACTGAAGATCGATGATAGACTTCGAGTAGAGATCTCATCGTACATTCTGGAGAGAGACGCCGACATTTGGTGGCATGCTATGATAGCTACTCACGGAGATTTGAGACTTGGGAGGCTTTCAAGAAGAAATTCTATCAGCAGTGCTTCCCGCCTACGGTTATGAAAAGGTTAGAGAAATAGTTTATGAACTTGAGATAGGGGCGGAGATTTGCTCAGGGTCAGGCACAGGGTCAGTGCAGACCAATAACATGTTATAGATATGGACAGGTAGGACACATTGTGAAGGATTATCGCAACCAGCAGTAGTATATCCACAACGGGGTTAAGAAGGAACCCAAATGATTGCGTAGCTAGACGCTGACGCTACATGAGTTCGAGGGTATTGTTTCCATTTGTGGCAGAGATTCATATGCGTTATTTGATTCTGAATCTACCATATCTCTTATTGTTGGTTACATGTTAGGCATCCTATAACTGACACCCATTAAGCTTGAGTATATTTGATCCTTAGAACCGCGGAGATAAGGTTTACCTTAATAACCTAGTAGAGAGATGCCCAGTTAAGATAGATAAAATAGAGTTACCTACAGACTTTAGGGTTCTAGATGTATTAGAGTTCGATGTGTTACTAAGGATGGATTAGCTAGCAGCGTATCACACTCATTTTTTTGAATGATTAACTTCATCATTCAGGCACCAAACATTTTTTATACCTCTGTACCGTATGGCCCCATAAGAGTTAGAAAAGTTTTAGTCTTAGCTTCAAGACTTGGGACATAAGTGATTAACCATACCCTCTATGTTGCCATGAGGAATACCCATCTTTTTATGTAGAAGAAACATGGTACTTTGAGACTATATTGACTATCAAAAGTTGAACAAGGTTACAATCAGGAACAAACATCCACCGCCAAGGATCGACGATTTGTTTAATCAACCGAGATAAGCATAATATCTCTCTAAGATAGAAATGCGATTAAGGTATCATTAGCTTTGGATAAGGGATCAGGATATGTCTAAGGCAGCTTTCGATACGAGATATTGAAAATATCAGTTCATGATCATGCCATTTAGGTTGACCAATACCCCTATAGTGTTCATGGATTTGATGCATTGAGTTGTTAGACCGTTTCTTGATCGCTTTGTGATAATTTTCATCGATTATATATTGATATATTCGAGGACCAAAGAGGATCAAGAGCAACACCTTAGAGAGACATTTCTAGATTTTGAGGGAGTACGAACTCTACACCAAGTTCAGCAAGTGTAAATTTTGGCTTTTAGAGGTCAACTTTCTAGGGCACATTTTGGAGCAGTAAGAATTGCAGTAGATCCAACCAAGATTCAGGATATTATGGATTGGCCAACATCGACGTTAGTGACATAGATTAGGAGCTTTCTGGTTTGGCAGGGTATTACCGTTAATTTATGAAGGATTGCTCAAAAATGTCTTCAGCGATTACTAGATTGACACAAAAAGATGTCACTTTTAAATGGATAGAGGCCTGTAAGCATGCATTTGATGAGTTGAAGAGATTGTTGACTATTGTGCTGGTATTGGCATTTCTAGAGGCTGGATGGTGATTTTTAGTGTATACAGATCCTTCTCATACGATTTTCGATTGTGTACTAATTCAAGGTGGAGGAGTTGTTGCTTACGCCTCCAGATAGCTGAAGATAGATGACAAAAACTATCCCATGCATGACTTGAAGTTAGCAGCAATTATGTTTACGGTGAAGGCATGAAGACATCAACTATATGGTGAGAGTCACACTCTTTATTGATCACAAAAGTCTGAAACATCTATTCACATAAAATGAGTTGAATACGAGCAACGCAGATGGTTAGAGTTTTTGAGGGATTATGACTTTCCTTTGGAGTATCACCAAAGAAAAGCCAACGTAGTCGCATATGCGTTGAGTAGGATACCGGTTAGACTATTGAGGTTGCTAGATGTCACATGATGGTTACTTAAGACAACGACGACATCACTTTAGTCAAAAGATTCTATAAATACTATAGTTGAGATTTGTGCACATATGACAGTACAGACCATGTCCAAACAAGAGAGTGTCAGAGGGTCAGATGATCGACATGTTATACTCGAGGTTTAGTAAGTTAATGCAGAGTACAAATTATGTTGATTGGACAAAGATGTCAGATTAGTATCTGAGGTATAAAGGCAGATTATGGATATCGTAGATGGCAGAGCTGAGAGACGAGATTCTAAAGAGTCACATTGTTTTTGATTCACCGTTCATCCAAACAGGACCAAAATGTACCATGACATGAAGAGACATTTTTAGTGGCCTAGGATGAAGGTAGACATGTATGAGTTCATCAGGAACTATAGGATCTGTCAATAGGTGAAGGATGACCATCACAGACTTAGAGGGTTGTTACAGCCTCTTCCCATTCCAAGATGGAAGTGGGAAGACATCTCGATGAATTTTGTCAAAGGACTACCGAGGACTGCTAGGAGACAAGATTCAATATCGGTGATAGTTGACTAACTAACGAAGTCTACTGATTTCCGTCAGTAGTAGCACATTACACATTCTATCAGTTGAATGTACTATTTAAGAGAGATTATTAGGCTACATGTGGTACCATTGACGATCACGTTGGATAGAGATGATATGTTTAGGTCCAAGATATGGCATAGTTTGTAGGAGTAATATGGTACGCGCCTACATCTTAGTACATTTTTTCATCCTTACACTAACGGGTAGAATGAAAGGTTGATTCGGGTCCTCGAGAACATGCTCGGGCTGTGTAATAGAGTTTTGGCGGATCTTAAGAGGAGTACCTACCGTTATATAACTTTGCTTACAACAACTGACCAAGCTAGTCTCGAGATGGCGCTGTTTGAAGGCTTTATAGGCAGATAATGTCGCTCTCCATCGTGTTGGGCTGAGCCAGAGGACTGAGGGGATTGTAAGGCCTGAAATTATTGTTGACCATATGGAGAAGGTCAAATTGATCCGTCAGATACTCAAGAGTGCCCAAGAGAGACAAAAGAAGTATGCTGACAAGTATCACTGTGATCTCACGTACAACGAGGGAACCTTTATTTATTTGAAGGTTTCCCCTCGAAATGGTCTTCAGAGACTTGAGGTGAAACGTAAGCTTGCATCGAGATTCATAGGGCCTTTCAGAATTAAGAAACATGTCAGGGAAGTTGTGTACGAGCTTGAGCTACCTCTGTAGATGTCAGGGATTCATCCAACTTTTCATATATCGATGCTATGACTAGTTGAGTCAAAAGTATGAGTACGATAGACAGTTGAATTGAGTTAGATCAACCCGAGTGAGGAAATTACTTATAAGAAACAACCTATTCGGATCCTAGATTAAAGGGTACAGCAGTTGAGGAACAAGTTTGCCCCAAAATTGCTTGTCCAATGACAGTTCCATGATGACATGGAACTTACTTAGGAGTGAAAAGACTATATGATGGACAAATTCACGTACCTTTTCTCGTCAGGTATAGACTTAACTTGAATCTTGATTTCGAGGATGAAATTTCCATTAGTTGGGAAAATTCTTCATGGATAAACTTTTTAATCGTGTTTTAAATCCTTAATCAGGATCGTCGACCCTTGACATGGGACTCACATCGTGATAGGCACATTGACTATGACACGTGTCCGAGGTTTATGTTACATTTATATGATTATTTTCTAGTGTATTGTATATGTGTAGACTACTAAGTCACATCTACTTGTTATTTATAGGTGTTGATAAGTGCTTGGGGATACGCCTCGAGATACATGTAGTCATGGGACCGGGTAGAAAGTGACATGGTGAGTCATTTATTTAATTGGATGTATTAATGTGGCTTAATTAGTTAAATTTGATGTAGATATGGTTGATTTATAAGAAATGTAGCATAAGTTAGTTAAATAAAATAATAGTCATTTGATGTTTCTCGAGATATGTGTGAACACTTCAAGAGATTAATGGAGTATGATTTGGTGTTAGCAAGGGTGAGTTAGTGAAAAGTTAGTGGATTTGAAACAAAATGAAAGCCATTAGATTAGTCTCTATATGTGTGGCAAATTTGTGTAATTAATATCAATGGCCATAAATTAATCTCACCTATATATACATATAAGTACTTGTGATGAACATGCAAATCATAGATTTAATAAGAGAAGTTCTAATGTGTTTGTTACTGAAAAATGTGGTGTTCAAGAGATCAAATTCATCACCAAAGAAAAAGAATTGAAGGAATGCAAGTGCTGAGAAATTCTCTACAAACTTTAGGTAACTAAATTTCCATCTTCATGTTACAATTAATGAATTGAGTGACGATATCAAAGGGATTTCAAATAATTTGTGTGTTGTTTATAATCAAATTGAAGCATTTATTTGAATCTAAGTCCCAATTTTTGAAATTTACACGGTTTGAACAACTTTTACATTTTATGCATGCAACTGTAAATTTGAATTATAGATTTTAAAACGAGTTTATTTTTGAAAACTATTAGCAGATTTGAAGTCTTCGTTTTGTTCTAATAATCCATCTCTATAGAAGTTTGAAAATTGATTTTGAAATAAAAAAGTTATGAATTTTACAAAGTTTTGAGTGTTCTTGAGTTTTTCAACAAAATGCTTGTTTAAATCTCTAAATTTTGATGTGATTAATGAATTATATGAAGTGCATGGTGTATGTTTGATGAAGGAGGATGTTATGGATCCCTGGTAGCGGGAACGGGGATCTGGGGCTTTGGAGGAGGCTATTCTCGAGAGGAAACTAAAAATTCAGGTTGCGGAATTCTGGGTTCCAACGCTCCTAGCGCGCTAGAGAAACTCTCTCACATGCTAAGTAGCTCTAGCACACTAGAGAAAACTCCTAGCGTGCTAAGAGGATCATTAACGTGCTACATAAATTACATAGCGCGCTAGGTACTTTGACAACACAAAAATCTGCACTTTTTCAAAACACACGTAACTTATCTAGCTTAGCCTAAAACCCAGACTAATGGTCTAAACACACTCTAATACATATTAAATTATACCAGGAGCCTACGGAAGAGTCTTGAGTTTGGGTACATGTTTTATGGTGTTAGGAGGCTAGTTAAGTTAGGAAATACATTGCGTGACTCGTAAGTAATCTTATCGATGTTCTTATTTATATTGCATTTGAATTATGCTTTGTTTTATATTATGATATTATGAAATTGTTTCATATTCTACTCATTATATGGGTGTTTTTATCATGATATCATTTACCTATAGATTCATTGACTATACTCTTGTGTCCTTTGTCTTTTTTGCTGTTTTAATGAATGTGTGATCGAGAATAACATGCTATTAGGACTAGAGAAATGAAATTGAAGTATATAAATGGATTTGTATTCTTGAATGTTGGTTTTGAAGCATATCTCCCTATCTTGAAATCTTAAGGTAAGTCTTTCTTGATATTATAAAGTACTGGTAGAATCTAGGGTCCCTTGCACAATTATGACATGCGCTGCACACAGGGTTATTGGACTACCAGGGATGTCAACATTCACCACCACACTTGCACATCACATCACACGGGGTATGAGACTAGGGATAGTAAGCAAGTATGCATATACAGATGATTTATTTATGCGTAGAGCTCGGCTCGATTTTAAGAATTAAGATATGGATGATTATGGAGTCGTAAAGCTTAGCTCTGACTTTCAATAGAGGTGTAGAGTACAACACTACCATGAGATAGTAAAATAAAGGCCTATATGATAGGACTCATGGTTGACGGGACCTAGATCATTACTACTTAGCCTATGTCAGTTTCATTTTATTTAATTGTGGTATTTCCTAGCATATTTCCATTTCTGCATTTCTTCGCGATACTTATGCTTTTAAACACCAGCTGATTATGTTAGGAAATGTACATAAGAACCTCTAGGAATTACTTTATTACTTATTGTACTCACGATCCTTCTTATAACAGTGGTTGCAGATCCGTCGAGCAGTAGACAAGGGAAAGAGAAGATCGGAGACTATCTCTGAGCATTCGACGATTTTCTACTTTCTATCTTGTGGTCTTGACTTTTTGATGTATTATATAATTTTATATGGTATTTTTTCATGAAGTCAAGTTGTGTTGAGGTATATCCTCGGTTTGTCTTACTCGAGGTTACAAATGTGTGTATGAAGAGCATGAGTGAAAATAAATTCTTAGCTATTCGAAAACTAATTGATAAAGTGTTAATCGTCATGTGGAGATTTTGTTTCGATTTGTGTGCAAGTCGGGATTGGTGTAATGTATTGTGAGAACGAAGTTGGAATCAATCTTTTTCTCGAGTTTTATGTCAATTGGTGATTGTCGAGATCGAGTCCAAATTGGTGCAAGTTTGGCCAAATGTGGCAAGAGAATTGGTCTAAAAATTTTTAGTATGTCGCGTACAAAGTTGAGATATTTGGGTTTTGGCATGAGCAAAACTAATGTTACGGAAATTTTATAAAGATGGACTATTTTGTCAAGAGTTTGGTTCAATTTGGTGAAAATCGGATAAAAAACAAGTGCCGAAAGTCAAAACACATCAAAATATTTGAAAATTAATAAATAAATAGAAATTAAGGTGCTGACAAGCAGCTAAGGGTTCATTTATAAAATAAAAAATAAATAAATAAATTAGATTTTAATTGAATGAATGAATAAAACGTTCGCTCCTAACCCCCTCAACTCAATCTCTCACTTTGCGAACTCTCGACGTTTTATTTTTGCTCGATTTCTTTCTGAAAAATTGTAGAGCATCGCGAGACGGTCAGTTCAAGCTAAGTTTATGTAGTGGAAATGAGGTATTCGACCTGTAATTCGGTAAATTGTCAATTCAGGGCATTTTCCTCAATGCAATTTGAATTCTCACATTTTTCAATTTCTCTTATGAGGTTTTGATAGAAACTGGTAGGAATTGTTGTGAATTGATGTATTCGATTGATGTGCACCGATTTGGAATAAATCCACCGACGTTGGTTAAGGTTTTAATGAATTGAACTAATATAATTCAGTTGATAACTATTTTGGAGTTTTTTTTATAGTCGAAATTGATTTAAATTGGGTTTAAGGATTAATGGATTATTGGTTTTGATCCAATTTGACTCCACAGTTGTAAAAATACTTTGATGTTAGAATCGAGTGGTTTTGTTATGTTTGTTGTCGAGTTTTGAAGATTTAATTGCGAAATTATTAATTTGGAGAAGTTTTTCTTTCAAAATAAAATAAAGTTTGTCTAGTTGACAAGTCATATTGGAAAATTTGAAACTTCTCTGTCAGTAATCTAATTTGAGTATTCTTAGAGTCTATGGAAATAGGACATTAGTACTACAAGTTTCTTTTAGATCATCATAACAAATATTGAGATGTTCAAGGTTACAAACTTACCCTAAGTTGGCTAGTTGAAAGCAAGTTGAAACAATTATATAAATTAATAGTTTTGAAAACTATTCTTAAACGTATTTTGCACACGGTTTTCATTGGCTTTTATAATTTGGTTTCACTTGATGCTTGTCCTATAATATAATTGGGCATGTAGGGAAACGATTGGATCTATTTTCAAGGAAATCCGATGCTCCAGGGACCTCAAAAATTACGCTTAAAGTTGGATTTGTTGTAAGTAAACCTTGCAATGATCTTTATTATTGAATTAATATTTTTGTACCTGTAATTATATCATAGTTTGTATAGCATTTTATTATTCTTGCTCATGCATAGATAAAGAGTGAGGGGAATAAGATTATTTCAGAGTTTGGTTTGCTTGAAACTTTCTATATACTATTTTTGAAAGTCGATGCCTGATTATAGTTAGGAGACAACAACAAAGTGGATTGCATGTCATGTTGACACATATATCTTATTATTTATTTGGAAATGCAATTACTTGTTTCTATGTATCGGACTAACAATTACATGCGTATTGATCAATGTAGGAATTTACTTGACATCTTTGAGTTATTTTTGATGGTGTCAGATTCTATATGAGGGACGAATGGACAAGACTTGAAGATTGTGGTGATTATTTTCAAATTTTAAAGGAAACTCATGCTGTACATTATTAATATATATTGTTTTGGGGTTCTTGGTGTGAGTGTAGGGCGTGAACTTTCATTGAATGGTTATGAAGGTCTCCCAATCTAGTTTAAAATACGTTGAGAGGTTTATGTTTCAATTTTTGTTTGTTTGGATTTGTAAAGTTATAACTAAAGTATTTGAGACTCTAAGTTGTTTTTTTTTAAATTAGATTTTAGTATATTTTATGAACTACGAGGAGTTGCAAGTCCTTTTAGGCCTCTCCCTAATTCTGTTGTCTAATAGCCGAACTTTTTGGTAGGCCACTTTTAGGGGAGATGCCATTGAAATTTTTATTAAATATGGATATGATCTTTTAATTTTCTCAAATTGAACAAATCATGAATTGAGTTTTTGAGGATGTAAATATAGTTTTGGAGCCTTAGAAGGGATTGAAATAATTATTATTTTGAGGTTAAAGTTGAAAGAATGGATTAGGTTAACTAGGTTATCAGAGGATTAAGGTAATCTAGGTCGGTAAGTCATCTTAATGATGAAGGAGCTGACAAACTTGATATCAGAGCCTAGCGTTGTCTTAATTGAGGATAAACCTTGGTTGAGAATCAAAGAATGATTGAACGCGATTAGTTGGGAAGTGACCGTGAGTTGAGGTATTTGAATGATTATGTTATATTTGTGTTGTATGTATTTATTATCGTTATATATGCGATAGGAAGTTTATTCTCTTCTTCCGTTCGATATTTAAATCGTAAGATACGACAAGTAAGATTAGAAATGAATAATTAAAAGAGAGAATAAGCTTATGAAATGAAACTGAGTGTGATTAAGATGTGAAATAGACTTATGAAGTGAAAATTCACAAAGGTATTGCAAGTAGTTCGGTAGTAATATAACTGATGAAAGTATCAGTTTTGAAACCAATAGGAAATTGGTTGGAAAGGAAATCCAAATGATTCAAGTATATAAGTACTAAACATGGATTTCTAGGAAATCAAAAGTATCGAACTATTACAATTATAAAATGCTTAGAAAATGTTAAAATAGTCTCAATAAGAAAAATGGAGGCACTTGGTTTTGAAAGTAGGAATTGATTAGAGAAGCTCAATTATGACTGAAAATCACAATGAGATTGTGATAGAACTAGTCATGTTGTTTAAGTAAGTTTCTTTTTTAAAATAAAATACTTTGAAGTAAAGTATTGTCTCATTTCCAAAACAAAAAGTAAAAGTGGAATAGAACCACATTTTAAATCATTCAAATGACTTCTAAAAAGAAGTACTGAAACTTTTGACTATTTATTACTCAAGTTACTTATTCATAAGTGACATTGTTTATTACTCAAACGAATGAAAATACACGAGTTAGAAGTAATCTTTGTTAAAAACAGACTAGTTGTTGTCATAAAGCAAAAATCAACGAAAAACTTCTAACTTGAAAATGAAAGGTATAATGATATGATCAAAATGTTATAAGTTAAGATATTGGGGAAGTGGTCTAATAATATTTTTGAGTAGCTATTAAACATTAACACAATGATTGTGTTTTCATATTCAAAGTACGCAATAGTCACTTTTAGTCAAATTAAGTAATGATGTCTATCACTACAACTTAAAATATAATAAATAAAGAGACATATGAACTGATTGAGAATTAGTAAGTAATATATATATATGTCTAGTATGAGCTCCTATATTGCAAGAATCTCCATTTATAAGACTTAAAGTATTGACATAGCATCTTTAAGAATTTGATTAGTCGTTAAGTTAATCAGAGTTTGAAAATTCAAATTCTTCTATTTTTTCAGTTAAACAACAATGGACAAGTGAATTCATAAAAAGTAATTTGAAGATTAGTAAGATATAAAGTTATTTTACATAGTCTCTTGAAAAGTATCGAATTTCTTTTTGAGAAAAAGAAAAGTTCATAAATCTAAGACTAATAGAAACAAATTAAGGCAATAACAAACATTAGAACTGTTTAAGTTGCAAAATTTCTATGTTTTGAATAAATGCTAGCCAAGGAGATTTCAATTGACTGAATGATTACAAAAAGTCATAGTATCCTTAGCTAAGGTGTTGATAAGAGAAGAGCTATAAATTGCCTTTCTAAATTAAGATTAACGAGCTGTAAGTGGCATGGTTATTGAGTGAAAGTCGTGGTTTGTTTATAAATGGACTAAGATTGAGATCAATGTGAGAATAACTTAGATTGACAAAAATCAAACATAATAGACTCTGTATATATATAATAAAATGAGATGTAGAGATGATTTATGATTGATGGAAGTGACGCGAATGGACCCCTTTAGTCAAGGCCATAAGCATGACAAAAGTCTAAGCAAGTCCATTTCATAATCATGATTCATTCACAACGTAGAAGACTAGTGTAACGCGTTAACTTGCCTTTGAATAATCGAATAAATTGGTGACGGTCGAAATAAAATTGTCTATGAAGTTTCGTTCGAGTCAATTGGAAGCTTAAGTATAGCAACTAAATGATCAAGACATTCTCACATTAGTATAAAAATGGAAATTTCAAGTTAATGAGTCCTGATCAAATTAGGATGTCAAACTATAAGTTTGATGGAACGCGATATATATTCACTAGGATCTTACAAAAAGTCAAATTTTGAATGTTGAAGTTTTGGAACCAAAGCAGTTTACAACTAATATCGGTGAATATGTTGTATATTGGTTCAAATATTGTGCTACATCGCGTGACTAGTCAATGGTGGAGTTTAAAGTACTATGTTATTTTAAGTTGGAGTTGATGTAAGATACATATATGATGACGAAGATATAAATGAAATGAAAAGAGATGCGTGACTTATAGCTTAGTTAATTTTTATTATCCATATTAGTTGAAAATCTTGAATACAGGAAAGTGAATTCGACTTGGTATATTTAAAGAACTGAATATTCTTTCACCGTAATTGAGTAGTAATGAAAAAAAGATAATATATATATATATATATATAAACTTGTATGCGATAAAAGTTGAAAGTTATACTATGAGATCATAATCATCGAATATATTGTTTTCTCTATTTAGAAATGTGTATCTACTCAAATTAAGGATAACTATCTTTATTAGGGTAATGAAAGAAGTTTGGTGAACATAAATAATTAAGATTGATGAATAAGTGATAAGTCAGTATTTATATATATTTAGTAGTTTATTTTAGTATATTTAAATATGGAAAGTCTCCGAAATATATATTAATTATATTTATTGGTCATTTTAGGTGAAATGGAGTGCGCGGTTGAATTCGTGCTAGAAAATACACAAAATAGAGTATTTACATGCAATGATCGGATGCCGGACAGTTTGCCTCGAGTTACGTGTTGCGAGGTGGGTAGAATATGAGACAACATATTTCAACCAATTGGAAGCTGCCATGTCAGCGCATATCTTTTCTCGACCAATCACGTTTTTCCATGTCAGCGATCTCTATTTTCTCCTCCAATCAGGAACTGCCACATTAGCGCTTGCAAGAAAATAGACCAATCAGAAGGCGTCACGTGGTGTCTTACAACACACATAACACCACCATTTCTTCTCCTTGCACAACTGCTCTTCAATTTCCTCGGGATGCGCGTAAGCACCATTTCCCACATCATCACCGATTTTGTGCGATTTTTTTCTCCGCCTCCCGTGCGCTACATGTCGGTCTCCCACTGCACTAGCACGTCATCAACAAGGGTCTTCTCCAATCAGACGACACCAAGTGGCGCGCGACAACACTCTTAACTAATGCGGTCAGACACGTGGCGAACACCAGTTTTTGAGCCCAAAATAGCCACTGGATTGTCATCGTAGCATGAGTCGCCTTCCCCATTAAAATTAGTTTCTCTCACCTCCCGGGACCAATTTTTAGTAGTTTTATATATTAGAAACTTATGTTTTATTATTTTGATGACCGGCTATTATTGTTTTGTTATCGAATTTCTTTGACGATGATGTACATGTAATCAACTCCTTGCCAAGGTCGGAGGGTAAACAAGTTGGGATCATGGACTCATGGCATAGTATTTGAGATCTTTTATTTTATTATTTAATTTAGTTTAAATTCTCCTATTTCATTTTTGTTGCTTTTAAGGATTATGGTTTAGATCTAGAGTATGTATACGACCGATGCATGCATTTAGGTTGACAATCTACAGTTATTTGGACTAATAGTATCCGTATAATTGTGCTTTTGGACCAATAAAGTGACGAACACTCACCCATTTCCGTTAAATCCTTTCAGTTCTCGAGTGTGCAACAATTGAATCTAGGTTAAATCAAGAGTGGATGCGACCCGGTTATTTAGGATTAGTGTTCCCACAGACCCATATTACTGTAGTTAGTGTATTAAACTCGATTGGTGGATGTCTAGAGTTATTCGTTAATTAGGAAAGTAGTTAGTGACAAACGTCTTGACTATCGAGATTAGGGGAACGAGGAATTTCTGACGGATGTTGATTTTCTATAGCTAATCCTGGGATAATATAAATTAATGACTTTTTGGGAAAGATTGAAGATCATGATTGCCATTGAATCTTGATCTTGATTTGTGGAACTGTAGACCTAGGTGTTACTTAGGTATTAATTAATTGTTTTCAAAATTAGTTTAGTTATTTTATTTTTTTAGTTTAGTTAGATTAGTTAGCTAAATTAATATTTATTTTAAAACCACGATTTTCCTTTTTTGTTGTTTTTAACCTAAGAAAGACTACCAATCTTTGTGGGATCAACCCTTTGCCACTATTCTACAAAATAGTTGGTTTAGAACTTTATTTTATTGACACGTTCGACGCACGTCAAGTTTTTGCGCCGTTGCCGGGGATTGGTATTATTATTTCTTTGGTTATTTTTATTTTTATTTGCCTATCTAGTCCCTTGCTCTTAACATGTATGCAGGCAACCCCGCAATGGACTCCTCCTACCCCCATAATTATGGTCGATTCGAAGACACACATTATTATAATGTGAATGGGGTAGGTATGTCACATAATGGATATCGGTTTTCTAACATGCATTTTTTTGCAACAGGTGGAGGTTTGCGAAATTTATGGAAACTATTCTCATTTTGCACATAATTGTCTCTATTATCCACAGTATGAGAAATATCACTATTTTAGCTATGCATTGCCACAACCCGATTTCTTTGGGCACATGTCAAACCCACATGTTCCTCAAAATGAAGAAAATTAACAGTTTCATTATAGCACCTCCTTGGAAGATATGATGAAGCAATCGATAGATAGTCATCAAAAGTTTCAACAAATTTTGAAGATATCTTACAAATTGATTTTTAGATTCCAGGCTTGATGGACTTGGATACTAAATTTATTTAATATAATGTTAGGCTTCAAAATATGACTGGTGAGGAAGAGTTTTATAGTACATAACCAATTTTTAACCTAAAGGAGGATGTGAGTGTTGATACGTTGAAAAATCTTGTGGTGAATGAGGTTACATAGATGGAAGACTATTTGAGAGAAACATCAGAAGAACGTGAAGTCTTTCAAATTGAGCCAGAGATTGTCATTTGACTAAATAAGGGGGAAAATGAGATGAAAATTGATGTCATTTCAGACAAGTCAGAGAAGCCGCAGATAGAGAGTGAGGAAGACCAACCTTTGGTGTTGGTGCAACCACCCTCCTTCCCATGCACATTTGGTACAACTTATAACGGGGTGGAAGTAAAGGTATGTTCACAGATCTTCTACACTGCCGGACGATCCTGATGCGACAGATTCTTTCGTTTTGGAAGTCCCGAATGAGCTCCTAAATCGGAAAAAATGGCGTGCATGCTTCATTGCCCAAATATGTAGATGCGCCATTCGTTGTTGACATCTCTAAAGGAGAGGACATTAAGTGATCAATTACGACAAGTCTAGCCAAAGAGTTAAAAGAAAGGCGACTCATTGGGAGGCAATCCAACTTCATTTTTATTTTGTTTTATTTATTTCTTGCATTTATTTTAGTTTTAGTTCAATTTTAATTTTTTTTATTTTTAATAACACTCTAATTTGGTCTTTTTATTTTTATAGGAGATATGTTACATTTGATGTTCGTTGGAGGATTAGAGCACCGAGTTTTGTAAGTTTGACTTTGGATTACATTTTTAGCATAATTTGAGCATTTTTTTAGGAATTAACATGTTTATAGAATTTTAGGTGTTTTGAGACTTGGTTGGGACACACCCAATTTAAGTCACCACATTAGTGGACGATTTTTGAGTAGACCCAAAACCCTAGACTCCATTCCATCATCTTGTTGATTTCACCCTTAGTTGATAGACTTCAGACTTGTAAGACTTGATTGAAATCTTTTTGAGTTAACTTCTATGTTTACTAGTTCTTGTTCTTGTTATGATTGTTCTTTCATAGTTTCCTTTGTCACCTACACATGCGAGATTTTGTGCGTTCACTAGTTTTTAGAGACCTTTTGTCATGCATGCATTTATATCATCTTCTTATCCATGTTCTTCTTCACCACTGTCGTTTTCTTTTTCTTATATGGATGCCTTGACTTGTTTTGAACCTTGAGGACAAGGTTCGGAATAAGTTTGGGGGTATTTTAGGGATTGTGGATTGATTTGGAAGGATTCTTTGCGAAAGATCGTAGTTGAGGTCATTTATTTTTATATGCGGTTATATACGGTTGTGGATGGTAATGGTGGCGTTTTAGATCATTTCTTCCATTTCTTTCATTTCTTATCCTTTCATATTTCTCTCTCATTTCATTAGGATATGATACACTTTCATGCATGTATTTAGTATAGTTTTTTTTTAATTTTTTTATTGCATATAGAGTCACCTAAGACTTTGTTCATGCCTTTGGTTGTGGATGAGTACATTATAGTTACCTTTTTGACTTGAAACTTAGGGAAAATTAGGAGAAACACTCAATCGAGTTCGTAGCTCTGCATTTTTTTGATTTCATGATTAGGGACTTAGTTGATGGTTGGACTTTGTGCTAGATAATGAAAATGAGTAGACGATCAAATTTGTACAAGTGATATTATTTTAACCTACGTTGAGGGATTTGCTTGATTATAGTGAAAATGAGAAGTACTAACATGAGTTTTCTTAGTGTAGAGTGTCCCACAGGTTTCCATAGGAAATGGAACAGGGAAACTCGTGGTGGGAAAAAGTGAGAAAAGTGGTTCATAGGAAATGTAGCAGGGACCGTTTTTATTGAAAAAAGATTTGGAGAAGAAAAAATGTGAAAACAATATATAATAAATAAAGGCGAAAGTTGTGAAACTCATCAAATAAAAGATTTAGTTCAAGTGCTTTCACTAGATTAAGTGAAATTTGAACTTGTGTGCTTTAATGTATAGACCAAGAAAACTTATGAGTAGTTGATGACCTTTGTTTTGACCGAGTATTTATCTTGAAAGTGTGATCTTAATTGTGTTTAGGTTGCGAGTCTTGATATATCATAACTCTAGAATTTCTTGAGTTACTTGTTAACTTGGTGGCTATGTAAACCAAAGGAAATCCATGAATTTTGAGTCGGGCATATGATTAGTTGAGTCCTTGCATTATTATATTAGAAGTCTAGTTCAGATTGTGTATATTTAAATATGGAAAGTCTCTAAAATATATATTAATTATATTTATTGGTCATTTTCAGGTAAAATGGAGTGCGCGGTTGAATTTGTGGAGGAAAAATATTTAAAATGGAGTATTTACATGCAATGATAAGATGCCAGACAATTTGCCTCGAGTTAAGTGTTGCACGGTAGGTAGAATAGGAGACATCGTATTTCAACCAGTTAGAAGCTGCCACGTCAGCGCATATCTTCTCTCCACCAATCATGTCTCGCCACGTCAGCGGTCTCTATTTTCTCCTCCAATAAGGAATCGTCACATTATCGCTTGCAGGAAAACAGACCTATTAGAAGCCGCCACGTGGTGTCTCACAACACACATCACTCCACTATTTCTTCTCTTTGCACAACTACTCTTCGATTTCCTCTGGATGCGCTTCAGCACCGTTTCCCACATCTTTACCGATTCCGTTCGATTTTCTTCTCCGCTTCCCGTGTGCCAAGTGTTGGTCTCCCATTACACCAGTACGTCATCAGCACGGGTTTTCTCCAATCAGATGACACTACGTGCCGCACGATAGCACTCTCGACCAGTGCAGTCGAGGCACATGGAGAACACCAGTTTTTGAGCCTAAAACTGCCACAGGATCGTCCTCGGCGTATGAGTCACCTCCCCAACCCTCAAAATTAGTTTTTCTTACCTCCCGGGGCCAATTTTTAGTAGTTTTATGTATTAAGAACTTAGGTTTTCTTTTTTTTGATGACCGACTATTATTGTTTTGTCATCGACATTCTTCGATGATGATGTTCGGCTAATCAACTCCTTGCCTAGGTCGGAGGGGAAACAAGTTGGGATCATGGACTCATGACATATTATGTGAGATCTTTTATTTTATTATTTAATTTATTTTAAATTCTCCTATTTCATTGTTGTTTCTTTTAAGGATTATGGTTTAGATCTAGGGTATGTATACGACCGATGCATGCTTTTAGGTGGATAATTTATAGTTATTTGGACCATTAGTATTCGTGTAATTGTGCTTTTGGACCAATAAAGTGACGAACACTCACCCATTTGCCGTCAAACCCTTTTAGTTTTTGAGTGTGCAACAATTGAATCTAGGTTAAATTGGGAGTGGATGCGACCTAATTATTTAAGATTAATGTTCCCACATACCCATATTACTGCAGTTAGTGTGTTAAACCCTATTGGCGGATGTATAGGGTTATACATTAATTAGGGAAATAGTTAGTGGCGGACGTCCTTACTATCGAGATTAGGGGAACGAAGAATTTTTGATGGACGTCGATTTTCTATAGCTAATCTAGGAGAATATAAATTAATGACTTTTTGAGAAAGATTAAAGACCATGATTGCTATTGAATTCTGATCTTGATTTGTGGAACTGTAGACCTAGGTGTTACTTAGGTATTAATTAATTGTTTTCAAAATTAGTTTAGTTATTTTATTTATTTAGTATAGTTAGATTAGTTAGTTAAATTAATATTTATTTAAAAACCCCCGATTTTCCTTTTTATTATTTTTAACCTAAGAAAGACTACCAATCTCTATGGGATCGGCCCTTTGCCACTATTATACAAAATAGTTGATTTATGAGCTTTATTTTATTGACGCGTTAGACACATTTCATTAAGTGAAAGGAATGAGATTCTTAGTAAACGTATGAATAGAAAATGATTTGAAAAAGTAAGAAAAGTCATCGATTTTCTAACCAGTCAAAAAGAAAAAAGTGAATTAGTCGGAGAGTTGGAATTGGTAGTTGCTTTCTACTCCATAATATAAATAATATTTGAGTATACATTTAAAGAATGAGTGAGAGTTTCGCGATGTGTCAGGTTTCTTTTTCTAATAAGATTGGGAGTTTGAGATCTCTTGTCATAGGATGACAAATGTAATTAGAGATCTATAGTTATGGGATGACTTATGTAATTTTAGGTTTCTGTTGAGAAAAACTAGAATGATGATGGATTAGATGGACACGCAAATCTATTTAGTTTCTAATGTTGAGCTTTAATATTATTTGTATCACTTATATTTAGACGGATGATAGTCTAAGAATTGGTCGATCGATAATTTTAATAATGAATGATCATTAATGAGAAAACAAATTAGGATGTGTACCAAAGTTAGAGTGGATGTGGAAAAAATTATCAACGAATTATGGAATAACATTCAATTACGAATGAAAATCATTTTATGAAAAGCAAGATAGGTTAGGTCTTGCTATGTATTGATATTTGAATGAGATTCAAGGCATGAAACATGAAGTAAATGTTATTAGATATTCCATAAAGTTGATTGTTTAACTCATCGGAAATTCACAAATTATTAGGATTGACAAAGTAACGGAGGTAATTTTTCATTAAACCAAGATGTTGAAAATGAAAAATTGAAATGGTTGGGATCTCTACCTCTGAGTTGTTAAATACAACAAAAGTGATTGGGTCCACTTAACGGATCAACTTGGAAATGATTTTTACAATTTTGAATTGAAAAAGTTATATATGAAGATTCATTTTCTCATATCTCTTTTGGTTCAGTAACCTGTAAGTTTAAATTTCGAGGACGAGATTTTTAATTAGTTGGGAAGAATTGTGACTTCCAAGAATTTCATAAACTTGATTAGGTGACTAGTTAAATATTTTCTAAATCTTATTTGGAATTGAAGTATTCGATATGGGACCTACGCATTATGGACTAGTGATCATATGATACATTTTATTTTTGTATGTTGTGCGCTTAGTTTGTGTATTATATGGTATTTTGTTGCAAAGTCGGGTTGTGTTGAGGTGCATCCTCAGTTTGTGATACTCGGGGTTACAAGTGCGTGTCTAAAGGACACAAGTGAAAATAAATTTTAGCTGTTCGAAAACTAATTTACCAAATGTTAGTCCTCGAGTCTCATATTGACGATGGTCGAGATTGAGATTGAGTCCAAATTAGTGCAAGTTTGGCATGATAATTAGTCCAAAAAAATTTTAGTATGTTGCAGACAAATGTAAAACTTTGGCGTGACCAAAATTAGTGTCGTGAACATTTTATGAAGATGGATTATTTTATTTAGAGTTTAGTTCAATTAGGTGAAAAATCCGATCGAAAACAAGCTCCGAAAGCCAAAACACGTCAAAATAGAGATTTTAGGAATTAATAAATAAAAGGAAATTAAGCCGCCGATAAGTAGTTGAAGGTTTACATACAAAAATAAAAAAATAAATCAAAACATTTGATTTCAATTGAATGAATGAATATAACATTCACCCAATTTCTTTCCGAAAAATGGTAGATCATCGCGAGATGGTCAGTTCGAGCTAAGTTTTTACGGTGGAAATGAGGCATTCAACTTACAATTTGATAAATTATTAATTCAGGGCATTTTCCTTAATTCAATTTGATGTGCACTGATTTGGAATAAATCCCACCGATGTGGGTTAAGGTCTTGATGAATTGAAATAATATAATTCAGTTGACAACTATTTTGGAGATGCTTTTTTATAGTTGATATTGATTTTAATCGGGTTTCAGGATGAATGGATTATTAGTTTTGATCCAATTTGACTCCATGGGCTGTGGAAATATTTTGATGTTGGAATCGAGTGGTTTCGTGGTGTTTGTTGTCGAGTCTTGAAGATTTAGTTGTGAAAATATTGATTTGCAGAAGTTTTTCAATTCAAAATAAAATAAAGTTTGCCTAGTTGACATGCAACATTGAAAAATTTATAACTTTTCCATCAGTTATCCGATTTAAGTGTTCTTAGAGTTTATAGAAAGTAGGACAAGAGTACCGCAAGTTTCTTATAGGTCATCATAACAAATATTGAGGTTTTCAAGGTTAAAAAGTTACCTAAGTTGGCTAGTTGAAAGCAAGTTGAAACAGTTATATAGATTAATAGTTTTGAAAATTGTTCTCAAAGCTTATTTTGCCCGATATTCTCATTGGCTTTTGTGATTTGGTTTCACTTAATGCTTGACCTATAATATAATTGGGTATGCAGGGAAGCTATTGGATTAATCTTCGACGAGAATTGGTGCTTCAGGAACCCTAAAATTATGCTTAAATTTGGTTTGCTTGTAAGTAAACCCTTCAATGATCTTTATTATTGAATGAATATTTTTGTACCTATAATTGTATCATAGTTTGCATTGCATTTTATCATTCTTATTTATGCATACATAGAGATAGTGAGGGAGATAAGCTTTTTTCGGAGTCTGGTTTGCTTGAAACTTGGTTTCAATCCCGCCTCTACCCCATCTCGTGAGACTAGAGGAGTCTAACGCCAAAAATTTATTTCTACATTTCATGATCTCTTAGTACTGTCTTTGTACTATTTTTAGAAGTCGATATTTGATTATAGTTAGGAGACAGCTTTGGAATGAATTGCATGTCATGTTGATGCATTTATCTTATTGTTTATTTGGAAATATAATTAACTGTCTCAATGTGTCAGATTAATAATCACAATAGTACATATCAATATAGGAATTTACTTACTTGAAATCTTCGAGTTGTTTTTTATAGTATCAGATTCTATATGAGGGACGATTGGACAATACTCAAAGATTATGGTGATTATTTTCAGATTTTAAAGTAAACTCATGCTATAAATTGTTGATATACATTGTTTTGGATTCTTGGGGTGAGTGTAGGGCGTGAACTTTCATTGAATAGTTATGAGAGTCTCCTAATCTAGTTTAAAATACGTTAAGAGGATTGTGTTTCAATTTTTCTTTGTTTGGGTTCATAAAGTTGTAAATAAAGTATTAGAGACTCTAAGTTGGATTTTAAAGTTAGATTTTGATATATATTATGAACTATAGGGAGTTGTGAGTCTTTTTAAGCCTTTCTCCAATTTTGTAGTCTATTAGGTGAACTTTTCGGTAGGCCACTTTTAGGGGATGTGTTGCCGAAATTTTTATTAAATATGGATATGATCTTTTAATTTGCTCAAATTGAAAAAATCATGAATTGAGTTTTATTAACGATATAAATATAGTTTTGGAACCTTAGAAAGGATTGAAATAATTATTATTTTGAGGTCAAAGTTGAAAGAATAGATTAGGTTGACTAGATTATCAAAAAATAAGGTAATCTAGGTCGGTCAGTCATCTTAATGACAAGGGTTTGACAAGTCTTTGTTCTCGCTGATATTATTAGAATAATAATAATAATAGTTAGTGAAGAAGTGTCTATTGGATCTGGACCTTGAGATATGTATTATGAGAATGGAATTTATGAAGCAATGAAATAATGGATGAATTTAGGTGAAACTCAAATATGGTAAATCACTTTGAGATGAGATTTGATACTAGTATTAAGACTAGTTGAGCAATAAAGAAAGTTGTTCAGTAAATAAATTAGTGGTTATTAATAAGGGCCTATTTGAAGTTAGGAAACCACTAATGTATTTATACTTCATAATTTGTTATAAAGTAGAAATTCTAGATATGGCTTAATTCATATTGGAATTATAAACAATTTATTCGAAAAGGAAAGGTGAAATTGAGAATTCAAAACTAAGAAAGTTTGAAGATAGTTCAATATTGAACATAGCAGTGAGTTAGTAAGATATTCTAATATGATATTTTAGACTGATACAACCTAAGTTGGGGAGAATAAGTGGTCGATGAATCTAAAAATTTAAGGAATTCAAAGAATAAAACATAATAATAAGAATGAATATTCATTGCCCATGATTGATAACTCATTCTTATAATAAGATGAAACCAGTTATTCTCCAGAGTTAGTCGAGATTTGAATGTCATCATAATATGATCAGAGTTAAAGATGTATAAAGATGACTTCCAATGAATGACCGATCACTTTTAGTTGATGGTGAAACCTATTGGAACTTACTAGAACTTATGCTATGTTCATGAATGAAGGGTGTAAAGTTTTTGAAATTTATTTTAATCAAGTTGTTATTGTGTTATTGATAACAAGATAGAATCTTTGAAGACTTAGAAGAAGCACAAACATTATTGTATAGACTTGCAAATCGTGATGGTAAATTGGTCCATGCATGCTTTTTGCAAGTGCAAGTACTAAGTTTCAAAGATAAATTACTTGTGTAAGTGTTGAATATTAACTACAAGTTGACAGATTGACTGGGACTAAGGCAATTTTTGATTGTCCTATATTCAACACAAAAGTAAAAGATAAAAGTAATCTTGAAATAATTGAATAGTACAAATGATTGATCCAGGGATCTCTAGTATCATTGTGTAATTTATTCGGTTGACTCAAGTATAAGGATTATTGTAAATTGAAAACAGATACAAAGATGCCTTGGAGAAAAGTTGAAGTATAGTTTGACTACAATGTTTGCTTGATTATATGTGAATTGTAGAAGAAGTTAGAGGTTCATTGTAAGACTTCTTATTCAAGTAAGAATGTATGTTGACACAATAAAGCAAAATTGTAGCTTAGCTTCTATATATATAGTTTAAGATATTTGAGAAGAACTATTGGGGATAGAGAATCTCGAGATAATTATTTTGATTGTTGTACCAAATATGGAAAGACATCACTTGTAAACAAAAAAAAAGTTTGTTAAGAATCTTTTAATCATTCTTAAAGATTATTGAGGATTTTAGAAGAATTATTAAAAAACAACCTCTAAGTATAAAAACCAGTGGATTAGTTTAAGGTCAAAGTAGTGAGTTTCAAACCATGGAAGTTTAAAGAATATAATTGTCAGGGTGAAAGAAATGGAAGGTGAGATAGTTATTCGTCATTTCATAAATGTTGGAAATTCACTTTGAAACATCACTCGTTAAGGTGATTATGTTGACAATACCTTGAATTGCAAAAGGATAGGGAACATAGTTACGATAAAAGCTACTCAGTAATATCTTTTGAACGAGTTGTTTAATGGTGATCCATTGAAGTCCTATGTAGGAACATCATCACTTGAGTTATTTAGATTGGTAATTACAAGTATGCTCTATGGAGCTTAGATTAGATTTGAGCTAATAATGATTGATTGAGTGATGAATTATTGGAGAACTTGATTGAGATTATCTAGTGGGTCATGGGTTAACTACTAGTTATTATTAATTTGTATATATAATCTCATATCATAATATTAAGCATGTAAAGAAAGTTCTGGGAATTCAAATAAAAAAAAGAGGCAAGAATGTTATGAGAATCTTACGATTTCTTTAGAATATTCATTCAAAAAAACCCAAATCATTATGATAAGAATGAGTTATTGATGACCTGGAATGAAAATTGACAGTGTCAACTTTATAAAGAAATATGAGATATATCAACTAGTGGAAGCTGAGTGTAATTAACTTGGAGGGTTATACTATTCTTGCCTTGTATAAATGAGATTTCATGCTCATAAATTCATGATGGATTAATCTAAGTTGTAATGACAACTAAAGGTTGTTAATGTTGTAGTTGCATGACTGATAAATCTGCAAATTTCTTGCCAGTATCATGGTTTAAATTCTTGTGTAAGAGTAAGCGGAATATATATGTGTAAAAAGATTTGAGAGCTTGTGGAGAACCAATATTATTATTTCAGTGAGGAACCGAAAGTTTGCCTTCTAGTGGGGAAGAGATGTATAATAGATGAGAATAACATTTCTCAATCTTAACACAATATATGTGCAGTTAATCTTAGTTCCACAGAATATAATTTTTGAGCTTGTGACTTGGAATGTGATAATTACTGGAAAAAATATATATTACCATGATAGTTCTCTGGTGTTGACATAATCAGGCTATAAATGTTGGGGTGTTGCCCTTAAAAGTTTGTATGTTTGACTTCATTTTTGATTGGTGTGGGATGAGAAGTAAAGATACAAGTTAACTGGAGCTAGAGTAATCTTAAACTATACAAAAGGGTGGTAGCAGACTGTCAATATGCAATTACAACTCAGATGAATAAAAAGAATGTGTAGACAAGCATCATAAAGTGTTGAAATATTCAAAATATGTATGTATTCTTTTGAACTTCTTACCAATCAAATGGCAATATAGATTCATAAATTTTATGGTTAAGGAAAACTTGAAAATGATTATATACAATTTCTTCCATATATTTGTGTAATTAAAGATAAATCAATTCGGTCTAGTGTTGACTGTGAATGAAGTTGATCGAGAGGAAGATTTATTAATCAAAGAACTAATTTAGGAAAGGAGGAAATAACTACCCTATATCTTAGACGTTATAGTAAGATGATAAACTTTAATTTCGAGGACAAAATTGCTTAACTTGGGGAAAATGTAACGACTCATGCCCTTAACTTGGTGATTAATGTTTATCTGAAAGTTAATTAACTTGAGTTAGGCTCATGGTTAAGCCTGACTTATCTCGATTAGCATGTGAACGAAATTGTTGTGATGTATTGTGTTTGGGTGGTGTGTGTGGAATAAACAATTTAACTATAGGTAATTAATGTGAATTAATATAAAACCTATAGTTGAAAAATAAATTGACTGCACGCCTAGCGTCGCACATGTAAATCGTGAGGGATCACACGGAGAGAAGTGGAAGCAATATGTACGTTTGAGAGTATTTGTTGGTATATGTGGTGAACAATGAAGTCATAAAATACATAGGTGTATAGATATTTATATGTATACTGATATATAAATATAGATACCTAAAACCTATAATTTGAAAAGAAAATAATTAATAAATATAAGCGCGATTAGTAACATGTTGGGTCGAGGGTGACATATGAGCGCGACTAGTAACATGGTGGTTATTGGTGTGCGTGGTGGATTTATAGGTGAGAAAATATTAAGGTATATATATTTATATATAATTGTTATATATATAATTATATACAACCTTTAGTTTTGAAAATGAAATGTTTAATTCATTGGATTTGCCTCGAGATATGCATAGCGTAGGCATCAAGGAGGTGAATGGTGTGGACATTGATGATTTGAAGATAAATATATACCTCGAGATGTGTGCAACTCCATCTCAAGAGTGATCAATAGGTATGTGATATGAAAATGTCACTTTGGTCCATTTACCCTTGGATTGTCCTCGAGATTCGTACATGCGAATCTAAAAAATTATTTATTTTAATCAAATATAAGTTTGTTAAGAGGGATAGGTTTGCCAATAGCCATCAAGATAGGTTTTGAGATATATAACACATATATTGAGAAAGATCAAAACATAATTGAAAAGAATGAAACCATTAGATCTACCTCAAAATTCAAGCATACGAATCTCGAAGAAATCTAATATTTATCCCCAATGCAGCATAACCACATCTAAATTGTTTTATCAGTGAAAGGAGAAATCGATTGTTAGAGCTTGTGATTGTGGGGAAGGAGATCAAATGAATGTCAAGGTAAGATTTGGGGGTTTTAGGTTGTTGTTCGTTGTTGTTGCTGTCGTTGTTGTCGTTAATGGTTGTTATTGATGTTGGTTGTGACATTAGTGATGGAGTTGGGGAGGCTCAGTTTTAGGAAAAGAGAAGCCGTCTCCCATGCCCAAACTCGCTTAAGGTTGGGACCAAACCCAACCACAATGGAAAATCAATATATATAAAGGACTGGTTTGAAATAAAGACAAGGGGTCGTGAGGAAGAAAAAGGGGATTGATTTCCTTAATAGGACCGAACTGGGTCGGATTTAACTGAACTTGACAGATCCAGTTCAGGGGGTCAAACCCCTTAACAAATAAAAAATAAAGGAAAAATGCTAAAATTTAGGGAAAAACTTCAAAAAATTGTGAAAAAATATATTTGTTGACTAGATAAATAGAAGTTGGATATTTCTATGAAAAATGGAGAATTCGGAAGTTCGTCAAGACTTTGTACTGGGGTTTTACTTAAAAAACGTGAAAAGGTTGTATCAACCTAAAAAGTAGTAAATTGGTTTCGTATTCAATTGGGACTAGTTTAGGGATTCCAAAAATATATGGTATTGGATATATAATTACCTCAAATGATTTGTGATAAGTTATCGAACAACGGGAAAAATCATGTGACCCAAAAAGTAAGGAAATTAGAAATGTAACCTAATCGAGGTAAGTATGGATTCGTTTAGTTATCAACTTTGTCTAGCTATGTGGTATATTTAGTACATATAGTTTATGGACTTGAATGGGAGCTATGTACACTATGATATCTTTTCATGAAAAATGAAAGAAAGTGTTTAATGTGATATGCGATAGTAACTCCTGGAATTAAGATTAGGTTATATACGAGATGGGTTACCTTCTCGGCCTATAAGTAACTTCCTACTCAGTTTGATAGGTTGTGTTGAACACATATTCACTAAGAGGGTTTCAGATAGAACGATTTAAAAAGTGATAAGTGGTTAGGCAGCACATACACGTAATGTGTTGGTCAGGTTATGGTGTCATTATAGTTGATGGGTAATCGATCCTAATTTTATAAAAATAGGAAAAATCACAGTGTAATAGTGATTGACTGTATGACTTGCATTTGTTTATCTATTAGATTATATAATTGCTCATGTACCCTATTTGTTATGATTGGTTCATATTATTACTACATTTCGTTCTCGATTATTATAAGGATTGTTGATAGTTCTATGAATCCGTATTTACTGACCAAGTTGGAGCGCTCATCATAATTAATATTTTAGGAATACTGATGAGCACTACGACTATTGGACAAAGAAGGTTTAAGAGTCTTGATCTTCTTTTCGATGTAATGATTCTTTCTTTGTTTATATAATGTATTGAACTACAATTTTGTAATATCATAAGGGTTAGGAGGTTTTGTATAGCGAGGTTTATTCCGGTTTGATTTGGTTTTTTATATCATGTTTAATATCGCGAAAAATTTTCAATTTCTATTGGATTTATTAATTGTTTTATTGTCGATATTCGATATTCAATGATTTTTATCAAGTGTAGATGGTGTAGTTACTAACTCAATTTAAGTTTGGCAGGTCTACTGGGCTTAATTAGGGTTTTAGGCCGAACGATTCCTTAATTAGGATAAGGGTTGTTACAACTGCTATCGATTTTGCTAGTGATTCCCAGTCTTATTACATATCGATGGGAAATTGGTAGGCCTAATTCACTAGTTTTGCAATTTATCTCATAATTAACATATATATCATTCATAAAAACTTATGTTGAGGATGAATTAACTAAAATTTTGAAATTTTGAGTGAGACATGTAACGAACTAAATAATCTTATTAACTAAATAAAGAAATAAACGTATAAATAAGTAAATAATGCAACTTGCATTAAGGCCATATAAGAAAAACATCTCGATCACTCCCCCTTAATTGAAATTGCTTCGGTATTTAAAGTCCAAAAATATTTCCAATATAAGAGTCAAAAAGTAAGAGAATAAAAACATACTATACTAAACTAAACTAAATCTCAATAAAATTAAATAAACGTAGAATATGGGTTGCCTCTCATAGAGCGCTTTTATTTATCATTGTTGGCTCGACTTAGTCCTTCGAGAATTAGGTTGGATCTCTAAAATTGAATTTAAGATTTTTCACTCTAGTGCCATTCCACAAAATGATTGCTCGACCATTAATTGTCAGAGTAATTAGTTTGTTCAGAATATCCATAACATCATGAGAAGTGGCTAAGAAAGGTAGTCTTAAAATTAAATGAGGGTCTTCATTAATAAAATGTGGTATGAACAAAAAGTCTGTGGGTACTGTATTGTTGTTGACTTGAACTAATAAATCCATGACAAATCTTATTGGTTGAATTGAAGTTTCATCCAATAAAGAGAATTGTTCAAAAGCAAGTGAATTAAGTTCCAATTGAGTATGTAGAAAGAAATGTATGGGCATGAGATTTGTATTGGAGTTCATATCATACTGAGCTGTGAATAACTAAGCTCATTTGATTTCAATGTGCAAGTGTATACCTATAGGATCATTAAGCTTCGCAGGATCATTTGAGCTTTCCGCTTGTTAATGCTTTTTGACAAGTCAATAATTAAGCACGTTTTATAACGTAATTTAGGTTGGTTATATATATTTAAGATGATATTACATTATGTATTCTCTTATTTTTATGATTTAGGGTTTTAAAAAGGAAAATAAGAAAACGGAAGAAAAGAGGAAGAAGTGCAAAACAGTCAAATGAAAATTCGGAATAATACTAGGAATCGCCGCCTAAATCAGTAATAGGAAAAGGCCAACGAATCCGCAACAAATTGGAAAATGAACTAGAAGTCATTAGATGAATCGATGGAGCACTAAGAGCTAAACTCCATGATTTGCCTAGCGATTTATGTATAAGTTAAGAATCGCTAACAAATCGCTGAGGTTGGTTACGAGTTTTTTAGATTAATATGAAGAATTTGAGTTTATTTAAGATATGTATACGTAAGGAGACTATAAAAAGCCAAAGAGCTTCGAAATAAATCTCTCATTTTGTTCTTCATTTTGCTTTCCTTTTGCTCTACATTATTTCTTTTGTCTATGTTTGAAGATACATTGGAGCCTTGATTTATATTAAGGTATATATTTATTCATTATGTCTTTTAATTATATTTATGCATTGTTTATTTTCAGCATGAGTGAGTAGTCCATTAATCTAAACAAATCTTAGACATGTAATATATTTTGGATTGCTAGATAGTTATAATTAAGGAATCATAAACTTAATACTTTAATTCTATTAAAATATGTCAATCACAGATTAACAAGTTGTTTTTGTGTATTACAACTAATGAAGATTAATATTGCATGCAAAGTTGCAAATGTGTATTGTGTCATTATGATTATGAATCTACATCTATAGTTTTTGACAACAATTATAGAAGTGGTAATTATGATTTATCTATAGGGCATTTTCCGAATGAATGTTCTAAGTGATTGTGTTCTAAGTTGTTTATTATGCGGCTTCAATTAATATTAGCTTAAATTAGGCATGATTTTCATTGAGTGTAATGATATCATATTTCTAAGGTGTTGTGTTTTTTCCAAAGGGTAGATTTATAATGATAAGAATATGACATTTTCATTGAAATTAGGAAAATTGGTAGTCGGCTAAAGGCTTTCAACCTATTATGAATTATGATTATATTGTTTAATGAATGTATGTTTATTTATATTGAATTGAATTTGAATATTGTTTAATTTAGTTTGCATTTGAATTGTTTAAATTAGTTTAATTAAATTGGTTATTTAAGTTAATAATCATAGTTTTTAGTCATTTTATATTTTACTTCCCGTCTACTTCGATTAACTAAATCAGTAAAAACCAGAAAAATACTTTCTTTCAAAGTTTGCAAAATCTCTCCAGAGATGATATCCCGCTTATCAGTACTACAAGTTATAAATATACGAAAAATTATTGTGCACGTTCGACACGTGTCAATTTTGGGTGCCATTGCTAGGAATTTTTAAATAACTTCTAAGTATTCTAGACGTTGTATGGTCTACACACTTCACCGTGTTAATTCAATAGGATCTTTACATACGTTTGATCCTGAAATAGATAGAACTTTTTATCGTAGTTTAAAACAACAACTTAGGGAAAATTTAGCTAATAGAATGGAAGACAACAATGATGATATTAATGACAATTTCATTAATAATAATGATAACAAATTTATAAATAATAATTATTATTATAATAGAAAACTCACTTTTAGGCAAGCAAATCAAAATTCTACAACATATGTGCCTATATGCATAATATACCCTAACGAATTTCTCAAATTTGAACTTAGATATAGATTTATTAGTGCCTTACCTAACTTCTATGGTAAAGATAATGAAGACCCACGAAAATTCATAAGGGAGTATCAACATAAAGTTAATAGGATGAAACCAAAAGAAAATACTTTAGAAAAAGTCATACTTAAGACTTTTCCTTTTGCCATGAAAGATCAAGCATAAGAATGGTTATTCTATCACCCACAAGATTCGAAAACCATATGGGCTCAAACGTTAGAGGCTTTCCCAGACGAATATATGCACGTAAGAAAAATTGGTTCCTATAGAAAGCAAATCATAATTGCAAAGATGAAAGATGATGAAAACTCAATGAGTTTTGGGACGGATTCCAAAGACTAATTTCTTCTTGTCCGCAACATGGATATACTCAAAGAGCTTTGTTAGAATATTTTTATGAAGGACACAATCATTTTGAACAAAGACTACTAGACACAATATGTGGCAGATCTTTATTTAAGAAAACACCTACTTTAGCAAAAGAAGCAATTAATAAAATGGCAAAACAATCTAAGCGATATGGTGAAAATGGTGACTCCTTAAGAAATAAACTTTATGAAGTGGATAATAAACGAAATAATGCGTCTGATGATAAAATTGATGAACTATCTAAAATTGTTAAGCTGTTAGTTAGATCTAATCAGGTTAAGGCTTGTGGATTCTGTAAAGAAGTTACCTATCCTACAGATGCATGTCCTACTCTATAACGACCCATTATTTTAAGCTGGTAATTAGTGCTAATCCAAATTTTAATTAATTCGAATTAGGCTCGTAGTTAAGTCTGGTATACCTTGATTAGTATGTTAGTGGCTTCGTATGATGGTTTGTGTTCGTTTGGAATGTTAAATAGTTTTTTTAAATTGTAGTATAAAATAAAATTTATACACAAGCCTATAATAAAAAATACATAGTTAAATAATAAATAGCTAGTAAACTAAGTGCGACGAGGGGGTCTTGAAATGAATGCGCACACTCAAGACTACTCGTAGGCATGTTCGATAAATTTATTAGCAAGAAAATACACGAGGTATATAAATATTTATATATATTTGATATATAAATTTATAATATTAAAAACTATAAGTCTGGTTTGAATTATATGGATCGTTGGATCACTAAAAAAAATAGTAAATTAGAAACGGAATATAAAGGGAATAGCAACGAAAAAGACACAGATTAGCAACGAAATAGTAATGAAAAGACAATTAGAGACGAATTAGCAACGAAATTAATTATGTTTGTAAAATCATCGTTGCTAAATATTTAGCAATGAAAATTATTTTCCATCTCTAGATAGAGACGGATTAGAGATGAAAAAATTACTGAAAAATCGTTTTACACTTGCATTCCATTGCTATTCAGTTACTAATTAGCAACAGAATAGCAACGGTCTTCAAAGGTTCCGTTGCTATTCCTGTTGGGGCATGTGCCCTAGATCAATCCATTAACTGTCTTTATGAATACTTTTAGTTAATAAAATAGAGGATTTCATTTGCTGTTTATTACAATTGATTTGCATGTTTACAATATAATAAGATCTATGGGTATTTACATAAATATCCTAAATGTCCCTAGTCGATCATTATACTGGGAACTATAATGAATTAAGACAAGTGTGAGTCTTGATTTATGGTCATATGATGATTATACGTATAGGGATACGAATCAAGATCACGAGTGCTTGTTAGGGAACAAAGTACTTGATCGACCCACTATGAGAACATCACATGGATTAGGTCATAGTTGTTTCTCATGATAGGTATATTATTTCAGTCCTCTGACATGAGATTACCAGAGACTTCAACATTAGGAACACAGTGATTTGACACAATCCAATTTTGTCTTTAACTGGACGATTATAAAGGTTATGATTGGTTACTGTGTGACCAATGTGATGAAGTTGTGTAATCAAGATAGAATTTGTCCCTATCATATAAAGAGAGATATCCAATGGATCCCTCGATGTGTTAGGCTGTTAAAAGTCCTAGTCTAAGTGAATTGATATTGATCAATGTCACTTGGATTTTTTCAGTCTATCTAGAGATTGAGACTAGTACGATTGAACAAGTTGGATGACAATTCCGTGCCTTATATTTGATCAAAAGGATATCGTGTGACAAAAGAATGTTATATACACTATTGATTAGGTTGTATCGATTTGATATTCGTACAACTTGGGTAGTCATAATGTCTTGCTAGAGGCTATTTATGACTTGTATACCAAAATGTGTTTTGGTACACTACCAGCATTGTATGAGCCTATTAGGTTGCAAATTAAGAATAGTTTTGCGAGATTTTAAGATGGTTCAGAAAAACGAATTTTATATGATAAGATTCATGACTGAAACGTCCTTGTGGTCTATTACACTTATACTTCTTTAAGTAGGGGTATATGTGTAATTTACTTAACCGTGTATATACAAGGGTTGTATAAATAGACGCTTTAAGTTAGAACACACGTACAAAAGATTAAAGGTCGAAACTCTATTTTCGTTTCATAAATGAAATAGGGCTTTCTGGTACGCTCTGGGTCATTTTGGAGAGAAACAAAAAGCTTGGTATTCTCTTGAAGCTAGCACTTGAAATCTCGACCGCCGTTCGTGTGTGGACTGCTGGTAGAGGGCGTTCATCGTTGGCAATGCCTTAGAGACCGATCAACCTTAGGAAAGGTATATTGCAACTGAGGTATGATTAAGTCTTCATGGTTTAAACGTTTTTAATGGAATTAGATTTGGATCCTGTTGGGGTTTTTGTCAAAATTGTTTTGTAATTTCTGCTGCGTATGAACCCCAAAACCCAACAATTCCATTGCTAATTAGTAATGGAATAGCAATGGAGCAACGAAATTGCAACGGTATTCAGGAGTTCCATTTCTATTCCGTTGCTAATTTTCTTTTCATCGCATTTTGTTACAGCACGGTTCTTCTAAACAACAAATCCTGCAAATGGCCTTCTCTAACGCCCTGCACCCCCTTCAATTACTCCTTGGGGGTGCTATAACATCTTTCAAAATCGAATTTCATACCATTTCATTCACACAAAATATCAAATATTATATACTAAATTAAACCCAAAAAAGAAAACTCTACCTTAATATGCACAAAAATTTGTTTGGATTTTATTTACAAATCCAAAAACTATTTTTACCAACTAAAATACCTAACTTTCGTCACCAAAGTGCTCCTCATCTAACTAATCATGGTTTTCCCCACCATCATCATCATCATGCTGCTGCTGTGGTGAATGAGCCGGATCCATCCCAACCTGCTGATGATGCTCCTAAGGTGGTGGCGGTGATGTTGCCTGAAAGGTGCTTGCTTCGAAGTCCATGCACATTCCTAACTAGCTCTGCATGAAAGCCTCAAACTGTGCAAGCCTTTGAACAACTGCGTTAAGCTCTGAATGTCGCACCATCTGCTCTCGGGATGTACTGGCATCAGGATCTTCATATCTCATCTTCCTCTTAGCAAGTGACCTGAGCCCATAAACATCCCTTTTGAGCACTCTTCTGTCGCATTGTAGTAGAGTTGCTTCTCATCAATCAGCCGGTCCGATGTAGCTTGAGTGTGCTCCTCATGCCTCTTCACGAGCTCCGCCTGTATGAAAACAAAGTCATGAAAGAAAAAATGAAAATAAATCATTGAGAAAATGAAAGAAAAATTAATAGCCCAAAATCATTTCTAATGCTTAAAAATAGCAAAAGGCAATGTAAGAAAAGAAGCAAGTAACCAATAGATAATTAAGAAGCAAGTAATTACTGGATATCTTCCCTTCAATCATGTGCACACTAAGATATTTGAAAGTGAGAATGCCAAAGAGGACTTACAATGGTTATTCTTTTCTTACTAGGGTGGACACTGAGAATATAAATAGAAGAAGGTTTGGAGATTTTTCAACATTTGAAGATCATCATGAAGTGAAGAGCTTTGAAAGCATTTTTAATGCATAAGAGGGTGCTATATAAAAAAATGTAGTAGATAGCTTCATTTAATAGAGTACATGAAAATGATTCTCATTAGAAGTTATGACAATTGAATAATTTACATGCATATGCAAATCTCATTGTAGGACCCTCATATATAAGCAAAGAGATGAGCTTCTCATAAGTAGTACTCTAAGCTAATATTGCACCTTCAAATATGATATAAGTGGAAGAGATAGAACACAAGCCTCTGTAGAAGAAAGGATTTGCATGAAAAAGCATTAAATTAAGCTTAAGTTGGTCGTGTTTGTTTACTACAATGAAAAAATAAAGATTAAGTGTCTTATGTGAAAAATATATCCGTTTGTTTACTATAATCTAATGTTTACAAATCCGTTATTTTAATCCTATATGATAAAAGCATACAATCAAACATACGTATTTAGCTATGAATGAGATTTTCTTGATCCCCACGTAATGTTCATGATTTTGTTATAGTTTGCTTCACCTCGCCTAATCTTAGGAAACAAAAGCACTATATCAAGATACCGTAATTATTTTTGAAATCGTAGAAAGTGGATGTCGTATCCTGACCTTCTTTCTTACCGTGTTCGTACTAACAATAGTATCCAGAAACAAACTCATACCTACATATGTGGTACTCAACAGTCTTAATGTCTAAGTAGGGTAGAAGTCGACATTTATTGCGATTACATGGGCACCCAATCCTACCCTCATTGTGATAAGTGGTAAATTTTTCCTTCACAAATTCTACGAGTTCCTTTACCCTTACAACAAACTCCTTTGAATAAACTCGTTATCGAGGCAATTGGACATCCACTCTCTATTCACTATCAACATTCCTTACAAAATACGATGACTTAATTTAAATGCAAATGTCGACAATTCAATTTTTGTAGTTGTAGGACTAATCAATGCCTTAAAATACATTTATAAAATGTCTGTGTAAGGTTTATTGCAATGCCTTTCGCTAGACCATGAATATATGTTACTTCTACAAAAATTTTGACTGAGCTTCCCTCATAACATAGAATACCAAAAAAATCAGAACCTAATAAACATCATTGGGAGAATGCCTAAAGGTCTCACATCTCCCCAACATTTCACAATATCATGTAAACATGAATTAAAAGGCTTATGAGTGCACATTATAATTATATGAGAAACCACAAATAAAATATGGCGCAACCAATTGACTTAGGAGTGATACTAAATTTGTAGGAACTAAATTCTAATTGCAATAATAAAATAAATATATAGCTAAACATTGATCCTTATGATAACTCAATTAATTCAGACTTTTATTGATTAAATCATACTTGTTAGGAAACATGAACTTCGTAGTAATATTAGTGAAGACATAAAAAATAAGAACAAATATCCATATAGCCCAACTAAGTTTTTAGTTAGGAACATATATATAGCCCAACTAATTAAATTTATGTATATATCTCTTAAAGATTCTATGTTGTTAATCCAATTAAGTTGACACTCACTTCAATCTAATCGAAAGACTAACTAGTAGTATTAAAGTAATCCCTAGTTGAAATAAACTAAACAGTCATAATCTTTGTGATTCAGAAGGTATAGTTACCGATTAACCATCCTATGCATTGTTCGCTAAACTATGACCATCTATCCTCATTTAACAAGGAACCATTTCAATTAATGTTGGGAATTACCCGATCAAAATAATATCAAACTGCAGATCAAAATACAGTAAGAGGGTTTGGGAATCTTTCATATAAGCCTAAAAGTTTGTAATGCAAGCTAACTTGCCCCCATTAAGTGCACTAAATTAATCGCAATTGCCCCCATTAAGTGCACTAAGTTTGTAATGCAAGCTAACTTGCCCCCATATAAACCATTTATGTTCTTGTTCAACTTTTTTTTTGTCCCAATAACGTCATACCACTAGTTTTGCATATTCTACAAAAATTTCGACATAGTTTCCCCTATAACATGACTACCATAAAATTTCAGAACCTAATAAACAACAGCGAGATAATGCCTAGAAGGTCCCACATCTCCCTAACATTTCACAATATCATGTAAACATGAATTGAAAAGCTAAATCTAATACATTAATATTTCAAGAAATTCGTAAAATGATTAAAATTACAATTTCTAATCGAAATGAATGCATTGAACAATTACAAAACTTACCTAGATTTCCCCAGCTATAGGTGTTCGATTTTGGGGTTCATGCGCAGAGGAGATTACAAAACAATTTTGATAAAAACCCCAACAGGATCCGAATCTAATTCCAGTAAAAATGTTTAAACCATGAAAACTTAATCATACCTCAGTCGCAGTATACCTTTCTGAAAGTTGATCGATCTCTAAAGCGCTGCCAACGACGAACGCCCTCTACCAGTAGTCCACACACGAACGGCGGTCGAGATTCAAAGTGCTAGCTTCGAGAGAATACCAAACCTTTTGTTTCTTTCCAAAATGATCCAGAGCATACCAAAAACCCTAAGTCGTTTCTAAAATGAAAATAGAGTTTCGGACCATAATCTTTCGTCCGTGTATTCTAACTTAAAGCGTCTATTTATACAACCTTTGTATATAGACAGTTAAGTAAATTACACATATACCCATACTTAAAGAAGTATAAGTGTAATACACCACAAGGACATTTATGTCATGAATTTTATCATACAAAATTCATTTTTCTGAACCATCTTAAAATCTTGCAAAACCATTCTTAGTGTGTGACCCAATAGGCTCATACAACGTTGGCCGTATACCAAAACACATTTTGGTATACAAGTCATAAGCGACCTCTAGCAAGACATTATGACTACCCAAGTTGTACGAATATCAAATCGATACAACCTAATTAATAGTGTATATATCATTCTTTTGTCACACGATATCCTTTTGATCAAACATAAGGCATGGAATTGTCATCCAACATGTTCAACCGTACTAGTCTCGATCTCTAGGTAGACTGAAAACATCCAAGTGACATTGATCAATATCAATTCACTTAGACTAGGCCTTTTAACAGTCTAACACATCGAGGGATACACTAGATATCTCTTTTTTTTAGAGGGACAAATTCTATCTCGATTACACAACTTCATCACATCGCTCACACAGTAACCAATCACAACCTTTATAATCGTCCGGTTAAAGACAACGATAGTGTCAAATCACAATGTTCCTAATGTTGAAGTCTTTGGTAATCTCAAGTCAGAGGACTGAAAAATATACCTATCATGAGAAACAACTATGACTTAATCCATGTGATGTTCTCATAGCGGGTCGGTCCAGTACTTTGTTCCCTAACAAGTACTCATGATCTTGATTCATATCCCTACACGTATAATCATCATATGATCATCAATCGAGACTCACACTAGTCTTAATTCATTATAGTTCCCAGTATAATGATCGACTAGGGACATTTAGGATATATATGTAAATACCCATGGATCTTATTATAAAGTAAACATGCAAATTAATTATAATAAACAACAAATGAAATCCTTTATTTTATTAACTAAAAGTATTCATAAAGACAATTAATGGATTGACCTAGGGCACATGCCCCAACTATAGTTAATTAGGGAGAGAAGGAGTGTGGTTTAAGTCTAACTAAGATGTGGAATATGACACTCCTAATCACGAACGATTTTGAATAGTCGAGATGATCACCTTACTACCTAGAAAATAGCAAAATCAAGTTTAAGAATTAGATAAAAAAAACCATAGAAACACGCAAAGGAAAAGAGAATTATACGAGATGATTATAAGATAGTCGGGCTAGCTTGTACATAGTTAGCAACTTGGGATGAAACATCTCTAAACTTCCTTGAACTCTATAAAGTATTTTAACTTCTCAAACTATAACCTAAGTTATATGTAAATCAATTTTTATAAGTTCATTAAATTTAAAAAAAAAATGAAAAGATTTTAAAGTTTCATAAACTTTCCTTTGTGTTCTACTTTAAATACTAAGTTATTAGGAAACAAAAATAACATGTTGTCAGTTTTTGCAAGAAGACATTTATAATACCTTGGTTTGTTAATTAGTATAGAGATGAGCCTTGCTAATTGGAAGGATTTAATTGGTGCTCTTAGCTTATGAAGGCTAATTAAGCATCTAAAATCAACACTAACCCCCAGTTTGATGGGATTATTTGAGGGGTGTCATTGCAAAACCACAATTTGCACTAGTTAGGGATGCAATGCTATCACTATGATCACACAATAAATTTTGGTGCAAACACTATAATGCCTAGGTGGCTTTAACATTTTTTTTGTCAAATAGGTATTTTTATTGAACATCATGATAGTGATTCAAAAGCATACACATGTAGTTGTATAATTACACTAGTCTTTTGGATACACTTAATTTTTTATTTGTGAACACATCTCTCAAATACACATGCAGTTGTATAATAGGTGACTTTATTTAACATTTGAAATACTAATTGAATAATTCATCTTATGTATATAATATTATTTCTTTATTGTTGTACCAAGTGGACAATCATAGATTTCACCATCATACATTTATTATTAATTAGCACTAATTAAATTAGAGGATTACAAATGGGACTCAACATGTGCACTATATATATATATCATAAACATATATACGTATGTAGTCTTAGAGGAAGACTAACTTAGGGAGCCATCAAACTAGGGATTCAATTGGAATAGATATCATGAAATCCTCTTAAAGAATACCAAGAATTAAGACATTGAGAAGTTATAGAGAAGAACATTAAATGACCAACACAATAACAACAACAACAACAACAACAACAACAATAACAACAACAACAACAACAACAATAATAATAATAATAACACAAACTCAGAAATTCAAACAATTATAAAAAAATCAATACATTCGATCATTCATACAATGAATATAACCAAATTACAAGGACTTGACATTGTAACAAAATCAAACAAGAAAACTTACCTCATATTCTCTTCACCACTTAATTCAATGGAAAACGAAAACTGAGACTCAGACGGTGGTGACGTCAAGATGGACGCGGACGACGACAGAGATGTCATCGAGGTGAGTGCGGATGGTGGCGAGATATCGCAGGCTGAGATCGAGGCGATCTAAGGGAGCATCAATGGATTTGACAGAGAAGGCAGAGAGGAAAGCGGCGATAGGGCGGAGAGCAAAGGAAGGGAGGCGGTCTGTTCAGAGAAAGAGGAAAACGAGAGAAGATAGTGCACTTGACAATAAAAATGGATGATGAAGATCTCCAAGTCGGTGACGGAGGCTAGGGCGGCAACAATGAGGGAGTCGAAACCAACGGAGGAGGGGAGGCGGTTGGTATAAAGGACAGAGAGGAGGGGAAGCGGTTGGTGCAAAGAAAGAAAAAGATGGATAAAATCTCCTACTCGGTGTTGGCAACGAGGAGGAGTTAAAATCGATGGAGGAGGGGAGGCGATCGATGTAAATGAAAGAGAGTAGGATGGGAGCAGAGAGAGAGGAGGTGAGGCGGTCGTGCTAGCGGCGAGGAGAGAGTCGAGAATCGGCGGAGGAGAGGATGCCGTCGGTGTAGAGGAGAAAGGAGGATGGGAGTAGAGAGATCGGGGAGGTGGCCGATGCAACAAGAGAGGAAGTTGGAGAAAATCTCTCCAAGTCAGCACTGGCAACGAGGAGAGAGTCAAAATCGGTGGAGGAGGGGAGGCGGTCGGTGCAGAAGCAATGCGTGGCATGCATAGGTGGGTGGTGCGTGGCATGTAGAGGCGGTGCGTGGCGTGCAGAGGTGGTCAGTATGTGGCGTAAGTATATATGTTTTGTGTGTGTGGGGTTCGTATGTATTGATACATGTTTGTTTTTATCTCACTTTTCAATTCAACAACAAAATACCAACGAATCTCATTTAGCAATGGATTAGCAACGTAATCCGTTGCTAATACGTTGGTAATCCGTTGCGATTTATATTTTGCAATGGATTAGGCAAATCCCATTGCTAATTCGTTGGTAATTTAGAATCCGTTGCTAAAACTAAATTGCAACGAATTGGCAAGGGAATTTTAGGTGGGAAAGTTGTCGTGGGTTTTTTTTACCAACGAAATTTATTTTCGTTGCTAAATTATGTTGCTAATCTATTGGCAATCCGTTTCTAATTGGAAAAAACATTTTCCCTCCATTTTTCGTTGCTATTCCATTGCTAATTAGCAATGGATGCTTATTCCATTGCTAATTTCTTTCTAATTTACTATTTCTTTGTAGTGGATTGCCTCAAAATGGGCTTAAGTGTTGATAATGTCAACATGTGTATCACTGTAGAGTTGTCATGTTAGCACATCATTCATTCGATCAACCTCAAGATAGTGTGATGCATATATCAAGGAAAGTCCATATATTTAAACTAAAACCTTCAAACTTATCTTTACAATTGATCAAGATTGAGAGAGTAGCTGGGGGTTTTGGTGTCTGATTTTTAGGGAATTGATACAGAGGAGCTATTTTAGTATGAATTGAGGAGCATAAACAACTCAAAATAAGAGATCATCACTATTGGTAAGTGTAATTTTAAGTTTCAAGTTCAATTCGATAGTGGATGATGATTTCTCTATGAATTGTTATGCTTGGTCACTAGAAATGGGTTGTTACCTTATTAGAGGTCCTCCCTGATGTATTTTGGGAGTGTTTACAGTTGTTTGTTGATTTGTGGATGGAAAGGTGGCTACTGCCTTATTTAGAGATAGTATTAGGTGGAACACGCTCCACCTAGCAAAAGAGCATGCTCTCTTCATCAATTGGGACGAACCTAATTAGTGGACTACACCCCACAAATTGAGGGAACAAGCACCCACCCTAGAAAACAACATCTCTGCAATGGTTAGAATTTCCTATGGTCTTAGGGACTGAATTAGGGTTCTAAATATATGTGACATGAAAAGTTAAGGAATTTCTCAACGGAATCCTAAACCAAGGTAAGTATGGACTCGCCTATTTATCAATGTTGACCGACTATCTTAGTATATGTAGTTCATGTAGTTTATGGACCGAATGGGGAGGCTATGTATACTGTAATGTTTTTACTAAATGGAAAATGATGTCTAATGTGATTCATGAGAGTATGATCCTGGAACTGAGACCATGTTATATAAGAGATGGGTTAGTTTCCCGACCTATATGTAACTTCCTACTAAGTTAAATAGATTGTGTGGATGATATACTCACTAGAGGATTTTAGATAGAACCATTGGACATTAATGGAATGACTAGACATCATATCGGCCAGTGTGTTGGTCTACCCACAAGATTAATGGTGCAGTGGATAATTGACCCTAGTTTTACAAATAAAATGGGAATCATGATGTAATAGTCATTGAAAGTTGGACTTGCATCTGTTATTTATTGAATTATATATTTTTCATAATCTTGTTAGTTAAGATTGGTGCATATTGTTATTGCATAATGTTCTTGGTTATTATATGGAATGTTGGCTTTATGAATTTTTACTTACTGAGCAAGTTGGTATGCTCACCTTAAATTTAATATTTCATGTGCGCAACCTAACGCTTCAGCAAAGGAAAAAAGACTATTTAGAAGTCTTATTATCATCTCTACAATGTAATGAGCTTTCCTGTATATATATACATACATGCATACATATACACACACTGCATTATTTTGTTGTATATAAGCAGGTTTAGGAGGTTTATAAATGAGATTTTTGGTTTTAATAAAATTTGTATTTATGTATATCATTTATTTATCGAAGAAATTTTAATTTTCTACTACGCAAATTTTGAATTATTTATTCGATATCGATATATGGGTTGAGTTTATCAGTTCATGACGAAGAGGGTGATGGCTTAGTTACTTCTGGCTGAGTTACTGAAGCTTAATTAGGTTTTTAGGTTGAGTATCGCCAAATCGAGATAGGGGATACTACAGCTTGGTATCAAAGCTCAATGTTTGATCACTTTTGAATTAAGTGGTATCTTTGGTACGGCTTGGTATCATATATAAGGCTCTAGCCTCATTTTCTCATTTGAATTGATTTTGAAATAACTGATAGCCTATTCATTCATATCAAAACCTATGTTTATTAACTCTGAGAGTTGTCTCGAGTTATAAATAAGCTTAGGGTCTGATAAATAGTTTTCATAATGTTTTCGAGGGAAAATGAAAATAAAAACATTATTATACATTATTTGTTGCATATATTGTTATTTACTGTATATATATTATTTCATTGTCTTCTCTGAATGCTACCTTAATGATCTTATCTTTCTTTTGACTTCATAATCTAATGGCGGATCAATGAGATGGTTCGCAAAGGCGTGGATCCATGGGTAGCAGGGAAACTTAGGATCAATGCAAATCTAAAATGGAGCAACAAATGAAGGAACTTATGGAGTTTAAAGCAAAACTTATGATTATGCTGATGGCTTAGGTGGGACCACCGATATAGAGACCTGAGGCATAAATTTAAACTAGTCTGAGGTTAGCATAGCGCGGGAGAAGTTGAGATAGTGGTGGCTCCAGCTCAACCAGTATTAGCACTATTCAGGTACCTGAGACACCTGCCATAGTGCTAGTGGATTTTAAGAAGGCTGCATTTCTTAGAACTCGTAAGGAATTTATTAAATATTACATTATGAGATTCAATGGCATAATGGAAGAATGGGTAGTTAGACCTAGATACTAGAGATGGAGCAACGATTCATTGTTATGGATGTTGAGGACTGGTTTAAGGACAAACTGGTTATATTTTTGTTGATTGATTGTTTACGAAAATTATGGAATTCCTTAAAGAGAAGGCAAGACTGTCACCACCTAGTTACAGTTTAGAACCATGTTCTACAGGTAGTATTTCCTGAAATTAGTTAGGAAGAGGAAGAAGACTGAGTCTATTCAGCTGAAATCAGGAGCTTTGTTTGTTTGAGAGTATGCGCGTAGGTTCACAAAGTTAAGGAATTCGCTCTAGAGGTAGTGGAGTTACAAGAGAAAAAATAGATTTGTTTCTTTGTGGGATAAATTATGAGATTCGAGTTGTAGTTTCCTCTCATCATCGCACTAGTTATCTTTTATATTCGATAGTGCAAGGGAGAAGTAGAAACATCCATATTATCTAGAACCTTTGGAATAGTACTTACGCCACCACCAGTGGCATAATTTCCTAATAGTTAGAGAATCGAGGAATTTACTTTTTTACACCAAATAAAAGGGAGAGGAGTGTAGTTGGAGTAGCTATATAGTCAAGGTCTACAAGGATGGAATTTGCTAGTGCACCGGTTCCACTGATTTCTCAAACTTTGGTAGCCAAACCATTATTGCCACCATCTTAGTTAAGAGGTAAGAGCAAGAATCGAGCATAGTCATCACAGAAATCAAGTGGATCTAGTCAGGTTCCTCAGGCAGGTGGTTTTCTCAAAGGGTTTCTACAATATGCTATCGGTGTGGATAGAAAAGGCATATTCATAAAAAGTCTTCTATGCCACTGGCCACATCATTAGGTAGTACAACACCACCAACATGAGGTGTAGACTCATATAGTGGTTTAGGAAGATCCAGAGGATAATAAGAGGCTTGTGCAAGGTATATTAAACATTTGTGGTCGCGACATGCATGTTTTAATTGATGTTGGTTCTACAGTTTATTTATTGTTGGTGCAATGACTGATGATATGAAATTGAAACCTATTAGAGCCAGTACATTATAGATTTTAAACACAATAGTGAGTACGAAGGTTTATCCTAACATGATCTGCAAATGATGTATAGTTGAAATTAAGGAGAATGAACTCCCAATTAACTTGAGGGTAATGAAGTTCCTGGAATATGATGCATTACTAGGGATGAATTGGTTATTGGCATACCATGCCCATATTGACTATTTCCATAAAAGGGAAATCTTTCAGATCCCTAACCTTTTTGAAATTATAGTCTATAAAGGCTATAATCTTTCATGATTTGCAACTCTTTAAAGGGAAGCTACTTTTCAAAAATTTGAAGTTATGACAGAACTCATCACATTTGGAGAGCCTAGACATGAACTTAAGGTTAGTGAGATACCCGTAATTTGTGAAGTTTTGGAAGTTTTTGCATTTGATTTGCTCAGACTTCTAGTGCCACGTGTCATTGACTTCATCATTGTTCTTATTCTTGGTACTAAACCTATGTCTATTCCCCATACCGTAAGACACCGAAGGAATTATGTGAGTTGTAAATTCAGCATGACGAGTTATTACAAAAGGGATTTATCCATCCTAGTATGTCATAGTGGGGAGTACTAGTTCTTTGTGAAGAAAAAGGACAGAAACCTATATATTTGCATTGATTATAGACAACTTAATTGTGTGACTATAAGAAAAAATACCTATTACTTAGGATCAATGATTTGTCTAATCAGTTGAAGGGTTTCAGATATTTCTCAAAGATTAATTTGAGGTCTGGTTATCATCAACTGAGGATCAAGGATGAGGATATCTCAAAGACAGTTTTCATTACTCATTACGGGCACTTTGAATTTAAAGTGATGTCGTTTGGGCTCACTAATGCTCCTGCTATGTCATGGACTTGATGCATAGGGTGTGTAAACTTGGTATTCATAAGTTATTCATCATGTTTATCAATGATTTTTTATCTATTCGAATATGTAGGAAGAGCATTTACACCATCTCAGAGTCGCATTACAGACTCTCAAGGATAATCGACTGTATGCCAAGTTTAGTAAATGCGAATTATAGTCTTTAGAGTTCGAATTTCTTAGATATATGATTAATAATGAGAGTAAGTCTGTTGATCCAGCGAAGGTTGAGGCAGGATTGGCCTATTGCTACCATTGTGTTAAAGGTTCAGAGTTTTCCGATGTTAGTGGGTTATTATAGACGATTTGTTGATGGTTTCTCTCATATGCTCTGCCAATGACTTGGATAACACATAAATATGTTGACTTTGTTTGGCCGATGGGTGCAAAGCTGCCTTCAAAGATTTGAAGGATAGTTTGACTATGTCGCTTGTTCTTACAGTACCTAAATCAATGAAAACATTAGTGATTCACAAAGATGCTTCTCATTTAGGATTGGATTGTGTGCTGAAGCAAGGAAGTAGGGTTGTAGCTGTAATTGTTTTGCCTTGATGATTTGGAGGCACTACTTGTACGGTGATAAATTTATAGTATTCTCAGATCATAAAAGTCTTGTTTTTTTAGAGTGATTTGAATTTGAGGCAACGTAGGTGGCTTGAGTTCCTCAATGATTATGATTTCACTATGAAGTACCATCTACGCAAAACAAATATGGTTGTTGATGCCTTGAGTAGGAAAAAAAGGCAAAGAGAATGAAGTTACTATCAGAGCTTCTTAGTTTAGTCTTCTTGAGGAAGCTTCAGTGATGATGATTCGTGAAAGTCCGGCTGGCACATCTTCCACTAAAAAAGCTAATTCCAGAGCTATTAATTTACTCTTATGTGTTTAGATTCGTGTTGAACCGGAGATGATTTAATAAGTTATTGATTGTCAAAAAGTTGATCAGGATTATATAACGTATCAGAGGTTAGCAGCTAATGAAGATCATCTTGATTGGTCAGTTTCAGATAAAGGTGCATTACGGTTGAGGGATAAATTATGGGTTCCAGCTTAGGTTTAGTTGAGGCATGAGTTGCTATAGGAATCTCATCGGTCTTTTTATTCTATTTAATTGCAATTTTTTCAATAAATAGATTTACAATGATAAGGATAATGACTTATTTTTCATTAAATTTATGAAATTGATGGTTTTCTAAAGGCTATCAACTTATTATGAATTAAGATTTAATGATTCCAAGATTCCATGTGATATAATTATAACTAAGTTATGAAGTGATGTTATGTTTTAGTGTTTGAATGCAATCCAAATATATTACATTGTTTAGCGGGGGTTTGTTTAGATGTTTGTTTAGATATTATATTATATTGAATTTGAATTTTGTTTAATTAATTTTGCATTGAATTATTTGAGTTATTTTAGGTAGTTTGGTTTAGTAGTCATAATTGTGGGTTATTTAGTATTTTAATTCCCATTTAATTAAATTAACTAAATTAAGGAAAACAAAACAAAAAATTACTTTCCTTAGAAGTTTCCAAAATCCTTGTGCAGATGATATCCCATTTACCATTACTAAAAGTAATAAGAAAATACAGAAAACTATTGCGCACGCTCAAAACGTGTCATTTTTTTGCACCATTACTGTAGATTTTTTAGTTATTTAGTATTTTAATTTTTGTTTAATTAGATTAACTAAATTAACAAAAATAAGAAAATATATTTTCCTTATAGAATTTTGCAAAATCCTTTTGGAGATGATCTCCTATTTACCCCTACTACATATAATAGAAAAATATGATAAACAATTGTACATGCTCGACACGTGTCATATCGCTTGTGACTTTTGTACTAAAATGAATTTGGTTCAATACCAACATCATATGAACCTATAGGATCTCATACAAAGAATGGCTTTGCACAGTTTCAATTAGTTCAGAGTAATGAGTTTTATATGATAAAATTTATGATATAAAAGCCCTTATGATTTGTTATACGATAACTTATTAATAGGGGCGTATGTGCAATTTGCTTAAACTGCCTAAATACAATAGTGAATTATGAATATGGTTTTAAATGATCTTATCTACACATAAAAATAGAGGCTGAAACCTTAAAACGATATAAGATTTCATTTTTATTCTTTTCGAGTTCTCTGGATTATGAGAGAGAAAGAAAAATATTTTCTATCTCTCTTAGGGCTAACACTTTAAATTGTGGTCATTATTCTGTGTGGATTTTGATAAAGGATGCGCACATGAACTTCTTGGAGATCGAACAATCAGAGAATGAAATCACGGATTAAGGAATGGTTTACTTTTGTAGATCTAGCTTAATGGAACTTATTTTCAATCATGTTGGGAATTTTTTCAAAAAAATTGTTTTGAATTTTTCAATATGTATGAACCCCAAAACCCAACAACGTGATCATCCATAAGCATGGCTAAGTGGTCATCCATATCACAATACCCCCATTGGATGACACTTGCTGAGATAATGTACCTCGTTAAAACTTCACTTGAAAAAACCCTTTGGAAAAGTTCTAGCAAAAGAGAAAGAGTACATCATTCTCTTTAATCTTAAGATGGTATAATATTATTAGGATTGCCTTATTAAAAACCTTGCTAAGAAAACCAGTAGGATAAAACTATAGCTAAGGGAAAAAAGAGTTAAAAACACTAATTAATAACTCCCCCTCATATGAACATGGGTGAAACTTATTCCGTTTCTTTGCTTGCAATGCCTTTAAGTCTATGCAAGCCAATATCATATGTAAGCCTCTTATATGTTGTAGTTGGAAAGACTTTTGTGAAAAATCAACAAAATTATCACTTGACCAGATTTCCTTGACGTCGATTTCACCATTCTTTTGAAGCAAACGTGCATAGAAGAATTTTGGTGAAATATATTTTCTTATGTCTCTTTTCATGTATAATTTACTTAATTATATGATACATGCTACATTATCTTCATATAATGTGGTTGGAGAATCTTTTATTGAAGGTAATCTACATGATTGAATATGTTCAATCATGTTTTTGAACTATGCGCATTCACAACTTGTTTCATGAATTGCAAGTACTTCTAAATGATTAGGAAGTAGCAACCATAATTCACTCTACTGACTTTCATGATACAACTTTATCACCACGGATAAATATGTACCCCGTTTGAGAATGCACCTTATAGGGATAAGAAAACATACACCTTCAGCATAATCTTGGGGATTTAGTTTTAATCCTCTCGAGTAAAGCAAACCAATGTCACTTGTTCCTCGAATATAACAAAAAATGTTTAACGTCATTCCAATATCTTTGAGCAGGTGAAGAGATATATCTTACAAGTAGGTTGACGATAAAAGCAATGTTAGGTCTTGTGCAATTTGCGAGATACATAAGTGCACCAATCACACTTAAATATGGTACCTCCAAACCAAGTAGCTCTTTGTCACTTTCATGAGGTTGAATTGGACCCTTATCGACTTTAAGTGATCTGACAAGCGTTAGATAGCTCAATGGATGTGTCTTGTCCATATAAAGTCTTTTTAATATTTTTCAATATAATTTGATTGATGGAAAAATACTCCACTTGGAAAATTCTCAATTTGCAAACAAAAATAAAGTTTTGTTTTTTCGAGTTATTTCATCTCGAATTCTTTTTTCAAGTATTTGGATGTTCTAACAATGTTGTCGTGGTTTCCCACTATATTAAAACCATGAATATATACAACAAGAATCACAAATCCTATTGATGATCTTTTAATTAAGACACATATGCAAATTATATTATTTACATATCCTTCTTTAAGTAAATAATCATTAAGGCGTTTGGACCACCTTTGTCAAGATTATTACAGTGCGTACAAAGGCCTTTGTAATTTTATAGAATGCATGTTATGAAGTTTTGATTTTATTTCGTCAGATATTTTAAATCATTAAGGGATCCTCATATATCTTACTGTCTTAGGATCTGTATAAATATGTTGTAACGACATCCATTAGATACATATCAAGCCCTTCAGAAACTATAAGACTTATTATAAATCGAAATATGATTGTATCTATAATATGAGAGTACATTTCCTCATAATCAATGTTAGGTCCTTGTGTGAAACCTTGAGCTACAAGTCTTGCTTTGTACCTTGTAATCTATTTTTTCTTTTCATTTCTCTTTCATACAAATACCCATTTATATTCAACGGATTTTACGTCACCTAACATTTGAATAATCAATCCAAAAACTTCTCGTTTCTCCGACTAGCTTTGCATGGATAACTTCTCGCTTTTTTGCCAATCAGGTATTTTTTGACATTCATCTACTGATCGTGGTTCCGGATCATCATCATTTTCATATATTTTAAAGGACATGTTGAAAAAAATATATAATTATGAACACTATTATCTCAATCCCCAATCTTGTCAAAGTCCAAATAATTTATTGATATCTTATTATTTTCATATTTTCCCTTTTTTTGAGATGTAATTGTTTGTCTCGGAATCTACTTGTTCTAAAAAGTCTTTATCAAAGGATTTTTATTCTTTCTAATGAGTATTTGGATTTTTATTTATTTTTACTCCAATCTTCCTATTTCGATGAATTGTATCCTTTAAATTGACCTTTGCATAAGGTAATTGATTTGTAAATGCATCAGGTAATTGATTTGTAATTTGTTACAAATGAATGATCTTTTGAACTTCAAGTTCACACAAATTTATGTGTTTATCATAATGTGATAAAGTAGATGCATTCCAAGCAATTTCGCGCCACGTTTTTTGAATTGGCTTCTTATCTCCCAATAATGGTGGAGAAATTACTTCATCAAAGTGAAAATCAACATAATGTGAAAGTAAATAAATCCCCTATTAGCACTGTCGGACCTAGATAGGTGTCTGCATTAGGCTATAGCTCGGGGCAAACACCCAAAAAAATAGTTTTAAGTGGCCCATAAATTGCAATTGTCTAGCCCAAGAATTCATCTCAAGCCCAGGTTAAAACCCACGATTAAAATGAAAAATAACCTTGCGCACACGACACATATGACCACACATTTTTCCAAAACAACCACAAAAGATATATGCTACTTTTGTGCATGTGTATCTCAAAGTAAATCTAATGAACTTCGAAGCGACAACATTTATCATGTCTCTTCAATGCTTTCATGTCATTTTACGACTATAAACCTATTTTTTTAAGTTATTCTGATTTCAAGACTCAAAACTTAGATGATTGAAGTTCATGCTAATTGGTTTATTAATCTTTGGAATACACCAAAGCAAAGGTAATTTTAAAATTTGATGTTTAAATTCATTGGTTGCTAAATGAGTTTCAATATAAATCATGTTATTTTTTATGATTATTTCTCATTTTCTTTAAATCTTGTTTGATGTTGAATATTTCAAGTTATTCTTTAGATCTGTTGTTGTTTAGAATGAAAATGAAAATACTTTAAAAAAAGAAAAAGAAGAAAAGGGATAGAGTCCGATTTAATTAGAGAACAATTATTAGCGTGAGAGAGAAAGAGGGAAATCTGGTATAAGAGAGAAAATTTAGGTGATGGATTTGCCAGTAGAAAGAATAAGAAAGAAAGTAAGAGAATCAAAACAAGAGATTGTGATGAATTTTTTTTAAGGAAGTGATCGGTTTTTAATTAGTTTACTTTTGGTTATTTTTTAGTGTAGAAATAAAGAGTACTCTTTTAATTTTTAAAAAATATGCACTTATCTACCAAAAGAAATATAGGCATAAATGAGGTAATGGAGATTTAGAAATCATAAGGTTTAAAAGTAGACCCTTTTGATTAATAACTCTTTTTAATCCTAACTTTTTAAAATGGGTAGTTTTAAGTAATTTAAAGAAACAATTTTGGATTACGGAGAGGTATAGAAATGCAATTTTAACTTGAATGCCTTGTTGGTGGTTTTAGTTATTTGGATGATTATTCATTCTTACGGAAGCGTTTAATATTATTTTATCTGGGTTGATTATGCTTACTATAGCTAATGGTATGTTGCACATAGGTAGCATCTATAAGAGGGATTGCATAATGGGGGATATACTTCTCGGTGGATTGCATAGGTTTGTTACTACTATTCTTGAGGATTTTTCTTATTTGATTTATTGGAGGGTTGTCCCATTTTTGTATGGAAGTGGTTGTTAGTACTTTTATTTGAAGGCTGTCTTTTTTACTATTTTTTCTTTTTATTTTTAATTTTTGTATGATAAACCCGATATTTGTACTACATTTTTTTTGTATAAATACATATAAGAAGAGGAGTATATCACCTCCGTTCATCAAAAAAAAATATGTACATGCCTTATTTACACGCTCGCAAGTGCTCGCGCGCACACACACTCACACACTCTCATATATCATCAAAAAAGTAATTTAAATGAACTATTCACAATTAAAGGTAAAATAATTGAGACTCTTGACCCTACTTAGACAGTAGACACACATGTTTTTCTCTTCTTTTTTCATGTCAAATGTTAATGTACTTTCTTATATTCTTTTTATTTCCAAAAGCATATGTACGGAGCCTACTTACTATATATAATATGCATGGAAACGTTTCAATGATATAGAATTCTTGAATCTTGCATGCCCTCCTAACACATTACATGTTTAAATTTTATTTTACTTTTTTTATTTTAATTTTTAAAGAACTTTGTAAGATTTGAACTGTTATTTTTTGGTTAAATTCTAAATTTTGTATTAACTTGTTTTGTCATTTAGGTTAATACTATAATTTTAATATGGAATGTCATGGAAGTAAAAGAACAAAGATAATTTGTCTTTTTTTAAATCAAGTGGAGAAAAATCAAGAAGTGATAAACCTTCTACATGAGTTATTGAGGTTTCAACTAGCGAGGAAGTAGGGCCTCCATAATCTTTAATGCAAGAATTTGAAAGTGTTTATAATAATTTTGAAAGAGATCCAGGTTTGCGCATTTATATACAAAAATATTGTGTCAATGTACGAGATAATATTAGACGGGCATACATAAAAATGGGTCCTTATTAGCTTAGGTTGATTGAATACCCATGATTTAAATTTAGAAATCAATATCGTCATTTTCAACCAAAATGGTTTCGAAAAATTAAATGGATGAAGTATTCACTCGAAAAAGATGCGTGTTTTGCTTTCCATGTTATCTTTTTAAAATGGTAATAAACCTTAATGCGCATTAACTAGGGGTGGATTTAGATGTTGGAAGAGAGTTAATGAAGGGGCTAATTATTCATTCTTGGTGCATATTGGAAATATCAATTCATCATATTGTAATTCGGTGAATTCTGTTAAAGATTTGTTGAATGTTACTCGGACATATTGATTAGGTGATAATTGCACAAACTTTAGAAGATATTCAAAAAATAGGTTGCGGCTTAAGGTTACAATTGAGGCTATTTGATGGTTTAATCTAAAAGGATGCACATTAAGATGTCATCGTGAAGCTTCAACTTATAAAACTAAGGAAATCTCATAGAAATGAGGATGCACATTTGATGGCTTAATCTAAATAGATAAACATTAGGATGCACATTTGATGGCAAATTAAATGTTAACATCGAGGATGTCATACTAGATAATGCTCCAAGGAATGCAATGTGCACAATACCAGAAACTCAAAATGAGATTTTATAGATTATGGCTAACATGATAAGGAACAAAATTCGTAAAGAAATTGGAGATGAAAAGTTTGTTTATTAGTTGGTGAAGCCAATGATTCATTTGGTAAAGAAGAAATGGCAATTGTGTTGAGATTCGTAGATGTTCAAGGTTTAGTTAAAGAGCATTTTTTTTATATTGTCGATGCCAAAAACAATGTTGCTTCAACACTTAAGAAAGAAATATGTAATTCTCTTGCTCGTTATAACTTACTTATCGATGACTTGCGTGGTCAAGGATATGACGGTGCTAGTATCATGCGTGGGGCATTGACTGGGTTGCAAGCTTTATTTCTTAAAGATTATCCATATGCATATTATGTGCATTATTTTACTTATTAACTACAACTAAGCATTAGTTGCCTCTTCTAAAAAAAACCATCGATTTGGGTATTCTTTTTAAAGACGACATCTATTGTTAACCACTTGCGAGTTACAAGCTTTTCAAGCCATGGAGATTGCACATATAATAGCTAGTAGTGAATGTGAAATTGGGAAATGGACTAATCAAAACGAGCAGAAGAAACACTCTGGAGCTATCATTTTGATTCCTTTTGTATTATGATCGATGTGTTGGGCAACGATGCAAGTGCTTGAAAAAATGGTTATTGATGAATCTATGAATGATATTCATGGGAAGCAAAAGTTGTTTTAATAATTAAGAGAACTTTTGATTTTGTATTCATATTGCATGTGATGCATAGAAACATATGAATTATAGATATGGTTTGTTGAAACTTGCAAGAAAAATCTTTGGACATTTTGAATATATTATATTTGATTGTCGTGACAAAAATACTTCTTCTAAGATTACGAAATGAAAGTTTTGATCACATTTTGAAGTGTTATGGAATTGAAGTTTCTTATATGAATGCTTGTTAAAAAGAAGGCATGTGACAAAAAAGTTTCGTCACATTTATGTATCATTATCACTTTGATATGTTCGATTCCATAATTGATTATCGGTAGGAAAAGTTTAATTTGAGATTTAATGATGACACATTAAAAAATCTAAAGCTGACTGTGCTTTACAACCAAATGACAAATTTAGAACATTTGATATTGATAAATTATGCATTCACGCAAATAAATTCTATAATGCGGATTTTAGTAACTAAGAAATGAATTATTTGAGATGATAATTGGAGCATTATAAGATTGATGTACTTCACCATCAATATTTTCAGAATTTTTCATCAATTTATGAACTGTTGGAGATGTAAATATGGACAAATAAGTTGTATCACTACTATTAGGGCATGTGCCCTAGGTCAATCTACAAACATTATTTATCTTATAGTTTTACTTAATAAAATAGAGGTTTTATTTGTTGTTTTATTATAAGTGATTGCATGTTTACTTTATAATAAGATCCATGGGTATTTGTTGAAATACCCTAAATGTCCTTAGTTAGTCATTATACTAGGAACTATAATGAATTAAGACTAGCGTGAATCTTGATTGATGGTCATGTGATGATCATGCGTATAAGGATACGAATCAAGATCATAAGTACTTATTAGGGAATAAGATACTGGACCGACCCGCTATGAGAATACAAAATGGATTAAGTCATATGTGTTACTCATGATAGGTATATCATTTAGGAGAATGATAATTTGACACAATTAAATGTTGACTTTAACCTTATAAAGATTGTGATGGGTTACCGTGTGAATAATAAGTGAAGGTATGTAATTAAGATAGAATTTGTCACTTTCGTATAGAGAAAGATATCAGTGGATCCCTCGATACGATAGACTGATAATGACCAAGTCCATATGAATTGATATGATCAATGTCACTTGGATGTTTTTTAGTTTACTTAAAAGGTGACTTTCCATGTCTTATGTTTAATCAAATGATATCGCACGACAAAAGGTTATGATATACGTTATTAATTAGGTTGTATCGATGTGGATATTCATGCTACATGAGTAGTCATAATGCCTTGCTAGAGACCATTTATGACTTGTGTACCAAAATAGTTTTTGGTTCATTGCCAATATTGCATGAACCTATTGGGTCACACATAAAGAATGACTTTGCACAATTTCAATTTGTCCAGATAATTGAATTTTACATGATAAAATTCATGACATAAATGCCATTACAATTTGTTATATGATAACTTATTAATAAGGGCGTATGTGTAATTTGTTTAAACTGTGTAAATAGAATAGTTGTATTACGAATATAATTTTTAGTGAGGGCTTATCTACACATATAAATAAAGGATGGATCCCTTAAAAATGAAATAAGATCTCATTTTACAACTTTTTGAGTTCTTTGGATTTAGGGAGAGAAAGAAAAATCATTTTTCAATCTCTCTTAGGGCTAACACTCCAAATTATGGTCATCATTTGTGTGTGGATTTCTCATTGAGGACGCGCACTTAAACGTCTTGAAAATAGAACAATCAAAAGGAAATCACAGAATAAGGTATAATTTAGTTTCATAGATTTAGTTTAATGGAACTTATTTTCGATCCTGTTGGGGTTTTTCAAAATTTGTTTTGAATTTTTGGCCGCATATAAACCTCAAAAACCCAACGGTGGTATCAGAACATTAGGCTCGATTCTATTAAACATTTGCATGTTTTCAATTATGTATATATGATATATGTGTGAAAAGATAATCTTTATTAATGTATATATGATATACATATAGATTTTGTGGTAATTGTTATCAAGAATTGGTTTTAAAGCATGTTGTTAATTCATGTATATTGATACATCGCATGATATGATTCAATGATAGTATTCATGTTTAGAATATTTTGATTAACACATATTTTATATTGAGCGATGTGAATTTTGTATGTTCAATGTAGACTTCATTTTAAGGTTAATATGATTATGATCTTGAACACACATTTCATTTTGTTCAATAATTATTTATGTCTCCGTGATAGAGATCATGATTAGGTTAGTATGATTCTGATGTTGAATGCATGATTAATATCTCAAAATTGATTTTGATCATATATCTCATTTTAGTAATTCATTAGTATATTCCTATAAGATAGGAGATAGACTTATAATTGAATTAGAATTATAAATCCAATAAGATAGGTGAGATATAAAAACAATCCTAATCTTGGATTAGGATTCAATGTATCTTAAATTCTAATTGGGTTAGGATAAGATATTAAGTTAATGGTGGACCCGAGATAATTAAAAACATTTTAATTAGTATTTTTGGAATTAAAAAAGGGGCAGTTTTGGTTGGTTGGATTGACAAGGTTATGATAAATTTTAGGCAATTTTATATTTTCACAAATGAGATTTGTTGTCTAAAAAATAACACAAAATCCCTTGTTACTATTTGTATGATTTCCTAACTTTTTAGTGATTATTCACGCATTGAAATATATGATATTTATCTTATTTAATTATGATCACTAAAACAAACAAAAATCCCTCTTTCAAATTTTAAATCAAGTGTCATCCATTCTTAAACACTTGTCAATTCTTCGATCACATCAATATAGGTCTCCCTTCACAGAGTGTATTGTGTTATTTTGGTGAGGCAAGTTGAGTACTGGTTACTCTATAGTTTGAAATGGTAGACTTAATAAAACTATCAAAATGGTTTTGGGCTTTAAACACTAGATGAGATAAAACATGCTAAGACATAAGATGTCATAATCTCATAAAATAACTAAAAGTTGCATATGATGTAATTGGTAATTGGTACCTACCTAAATAACCTAATTCGAAGTTTCATGCCTTAGCTATCTTGGAATTAGGTGAAACATGGATTTTAGTCTTTTAAATTAACTTAGTATTTTTATGGAGGGTTGTTAATTTAGTGGGAGTTTATTCCTTTATAATAAAATGAACTTTTGCATAATCTTTATTGTAGATCTCTTGCCTCTTCAAATCACACTAATCCCTTATCACTGCGATCCATCCTTGTGAATGATAAGTTTTCTAGGACAGATTTTCTTGTCTGGTTAAGAAACTTGAGAATTGTTCTTAAGCATTAGCATAATATGTATGTCCTGAATGATCATATTCCTGAGGAACCACCAGCCAATGCTTTAAGAGCCGTGAATGATGCACATACTAAGCATTTTAACGACTCAACTGATGTTGCATCCATTATGTAAGCAACCATGGTTCTTGAACTTCAGAAGGACATGGAACACATAGAAGCTTATGATATGGCTACAACGTTGAAGGAACTGTTCCAATAGCAGGCTAGACAAGAAAGGTTCGAGACAGTCAAGAACCTTCATTCTTACAAAATGGCTGAGGGCGCGTGAGTTAGTCCTCATGTTTTGAAAATGAAGGGCTATATTGACCATCTTGACAGACTTAGATATCCCATAAGCCAAGAGTTGGCTACGGACTTGATCCTAAATTCATTGCCTGATAGTTATTCATAATTTGTAATGAACCATAACATGAATAACATGAAGAAGTCTATCTCAGATTTGCATTTGATGCTTAAAACAGTTGAGCAAAATGTCAAGAAACCTATTGCTAGTGTGTTGATGATTCAGAAATGAAAGGCTTTGAAGAAAAAAGGGCAAAGGGAAGGCTAAAGTTACTAAGGCTGTTATGATTGTCACAAAGCCTATGGAGCAAGTCAAACCCCATGCTGCTTCTACTTCATTGTCTCAGAAGGAAAAGGAAAATGAAGGAAATTGTCATTTCTATAATGCACCGGGACATTGGTTCAGAAATTGCAAGCTCCATCTTGAAGATTTAAAGAAAAATAAGAGTAGTGCGACTACTGCTTCAAGTATTTACATTATTGAAGTCAACTTGCATACCAGTGGTTCCTGGTATTGGATACAGGATATGGATTTCATATTTGTATTAATGTGCAGGGTCTCACCAAAAGTAGAAAGCTGAAGAAATGAGAAGTCATCCTACAAGTTGGAAATGGAGCTAAGGTTGATGTGTTGGTTGTTGGATGCTTTGAGTTAATTTTACCTAGTAGACTTATTTTAATTTTAAATAATTTTTATTATGTCCATGCCTTAAGCAGAAACATCATTTCAGTTTCATGTTTAGATTTGGATGGTTTTAATTTCATTATATAAATGCTCCATTTCTTGTAAAGACATTTTCTATGCGATGTTGATTTATGTGATGGTCTTTATATTCTGAACATGAAAATGTCCATAGATACTCTCGTTCTTAACTTTTTAAATACAAAGAGATTCAAGTCAAATGATTTGAATCAAACTTGCCTTTGGCATTGTGACCTCGACCACATTAATGAGAAACGCATTTCTAAACACCACAAAGATGGACTTTTAGATTTATATGATTTTAAATCATATGAAACATGTGTATCTTGTTTACTAGGCAAGATGACAAGGAGTCCCTTTACTGGACACAGTGAAAGGGTAAGTGATTTATTGGGTTTAATACATACTGATGTATGCGGTCCTATAAACGCAATGGCTAGAGGTGGTTATCAGTACTACATTACATTCACTGATGATTTCAGTAGATATGGTTACGTATATCTCATGAAACATAAAGGTGAATCTTTTGAGATGTTTCGAACATTTCTGAATGAAGTGTAAAATCAACTTGGTAAAACTATTAAAGAACTTCGATCAGATCGAGGTTGTGAATATTTGAGCCAAGAGTTTGATGATCATCTTAAAAATTATAGGATTGTCTACAATTAACTCCCCAGTAACTCCATGATGGAACGATGTTTTTGAGAGGAGAAATCAGACTTTATTGGATATGGTTCGATCTATGATGAGTCATGCATATCTTCCTACTTCTTTTTGAGGTTATGCCTTACAAACTGCTGCGTTTACACCAAATCATATTCCTTCTAAAATGGTTGATAAAACACCACATGAAATGTAGTTTGGGAAAAGACCAAGTTTGTCATTCCTTAAGATTTGGGGCTGTGGGTTTTCGTACGACGACAAATCTCTGAAAAATTATCAGACAAATCTACCAAGTGTGTATTCGTTGGTTATCCTAAAGAAACTAAAGAATACTACTTTTATAATTCAGCTGAGAACAAAGTGTTTGTTGCTCGAAATGGTGTCTTTATGGAAAAAAAGTTTATTTCAAAAGACAGCAGTGGGAATAAAGTCTTGAAGAAATTCAAGAACCACAAATAAACACTCAACTGCCAATGGGAGATAAAATAAGTCTTGAACTAATTGGTCCTCCACGGGTATCACAATGCCCTCATAGGTTTGATAGTATAAGACATCAGCCTAATAGATCTGGATTTCTTATTACTGATAGTAGTGCGGTATTGCGTATGGATCAAAATGAACCTATTACTTATCAGGAGGCTATTTTTAGCCTAAGGCAGATAAATGGCTTATCGCCATGAATTCTGAGATGTAATCCATGTATGATAACCAAGTTTGGAACTTGGTTGATTTAACTGAAGGTGGTAAGACCATTAGATGTAAATGGGTTTTCAAGAAGAAACCTGACATGGATGGCAGTGTGCATACTTATAAAGCACGGGTAGTAGCAAAAAGTTTCAAACAGACTCAAGGTGTTGATTATGATGAAACTTTTTCTCCTGTAGCCATGCTTAAATCCATTAGAATTCTAATTGCCATAGCCGCATATTATGACTATAAGATATGGCAAATGGATGTCAAAATAGCTTTTCTAAATAGAAAGTTACTTGAGGACGTGTATATGATATAGCCTGAATGTTTTGTTCATCCTAAGACTTCTAGAAAGGTGTGTAAGCTTCAAGATCTATTTATTGATTAAAATGAGCTTTTTCAGAGTTGGAGTCTTTGTTTTGATGAAGCAATTGAGGAATTTGGTTTCATTAAAAATGAAGATGAGCCTTGTGTATACAAGAAGGTCAGTGGGAGCGTAGTTATTTTCCTAGTGTTGTATGTTGATGATATATTACTCATTGAAAATGACATCCCAACCTTGCAGAGTGTCAAGTCTTGGTTAGGGAAATGTTTCTCGATGAAGGACTTAGGAGATGTAGCCTACATATTCGGGATTAAGATCTATAGGGATAGATCTATAGGGATAGATCTAAAAGGCTGATCAATGTAAGTCAGAGTGCTTATATTGATAAGGTACTTAAGAGGTTCAATATACAAGACTCTAAAAGAGGGTCATTGCCAATGTACACTAGATTAATTTCGATATTTAATAAAGGTTTTAAAACCTCTATTAAAGGGGGGTGTTATTAAATAACACCTAATTGATAGGAGTTTTAAAAAACCTCTATGTAATACATGTATTAAAATTAAAACATAACACATTTTCACAAGAAATTTAATAATACTGTATTTAATAGAGATTTAAAAACCTCTATTAAAGGCCAAAATGTTATAGTGGTCTCATGGTATAAATCTCAGCAAGACTCAATGTCCGAAGACCAATGATGAGCGAGAGCGCATGAATATGATTCCATATGCATAATCTATTGGATCTATCATGATGTCATGTTATGCACTTGACCTGATGTATCATATACTTTGAACGCAACAAGCAGATATCGGTTTGATCCTGGTGAAAGTCACTGGATAGCAGTAAAGAACATTATTAAGTACTTGAGAAGGACTAAAGAAGTGTTCTACATCTATGGAAGTTTGGAAGACGAGCTTGTTATAAGTGGTTACAGAGATGCAAAAGTTCAAAGCAATAAACTGTCACATATTCTACAAGAGAAGCTGAATAAATTGCAGCGTGCGATGCAGCTAAGGAGGCAGTTTGGATAAAAAAGTTCATCTCAGAACTTTGTGTAGTTCTGAGTATGGCTAACCCCATTTGCTTGTATTGTGACTACAACGGGGTGAGCACAATCTAAGGAACCAAGATCGTACCATCGATCAAAACATATACTTGGACATTTTCATCTCATTCGAGAAATCATTGAAAGGGGAGACGTGAAGATTTGCGAAGTTCCTACAGAAGACAATGTTGCAGATCCATTGACAAAAACTCTTCCTCAAGAGAAACATGATGGTCATGTTAGGTCATTAGGTATCAGATACATGAATGATTGGCGCTAGTGTAAGCGGGAGATGTTAGGGCATGTGCCCTAGATCAATCTATAAACATTGTTTATCTAATAATTTTAGTTAATAAAATAGAGGTTTTATTTGCTGTTTTATTATAAGTGATTGCATGTTTACCTTATAATAAGATCCATGAGTATTTGTTGAAATATTTTAAATGTCCCTAGTTGATCATTATATTGGGAACTACAATGAATTAAGATTAGTGTGAATCTTGATTGATGGTCATATGATGATCATGCGTATAAGGATACGAATCAAAATCATGAGTACTTATTAGGGAATAAGATATTGGACCGACCCACTATGAGAACACCACATGGATTAAGTCATAGATGTTACTCATGATAGGTATATCATTTAATCATTCGACTTGAGATTACCATAGACTTCAATATTAGAAGCATGATAATTTGACACAATCAAATGTTGTCTTTAATCGGACAATTATAAAGATTGTGATTGGTTACCATCTGAATAATATGTGAAGGTATGTAATCAAAATAGAATTTGTCACTCTCGTATAGAGAGTTATTAGTGGATCCCTCAATAAGAATGACTGATAATGGCCAAGTCCATATGAATGGATATGATCAATGTCACTTGGATGTTTTCAGTTTACCTAAGGATGGAGACTAATATGATTGAACATTAAGGCCAAATTTCCATGTCTTATGTTTAATCAAAGGATATCGCACTACAAAAGGATATGATATACGTTATCAATTAGGATGTATCGATGTTGATATTCATGCTACTTGGGTAGTCATAATGCATTGCTAGAGACCGCTTATGACTTCTGTACCAAAATGGTTTTTGGTTCACTGACAATGTTACATTAACCTATTGGGTCACACACAAAGAATGGCTTTGCATAATTTCAATTTGTCCAGAGTAATGAATTTTATATGATAAAACTCATGACATAATTGCCCTTAGAATTTGTTACATGATAACTTATTAATAAAGGCGTATATGTAATTTGCTTAAACTATGTAGATACAATAGTTGTATTACGAATATGATTTTAATTGAAGTCTTATCTACGCATATAAATGAAGGGTGGATCCCTAAAAAACAAAATAAGATTTCTTTTTAAAAAAATTTGAGTTCTCTGGATTTAGGGAGAAAAAGAAAATTCATTTTTAAATCTCTCTTGGGGCTAGCACTTCAAATTGTGGTAACCGTTCATTTGTAGATTTCTGATAGAAGACGCGCACTCGAACGTCTTGAAAATCGAACAATCAAAAGGAAATAACGAAATGAGCTATGATTTAGTTTCGTAGATTTAGTTTAATGGAACTTATTTTCGATCTTATTAAGGTTTTTCAAAATTTGTTTTGAATTTTTCGCTGCGTATGAACCCCAAAAACTAAACAAGTACAACTTGGTCGATAGATTGATTCTTCTTGTTTGATTTTTTTCGTATCTATAACATCAGTAGAGCGAACATTTTCAGCTGTGAAGTGAATTAAAACTGATTTACGAAGTAGAAAGGAGGAAGATTTCCAGGCATATATTATGGTAATTTATATTAAACGAGAATTCGCTGAAAATATCAATGTAGATGTAGTAATTTATGAGTTTTATTCTTTAAAGAATAAGATGGCGCAACTTAAATAGGTTCTTTTCTTCACATTTTAATACTTACATAATTTATTATTTAATATTATTTTTTATTCCTTACAAAATATTATGTGGTTTTATATTCGATTCTCTATTGTTTGTGTTTGTTGGTGTTACACTTTTCAATGATCATGACATATTTGTAACAAGTTGACATCAACTTTTCAATCTCAAAATTTAAGGTACTTCAATTGAACTCAGCAATTAGTAATTTTATTGTTTTAATTTTATTTATTAGGATTGTTCTTGTTTAAACGTGCTTTTTCTTTATGTTCATACTATTTTGTGGTTATGAGATAAACAATGTTAATTTAATATTTGTAAACCACCAAAAAAATTAATAAATCTAATGGATGTGTATGTATATTAGTGAGGTATAATTTATTTAAAATATAAAAATAGGCATTTAATTTTAGCCTAGGGCTATAAAAATTCGTGAGTCCGCCTATGACTAGTAGGGGCTCAAGGTGTCTTATAATGGAAGTGAACATAAATTCAAGTTTTCGTTGAGGACACATTTTAGTTCTATTGGGAGTTGGTATAAAAACATACTTTGCGATTTTTTTTTCAAGTGTGAGATATTTGGTTGTAGGAATGTTCATGGTATGCAATAGGCCTATAACGAATGATAGATGTTGCATGAAATAGTGCACGTCCCCAGATTGAAGTTGGTAACTTAGTTCTCATGATTAAGAGTCTTGCCATTAATTAGATGCGTTTGATTAAAGATTCAGCCAAACCATTCTGAGCATGCACAAGTTGAACAAAATGTTTAATGGTAATTCCTATAGACATGCAATAATATTAAAAGCATGAGATTGAAATTATCCAGCATTATCAAGACAAATGGTTATAATTGGATTGTCAGGGAATTATGCTTTGAACTTAATTATTTAGGCTAAAAGTTTAGCAAGTGCAATATTACGTGTCGAAAACAAACAAATATTTGACTACATAGTCGATGCATCTATCAAAACTATGAACTATCTAAATGGTCCACAATGATGATGAATAGGTCCACATGTCTCCCCAGATGCTTTCTAAAAAAATTAGCGATTCCTCACAAGAATTTTACTTAGGGATGGTTTAACTATTAATTTACCTTGAGAACAACTAGCATAATTATAATCACTGGCTGAAAGTATTTTATGAATCTTTAGAGGATGTCCATGTGAATTATCAATTATTCTTCGCATCATTGATGATCCTGGATGACCAAGTCAGTCATGCCACAAAATGAATGTTTTTGGATAATTGATTTTTCTATTCATAACAAAGTTCGTTTCAACATGCCTTATATAAGTGAAATATGATCCATAGGATAAAGCAAGAAATTTCTCAAACACTTTTTTTCCCATTTGAAACCAATGTAATATAGAGGAATTCTCCATTTTTTCATTCATGGTATTAATATGATATTCATTTTTTCGAATATCTTAAAAGCTAAGTAATTTCCTTCTAGATTTCGTGGAGTATAAGACATTATCAACATGAACTGTTGTACCCTAAGGCGACATAATATTTCCTTTTCCATAACCAATAATCAAATTAGAGATCTCAGATTAGAGAAATATTCTTTCTTTTTAAGGATTGTATCCATTGTAGTACAATTAGCAAGACAAAAATATCCTTTTATTTATTTCATGATTTGAATACGTGATTTGATGATCCATTTAGATAAATAATGTTTGATGAATTATAAAAACATTTTATTTGTATTAAGAAAGTAGTACATAGAAATTGTAAACCACAACAAAAAGATTAGTGCGTAGAATTATAGAAATTAAAAAACATTATATATGGTCATTAAAAACATCAAGACTAGTGTTTGGATCATCATGAAAATTTAGGACATTCATATAATTAATGTCCGACGACCCATTTTCTATAGTGAAACTCATCTCAACTGTTTTTCTTTTCTTCTTAAAGGAGGCTTGATAACAATTAATAAAATGCTTAGGCATACGACATACATGAGCCCAATGTCCTTTTAGACAACATTGACATAGTTGGTCGCAATTACGAGCATGCCCATTTTCAGCAGCATTTTTCTCTTCTTTTTTAGTTGCGTTATTTCTATTCAATTTAATTTGGAACTTATCACCACAAAATTTATGATACTGCTTGTCACGATTTTTGCTAATCGATCATTTCCCCTTTCAATGCTCATGCTTATTTTTTCTTTCCATGACCATTTTATTGTCATTATAGGATGCAACATTTGCATCATGAATTGAAGTGGAACAAGTTGGATGGGAGTTGTGAGTCTTCAACAGAAGCTCATTATTTTGTTCAACCATTACGACAAAATAAATTAATTATTGAGTACTTTTAAATTAACGCGCTCGATATTGTTGTTGCAACAACAGATTCGAGGCATGAAAATATTGAATGTTTTTTTCCATTATTATCTCATCGGATATCTTTTCTCCACATAGCCATAAATGAGAAGCAATATTAAATATGATTGAGTTGTAATTACAGACTATTTCGAAATCTTATAGCCTAAGATTCAGCTAGTAATTTTGAGCTTATGGAAATATCATGGTCTTTTGGTGATCATATCGCTCTTTCAAGGTTAACCATATGGTAAAATGATCTTTATAGTGAGATATTCACTTTTCAAACCTTCATGGAGATGAAGATGAAGGGATATCAGTGCTTTTGCACGGTTTTACATTGATGTTTTATTTCCTTCCATAATAGTGCATTTCGTGTTTTTAGCTTGAAGGTGCATCTCAACATCCAGTTGCCATTACAAATCATTGTTGCTAGTGATATCAAGGGCAACAAATTCAAGTTTTTGAATATTTGGCATAATATGAGAATATGTGATGACATTAAAATTCTGTAAATAGTTTTTCTCCTTTTCATATAAAATAGATAATGTACGATTAACTATATATTCACAACTTGATTATTAATATGCAAAATGAACTACTTATATGAGTTGACGAGACAACCTCCAAGTTGAATGGTGAGACGAAGTCTACTTAATATCATACCTCCTCAGATAGGATAATGCATCTCTATTTCAATGTTTAGCTTTATCATGGACAAGGCTTACCCACTATCAACCCAAATTCATAATACAATTTGCTTTATAAAATCAAGAATATAGCACAACTAATCGTTTATGGTATAGAGAGAAAAAAAGCTATTTATGTCACATTGACTTTGGATTTGTGATGTAGAAGATTGTCCAAGACATGACTACAGAGCATACTTACGTAGTTAGTGACTTTACAATGCATAATGTACGAATAAATTACAAATAGATAAATGATGCATGTAACAAAAAAAATGAAGCATGATAATATGAAAATAAATTGAACTTATTTAAATTGAGAAAAATTATACCTTCCTAGCTTTGTCTCCTTAGCAAGCATTCTTGAACTTTAAGATCTCCTTTTTACCGGAGCAAGCTCGTGTTGATAACATGTTGTAAACTAAGTAGGGACTTGCTAGAAACTAGAGAAGGAAAATAAAAGACTAAGAACTACTACTACAAATGATAAGAGAAGAAATGAAAAAGTTGGAATGAAAAGTTCTTCTTAGAGGCAACAAGTTTGAGTCTACTATTGTTATCACAAAAGCTCAGGTGTTGCAATTTTTTTCTTGAAACAACGTCGCATATTGATCTAGGTTCATGATACTTCAATAATGGAAAAAAAAAAGAAAAAAAGGAAAAATTCGGATCATTGTTTTTCTTAATAAAATATTAATAATTCAATTTCTAAACTTTGCTCTAAAAAAGAGTACCTAGGATATTGTTATGTCCTCTACAGCTAACAAAACTAGCTCCTTATATATCAATGCTAGCTAGCATTTAAGCATAAGCTTTAGGAAAATGATTTTTAACATTCTTTTGGTACATACATTTGCTATAAATAGTGTTGATTCTCTTGGAATTTGTGTGACACACATCCAAGTCAAGTCTGCAGTTGTGTAGCTATATATGTATTTAGCAAAACCAAACACCCATAAGGTTCCACTAAACGAGACTTGAATTAACCAAAAAATGAGTTGATGAGGATGCTTCGCAGGGAGATTGAATTGACTTAAAATATATGAACAAATGCATACATTTATATGAGAAAAAATTAAATTGAATGCAATCAATGTAGTTGCTTAATTTAGTTGCCTAATTTGGAACTTATTAATTAAGTTGTTATTATAAATTAAAAGATTATCAGTGTCTAGTTTTAATTTTATAGTTTGAAATTACATACCTGATGTTGGATACTTGCATTGGTAGTAACTTGTGATTTGAAAAAAAAAAAACAATTTGATTATTAAAATGGACGCATATATACAAAGATCACTAAATCAAGTTGCAAAAAAGTTCATATTCTTGGCCAAAGCATCACTGGTATGGACGAGGCGTCACTTGCCAAAAGGCAAGGCTTAGGGAGGTCGTAAGTCTTATACATGCTTGGTAATAAAAAACATCATATTCTATCTTACAATAAATAAATTAGCCAGTGAAATGTGCTACATATTTTATCAATAAACGCAAATGAATGGATAAATAAATCAAGCAAAAACCTACCATAATCAAAATTGAAATGTGATAAAATTGAGACAACAATACAATACAATTTCTATTTTCATTTTGGATAAATTTGAGACAACAACCGAATAACGAAGTCTGCCTAATTATTATTATTATTAAGATTTAATAAGAAACATGCCAACTAATCCCTTTTTTAGGAGAGTGTTTTAGTAATATACTTATAGTAAACATGCATCTCGATGTTGAAAAATATATAGGGTGAATAACAGAATATCATAATGTTTAAGGTTTTAATCAAATTTATCCTAACGTTTTGATTTTTACAAATACATTCTAATGTTTTGAAATTGTGTAAATCATATCTTTTGAATAAATTTGAGTTGATTTAGGATTGCTTTTAACCTTGTTATTGCAAATGGGAAGAGTTTCTCTCAATTTATCTTGTTATGTGCTATAATTCGTAAGGTTGGAAACTTAAAAATGATAAGATTTTTGTGAAATCCGAGAATTTCATAAATATGATTAGCGGCATAATTAAGTATTTTCGAATTTAAATTGGGATTTGAGTATTCGAGGTGGGACCCATGTGTTACGGATGGGAGATCATGAGAAAAATATTATTTTTGTGTGTCGCGTGACTAATTGATGTATTATCCTCTATTTTATGCAAAATAGGGTCAAGTTGAGACTTGGACGCGATATCCGCATGTATCGGAGAGCTTTGGGAATTTGCTCGATTTTCAACAAAATCGAGGTATTTCTCAGAGTTTAATTTGGGCTAAAAATACAAGAGATAAACATGAAAAATAAAAAGGAAAATGTAAAATGACAATTAAGGGCATGGGTATTATAAAGGCATAGATAAGTTGAGGAGGATAGTTTGGTAATAGCATAACTTAAACCTACTAATTAAGTGTGAATAAAAAAATGGATTGATTTAAACCACCATTCCTTGTTTCTTTTCCCTCAACGAAATTTCTCTCTGTTTCACCCTCATCGGTCTCTCTCTCAACTTGCTACTCACATCCCTCCCGCCTCCCTCTGTGTTCTCATATCTCGGGTTTCTCTTTTCCACTCTCGACCATCCTCTCTAAATTCAGTGCACACACTCTCCCTCTCTCGCTTGGTTAGTGTATCAGACAGTGAATCGAGGGATAATGAAGAACAGTCGAGTCAATCCTCTAGTTGTGGTAAGTAGTTTGGTTTTATTGATGAATTTCAGAGGTTTAAGTTGGGATTTAGCTTTGGGGATGAGTTTATATGGTTGTGGTGATCACTAGGGGAGGGAGAAAGGAAATAGAGAGGTTGTTGATATTTGGCTTGAAGTCCTAATACAACATGGTTTAGTTTCCTAGTACAATTCCGATAGGGTTTGGTATTTTAGTACAACTCTAATACTCTAGTGCATATATAAGTAGGATAGACCATTAAATTGATAACGTCTTGATTAGTTGTGAGAGAGTTGGAGGCTTGGTGTTGGTGTAATTTTTAGATTTAATAAAATCTATGTGTTGCCTGTCATAGACGTATGCATATTGTCAAACCACGTAATTCTCTGTGTCGATTGTGTGCATGTGTTGTTTGTTCACTGCGTTTGCTATAATAAACTGGTATCAGAGCTTTGGAGATAATGAGATGAAGATGGGCTAATGGTGCAATTGTGAAACTAAAAGGCAAAAGGTGATTGCTCTTTTGGTTAACTGTTGGAGCAGTTGTTACTTGAAATCATTTGTGAAAAAGAAACGATTTGAATCCTTGTTAAAAGATAAAGACAAATAGTTATTTTTTTTTCGTGTAACATACAATTACAGGACATTAATTTATTTGCAAGATGTTGCATAAGGAGAGAGAAATCAACCTTTACCTTCTCTGATCACGCACACAAAAAGCAAGAAAAAGAAAAGATGAGGTGTGCACGGTGGACTGCCCAGATCTGTGATATGCACTACGAATTGATTGACGAGTCAAGTTTTTATTCTTGATTACGAAGTCGTACAGAGTCAAAACTGAGCACTATTTTTTGTGTTGGGATCATGACATAAAGATCTACGCAGTGGTGGGTGTGGAAAATTGACATGACTCCAAAATATAGAATCAAAAAGTTCAACATGAAGAATGACTTCAACTTATGGTGGAAAAAGGTGTAAACCTTGTTAGTTCAAGAAGGGTTACGGAATGCGATACAGGGAAAGAATGCATTGTCAGCATCATTGACAGAGGATGAGAAAGATGAGGCCATATAGAAAGAACATAGTATAATCTTATTGTGCTTGAGTAACGAAGTCTTAAGAGAAGTATTAGAAGAGACAACGACCTAAGTATTGTGGTTAAAGTTGTAGAACTTGTACATGATACAATCAAAATACAACATGTTATATCTCATGAAAGAACTGCATGTTGGGGCATGTGCCTTAGGTCAATCCATTAACTGTCTTTATGAATACTTTTAGTTAATAAAATAGAGGATTTCATTTGTTGTTTATTATAATTAATTTGCATGTTTACATTATAATAAGATTTATGGGTATTTACATAAATATCCTGAATGTCCCTAGTCGATCATTATACTGGGAACTATAATGAATTAAGACTAGTGTGAGTCTTGATTGATTATCATATGATGATTATACGTATAGGGATACGAATCAAGATCACGAGTACTTGTTAGGGAACAAAGTCTTTGGGCCAGACCCGCTATGAGAACATCACATGGATTAAGTCATAGTTGTTTCTCATGATAGGTATATTTTTCAGTCCTCTGACTTGAGATTGCCAGAGACTTCAACATTAGGAAAAGAGTAATTTGACACAATCAAACGTTGTCTTTAACCGGACGATTATAAAGGTTGTGATTGGTTACTGTGTGAGCAACGTGATGAAGTTGTGTAATCGAGATAGAATTTGTCCCTCTCATATAAAAGAGATATCTAGTGGATCCCTCGATGTGTTAGATCGTTAAAAGGCCTAGTCTAAGTGAATTGATATTGATCAATGTCACTTGGATGTTTTCGATCTACCTAGAGATCGAGACTAGTACGATTGAACATGTTGGATGACAATTCCATGCCTTATGTTTGATCAAAAGGATATCGTGTGACAAAAGGATGTTATATACACTATTGATTAGGTTGTATCGATTTGATATTCGTACAACTTGGGTAGTCATAATGTCTTGCTAGAGACTGCTTATGACTTTTATACCAAAATGTGTTTTGGTACACTGCCAACGTTGTATGAGCCTATTGGGTCGCACACTAAGAATGGTTTTACGAGATTTTAAGATGATTCAGAAAAAAGAATTTTATGTGATAAAATTCATGATAGAAACGTCCTTATGGTGTATTACACTTATATTTCTTTAAGTAAGGGTATATGTGTAATTTACTTAACCGTCTATATACAAGGGTTGTATAAATAGACGCTTTAAGTTAAAACACATGTACAAAAGAAAAAGGCCGAAACTCCATTTTCGTTTTAGAAACAACTTAGGGTTTTTGGTATGCTCTGGATCATTTTGGAGAGAAACAAAAGGTTTGGTATTCTCTCGAAGCTAGCACTTCAAATCACTGCTGCCGTTCATGTGTGGACTGCTGATAGAGAGCATTTGTTGTTGGCAGCGCCTTAGAGATCGATCAACCTTCAAAAATGTATATTGCGATTGAGCTATGATTAAGTTTTTCATGGTTTAAACGTTTTTAATGGAATTAGATTCGGATCCTGTTGGGGTTTTTGTCAAAACTATTTTGTAATCTCCACTACGTATGAACCCCAAAACCCAACACTGCACTACTTGAGGATGATATAAGGGAAGTCTGTGAGAAAACATGTTGATGAATTTAACAAAAGCACTTAGGAATGTGGGGTGCAAGCTTGGTGATGAACAAGAAGCTATGTACCTGCTGTGTTCACTATTGAAATCTTTCAAGAGATTTATTGATACAATATTATTTAGTAAAGTGTTTTTATCTTTGGAAGATATCAAGACCGCACTGGGTTCAAAGGAGTTGCGGCGGATGATGACAAAAACAAAAGGTAAAAATTTGGGGAAGGATTGTCAGTTAGGGGTAGATTTGAGCAGGGGGCTAGAGGCAAGAGAAGTAAATCCAGGAGCATAAATTTAAAGTGTTTTGGTTGTCACCAAGAATGATACTTTATGAGAGATTATCCGAAGCATAAAGGAAATGGTAGGCAAGAAGCCGAAGTTTCTAGAGAACCATCACTTGTAGAGGAAAATGGACTTAATGCTCTTATAGTCAGCATTGCAAGCTCGAGAGGTGAGTTGATATTAGATTCGGGATGTTCCTTTCATATGTATCCCAAGAAGAGTTGGTTTACCACTTATCAGTTAATTGATAGGGGTAAAGTCTTGATGGGGAATGATGCAGCCGGTGAAGTTGTAGGAATCGAAATAGTTAGAATCAGGATTCGAAAAGGAATTGTTAGAACGTTGACAAATGTCAGACACGTTCCTAATTTGAGAAATAATCTAATTTCTTTGGGTTCAGTTGACTCCATAGGTTGTAGCATGAAGATACAGAATGAAGTGAGACGATATCGAGAGGTGATATAGTCATGATGAAATGAATGAAAGTAAATGGCCTTTACACATTGAAAGGAAGTGCTATTTTTGGTACTGTAGCTGTATCATCGTCAGATACAGAGATAGACACCACTAGGTTATGACATATGAGATTGGGTCATATGAACGATAGAGGATTGACAACATTGAGCAATCAAAGCTTGTTGGCTGGGGAGAAGATAGGTAACCTTGATTTATGTGGGCATTGTATGCTTGAAAAATAATTTAGAGTCAAGTTTAGTACTACAGTGCATAAGATAAAAGGATACTTTGGATTACATCCAATCAGATCTTTGGGATCTTTCTCCAGTTCCATCTTTGTGGAGTGGTAAATATATGTTGAGTTTCATGGATGACTTCTCGAGGAAAGTTTGGATATTTATCTTGAAGAAGAAAGATGAAGTGTATGGCAAATTCAAACAATGGAAGACTTTGATAAAGAAGCAGACTGTCGGGAAAGTCAAGCGGTTGAGAACTGATAATGGTCTTGAGTATTGCGGAGGGGAGTTTAATACGTTTTAGAGTAATGAAGGGATTGTGAGACACCGCACAATCTGATATACTCCTCAGCATAAGGGACTTGTAGAATGAATGAATAGAATATTGATGGAGAGAACACGGTGCATGCTTTCGAATGCAGGATTACTGAAGGAGTTTTTGGCTAAAGCTGTTAACATAGCTTATTATTTGGTGAACTGGTCATCATCCATTGTGATTGAGTGTAAGACTCTTGAAGAGGTTCAGATAAAATCCCCAACAAATTATCAAAATTTGAGAGTGTTTGGTTGTCCCACGTATGGTCATGTGTATGAAGGTAAACTTGAACCAAGATCAAGAAATGCATCTTCCTAGGTTACAAGCATGGAGTGAAAAGGGTGTAGTTTATGGTGTCCCAACAAAAAGAAGATTCAGATAAGTAGGGATGTTATTTTCCATGAGGCAGCATTGTTAAGTCGTAAAAGTATGTAGAGTGCGCCAAAGGAAGGTCAGAAAGTCGAGGAACAAATGGAGTTTGAAGCTGATGATAAGGGGAACATGAAGAAGAATGTTTCTAAGCAATTGAGTGATAGTGGAGCGCAAGACACCAATCAGATATTGGAGACACCTATTGATGATCAGACATATAGTATTGTCAGATATCGACTAAGAAGGGAGATAAGGCCTTCGAACAGATACGATCATGCGGATCTTGTTGCATTAACACTCAGTGTGATAGATGAGGTTCAGTGTGAAGTTCCACTGAGCAAGTTCAAAGATTGCCTAAACTTAGGTGGAGTTCAGAGATAGTAAAAGCTTTCGGGGCATTTGTAGAGTGTGGTTTTGATGAAGGCTAGAGAATTAAAGCCAAGGTGGAGATTTATTGATATTTGGCTTAAAGTCCTAATAGAACATGGTTTAGTCTCTTAGTACAACACTGATAGGGTTTAGTATCCTAGTATAACTCTGATACCCTAATGCATATAAGTAGGGTAGACCATTAAATTGGTAATGTCTTTAATGTATTGATTAGTTGTGAGAAAGTTGGAGGCTTGGCGTTAGTGTAATCTTCTGGTTTAATAGAATCTTTATGTTCTCTGCCGTGGACGTAAACATATTGTTAAACCATGTAATTATCTTTGTCGATCGTGTGAGTATGTTGTTTGTTCATTGTGTTTGCTCTAACACAGGTCGATGAAGTAGTAAAATGGGAAACATCACTACTGCTGATTGGGTGTTGTGGTGTTGTTGTTGTTAAATTGATTAGTATTGCCATTGTTTTTGTTTGGTGGATTAATTACGTAATTGATCACTTGAGAAGGGGGAGGTAGAGAAAACTGTGGCTATTATATTTGATGTTATGTTGTAATGTCGTTGAGTCATTGTGGGGCTATTGTTAGTATTGGTATTGATGTTATGGGTTGGCTTGAGGTTATGATGTTGATTTGATCTCATGTTTCTTGATAAATCCTTTTTTAGGATTCAAATAGATTTTTCAGACATGAAAGAATAATGGGTTTGGGGGTATGTTCTCCAATTCTCCATCTCATTCATTTTTTTAGTTAGCTAGGCAAGTCAAAGGGTATCACAAGAAGATAGAAATGTGTCATTGTGATTCTTGTAGTTTGTTGTCTTAATTTTTTCCCGCTTTGGGGATTTGATTTCAGTTGATTAAATTGATCATCATTATAGATGAAATGCATGGTTTGGTGATTCAATGGAATTGAATGCATTGTATAGTGATGTAAATAGATAAATTATATAGTTTTATTAGTTAGATGAGTAAAATTAAGACTCATTAAAGTTTTTATAATGAAAGTTTGGAAATAGAAAAGCCCACGCATGCAAATTGAGTCTAAATGCTAATTTGGGAATTTATAAGCAAGTTATAGATTATTATGAAACTAAATATTTGGTTAAGATATTATTTATAGTTCAATAAATTGTTTATGACCTGATTTGAAGTACCTAGGTGATTTGTGATAGTTTACTAGATAAACGGGCTGATAAGAACCTTTATTGAAGTTTTAAAACATATAAGAGAATTAACGGAGTTTCTCAAAGTGGTTTGAACTGCATTGTGAGTTTGAAAATAGGTTTTAACCCCATTATCAATTGAAATAGAATGTAAAGTATGAAGATGGATTTGAAACTATAAATAATGAATTTTTCGATTTAATAGGACTTGCTGAAGTACGTGAAAGCTAGAGAATATTTTGTGAGGCTTCGCCACCAACTTTGAGTTGGTTTGACTGTAAGTAAACCCTACAATGATCTTTAATATTTATGGAGATTATCTTTGTACATGCATGTGTGTTTAGCCTATATTGCATTTTGCATTATTCTTGGTCATGCATTCATGGCATACGGGTCACATTGTCATGTTCAGTCTCAATCAGATATCTCACCTAAGTGAAAAATACTAGGTGCGAGTAAAGCTAGTCAATACTAGGTATCCAGTCTAGGTGAAAAAAATTAGATGCAAGTAAATATGTAAGTAAACAATGTTGATTCCGGAAATCGTGCATTAGACTTCCATTACTGATTTAGGTTCATTGTTAGGTCGGCCAACCTATTTGTGAAAATTAAATAGTAATGAAAGGGTTTCACGTTGTTATATAAATTTCTTGTTATTCGAAAATGCAATTACAAGTCTCCATGTAATCAGACTAACATTTGCAAAAGTATAGAGTAGTGTAGGAGTTTACTTACTAGACATATCTGAGTTATTTTTTTATGATGTCAAGCTCTTTGTGAAGACTGGGAAGAATGGACAAGACTCAAAGATCTTTGTATTCTATCTCAAGTTTAAAGTTTAATTTTCTTGTTGTAATCCTTTTATATATATATATATATAGTTTTGGGCTTTGGGGTAAGTTTATGATGTAAAATACTAGTGAAAGGTTACGAGAGTCTCCTAAGTTAGTTTAAAAGGAAGTTGAGAGGTTTATGTTTGATTTTATTGTATTTCGAGATTGGAAATTTGTAATTAAAGTATCAGAGACTCGTTAATCTAAAAGCTTGAATTTGATATATATTATGAACAGTGGAGAGTTGTGAGTCATTTTAGGCTTCTCCTTATTCTGTTGTGTATTAGGTGAATTTTTTGGCATGCCACTTTTAAGGAAGGTGCAACTGAAATTTTTATAAAATACTAATGATAAACATACATAATTTCTTAATTTGCTTAAACAAAATAAATTAAGAATCGAGTTCAGTTGAGGATATAAATTTAGTTTGGAGCATTATAAGGATTGAAATCAAAAGTGTTTTGAGGTAAAAAATTTCTTGTAAGGTTTAGGTGCCTAATTAGGGGAATTGTGACGACCCTCCCTTAATTCAGGACACCATCTAGCCTAATCCTCTCATTTAAGCCTTAATATTAGCCACGTTGGAGTTAACAACATATTAGTCAGCCTTTTGTCTCATTTAACTCATTATACGTGCTCAAGATAATTATTCTTCATTTCTCATTAGTTGTGGTTTTCAGAGTTAATTAAAACTTTTACAAAAATTTAATATTATCAGTGGAAAACTTAATAAAAACACCTATTGTGGAAATCAAGAAACAACTACCACACGTATATAAACAATGGAACGATGATGACAGTGTAATAAACATGTGTCTAGTCGGGGAACTATCGCTAAACCCAAACATATTCAACCCAAGAGTACTTAAAAACATAAAGTAATTCATACAACAAAATATAAAAAAATACAAAATCTAAAGTAATAGCATGTAAACAGCTCAAGGGTAGTCGTCTATCTTCTCCATGCCCGTCCTGCTATTTGACGAATCCGTACCCACCATCATAAAAAGGACGATGAATACAGTAATGTAGAAAGTAACACTAATAGTCATTTATCCACATTTCCAAACACAACAAGAATACATTGAAAGGCATATGTCAACCACATAACAATATAGAAAACATGACATGGTAAACAACATCATTGCTAAACCAAGAGATCAAAACAAATATTATCAAAGAACTAAATCCAAACAACCATATATCCAACATATTGGCTTAGATATTTCCCTTTTGGTCACATAGATCTTAGGTAATAACTTATTTAACAGTGTACATAGGTATTATCCTTATCAGGTTGTGAAACATGATATATCAACCTCATGTAATAGGTCAGCACACATAGCACTTTAGTATTACCCCATTTGGTCATCGTTTAATCATTTCATCAACCTTATATAGTTGGTCCATGTCACGTGCTAGTCAGAATATTGACATCCCCGGGTCCATACCCTATGTGCCGTGTATATCCCAAATCAAACCATGAAACCTAAGCACATGTTCTAATTTAACTGCAATCATATAATGAGATAATGCAAACAATTCATAGCACCGAGAACACAACAAGTATAACAGTACAAACAACTGTAAACATGAAGCAATAACAAGAAATGAAATGGAGAGAAATATCTCAATTAGTTTACTTACAAGTCACGCAAATTTCTTATCTTAACCGGCCTCCCGATACCCCAAAACGCGTCCCTGAACTCCCGAAACTCTCCTCTAAGTTCTTGAGGTTGATTAGGGCGCTTTAGGAATTGTACAAGATATTAGAGTTGGTTTAAATGGTTATACATTCCAATTTTTAAAATAAGCCCCATCAATAATTTGGTTATGTCCTAACCTACTTTAATAAAATAGGGATAGTTTCGGTGCAACAACTTGTGAGTTGATTTCAACTACCAAAATGATAAAATTATGTATTGCAGCTCAAAGAGAAGCTATGTCTTAGGTTTCTAGAACTGTAAGGTTTTTGCAATTTTGATAAAAATCAAAGGAGATATGAAACTTCTATCACAATGGCTTAAAACAGTTTTAGTTTTTTACTAGCAATTTTTTAAAATTAAATTTTCTTAAACCATAGCTTAAAACTCATGAATTTTTTTTATTAAAGCCTACAAACATATCTTAGAATATTATACTAAAAGATGAGCTTAATTTAATAAGAAATGGGGGAGTTATGCTCAAAACAACAGGACATTAGCAAAACTGTAAACCTAAACATTCAAGATTCATCGTTAAAGTTGGATAGGATTTTAGACATGAAAGTATTTGAATTTCAAAATAATTTAATAGGCTAAAGTTGTTCCTTTGGAGTTATCTTTCAAATGCCACCATGATTGGTCTATTTTGATTTAAAATGAGGAAGTTATAACTAAATTACAAAGGCTGTTTCATAATACAACAAGCAGAATTTCAATTTTGGTCTTGCAACTTCAAAAATTCATAAAGTTATGAAAATAAATCCAAATCCAGAATTTCTTTAGAGTAGAATTAGTGGAATTTCACAAGGAATCCAAATATGGAACTAGATTTTGAAAACAAAGTCAGTTGCCTATTGTAATTGCTGAAAAACTAAAACTGAACCAAAAACTACAATGTAACAAATAAAAAAAGTGGTAATGTATATTGGTTTACCTAGTGGCATAACTTCCTTAACTTGGTCATCACCTTCGCAATTCTTTGAATTTCCTCTGCAAAAACTTCAGATCATCTCCTCAGATCTCTTTATTTCTTTCTCTCCTTTGCTTGAATTGAAGATGGTTGTTTGCGTGAAAACACCACTCATTCTATTTATGTAGTGATTAGGTTCAATTTAAGTCATTGATCTCTATGTATACATCCTTCTCTAGATAAATCTTATGGCTTAAAATGTATTCTACAACCCATCATTCATCCACTAACTCACTTCTACTAACACCAAGCTTAACTCAATTTATCTAGTGATGGTATCTACACGTGTCTCGAGGAACATCAATGGCTATTTTTAAATTTTTCTAACTTAGGTTACATTAATATCAATTCAACTATAGCTACATCAAATTAGCTATTTAAGCCACACTAACTTAAATTAAAACTTATTACATCACTCTTTACCCCGATCCACGCCGACACCCATATCGAGGTGTGTCTCCACACCTATATACCAATAGAAATGACTTAATAAATCTACACATATAATGCATTAAGCATCAATCATACCAAAAGTAATACCTTGCTCGATCCTCGTGCCGAGTGTCAGGACTGTGTACCCATTCTTGGGCAATGTCAGGATCGATGACCCTTAATTACAAACTAAATCTACTATTAGAAATTTGGGTCGTTACAGGAATTAGGCTAAATTAGGACTTAGTGAGATAGGTCTTGACAATTTTAGGATAAATTTGTAAAAATCTAACCATTGTATAGAAAATATTGTATGTAAATACAAACGTATGTTACTGAATTTTTCTTTTTTTTTTATATAATAAAGCAACTTATCCTCCCTCAAACACACACATCGGGAGACTTGAACCCTTCACCATTTGTAAAATCCATATACGTAAAGCTACCCCTAAATTGGTTAATGCCACGCCCTTTAAACATATACCTATTTGATTTTATACATATTTAATTTCACTAAATTCCTCCAAAAATCAACGGGGATCAATCAAACAAATAGGGCAGAAAGAAACACACTTTTTTTATCTGTGGGTGTCAAAGCGAGCCTAACTATTCCCACGAGGCCTTGGTGCAATCGGCCTAAGCATACCCCAGTCGTCCGAGGAATCTTGCCACATCAGAGAATCGAAACTAAGGTAGTGCGCTTAACTCACATAACCCCGCCTTTGCCCTTCCGTTGTGGCAATCTAAACAGGTTAGAAACACATACTTAGATCAGTGCGAGTTATTAGTACAATTCCTCCAAAGTTTCAAGAGGCCTCAAAATCTCCACATTGTTGATATTATCTGTTGAAGGCATATGAAGCATGGGAAACAAGTGTGTTCTGTTTGAAGCATGTCCCGCCCAACTTTTAAATCATATAAGTATTCCGATAAACCAACACAGACATTTGGTCTCATTGATTCGGCGTATTCGATCTCCTTAATTTGGCACCTCTTTTGAAGAAATTGGTATGTTTGTATTATTCATAATTGTAACTTTCAGCCCCCTCGTCATTAAGACGATTAACCAGCCTAGATTATTTTAATTCTCTGATAATCTAGTTAGCCTAATCTATTCTTTTAACTTTGACCTCAAAATAATAATCATTTCAATCTTTCATAAGGCTCCAAAACTAAGTTTATATCCTCAATTAACTTAATTCATGATTGTTCAATTTGAGCAAATAAGAAAATCATACAGATTATTCTCCATATTTTGTAAAAATTTCGACAACGCCTCCCCTAAAAGTGGCATGTGGAAAAACTTCCATCTAATAGACATCAGAATTGGGGAGAGGCCTAGAAGAACTCGCAACTCCCCACAGTTCACAATATATATCAAATTCAAATTTGAAAACTAACTTAGAGTTTTCGAATACTTTAGTTACAACTTTACAATCCCAAATAAACCAAAACTAGAATTGAAACCTTGTAATTCACTTTAAACTAATTGAGAAGACTCTTATAATCTACTCAAGAGTATCTTATGACCTATGCTCACCCGGAACCCAACACAATAATATATAACAAGAATACAACGAGAATTAAACTTTTAAAACTGAAAACATTCACCAAGATCATGAGTCATGTCCATTCTTCCTAGCCTTTGTAGAAAATGTAACAACATAAAAAACAACTCGAAGATGTCAGGTAAGTAAATTCCTACATTGATTTGTACTCCTGCAATTGTTAGTATGATACATGGAGACATGTAATTGTATTTCTAAATAATTAATAATATATATGAGTCAACATGACATGCAATCTACTCTGTCACTGTCTCCTAACTATAATCAGAAGTTGACTTCCAAAAATAGTATAGAGACAATATTAAGAGATCATGAAATGCAAAGATAAATTGTCGTCGTTAGGCTCTGCTAGTCTTACTAGATGGCATAGATCTAGGATTGAAACTAAGTTTTAAGCAAACCTGTGGCAGCCCCAGCCGCTCCGAGGTGACGTGTTTCTGTGTACTCCTTGACGGCTGGCCCAACTACACATGTCTGGCACCTGCCCGTCCTCTTTATGTCTCGTAACTCATGTCCACAAGTGTAATATTAGATAAACTAGTAAATCATCCTTAAATTCTTTGTCCCATACCAACTGTGGCTATCTAACTATTCAATTGTTACCTAGTTGACAATTTATTGAGATCTTAACATACTAATGTGTTGTGTTTTAAGGTTAACATATTCAGCGAAAGTCTTACTTATTACCATTTAAACAAGATAATTTAGCATGATAAACATTATTCAAAGGCAAAACCTAATGTGGAAAACCCTGGAAAGTACTTTGTATATAAGTGACATCACCACTACATGTATATATACATGTACTGTGATATCTCAAGTCTCCCAATACCCAAAATATACAAAATATCAAAAATAAACATGTACAAGTAGGTCCTCAATAGTAGGCAGTCAGATGTAGTATCCTAGGATCCCCTTCCACCTACTGGTACTAGAATCTCCACTCAATCTTTACAAAAAAAATAGATGATGAGTACAGTAAGTAAAATCCCAAGGAACTCCTCTAAGCATTCATATAATAAAATAAAGGAAATACAAGGAACGTTGTTAAGTAAACATGCGGAATGTAAAACAGGCAACTGTAAATGGCTCATCGCATGAATAAACAATAGACAAGCTAATAAATATGTGTGTTCGCTCCAGAGGGACTAGATTGTACTTCAGGTCACCAAGTTCCCACAAGTGGTTGTGTCCAATTGGTCCCTCGCGACGCTGGCCAAATTCGCTGAGTCACCAATACGTGCACCAAAGCAAACCCAAGTTATCATTCACTGAGGGCTGGGTCACACATGTAACAGTCTAGTGCCTCATGAACACACTATAAGGAAATCTGGGGGAAAACTTCAACACATGTCCAAATATCCGAACAAAAAAATGAACAGCAATGAATAATAGAAACAACATGTAAACAAAACAAATACTCAAAGTTTTTCAGTTGGGTTTTACAAACCTTACACCACTCTTCGACCTCCCCGGACTCCCGTACTTGACCTGTCAAGCTCCCCGACACTAAACTTCAGTCCACCAAGTCCCTCAAGTCCATTTTTACCAGTTGAGTTTGTTTACAAAGGTGTAGATATGTATTAGGTGGAAAATCTCTAAAACAGTCCTAAATTCTCATTTTCATCTGTCATTAGCGCACTAATTTGTATACCTAGTGCGCTAGAGATTTTAATTAGTGTGCTATTGTTCTTTGTTGTAAAGAACAACAACACACTCAGGACAGTTAGCGTGCTAATTGCCTTCTGGGACAGAATTCTCAATTCAAGAATTCTATCCTAGCCCTCTCGATTAGCTATTCTAACCATCTCCTCATCAAAATGACTTTAATACATCAATTAGAACACTCCAGATAATTCAATTAACCTAAATTCTTCAAATTCATGCATTCACCACAACCCCATTAACAATCAAATTCATCAAAAACTAACTAAACCAGTGATAAATTCTCCTTATATATGATCTAATGACATGAAATGCATCACATTTACCCAACAAACAAGAGGCTAAATCATCAACTCGAATTTTACTAAACACACCACAAAAATGGGTTCATTTGTAAGCTTAAAAAGTGGAGAATATGTTTACCTAGATTATATCACTTGGTTTGGTCTCTATAGTGTTGAGTTCCAGGTCCAAATCCTTTCTTCTTCCTCTAAATTTTTGGGTTTGCATGAGAGATTGGTAGTGGTTTTGATCCAACATTCCATTAACTTTCCTATGTATATATGTTTTATTGGAATCAATTGTATGTACATATCTTGAGGCATATCTTGTGGTTCACAAGCATGCTATCCTATACCTCTTGGTGACTCTAATAGCACACTCGCCATCTAGTTCTACTCACTATGTAAATCTAGATGTCCATCTCATGGCCCCCTTTTTATTTAATGAAACTATAGGCTTCCATTTATTTTATTAGATGTCACATTACATTAAGCCTTATCCTAGCATATGGCTAGTGTTTTATTTATCAAATTAAACCAACTCATCATCACACTAACCCTCGGCTATAGGTACCCAGTGCCCCCCGTCTCGACACGCATTTTGAGGTGTGTCATAGCCTATTGTTCAAGTAAATTTAATAAGCATATGGTTACATTAATCATCTCAATTTGATAACCTATAGTTACATTCATTATGCCAAATTGATAACCTTGACATTGTCTATGTAAATTTATTGAGTTTTCTCCAGTGTACCCGTATCTCGCCTCTCGATACTTGCATTAGCACGCACTTCGAGGCAACTACTCATCACACAACCTCGTATGCTCTCATGATTCAGCATACACAAATGCGATGCATTTAACCAATAATTGAATAAATTGCACCGCAATTAAGCCATCCCACATACAATTAAACCAATGTACCTAGGTCGACGTGTGTCCTAGCCTACCCGCGACATCCATGTAGATTTGAGCTGGTGTTCATGTCTACAATTTTGAGATAATTAACGAAATTATTAAAATGGACCTTTACAGTTCTTCCAAACTAAATAAAAATTTTCGTCACAAAATTTAACCGTAGCTTAAATGTCATACCAAAAAATAGCTGAGGATATCGCTCTCTCAATGCCGACTCGAGCTCCCAGATGAGTCCCTTTGTCCTATGATGCTACCAATGAACTTATACCTTATAAAGTTCCTTGTTCCTTAGAATCTGTACTCTACGATTAATGATATTTATCGGTCTTTCCTCGTAAGTCACATCAGGCTGAAGCTCAATTTGTCCCAACTCAATAGTCAGTCTCGATCCTTCCCTAGCTAGTCTCAGCATCGAAATGTGAAAAGTAAGATGAACCAACTAACTCAACAGGTAGCTTTAATCGATAAGCAACACTGCCCACTCGTTGTGCAATCCGGTATGTCCCAATAAACCTCAACGCTAGTTTCCCTTTAATACCAAACCTCTGCTGACTTTTCCAAGGGGAAACCTTCAAATACAACATGTCACCCTCCTCACAGCTCAGTCCCTCGTGATAAAGATCCGCTTATTTCTTCTATCTATCCTATGCGACTCGTAACCTTTGTCGAATCTGCCTGATTTTCTCCGTGTGATCAACAACTATCTCGAGCCCAACTGTCACTTCCCGGCCCAAAAGGTAGGTGATCTACAAGGCCTCTCATGCAGTGCCTCAAACAGTGGCATGCCAATGCTTGCCTGATAGTTGTTATTATATGCAAACTCACATAAAGGGAGATAGCCCTCCCACAAACCCCCACACTGTAATACACAAGCCTTGAACATATCCTCCGAGATTTGTATTAGTCGCCCTGACTGTCCATCAGTCCGAAGACGATAAGCCGTACCAAACTACAACCAGGTGTCAAACTGCTCTCGCATAGCCTCCCAAAGCTTTGATGTCAACCTGGGATCTCCATTCGATACGCTGGAAATGGGCACTCCATGCAATCCAATAATTTACCGCTCAAAAAATATGCTCAATTGAGGAAACGTGTATCTCACGGAAATTGGAATGAAATGAACTGATTTCTTCAGTCTATCAATCACTAACCATACTGCATCGTGATGCCTCGATATCTGTGGTAGTCTTCTAACGAAATCCATGGTGATGTGCTCCCATTTCCACTATAGAATGGGCAATGGTTGTAACAATCCAACGGGTCTCATGTGCTTAGCATTCACCTGCTGGCAAATGTCTCCTGACGTATCCACCTACGTCAGCCTTTATCCCTGACCACTAGAATAATCATCACAAATTATGGTACATCTTAGTCTGATCAAGATGAACTGTGTAGCGAGACCGATGTGCATCTTCTTGAATCCTGTCCCGTATCTCTTGATCCGCAAGTATTCACAATCTTCCTCGGTGTCTCAAACACTGATCTGTGGTCTCTGCCCGATCAGTGCACTCTAAATCCTAAGCTAGACCACTGAACCGGTCATAAAGCCCATTAGCCCTTTGACACTCGCCAACCCTCTTAATCGATACAGCTGAAACCCTCATCTAACCATCAATGTGTTGTTTAGTTATAGTAGATACCTATATCATGCACATAACTAATGTCGCCTGTAACTGACTATACTCGTATGTCATAGCTTGCAAACCATTCTGACTGTCAATCCCAGTCTGACTTAATGCGTCCGCTACGACGTTCACCTTTCTAGGGTGGTACTTAATAGCAAAGTCGTAGTCCTTCGGCAACTCCATCCGTCTTCGCCGGTGCATGTTCAGATCCCCCTAAGTAAAAATGTAACGTACACTCTAATGATCTATATACAAGATGAATTTCTCCCCATAGAGATAGTGCCTCCAAGCCTTTAGTGCAAAGACGACCGCTGCAAGCTCCAGGTCATGCACTTCCCTCATGAGGTCTCAACCATCTAGATAGATAGGCAACTAGTCTACCATCCTACATCAACATGCATCTAAGACCAATGCCCGATACATCTGTATAAATTGTTAAAGTCTTGCCCGGTTCCGACGATGTCAATACTGGTGCGGAGGTCAACCTTTTCTTCAGCTCATAGAAGGCCTACTCATACTCCTTTGACCAATGAAACCTAACATTTTTCTTGGTCGTTCTCATCATCGGCGCTGCAATCAAAGAAGAATTTTGTACTAATTATTGGTAATATCTTACCAGTCCAAGGAAACTCCGTATATCGGCAATAGACTCAAGCATCCTCCAATCAATAATAGCCCGAATATTCTTTGAGTCCACCGAGATACCCTGGTCAATGATGACATGTCCCTAAAATCCCACCGCACTCAGCTAGAAGTCACACTTACTGAACTTGGAATATAATCTATGCTCTCCGGTGTCATCAAATATGCCCTGAGATGTACCTCGTAATCCTCACGAGTCTTCCTATAGATCAATATGTCGTCGATGAACATTATGACGAATCTGTCTAGATATGGTCTCAAGACCCTGTGCATCAAATACATGAAGATCGTTGAGGCATTAGTCAGCCCAAACGGCATGACTATGAACTCAAATAACCCGTATCTCATGCTAAAAGCATTCTTCCGGATATCTTCTTCTCGAATCCTCACCGATGATAACCCGAGTGAAGGTCAATCTTTGAGAAGAATCTGGCACACGTTAACTGATCGAACATATCATCTATCTTGGGAAGTGAGTAACGGTTCCTAACTATCTCCTGATTCAACTTCTTATTGTCTATGCACATCCTTATCGACCCATCCTTCTTCTTAACAAATAATATTGGAGCACCTCAATATGACATACTAGGGTGAATAAAACCCTTCTCGAGCAATTCATCTAGTTGTCGTGTAACCTCCTCCTGCTCCACTAATGACATCTTATATGGTATACTGGCAATAGGACGCGTCCCACGTATCAATTCAATGATAAACTCAACTACTCGTTGCGGTGGCAATTCGGGTAGGTTATCGAAAAATACATCGATGAAATCTCTCACTACCGGTACATCCTCAATCCTGACCCTCCGTCTTAATCTCCGGCTAAGTGTCGCTGCAAACGCCTCCATATCATCTGTTGTAGCTAGTCGGCCTCTAGTGATAGGTAAGTCAGTCGTAGACCCAACCAGTGCAAACTTAGGTATTATATGAATACAAAAATTCATCCTCTTACCATAACAATCTATCTATGCATGATAGGATGACATCCAATCCATCACTAGAAATGTTAAACTCTAAGTACTCCAATAATCGAAGATCGGCTAGTAACCGATGTCCTCCAACCTCTATCATCACATCTCTACATATCCGGTTAGGGTATATCTTATCCCCAGCGATCGTACTGAAGACAAGGTGTGTGTCTAATATTTGTGTATCTAACCATAACACTTCAACAACACCTCCAACAATAAATGATAAAGTACTACCAAAATCAAACATAACATGCATAGGTCGTCCAAAAATATGCAACGTACTCGACGAGCTGTCTGGTCGCTCCACCATCAGGTTGTGCTACCGTATGAGCTCTCTTTTGGCTTGCTCTGGTTCTCACGTGGTGATGGTGGCATCCTGCAGTCGGCCCTCAAGTGTCCCCTTTTGACTACAACTGTGGCATCTGCGTTATCTTGCCTCCCAGTCTATCCGTCTTCAGATCTCGGACCCTGACCCTGGTCTCTCTAACCTCGTCATGTCCCCCATGATCTCGTCTTTGACGGTGCATCTACAGCTATGGCATATGCTGATCTACAAGTCCTGATGTTATGGCATGAATCGGTTGTTATTCCTCATACTTGAACTGATTGCCCTGATGATCATCCCTACGACCTATATCCCATTTATCATCCGTTCGGATTTCTAGCCTGACAATCCTTTTGTCTCTTTGGCCTCTGATCCAACCTAGAACTTCGCCTCTCTGTACCTCGGTACGAGTCACAAGCCTGCCACCTCTCTGCATCAAATATGTTTGCATGTGCTAATGCTATGTCGAAGATGTCCTATAGAGTAGATGCCCCGGATGATACGACCGTTGAAGTTATCCTGTCATCAACTCCTCTGGAGAAATAGTAGATCTGCAGGCGATCCGTCCCTACAGCATCCATCGACAACTGAAGTAAATGTCAGAACCTCTCCATGTAATGTATCAAAATCGGCTACCCTGTCTCAGGGTCAAGAACTCATCCCTCGTTCGTCTAACCTTCATAGGTATGTAGTGGTTGTAGAATAGGTCTCTAAACTCAGGTCATGTCTTTGGCTCTGGATGCGTATCCTGATACGTAGTCCACCATACTGCAACGTGACCTCTCAAGCATGTTCCCGATAGTCGTGCCTGAACACTCTCATCATTCCTCGTGGAATCGATGATGAGATTCATTCCATTTCCCGGAAGCCTCGGGGTCACCACCTCCGTAAAAAAAGCCTGGCTGAAACTTCAAAAACTCCCTCAACAGTTTCTCATCTAGAGCTAAAACGAATCTCGATGTAGTAGCAGTAGTAGTGGTAGTAGTTGTGTGATCAATAGCCGTGGGTGGAGGGTAGGAGTCGAAGTCTCCAGGGGAACGACAACGGTTGCGGCTCTCTCCATCTGTGCACCCTTAACCACTCTCTCAACTAGTGTTTAGTGTGTAACCAAGATGGAAATATTCCCCGTAGGTGTCATAACTGCTACTAGGTCTCTAAGTGTAACAACTGCTGTCAATGCAGCAGTATGATCCTATAGCAACTGAAACACCTCGACTATCTGCCTCTCCTGAGCCGAGAGTCGGTCTTCCATACTAGGTGCAACTGGGGAATCTCTAGCTGTACCACTAGGCTTACCAATATCCTAAGGCGTCATCGACTGTTCGTCCATGATCTGCATCAAGAAACATGCTCCGGATCAGTTTTGGTATATATATTTATATCATATATATAATGGGAATATAACATGTATATAAACTCTAACTCTACCCACCTTACATCACTTCCCAACTAAAATTCTAAGGCAATAACATAGGGTTTCCAAACTAAGTTTATTTATTTAAATTTTATCGATTCCATTAAACTTGTTCTGAGGCTTCCATGAAGCTTCGACTCTGATAACAACTGTGGCATTAGTATCAGGTTAAGGACACCTCCGCTTCCTCCCATGGGCTCAAACCTCACTCTAATACCAACTGTGGTGACCCCAGCCACCCCGGGGTGATGTGTCTCCATGTACTCCTTACTGGCTGGCCCAACTACACGTGTTTGGCACCTGCTCGTCCTCTTTATGTCTCATAACTAGTGTCCACAAGTGTAATATTAGATAAACTAGTAAATCATCCTTATATTAAGATCCTAACAATACTAATGGGTTGTATTTTAAGATTAACATATTCAGAGGAAGTCTTACTTAATATCATTCAAACAAGATAATTTAGCATGATAAACATTGTTCAAAGGCAAAACCTACTTTGGAAAACCCTGAAAAATACTCTGTAAATAAGAGAAATTTGCGTATCGTGGTCCATAACAAGTGGTTCCACCTCGGATACTTAAATCTCAAATTAAATTCGAAATACTTAATTAGCATCCTAATCAAAATTATGAAATTCTCGGATGTCATAGTCGTGAAGGAAATCGAGCGGTAGATTGGTTGGCTACCTCTGCAGCGCAACATTTAGTTGAATTTCATGAATTGGATCAATGCCCATGGGCTAGCTGTGATCCTCAAGGATGATGTAATAAATATTTTCTTTCCAAGTTTTTGTCATTTGTACCTAGGCTTTTTAGCCTCTCTTTGATTAAAAAAGAAAAATGTCATATCCGATTGTATTGGGCTGTAGTCGGCCTGCCCCGCCCCATAAGTCCAGTCCGAGGCATTTTGGAGATCGTCAAAAGAGAACTATCGGCTTTGCCTTATACCATGTTCTCCTTCGACTCCTTTTTCCCGAGGCAAGTCGAAGGACATCATTGGTGAAGTTGATGGAGATAACAGAGGTAAGAAAACCATCTTCAACCGTCGGTATGACATAGTCGGCACCCGAGGTGTAGGGTCCGCCTTCTCTTGTAACCAAAGTTAGCAAAACAAGTCGAGAAATTAAGAAAAATATTTATTCCATCATTTATAGTTAAAAGTCATTTTTAGACTGTAGTTACAAGTTAGATCCCAATATAATTTTTTTTATTTAGAAAAAAGATTCTTATATAATACTGACTAAAAAAAGTGAAAAATTTTATATCTATAAAGAAAAGCAATTGACTAAATAATGTTTTCTAATTATATTACACGATCAAAGAACTCTTAACTAGGTTACATGGGTCCCCAACTAGACTATGTTCTACCACCTTCCCATTGAACTCAATTTGATCTATCTACAATATAAAAAACTAAGACTCTTAACCGGATTCTTCTCACTTTCACCAAGTGATTGTTAAGTTATATTTATTTCGCGGATGCAAATGATGACTAGAGTGTTATCTATCCTATCGTACATATATAGCATTAATGCTTGCGGTGAAGGCAAACAAAAAGTGTTGGAATTCACGAACACACGGAGAAGGCAATCACACGCAAACACTCAAATAAACAATCTACATGTATCTACATATATCTATATAAATTGAAGGAGGGAAAAAGTTTCACATGCTTCTCTTATTCCGCCATTTCATTCTTAAAATTTTCTCAATTTTCTGTTTTTTAATTTTAAGTTATTAATTTATTTATGTTATTTATTATTTAAAGCTATATTCATCCCCCATGTTAGTGAAAAAAATCTAACTTTTATTAATGACTTTAATATATTCATCCCTCTATCTTTTTGACCAACGAAAAAAAACTAACATTTATTTACGACTTTTTTGAGTGAAACGAGGGAGAAAGTATGAAATCTTACACCATCTCTTTGGTTACTATAACATCATTTATGTTGTTTATGACACCGAAATCACAATAAATGCATTTGAATTCTTTTATTGATTAATGCATTGTGATGAACAATTTTATATATGGATGTCCGTTTGTGAGGATTGTTATGGATCTCTGCTATGTTCACAATTTATAAATAAATATTTTTTTATCTTTTATTGTATATTTTATTTGTAATAAATATTAGTCGATTATTGTGAATTGCAATTTTAATTGTAAAAATATTACAATGTGCTCATGTAAATTAATTTATCAACTTTTTGAAAGATTTAATTAATAATTCTGTGCAAAACGAGGGAAAACGACTAGTTTTATTAAATCAACTTAAACTTTTACTAACCTTGTACATAACAAACTAAAACATAACAGGACTCAAATTAATTAACATCAATCCTACTTGGACTCAAATAATTAACTTACTAATTGGACATAAACTAAAACAATGATTTCCAATTAAATTAAGACATTGAGTTTGAGCCAAAAAATCCATCAAAATGAACATAGCATTTAATGTCTGCGGTGTTGGCGGCAGTGGTGGAGGTCGCTTGGGGCGACGTCGATGGTGGTGGTGGAGGTAAGGATTGGGGAGTGTGGCGTGGTGTGGTGTGGTGCACTGTGTGTGTTTGAAGTGAGAGAGGTGGAATGTGTTAGATGCGAGGGTAATATAAAAATAAAATAAAATAAAAAGTGGTGTGTATAAGGGCATTGGGTGTGTGTGTATAGCAAGCCCCTTCAAAAACACATTTTTTTGATGGAACAAGATGGCTTTATTTATTAATAGCGCCCAAATAATAAAGCAATGTTAATATCGCAGTAAACAATAAATAAAGTCGAAAAAAACTCTATATATTTTCGAAAACACATACTTATGTAGTATTATCTTCATAGCATTTATGATTAACCCTATACATGCTACGAAACACAATAACAGATAAAATGATACTAGAGATAAGATTTGTGATAGTAATAGCAGATTAATTATAGCAGATTAATTACGTAATTCAGTACAACAAAGTATGCTTAGTTAACCTGAAGCAGCATTACATTTGCACAAATATTAATTTACACGACCAACCCATTCGTTTGCCTAAGTCAACTCCATTAAGACTTGGTGGACATGGACATGGACTTGGACTTGGACTTAGTATGAATGAAATGAAAAAATGAATCCATCAAGTCCAGTCCAAGTCCAAGTCCATGTCCATGTCCATGTCCATTGGCAGTGAGTATGACATTGATAAATGCACAAAAATAAAAGAAAAAAAAAGTTCAAATAAAGAAAAAAATATCCACCAAATCCAAGTCCAAGTCCATTGGCAATGGGTATGATATTGATAAATGCACAAAAATAAAAGAACTAAAAACAGGAGAAGAGCCTACGTACACACGCAGGGAGCATTGTATATTAATAAAATGACTACTGTATATATATACTATGTCTTTCCCATTTCAGAAAAATCACACACTAAAATATACAAAAGTTGTTGGGTGTTTTGCTCAAACTTCATGTCCTAATTTAATTAGGAGTTAGTATTTTAGTTTGTGTTTAATTAGTAAGTTTGAGTTTTAGTGGGATTTGATTGTTTTAGAGGTATATATTTATGTTTGAGTCGAATTGTGAGTTAGAGTTTGGGAGGGCTTATGAGTTTGTGTCTTATATAAAAGACATAATAGGTTTAGTTTTGCGTGTGCTTAATTTGAGTATGCACCCGTGGTGTCTTTTGTGCACCACGTTGTGTAGTTCGATTGTTAAATACATTATTATTGATGGAATAGATTAATGAGTTTTTTCATAGATTGTGTTTCCGCTGCCTGTTTGATGCATTGATGTGGATTTATTCTTAACAAGTGGTATCAGAGCAGGTGGAGATTGGAGAGTTCATATTGGAGATTGGAAAGTTCCTACGGGTGAAGGGGATGAGTTATTGCTGAATTCCAAGGATAAAAAATATTGTGCGCGACTTGTTATTGTTTGAGAACTAGCTTCTTTATGGTTGTTCTTGATCGCGTTTTTGGAGTGTGTTTGGGGAGCGTAGGTCGATGGTTTGGGGCTTGAAGTTTGTTAGTTGCATGGATATCAATGATGAAGAAGGGAAGATGCGAGATACGTTTCGAGGTTGTATAGTTGTTTGTGGTAATTGAAAACATTGATGTTTGTGGATTTGAAGTAAAATCAGACATGCAATGTAGGCAAGGAAGTAAAGTTGTGACAAGACTTGTGGTACGTATAAGGTGCATTAATCATAAAACATGCATTGGTAAGTGAAGAAAATTGGGCTATTGCTTCAAAGAGGTTTGATAGTGGTGAAAGGGGACAAAACAATTTGTCTTTTAGTTGTTACGTTTTTGTTTAAATTGATAAAAGTTTTTGTCCTAGTGTTTAATATACGGGCATAATTAATTTGTTGGCATTGAAAAAATATGGGATCGAATTGATCTTTGATTTGCTCAAAGTGATGTTTGTTTGAAGTGGAGCTTTCTTTGAGATTGAATGTTCAATTGAAGAGTGGTCAACCATGGCGTTTGATTGAAGATTGGTCGAGTATTTTGTTGTAGTGTGATTGTTTGGTGGTTAACCATTGATGGGTAATTAATTGCACGCGCTGGATGGATGTTTGTGTTGAAGGATCAAGATTGATTGAATGAGTGAATGTGTGACCTGAAGAATTGATTGATTGAGTGAGTGTGTAACCAGAAGAACTGGTTGATTGAGTGATTTTGTGGTGGAGTGACATGCATTGAATGAAAGCATAACATAAGTCTTTCGGGGTTTGTCTTCTTCGCTTGTGATCCTTCGTTGATTGGGTGTTTGTGCGCACATGATTGGATGTGTTGATGCTAGCGATTGATTGGATGTTTGAATGTGGTTGTTCGCGACGACCAAGTTCGATTAGATTATGTGTTTGATGGAGTTTTTCTCGCAAGGTAGAGATTGTTGGGTTTTTAGCTCAAACTCCATGTCCTAATTTAATTAGGAATTAGTATTTTAGTTTGTGTTTAATTAGTAGAGTTTTAGTAGGATTTGATTGTTTTAGAAGTATTTATGTTTGAGTGAAATTGTGAGTTAGAGTTTGAAAGGGATTATGAGTTTGTGTCTTATATAAAGGACATAGTAACTTAGTTTTATGTGTGCTTTGAGTTTGCACACGTGGTGTCTTTTGTGCACCATGTTGTGTAGTTCGATTGTTAAATACATTATTACTGATGAAATAGATTAATGAGCTTTTGATAAATTGTGTCTCGGTTGCGTGTTAGATGTGTTGATGTGGGTTTATCCCTAATAAAAGCTTTAAATCTCTGATCACTCATTGTAATTAATGCAATAATTAAGCTTCAAACTGCATGTTAAGAGCAACTCTGTAAAATGGAGTTGCTCCAACTCCAACCAACCCTATATTTCCATCTAAAATAGACAGGATGGTTCATCAACGCTATAACAGCGCTTCCTTTTTTATTTTTTATTTTTTATTTTTATGCGTAGTTTTTAAGTGTTTTAAATTTATTATTTTTATCTAAGGTTATAATATATATATATATTAGTGAAATAATAATATATGAGTAAAAATTAATATGGATAAATGAGAAAAAACAAGAGTACTGGAAAAAGAGTTTGTGCTTAAATGAGAAATAGAGTTTGATGTGGGAAAATAGAGTACTTTGTGGTTGAAGATGGTCGGTAGTGTTTGTGAGAATAACTAATGGGTGTTTAAATATATGAATTTCTTGGAGGCACTAATCGATTTCTTAGATAAAAATCAAATGTCTTTGCCCTGGAAGATGGATGATTTGCAAACGAAAAAGGTAAAAAACAGAAATCTTAAATAAATACTTAATAGATGGTATATTTAAATACTCGATGGATTTAGCAGCGATTTTTGTTTCTTAATAAAAGTGGTAAAATTGGTCCATTTCTAATCGAAAAATAAGAAAATGGTAAAAGTTACCATACAATGATATATCTTCCAGTTGTTTATCTAGAAATAAACTATCGTTTTCGTCAAAAAAAAAGAAAAGAAAAGAAATATAGCATCGCATATAATAGGATTGCCATGCGAAAGACAAAGATCATCATGATCCATAAAATAATACATCTGTTTTTTTTTTTTAAAGACTAATGCAATTTAAATAAAAATTATCATGAAAACTAAATGATTTATTTAATTAAAATAAAAAATCTATACTCATATAGATGATGGGACAATCTTTTACTTTTGCCAGAATATAAAATGGGGATGCATATCTACGTTAATATAATAAGTACCAATTTTTGATAAAAAAGAAATAATAATAATAAGCACCAATGAAGAAAGTTTCCTTACTCCAAATCTCAATATTGCTCTTTATTTTTAGTTTTTTTTTAGTTGCATCACCTTTTATATATTTTTGTTTCTAATTCCATTTCTTATTTTTTCTCTCTCTCTCTCTTACTTATGTTCTTTTCTTTTTTGAAAACCTTTCTCCTATATATCTTTGTATATCTTAACCATTCTTTTTTATATTCTTTATTTATTCTTTATTTAATTAATTTCTTATATAAAAAAAAAAACAAAAAAGACTTAATAGAGTACATGTTGAAGTTGATAGCTAAGGAATTATGGATTTTTACCTTTATTATTAGGTAACCAATAATATATAATACGTCTATGTTATAAACAACAATGCCAATTTTTAATTTTAATTTACCAATAACAAAAGTAAAAAATACATTCTTCGAGGTTCATTTAACAAGACTTTTTTAAATTTTATAAATGTTATATAGTGGGGACGTCCGATGGGGCAAGTGCTTATTAGAATGTAAGTTTTGAGTGTTGTATAACTTGCATATTTGAGTCTCAAATCAGCCAACTGATGAAAATAAATAATAATTAAGGAAAAAAAGAAAATGCTAGAATTACACCCCAAATGACACTTCAAGTGATACCCTTATGATGTGGCACATGAGTCCCACGTAAAAATGAGTGTGCACAAAATAATTCATATTGATACATAACACGCGTGCTATGTATCTCGAAATGTGCAAGATGGCTTATGTTAATGTTGGCCCATAGCCACGTCATAGGGGTGTCATTTGGGGTATCATTCTAGCATTTTTTTGAAAAAAATCAACCAACGGTAACATGTGACCCACCAAGGAAGCTATTATAGTGTATATATATTGGGAGCTACTATTAGTCCCCCACTACTCTATATCAGCCCCTATTTAATTTAATACATTTTCAAACTAAAATGTCTTTAGGCAAAATTACATAAATAACCCCACTGTAAATCATGAACTCATTTTATTTCACTTTCCCTTCTACTTTTTACTTTCTACACCCCTCCTCAACTTTACTTTTCACTCTCTACACCCCACCCTAAATGAAACCTCAAACTCATTCTCAAATTAAACCATAAACTCATCTTATTTTCTCTTTTACTTTATTTTCTACACCCCTCCCATCTCTTTATTTATACATTCAACAACTCGAACACAACCAAATGCCACATTTTAATTATAGTATTTGGTTGAGATTTAGATTCACTTTCTTAAATGGTTAGGACATTTATTTGTGTTGAATCTTTGCTTTTAAGGATCAAAGAATCAATCTTGGGATGCAACATGGAGCAAATTGAGTTAAAGAGCAAAAGAGGATGATGTGCATCAATGAGTTGGAGGTGGGGATCATAAAGATGAAAAGAAGACTTTCTTTGGAGAGTGAGGGGGCCAAATATAAGCTACGGATACATTTAGGAGTTTACTTACTTACTAGAAGGTATAAATAAGATATATATATTAAAGGAAAGCCTTAGGGTGCCACATGACTTCCTCTCAAGCTTCCTTCTCCCTATGTCATCAAGTTTTATGCCGCGTCATCAACTCCAAAAATAATCTATATATCTATATTGAAGGAAGGCCTTGGGGTGCCACATGGCTTCCTCTCAAGTTTTCTTCTCTTCGTGTCATCAAGTCTTATGGCACGTCATCAACTCCAACAACAATTTATATATATATATATATATATAAGGAAGGCCTTGGGGTGCCACATGGCTTCCCCTCAAGTTTCCTTCTCGCCATGTATCAACACCAACAATAATGGGAATAAAGTAACGCATTGGGGTTGCCATACGTGGCAATTTCCAGCCCTCTCGGGTTGTAACATGGCGCGTCCTAAAGTCTTCCCTCGTTAAATATAAAGGTAAATTTTAATAAAAACATATATAAAAAGCTTTTATATTTATTTCCATATAAGGTACATATAAATAAAACTCCACATATGTTATACACTATGTGTGCTACATGGCCGGTCCCAAGTCCGGATAAAGGAAGAAGACTCTGACGCCCACTTTTTCATACCGAAAAATGGGTAAGGGAGGTCCCAAACTCATTTTTCATACCTGAAAAGAGGGGGAGGGAGGCCCCGAACTCATTTTCCATTCTTGAAAAATGGAGGAGGGTTGCGATAGGTTGACAGCCAGCGTAAAAATTTTGTCACTTTTCATGAAATAGATCAAACATATATAAACGTTGGGGGAGTTCCAACTGCATCGGAGCCCAGGTGTAGTGAGAAATGAGCATAGGTGTGTTTCATATCGTCGCCTGGGTGTTAAGAAAAATGAGCAAGGGTTCCCACACAAAGGACGGGTGTGGGTAAAGAAGCTAGTTCAAAACAAACACAAAAACAAAATAAAATCATAGATACAAATTCTAAATCTTTTTAGACAAAATAGAAATAGAAAAGGAAAACAAATACAAAGGGGAGAAGTAATTCGTTTAGAAACATGGAACATATGAACACTTACGGGGAAGTCAATAGAACTAGTAGATACCATGATTAGAAGGAGAGTCAATAGTGTTTGCCTCCAAGAGACAAAATGGGTAGAAGAAAAGAGTAGAGAAATAGGAAGCACAGGGTTTAAATTGTGGTACACTGGTATAAATAGAAAATGGAATGGAATAGGAATTGTGGTGGATAATGATTATAAGGATAAAGTCGTAGAGGTTAAAATAATGGGGGATAGATTTATTCTAGTTAAATTAATTATTAGAGACGAAAAAATTAACATACTTAGCGCCTATGCACCACAGGTATGATTAAACAAGAGCATCAAACACAAGTTTTGGGACGATATGGATGGATTTATGCAAAGTATACAATTAGATGAAAATGTTTTTATTGGAGGAGATTTAAATGGGCATGTCGGGGCAAGTAACGACGGGTTTGAGAGAGTTCATGGAGGTTTTGGTTATGGTAATAGAAATTAAGAATGAGAATCAATCTTAGAATTTGCTTCAGCATATGATCTTGTCTTAGCAAATACTAGTTTGAGGAAAAGGGAGTCGCATATAATTACTTTTAGTAATGGTCATAATAAGAGTCAAATAGAATTTCTTTTAACAAGAAAAATAGATAAAAAAATATATAGAGACTGCAAAGTAATACTTGGTGAAGCACTTACAACCTAACATAAGTTAGTAGTACTTGATATTAAGCTGGCACGACGACATAATATGAATAAAAAAGTTAGCGACCCTAAAATAAAGTGGTGGAACCTAAAATGTAGTAAACAAATAGAGTTTAGAGAAAAATTACTAAAAGAAAATATTTGGAATCTTGACTTAGATGCTAATCAATGTGGCTAGAAATGAGTAGTTGCATAAGAAGAGTGGGATCAAACGTATTAGGTATATCTAAAGGCTTGGGACCACCAAAGAAGGAAATATGGTGGTAGAATGAGGATGTCCAATGAGCAATTAAGACTAAATGAGAGATGTATAGGAAAATACCTAAGTGTCAAGATGAATATGTGTACAATCAATATAGAGAAGTTAAAAACAAGCTAAAAAAGTAGTTAGTAAAGCTAAAACAAATTTCATGGAAGATCTATATATAAGGTTAGGTAATAGAGATGATGAAATATATATATATATATATATAAGCTAGCCAAATTAAGAGATAAAAAGAAACAAGACCTAAGTCATGTAAGATGTATTAAGGACGAAAATCAAAATGTTTTAACGCGCGAGGATGATATTAAGGAGAGATGGAGAAGTTACTTTGATAGTTTATTTAATGATGGCCAAGTTGATACTATAATAGATGAAAACTCATACCAAGAAAGAAATGTAAACTATACATGTAATATTAGAATTGTAGAAGTTAAAGAGGCGTTGAAAAGAATGAAAATAGGGAAAATATGTGGCCCAAATGAAATACCCATAGAGGTTTGGAAATGTGTAGGAGAAATTGAATTTACTTGGTTAACAAAACTTCTCAATAAAATTTTAAAATCAAAACGGATGCCAATGGATTGAAAAAGAAGCGCACTCATGCCAATCTTAAAAAATAAAGGAGCGATCAAAGTTGCTCAAACTACCGGGGAATTAAACTTATTAGTAACACTATGAAACTTTAGGAAAGGATAATTGACAATAGGCTAAGGAGAGAAATAACAATATCAGAGAACCAATTTGGTTTCGTGCCTGGGAGGTTAATTATGGAGGCGATTTTCCTTGTAAGACGATTGTTAGAAAAATATAGAGAAAATAAAAAAGATCTTCATTTGTTATTCGTAGATTTAGAAAAAACATATGATAGGGTCCCTAGAGACATTTTTTGGTGGGTTCTAGAAAGAAAAAGAGTGCATGCTAGATACATAAACACTATTAAGGATATGTATGATGGAGTAGTAACGAGTATAAAGATATTTGGAAGAGCTACAATATAATTTTCAATTACGATAAGACTACGTCAAGGACCGGCTTTAAGCCCATATCTATTTACTTTAGTTATGGATGAACTAACTAGACATATTCAAGAGGATATACAATGGCGTATGCTATTTGCAGATGATATTGTCTTAGTGGATGAAACAAAAGATGAAGTGAACAGGAAATTAGAACTCTATATGAATACATTAGAATCTAAAGACTTTAAGTTGAGTAGGAAGAAAATCGAATATATGCATTGTGAGTTTAGAAATACTAGACATTGAGATGACGGAGAGGTAAAATTAGGGGAACTAGAAGTTCTTAAGGTAAACCACTTTAGATACCTAAGATCAATCATACAAAATGATGGTAACATTGAGAATGATGTCACACATAGAATTCAAGCTGGATGGAAGAAATGGCTGAGTGGAACATGGATGATTTGTGATCGAAAGGTTCCTACTAAGTTAAAAAGAAAATTTTATAGGACCGCAATTAGGCCAGCTATATTCTATGGAAATGAATGTTGGGCGGTAAAGCAACACTAATTACATAAAATAAATGTAGCAGAAATGAGGATGCTTAGGTGGATATGTGGTAAAACTCACAAAGATAGAATAAGAAATATAGAAACTCAAAGACAAGTAGGAGTAGCACCAATTGATACAAAGATTAGGGAAGGCCAACTGCGGTGGTTTGGTCACCTGCAAAGACGGTCTACTAATGCCCCAACTATAAAACTTGACTCGATAGAAATTGTAGAAACTCGGCGAGGTAGAAACATACCAAAGTTAACAAGGGATGCATTAATTAGGAGGGATTTGAATGGTTTGAAAAGCTCACCATCAATTGCACTTAATCGAGCATAATGAAAAAGTTTGATCCATGTAGCCTACCTCGGTTAATTTGGGACTGAGGCTACATTGTTGTTGTTGTTGTTGTTGTTGTTGTTGTTGTTGTATGGTACAAATAAATAGATTAATTGTTCCATATTTATTTTATTCCTTAATATGAAACGTTTCTCACTCATTATTGCCTCACAATTGCTTCATACATGGTATACATAGTTTAATTGTTCCATGTTTGTTTCTTCCTAAATATGAAATAATATGAAATGTTCATATATTTTTTTCCATGTATCGTATAGATAACTTAAAGTGACAACTTAATTGTTCCATATATGGTATAGATAGGTTAATTGTTCCATATTTGTTTTCTTCCTTGATATGACTTTTGTAACAATTCCTTCCCTAAAAGAAAAATGAACATTTAAGTTTCTTTAGTTTTTCTTTTGAAACCAAAAATGAAAGGAAAAAGATAACTTTTCTTTTGTGTACATAAAAATAATGATAAATGTAAATGTTTGGTTTTAGCACAAAAACCACTTGCAAATACTAAAAGTCATACTTTGAAAATGTTCTAAATAGTTTTATAGAAGTTAAACTATCCCGCGCTCGAAGCGCCGATTAACGCCTAGTTAAGTTAAATGGGGGGCTTATATAAGATATAGGGGTGCTAATATATATATATATATATATATAATAACTAAAAACATATTTGTTAAAATCTCGAGAAAAAAAAGTCGAGGCCTCTAGCTTTTCTTTATGAGTACTATAGATCGAGGTAGGAGGTTGCATTTTCCACTGCACTACAAGATCAAGTTTGCAGTCTAACATGTCTCAGCTTTTGATAATTTAAAAGGTCAATAATATACTTAACCAAAAACTCATCATTGATTTTGTCAACAAAAACTCATCATAGACTCATGATTAATATCGTTATACAATTAAATTCGAAAAGGAAAAAAGAACAAATTGATTAATTAATAATTGATACGTGACACGAGAAAAAACAATAATTGATTGTAATACTATTTACATAACAATTATTATGTATTTTTTTTCTATATTATGCACAAATTATTTCTTCTTTATTTTCTTTTATAAAAAAGAAAAAAGAAACAATTAGACCAAGCTCTTTAGCAAACTAATTAGACAAAAGATGTACACATGAAAGTCACATGACTGAGGTTATACTTGACGAGCCACACATGTAACAGATCATGTTGAGTGGATGAGAGTTGTTTCTTGTACGTCAAAGTCACATATATACATATGCATGCATGAGGAGTTCCTCATGTTATGTTAACGTACTTTTCCTTTATATTTTGGCTTGTTAAAACATCACATGGAATAATTAATGACGTTGATCACAAATAATGCGAAGGAATTAAAGTTGGATTTATGAAGTCAACATCACCAACTTTATATGCTACATAAATAAGACCCCCAGAATAAAAGAAAAAAAAGTAAAGCTCAGTAGTTATTCTGTTGTAGTAAAAAATAACACGTAGCCTGAATCACGAACTCATTGGGATCAACTATATATATATATAGTATTAGACCACACCTAATTAAGACATCTGACCGACCTAAATTATCTTAATCCGGTTCCTAATAATCTAGTCTACCTTAACCTCAAGATACACAAATAAATAAACATCTCAGCCTCTTAATAATAAAATATTAAACTTTATCAACCATAGAGGATCCTAAAGTTAATTTTAATCCTCAAAGATTGTTTAGATTGATTAAATAATATTCAAAATTCAGTAAATATTTTTTGATAACACCTCATTTGTTTCTAAGCCTACATCGGAAAACCTAGCCTTCAAAAATCTTCAACAAAACCTACTTAGCTTGGTGGAAATGCCGAAGGACTCACAATCCACCCATAAAAATATATATTGCATCAACAAAAATTATATATTCATTCTAACCTATTTTAGGTTTTCAAAATCCTTAAACCAACATTACCTTTGCTCCACAACATTCCATTCCAAAGGGATCCTAACCACACACAAATTCAAAAACTCATTTATACAATATATTATATAAAAAATAATACATACATAGAGCGAATGAAACTAAGCAAAGCACAAAAAATATAACAGCTTTCGCTTTCCTTTGTCGCTACTCGAACCTCACATTACCCAATTATAAAAATTTGATAATGTCAGATAAGTAGATCCCACACTATCCAGTACACTTGTGATAATCAGATGCATAATAATCCAAGATATTAAATGAACAATATAATATGTAATGTCCCAAATAATGTAATCCTAGTTCTATGCTTTGTAGGAGCGTGACATGGCAACCAGTCCTACATATCAAACTCAGTCGATACTTGGGCTCGACACTGAGGTAATAATTAAATAATTTTACGTGAATTTGATCCATGCATTATATGTTTATACATGTGTGCACAACTTTTAAATCGTTTTTTTTTTTTTTAATAAAAGCCGAGTGCGCCAAATTACCTCTAGATGGGTACACGCGAGAATATCGAGTGGATTGAAAACTTGGGCCTAGGTTCATGACTTAATTCACTTATTTATATTCTAACTAGTTATCTAAACTATGTAGTGAGTCTCAAAAGAGTTTAGGATGTAATTAATTAAGTCTATGTGCTTCATTTCAATAAGGCATAAGTCTAGAAAAAACTTTAAAAGTTATAAATTTACTAAGTGAGTGATTGAGCTTAGGCATATAAATTAAGCCTAAAGTTGAGAAAATATCTATATTATTATGGTACTTAACTTACAAATGAATTTCATGAAACATATTTACTTAATACATACCATAGTCTTTATGGATCAATACGAACATGAAATGTTAGAAACTTGGATGGAGACCGCACTCTTAGTACATTGATTTACCTAGTGATGCATTCATTTGGCGATCTAAATTAGTCATAATGGATTCTATGGTATACATGTGGGAACTAACACCAATTATAGATATATCTAGAGATTTGATGGATGAAGTGATACTAAGATAATCTAATGACCAAGCTTCAAAAATTCTTGGTATGAAAAACCAACTTAATCTCTACACCATACATGAATACAAAATACTTCAGTTAGACATAGTGCTAGAAAATTAAACAATAGGTGGAGTTGGAGCTAAGGATCTCAAGGAGCTTGAGTTGTCACAATGATCAAACCTTATGTAACAAATCCCTTTCATTTCAATAGTACATCGTGATGATTTGGGATTCTTTAAATCATTCTAGTGCCAAAATTTTGTAAAGTTTGATGAATTAATTGATGTTATGAATCTAAAAAATTAAGATTTCTCTCATGTTCATTAAAAACTTATGTCTTGGTTCAAGAATTGAAGATTTTGGGTAAATAAAAGAATGGAATGATTTTCTTGTGTAATTTGGTATTTAATCTTTGAGTTTCTACTCCTATATTGATATTCAATGACGTCTTATATTGGATGTAAATGTTAGACATTAAGTTGTTCAAGAATACTACATGTTTGATGAAATGCCAAGATTATAATTGAAATTTTAGAGAGCATAAATCCTTCATTTCTTCTCATAATTGGCTAAATTTTTGATGAGTTGTTCTAAGATATTAGGACAAGCTCTGCACCAAAAATCACATTTGTTAATTTGGATTTGTTGTTTGACAGTTATGAATTTTTTTATATTGCTGGTTTGAAACTTTACACTAAAAAAACAGCAGATCAAAAACGGAAATTTCGTTTCTAATTTGCATAAATTCCGTCTCTAATTGAGATCTGCAACGTAACAAAGACGGAATTTATTTCGTTTCTAAAATCGTCGACGCTGATTCAATCAGAAACGGAAATGTGATTCCGTTTCTGAATAGAGACAGATTAGAGACGAAAATTAGAAACGGAACAGAGCCGGAACTGAAATGGAAATTTTTCAAAATGGTACAATTGTAATTGCATTCCATCTCTGATCCGTTTCTGATTAGCAACGGATCAGAGACGGAATTTATGCATTCCGTCTCTGATCCGTTGCCGATCCGTCTCTGATTAGGAACGGATCAGAGACGAAATGCATTATTTTCGTCTCTGATCCGTCTCTGATTAGAAACGGATCAGAGACGGAATGCATTATTTCCGTCTCTGATCCATTGCTAATCAGAAACGAATCAGAGATTAAATTTCTCCATTCCGTCTCTAATCCGTTTCTGATTCATGCATCTATTCCTCAAAAATTAGAGACAGAATAGCAACGGAATCTCTGAATTCCGTTGCTAATCCATCTCTAATTTTCATTTTTGTTTAGTTTTGAAACATAAACTCAATCCAATTGGTTCTCCAACCTATAACTTGAAAATAAAATCATAGGACCTACTCCATCGCCTGCACCCCTCCATCAACTCCTTGGGGGTGCTAACATCCCCCAAAAAAGCTAAATTTGACATTCATACATCGACAATATATATATCAACAAATATTCAAATGAGAGAAAAAAAATGTAAAATCCAAAATTTGAAAAAGATTTATATATCCACGAAAAATTGTCAAGTACAATAAATGCTCCAAATTTCTAAGTATTCACAAAAATCACCAATCCTATTGTTCAACAACCACAAAAAAAAAACTTACAATCCTCTAAATATGCACAAAAAGAATTATCAATCTAAAAGTCATGTAAACAACTATAAAACTTACATGATATGCTTTAAATTCTTCATTTCTCACTTGAAAACCAGATTATGGTAGGTATTGTCACAGGGATATGGGCAATCAATGGCACTAACTCCCACTCGATCGAAGAACCAGTCACCTACCGATAGGGCCACGCTCTGCAAATATTGCAAAATAGATCAAACTCATGATAAAAAAAATGAAACTGCAAAAAAATTATCTCCATTTACAGTGCAAAAAGAAAACAATATACCCAACAGATCAATATATAAGTTTTGAGGAGTCAAGGATTCATCATGAAGAGAGAGGATCAAAGGAGATGCATGAGCCACAACAATCGAGTAGAGTGCTACAACATAACTTGGACCAATTTAGGACTATGTAGTTAAAACAAATCAAAAAAAGAAAATCACAAAGAATAAGGGAAAAGACCGTAAACGTTATGTTATCATTAGCACTCAATGATGCCATACTCTAGCGTAAGTCCTAGACCCATGTTGGAAGCAATTTTTCTAACCAATATGATGCCGATTCTTCATGAAATTCACATTTAAGTTATTTATTTCCTTTCACCGTCTCATTTTAATCTTTTTTTTTTCAACTTTCAGTTTATTGCCATTGAGAAAAGGGAACGCATTACACTAATTTGCAGACAAAAAATAAATGCACTCTTTTTCACTACAAAAAAACAGCAAATCAGAAACGGAAATTTCCGTCTCTGATTTGTTAAAATTCCGTCTCTAATTTCAGTCAGAAACGGAACAGAAATGGAATCAATTCCGTCTCTAAAAACGTCGTCGCTGATTCAATCAGAAACGGAATTCAATTCCGTTTCTGATTTAGAGACGGATCAGAAACGGAATTTATTCCGTCTCTAATTCCGTTTCTGATTAGAGACGGAATAAATTCGCGTTTCGATTATTTCCGTCTCTCGATCCGTTGCTAATCAGAGACGGATCGAGACGGAATTTGATCCGTTTCGATTTATGTATCTTAATAAAAAATTAGAGACGGAAATAGCAACTAATCCAAAGATTCCGTTGCTATTTCCGTCTCTAATTTTCATTTTTGTTTAGTTTTTAAAGTCTTACATATATAGGTCTCAATCCAAGCACATTTAACTCGCCAATATATAATAAAAATCATCGCCGCACCCTCCAACAACTCCTTGGTGGTGCTAACATCCCCCAAAAAATAAAATTTGACATTCATACATCGACAATATATATCAACAAATATTCAATTGAAAGAACAAAAATGTAAAAATCAAAAATTAAAAAAGATATATATCCAAAAAAAATTGTATAGTATTACAAATGCTCCAAATTTCTAAGTATTCACAAAACCACCAATCCTATTGTTCAACAACCAAAAAAAAAAAAAAAAAACTTACAATCCTATAAATATGCACAAAAAGAATTATCAATCGAAAAGTCTTGAAATGTTCTTCAACACCACCGCACAACAAGGAAAAGAATTATCAATCGAAAAATACACGTATGTTCTTCACATGTTACATTACATCGTAATCAATTAATGAAATTTTATGGGAGGGGGAATCAAGACGGATCAAGAAAAGTAAAATTAGACAAATCAAAGTTGAGGAAAAATTCAAAATTATGATGTAGAAAACAAAGCTATCGAATTTGTCATCTACAAATTATTTATACATAGCATACAAAAGAATGGGTGCACATATAAACACGACACCATTCATTCCAAAAAAGATGCTAAGTAGTCGAATAATCAACCTAGATAAACTTTAACATGGAGAATGAGTCTAATCCCAAGTGAAATCAATATTTAAGAGCAATGCAAATTATAGATCATATTCAAGTAAAATTTATGCATTAAATCACTTAATCGAATATTTCAATCAAAAAATGAATGAACCAAAACCAATTTTAAATATGTTTTTCATGGATTCTTAAAGTAGTATTTCTGAATTTATTTAAAAAATATTAAAATTTGATCTTTGGTTAATGGGGTAGATGAACAAACCAAAGACCAATTTTAAATATTTTTCATTGATTCTCAAAGTAGTATCTTATGAATTTTTTAAGAGACTAAAAGTAATCTTTGGTTAATGGGTAGAATTGCTTAACTACTTCTTTCTCTTAAATATTTAACCAATGTTTTGCCCATCTCTATCTTTGGTTTATGGCTTATGTTTTAAGTCAAATTTAAGTGATGAATGTGAAATTTTGCAATTTCATGGAACTCCAAATGCATACGAGTCATTTTTTTTTAGATAAAGAAGGTGTTTTCTATAACCTCGCTTGCGTAATCTTGATCTCCTAGTGATTCCCTATTTGATTGCTTCCTCTTCGCTTTTTTTAGCTCCCGTTCATCCCGTAGAAAGAGATAACACTTGTTTGAATATCATGTCAACTTTAAAATTGAAGTTTAACATATATCATACAGACATAGATAGCTATTCAAGAGCCTCCAAACCATAAAAGAGAGAACAATATCTACGTAATAATTATTTATTGTTTGAGATCGCATGCGACAGAGACTTCGTCATTTCGATCAAAAGGAAATGAGAGATGAAGTTTTATAGCACGTGGATGATAATTATAAAAAGGAATTAAAAAAAATAATAAGCGTTTTGCACAAATTCTCAAAATAGAAATAAGGTTGAGAAATGATAAAAAAAATTTTAAATCAAACCTGCACTTATATACCTGAATCCTTTCGTTTACTTATTTGCCTTAAATATCTTGTAATGAAACACAACACGTCCAAAGAAGTTATGAGGTCATAATAGATGAAAACTTTTCAACAATTTTTACCATTACATGGGTGGAGCATCTCGGTTGGTTACAACGAGAAAAAGTTCCAAAACCGGTATGTTTGAAGATTAAGTCATACACCGCATCATTTCATGATTTTTATTCCGCTTGTCCACATGGAAAATCATGCAAGATAGCAATATATCCAAAAAAATTCCTTGGCATGCAAAGTATTGTTTCACAAGTAAAAAAGTGATAGAAGTAATAAAAAATAGGAAATTAAGAGCACAAAATGCTTAGTTATCGCACAAATATTTGCATGGTTCATAATTGAATTCAAAGGCATTAAGGAACACCTACTTCATGTCCAACAATTCTAGATGGAGCAACTTGAGGTGATGCATCGATTCACTGGTTTGCTTTTCAAAGCCATCGCTCCAAAGAGAGGACCCATTCCGAGGTTCGTTCTAATGTTTGAATTTGATGCGGGCTTTCCTGGCAGGAAGCATGATTGAGGTTTGTAGCAGATCGTCTCATGGCATTTGGAGATGATTCAATGGCTAAAATCCCGTTCGTCCATTTGCTCCCGAGCCAAAACCATCAAGTAAGAAACAATGTAAAGTTGAATTTATACAGCTTATCGAAGAATACCATGCCCAATATCCGATCGAAGCGCCTTTCTTTAGCTTCTTCCGAAAAAAAAAAATGTGTTTGAAAACTATGTAAATTACGAAAAGTTGATTGTATATTTGCGGTAAATAGTGGAGGAACCGTCTTGACGGGTTGAGATAGAGACTAGTAGGACCATAATTGCCAAGTCATCCAAAAGAGGAAGGAATAACCTTCTAACAAGCAAACAGTACGCAAGTTTTTCAAAGTTATCAATATTAATCGTTAAGATGGTATGGTTGGTTGCTCATCGTATCATTAAATTAAGAAGATTATGCCTAAGTTTCAAGCAAAGCATTGCTAAAACCAACATTTAGGCCAAATTCGCTTAATGAGTTGTTTAACACAAAAATAAGAAATAAAATCAAAACACTTACTTGTTGATTCGTGTTTTTCTCACTTGAATTTGATGCATCTTCACTTCCACTGGGACTGTGATGCAGTGCAACCAACTAACCAAAGTCAATAAAATATACAAAAGAGCTGAACAATTAAAATTTTAAAGAATTGCGGCGTCCAAAACTGTTAAAAATTCACATTAAGCCACCTCTGTGAGGCTGCATCATTTCCGAAACCCGAAACATTTTCTCTAGATTTTCCACCGGCAGTATCTCCTAAGTCTCCTTTTGATTTCTTCATTATGACACGTTCCTCTTTCTCAGACCTTTTCCATCTATCTCTCGTAGTTACCGGAGTCGGACCCCGATTACATAGGATTAAAGGTTAATAATTTAGACTAACAAGATACAAACATTTTCAAGGAATTTCTAACTTGACATGTACATGTAATCTTGTTCTAAAACAAAAACTTAAAATCATAAGAGAATGTACTAAAAGGGAATTTCAAGGCCCATTGGGCAAGTCAAATTGAAAGATCCCCCCCCCCCCCCCTAAAAAAAAAAAAAAAATCAACTTAAGAGAATACTTTGTACTAAGCAACAAAGAAGTGGAAAAAGAGCAAAAACCAGGAACAATGAAGCTTACTACCGCGATGTTAGGATGGGAGTATAGTCCTCCATGAGGATATATAGGATGGTATGTCACGGGGCACCATATGCAGGAATGAAATGCTTGAAAAAGCAAAACAAAGATCCAATTAGACAAAAATAGAACAATAACTATTTCTTTCGAAGAAATTATAAAAAATAAAAAATAACTTGAGTCTTTTGAAACTAATTAACAAGGACCCCAAAAAAGTGGGCACACCGATTCCCCCAAAGATAGGGATGGGGATTTGTTGAAGAAGCAATCGGCGAGGGAAAAAATGGTTGAGTAGCACCGCCGCCGCCGCCACCACCACCACCACCACCACCATAGTATGCCTATTGAAGAAAACAATCCCAACTCGATTTATTTGGGAAAAAACTGCAAATGCTTGATAAAAACTTATCCGAATATATAACAACAATAAAGAAAACACCAAAATTCCATTGTATACCTGCATAGAAGTGTTCCATTGTATACAAATTCTCAAAACATACCTAAATGCAATGTCTTCTACAAACATTCAGTAAGTACCTACAAGAAAATTGTTTAATGCAAAAATGGGAGGGAAGAAAATTGAACAAATTGAAACAAAAACGAAAAACACAAAACCAAACACGAAAGATCGAAGCTTTCAAGACCAAACAAAACTCTACCAAAAACCCCATTACCGAAAACACAAAAACAAACCCTAGACACCACAAAACCCCAAAAAACTCACATGCAATCTTCGAGAAACCAAACAATAAAAAAATCTAAAATCGAAACCCTAGAAACCAAAAACGGAACTCACATCGAGAATCCCCAAAGCAAGTCGTCGACCGAGCCGGGGGTCGCCGAGGCGCGTCCGGCCGTTGAGCTCGAGCTCCAGCTCGGTCCGTCATTCTCCGAATCTCCGCAGACCCTTCAAAACCCTATCGATCACGAACTCGATTTTAGACTCCACGCCTCATCAAAGAAACCCTAGAAACCAAGACGGAATCGGAGGGGACTAAATCTAGGGTTTGGTACGCGAAATCGATTCAGACGAACAACATGGCTATTGGTGAGAGTGAGAGTAGAGAGGTGCGAGAGAGAGAGAGCAGAGAGCGGCAGAGAGCGGCAGAGAGAGAGAGTGCGGTGACGGTGAGAAAGAGAGCAGAGAGCGGCGACGAGAGAGAGAGAGAGAGAGAGAGCGGTGACGGTGAGAGAGAGCGGTGAGAGCGGTGAGGGAGAGAGGTTTGTTGAGAGAGAGAGAGCGTGAGGGAGAGGTTTGTTGAGACGAGAGGTTTTGAGAGGTTTTGAGCGACAGAGAGAGACAGAGAGAGGTTTTGAGAGACAGAGAGAGGTTTTGAGAGACGAGACAGAGAGAGGTTTTGAGAGAGAGAGGTTTTGAGAGAGACGAGACAGAGAGTGTTTTTGAGAGAGAGAGGTTTTGAGAGACGAGACAGAGAGAGGTCCGAGACGAGACAGAGAGAGGTTTTGAGAGACAGAAAGATTTGAGAGAGAGAGAGAGAGCCGAGTGATTTTAGGGAGAGACGGACGGTTGTGGGTGTGTAGATCAAGCATGCACGAATCTCGAGACATAATGAACGGTTGAAAAAAAAAAGAAAGTTTTGGTGGGAATGTTGGCGCTATTTTTTAGAGACGAATTTAATTCCGTCTCTAATTCCGTCTCTAATTCCGTCTCTGATCCGTCTCAAATCCGTCTCTGAATATTTCCGTCTCAATTCCGTCGCTAACTTTTTAATTTAGAAACGGAAATTATTCCGTTTCTAATTCCGTTTCTGATTTAGAAACGGAACTTATTTCCGTTTCTAATTCCGTTTCTGATTTGCTGTTTTTTTGTAGTGTTTCAATTCCACCACAATTTAGCAGCTGAACTGCAAGTTTGCTATTGCAAATCAAGACTGGAAAAAAAAGATTGGGGAAAGTAGTAAATTACTCAAACATTTAACTAGGAAATAATTGTTGAATAAAAATTTAATAATCAGTTTTCTTCCTATTGTATCGCCCATAGTTCTAACTCTCAATCACTGAGGAAACAAAAATTTCGTCTGCCTCTTGATCTACTACGACAAAAATAATCTAAGACAAATAAGGTGATTTGACTAAAGTTTAGCTTTCTTTGAATGACCTATGAAAAAACAACCTAGACCAAGAAGCTTCTCCATACTTCACCATTAATCAACTGACCTTGAAGGAAATTCACAAGCCAAACAAATAGATAATAGGTCTTCAGATAAAATATGACATCGAGCAATAAACCAACCTGTGTGTGAAGAAGTTCAAGATTTGAACCTCGATAGCCATCACTTTCTTCACGTCCCATCAAAGTCAATATATAATCAAGCATCAGGTCTCTTCTTTTAATTGGGAATGACGCACCACTTTCAGCAGCAGTAATGACAGCACAACCTGAATAACACAAGTGAATGTTACATCCATATTCATATTTTGGTGTTCACTTCAAAATCACACATATCTGAAGCACAATTCGAAATGATGATAGATAGAGGTGACTAGAATTTGTTGAGTGTAAAAGAGGATATTAAGAGCCTTACAACTTCAAGCTTAGCAGCAAGACGTAGATCAAACTTAACCAGATTTATTTGCGACCTATAATATCAAATTTCAAAAGACCTTACTTAATGTTGTCTACCATATACATTTGCGAGCGACTACCCAGCTTTAAACAAGGAAGCACTAATTTCATTATAAAAGCCAGATCAAACTTAACCAGGTTTATTTGCGACCTATAATATCAAATTTCAAAAGGACATAGAACCAGACCTACAACCCAACTAACCAAATTACTTACATGAAGTAACCTTGAAAGCATGTTAGTTCCCTATCACCAAATATAAAAGCAACCAGTGTGAGTAACTACATGTTAGCAATAGTCGCAAAATCATTTAGGATTTTAATTACAACTAGGTGTGAGTAACTACATGTTAGCAATAGTCGCAAAATCATTTAGGATTTTAATTACGACGAGAACCTTTATAAGAAGTAAGAAAGAGAAGAAGGATATGATCATCACAGACAAGACTTGAAAAGATGCAACACTTTAAAAATTTCAAATCAATTTTAATCATGTGCATTATGTGCGTAATTCAGATGTTAGGTTGGATCTTACTTAAACTTTATCGCATAAATTAATGATTTAGGGATTTGTCGAAGAAACATCAGAGGGAAGAGCTAAAACAGAGAGATTTAGGGATTTTCTTCCAATTCTCAAGAGCAAAGTTCATACCTCTTCTCTCCAACTACAAAGTTCAAAACCCTTTGGATCATCTTCATCCCATATAATTAAAAGCAATTTCATACAGTGGTGAAATGCCCGTCAAACACCATCAGAAAGCTAAAGGTTGTCAAATCAAATGGAAAAATAAAAAAATAAAAAGAAGGAAGCTATCTTCTATATCTCTTCTATTTCAGTGTCAAAGTTAAAAGGACTTTCTTAATCTTCTTTTCCACACGATTTGAGAATAAAGGCCCTGAACAGACCCCACGAACCACCATCAAAGTATCGAACTAATAAAAGAATAGAACAAAAGGCATATAAAGTTCATTCGACATTTTAACAACAACCAAAGCTTTGAGGAAACAAGAACAAGGCCTGCAATGGTCATGTTGCAAGACTGCGGCAACTCTTTCTCAAGAGAGGTAGATTTACAACAAAAACAAGTAGGCATAGCTGAATATTGACGCATCACTTGACATAAAATACAATCTTTCAGAAAATAGTACATTCATACAAAACAATGTTGTTTATGATATCAACGACTGTTGACCCAGCGGTTGAAGTACATACTTTGTTCACCTGATGTTCCACTAAATTTGGATTTTGAGTTGGTAGTTAATTAAGTCAATATTTTTTTTTTCGAAATGGCCAAAGTAATATGTGATTCAGGGCCAAAGTAATATTTGATTCGATAACAATGTATATTGTTGAACAAGATAGACAAGCATACATGGAGCGTGTTTTTCAGATTCCCTGCCACAAGAGGAATTGAGACAATAAAGAAAAAGGAAAGAAACAAAATTGTTAATATGGAGGTCTAGACAGCCTAAAATTGAGAAAGCTTCCATATTGATGATTTTGATTTTTTTAGCGTAATAGGACTTTTAAATATAGTTAGCAAAGGAATGTAAAAGAGAATTGCAACAGCAAACACAGGAAAGTAATCCTACCAAACAAAGAAGTAATCCAAATGGTAATTGATTTATGTTGCAAACAAGATAAACAAATGAAATTCATCAGGATAGGCTGACATAATAAGATTAGAAGCAAGTTCTGAACAACTTATACTTGCATTCGATAGCAGTGTTTGCTAAAAATCCAGGGTATGGATTTACCTGCCTGATGAAGAAGCCCTTAAAGCTCTAATTGGAGCCCGTTCTGGCTTTTGCATGACACGGAAGATTCGATTAAGACCACTTCTAACACGGGTCACCACAAGTTTATTATTATAGCCTCCAACTTTTTCATTTGCCTAATATCACCAAAATAAAAATTTTGAGATAATTTATTGTAAAAAAATAAGTGTAAAACAAGGGAAGAACGCTGCCTAGAAAAAATTGCAGGTTGAATAAAATAAGTTCCCAAATCTAAAGTTGAATTAACCAACTAATTGAAAACAATGGAATAAATTCACATACCTGAGTGTATGAGAAGGAAACCAGTCGTGAATTACCAAGCCATCTTAAACCCCTAACGATGCCATTGTGTACACAGAAACTCGCTGCAACCGCATTGGCAGTTTGAAGAAATCAGCTACGTAATTACCGCATTGGCGTGAATAGACTCGACAAATTATGGTTTAAGTTTCTTCTTTTCCTGTTGTCCTTTTATTGGTTTCTGCACATTTATCCTTCCCCGTACATAGTTTGAAGAAATTCGACTACGTACTTACTGGTTTAATTTAGTTCGGTCTATTACAAGTATTTAGAAATGCAGGCCACATAGACCAATCAATGGTATCAACTCATCAATCTATAAAAGACTGCACTCAAAAATTCACAAACCTAAAGCACCAATTAGCCACAGCATAATGGCTAAATATATGCTACATTGCTACATACAGTTTTCGGTAAATGCTAGTGATTCACCGATTGAAAACTGAAAATATACAACAATAGAGAATAAAAGTATTTCAAAGAAGAATGTAAACAAAGCTTTAAGGTTTGAGGAAATAGCAGAACCTTGCACGGAGCACAGCTTAGGAAGCCAAGAAATGTGGAATGTTTTGAAGCTTAGGAAGCCAACGCCAACGCCAACGCCAACGCCACAGCCATAAGGTTGAACCTTGCACGGAGCACAGCTTGTGAAGCCAAGCCTCACTGAACAAGGGGGCTCAGATGGTCTCTCAGGTAGTAAAGAAATGTCCACTTCAACACCCTAAGTTAAATGAAAAATCAATTTAAATATGAAAGAAGAAGTAAATGGAATTTTTAAAATACTGAACAACAATCCAATGAAACAAAAAGAAGTATCAATCTAAATATGCACAAAAAGAAGTGTCAATCTAAAAGTCATGCGAACAATTGTTAAAGTTATCTACAAAAGCAAAAGTATAATCTCAAAATTTACACAAACAACAAGAAAAATACATATATATCACCAAGCTGCTCATCTCTCGTAAGCCACTCTTGCGTCTCTCGCTCAACATTGTCCCCTTGTTGTGGTGGATCGGCGGGATCTATTTGCGGCAGCCGTTGCTGGTCATGAGGTGGTGCTGGTGGTGGCTGTGGCTGAGATAAGCCTGCTCCGTCCATGTTCATCCCGAGATGCTGATACATAAACTCCATAACCATTCGTAATTGCTCGACAACGATATCAAACTTTGCACGTGGCACCATCTCTGGCATCTGGGACGTGCTAGCACCAGGATCTGCATATCTCATCTTCTTTCTCCCTAAAGACCCGAGACCGTAGACACGTTCTTTGGGACACTCACCCGCCACATTGAGGTACACCGCCTCATCATCCACCGATTGGTCCGGTGTAGCCGGGTCAGCTCCTGACGTCTCCTCTGGAGCCTATCCTGCATGTATCAACAATAAACAACATACATGATACGCTTTAAAGTAAACTTAATACTATTTAACATTTCATTTCTATACTTACATAGAACCACTCTGATCTAGTATCGATGAATGTCATCTCGTCGTGATTTACGGTGTGGAGATGCAAATACAATTCATTAACGGTAGGTGGCGTCTCGGATGAATCAGTCTGCGTACAAGACCAGTTACAAATTCAGCATAGCGAACAAGTGTATAAATGTAAAAAATAAACAAGAGTGTAAAAAAAACTTACCAATCTTTCATTGGTAGTCACAAAAGACACCGAACCACCACCGTGCTTCGAGGGTCCAGTCCCAGGTCCTTCGACCTCGGTGTTCCTATTCGTTGTCACTTGCCTAGACCTGGCAAGGAAGTCCTCGCTCTCCCAGTACTCCAAGTATTTTCTCCATGCCTCATATGTAACATAAACTGGCTCCACATGATTCTTCTTTAACTTGTGCATCAATACGGTGTACCTTGTGCTTGCATGCGTGCCGTACGCCGCACGAATGAGATCCTCGGGAATCACGTCATCCCATCTAAAATATACCTACAAAATGGCGATTGCAATTGTTACGAGACATTGAAAAAAATAGTATAAATCATAAGACATTTATTAGTCCTGCGTACCTTCCATTGGCGCCAGTAGTGGTCTTTATGATGATTCGGTATTGACTTCCAACAATACCCTTCTGGAATCATCCATCTTTTGAAAACTTTTGTCATCCTCCGCGCACAATAATGAGAAGGATGCAACTCCTTGTGTTTCATGAAAATGCATAACATCTTAACTACTTCTTTAATAATTTACATCCATATTTAGAAATACATATATGAATCAAATAAAAACTTACGTATCATCGCAATCAGTGTGATTGGGATCCGCCGCACGCGAGGGGGCTCGACCCTGTCCTCTGAGGTGCCCACGGAGGGCCTGTCACCTACAACCCTGCTCTGCCGTCGTAATATGGGGATGCTTCCGGTGATGCGGTGGCTTGGGGTGCAGGCCTCGTCGGTACAGGAGTGTCATGTCTCGATGTCGGCGACTGTGACTGTAACGGGCAATTTGGTATAGTCCTTGATGACGAGGATGATGGTACAGACGACACCGACGGTATGGAAGGTGAAGGTGACGCTGAATGTGGATCATGCTCGAGAGAACGAGAAGTCGGAATCTTTAATGCAGGAATCGACCCACGACCTCGACCGCCACGACCTCTATGGCCCCTTCGTGTGGCCTGACCATGACGCCCAGTCGGTATTTCGCATCTAGAGGTCTGTGTTGCACCTCTTCCGATTGGACGATGTTCTCCTAATGGTGTCCCTCGACGTGGGGGATGATCACTGACTGCCATGAAACCTAACAAAATACCAATAAAATTTTAGAGAAGAAAGGCATACAAAAATAAGTAATGAACTCTAATTGATGGGAATTAAGAACACAGGATCCATGCTGATAAAAGGAAATTAAGAAATATATCGTCAAAAGTATGCATGTCTATATATCATAATGTTTAATCTCTAATTGATGGAAAAAAAATTAGACCTATAAAAGATCAAGCAACATATTAAATATTAATAGCCAATTTGGGCCTTCTCCAATGGGACTACATTGTAATAGCTTTTGGACGTTGACATAACATAGACATACATTACTCGCTATCATCCATTTCAAATTCTTCTTCTGAATCATCTCCACTATCAACAATGAAGTCATTGACTTCTTCACTTGGACCCGCTTCAATAATGACTCGAGTCCCATTTGGATCATCCAGATTGTTGATATCCTGAATTGCATCGTCGACTACGCATGTGGTGGGCATCCCATCTTGGAATGCAATCTCTGCCGAGCCCTGATCATTATCGTCTTTGCTCGTTTCCTCGTCAGCGAATTTTGGTTGACAGCAAGAAACTGCTAGCCATTCTTATCGGTAGTTCCTCATAGAAGGGTACGAAAGGTAGTACACTTAAGTGGCTTGCATTGCTAGGACAAATGGCTCGTAGTTGTTATATCGTCGACTTCGATGAACCTCTACCAATTGAAGTGTTGGGTGAGTCCTCACACCATGATTTGGTGTAGGGTCATACCATTCACACTTAAACAAGACCACACGCTTGAGGCCGATATATTCAATCTCCACAACCTTTTGCAGTACTCCATAATAGTTATGGGAAACATCGGCGTAGTTAGAACCCTTCACCAAAACACCGCTGCTCTGCGTCGATCTATTAACGTCATATGTTCCTGAGTGGAACGTATACCCATTTACTAGGTAACCAGGGTAGACAGTACATGATCGACTAGGACCAACCGAAAGATCAACGAGCGTCACGTCTATGATAGAATTCCAAGCCTATTCACAAAAAATTAGAAATGTAATAAGACACATTACTTATGAAAGAAATTTATGAAGCTATAACCTACAATAGTAATAACTTTACATATGTTTGAAACCATATGAGAAAGTTGTGCTCTAGACTACTATCAACTTCCGACTCCCCCATTGCTTGAGTGATTTCATCGATGAAGATCCTAGAAGAAACGAACATGTACATAGGATGTCTTAGTAAAAGATGAATAATGAATGTACTGCATTATTGAATGAAAGTGACGGACATACTGGATGTAAGGAGCGATCTTTAGACAATTGAGCAGTATGTACGAATGAGCGGCATTATACTCATGCTCTGTTAAGTACCGCTCCTTCAACTTGCCCGTGGGTCGACCAGGATAAGTGAAAATTGAGAAATTGCCCACAAAATGCGGTGTAGGCCCGAGACCGCCATCGTCATTTTGTTGCACTTTGTCATGCAACGTAAAGACGTGATCTTCGAAGTAGTAAGAACAAAAGGATGTGACTTCTTCGACCAAATAAGCATTACACATGGAACCCTCTACCTTCGCTTTGTTCAGAACATTGTTTTTCAAATGTTTAAGGTACCTGTTGGCATGTTATAGGAAATGTTGATTTAAAACTTATTGAGAAGGAAAATAATTTCAAGGGCTCAAGATATTACCTCTCAAATGGATACATCCATCGAAATTGAACGGGATCGGCCAGACGGGCCTCGTAGGCCAAGCGGATTGGTAGGTGTTCCATAGAGTCGAAGAAGCTTGGAGGGAATATTTTCTCCAACTTGCAAATGATTTTTGGTATTTCAGACTCTAAGACCTCCATATCTTTGAGACTGACACTTTTCGCAGTTAGGGATCGAAAAAAAAGGCTTAGTTCGCTAATTGCAACCCAAACCGGGTTTGGGAGGAGTTCCTGAATGCAATTGCTATCAACCGTTGCATGAAAATACGACAATCGTGACTCTTCATGCCGAACATTCGCAATTTCTTTGGATCCATACATCGACCAAGATTCGAAGCATAACCATCAGGAAAATGCAACTTTTCAACCCACTCGCACAATTTTTTTTTTTTTTATGTATCAAGAGCATAGCATCCAAGGATGTAAGTATTTGTCGCCGAATCAATGTGTAGAGAAGGTCAGTGACAATATTCAAGGATATCTTGTCTCGCTTTCGCATTGTCCTTACTCTTGCCCGGTACACACATAATAGTGTTGAATATGTTGTCAAAAACATTTTTCACGATGTGCATGACATCTAAGTTGTGGCGGATAAAGTTTTTCTTCCAATACGACAAGTCCCAGAAAATGATTTTTTTTCTCCATCCCGAATTCTTAGCTATCCGCCCATTCACAGAATCAGCTCCGATTTCTGTCACCTTCATCAAGCCTAACGATTCAATTTCTGCCAAAATTTCATCACCAGAACGCAAAGCGGGCAGATCGTCATTTATGACCATTTTGCCTCTAACGAAGTTTTTTTTGTCTTTCCGTTAATGGTGATGCCTTCGCCAAGAAACGACGGTGACAGACGAACCACGATGTCTTACCACCATTTCGCAATTGAAATGCATTTGTATCCTCCATACAATATGGACAAGCCATCTTACCGTGTGCGCTCCAACCAGACAACATGCTATACGCAGAGGAATCACTAACAATCCATAAAAGGCCAACTCGCATGAGAAAATTCGTCTTTGTGGACACGTCGTATGTAATCACCCCATTGTTCCATAAATCTTGCAACTCTTTCACAAGCGGCTGAAGGAACACGTCGATTTTCTGCTTTGGGATGGTCGGTCCAAGAACGATATCTGTTAAGAACATAAACTCAGATTTCATGCACATCGACGGTGGAAGGTTGTAAGGAGTCAATATTACGGGCCATAAAGAGTACGATTTCCCTGAAATCCCAAAAACTTGAAAACCATCAGTGCACAATCCTAAACGAACATTCCGAACCTCGGCGGCGAAGTCTCTATTGACGTCATTAAAATGTCTCCAAGCTATCGAATCAGAACAGTGTTGCATAACATCTTCTAGCGAGGAATGATCTCCATGTCATCGCATATGTTTTTCCGTTGACTCGGACGCATACAATCGTTGCGACCGAGGGCCCAAAGGGAAGTAGTACATTTTTTGCAAGGGCGTTTTTTAGTGTTCGACCATGACCTCGTCGATGTGCAATGTAGCGTGATTTCCCACAAAATTTACATGATGTCAACTCAGAGTCCACTCCCCAATAAATCATACATTGGTCCTCACAACAATCTATTTTCTCAACAGGTAGACCTAGACCTCGCATTAGTCTTTTAGTGGCATAAAGAATTTCAACCAATGAATTGTCATTTGGCAAACAATCCTTCATGAATTTAATGATTTCATTATACCCTCGTTCAGATATATGATGTTTAGACTTGATCGCAAGTAATCTTGCCATTGCGGACAACGTTGTCATGGTTTCGCAACCCGGCCACAATTGTTCGCTACTTGCCTCTATCATGTCATATAGTTGGCGTGCTTGGGGGTTTGGTGATTCTTCCACGTGATTCCAATTGAAACTTGGACCCGCCACGTTGTGTAGCATCTCGCGGTAAGTTGTCGGATCGTCTCCTCCCACATCAGCATCATCAATATGGTTATCCATTTGGTAAAAGTTTTGTGGGCCTTCATCTCCGTTCTCACCATGTTCGTACCAACAATGATATCCCGAAACAAATCCATACCTACATATGTGGTACTCAACCATTTCGACGTGCAGGTACGGTACAAGTCGACATTTCTTATAATTTGCACGGACATCTAATTTTCCTTTCACTTTGGTATGTAGGACAATGTTGCTTAGCAAATGATATGAATTCTTTAACCTTTGCCGCGAATTCAATTCAAACGAAGCCGTTGTCGAGACGGTTGTACATCCAGTCTCGACTTGTAGACGACATTCCTATTGTAATTGTGCAATTAAATTAGTCAACTAGTTTCATAATTTTCGACGGTACATGGCAACTTGTGTGTCCAACTAACACAATTTATTAGAAGGGGGAATCTGAGGACCTACCTAACTACATGAACAAAAAGCTTTGCTTCTAGCCATTGAATAAAGGGGGTTGGAAACAACTTTCTTAATACCTAGCTCGGTACATGACTGATACCAAACAGAGTATGATAATTGGTCGTAAAAATATAAGCAATAAGGAGTTCAAAAAAAAATCATAAGTTATAAGAGGCATACAAATACCACATAGTATCAAAGCACCTACTACTTGTTCACTAGTACCTCCTTAAGGTTATAGGTTTATTCAATTCTCTAGAAATTTTGTGTGAAATAGCAACATTAACTAAAAGAGTAATCCTAGTGTTTTGAATCTTAACTAGTAGTAGAAATTATATAATTATAGGTACTATTCATCTATACCTACTCTATTGGTAGTTTTCTCTACACACATGCATATACACACAAGTGAATCAAATATAGTGGGCAAAACATGAAAACATGTGGCCAAAGACAAGGCACCCATCAACAATCCCACCATAGATCTTTATGAGCTGCGAAAATAACAGTAGCAAAAGCCAAGAGATAGCGAACCCAACCAAAACAATCAGCATGTCAAGCGTAAAAATAAAACATATAGCATCCAAATTTAAAATTACCCATTGAAGAAAATTACCAATCCAAAATCAACACAACTTTATTAGAAACCCAACTTTTTGTCTCATTACCTTCACAAACACATTACACTAGAAAAAATAAGATGAAGAGAAGTGGTTATATATACTATATCTAATGGCAATCCTCCCTATGCACCTATTAAATAAAACTTTGCAATATTGCCTATATTGACCTTAATTTGTTTTTTCATATTGGTTTTAAAATTAAATGGTAGTTAGAGTATGATGGTGTTGTAGGTAGACAAATTATATTTAAATATTACTTTCCTCAATCTTCTCGACTTCTTTATTTGATAACTACCCTCTACGTTTCTCTCTCCCCTCCATTCTTGTTTCCTCTCGTTGTAACTGCTATGGATTTAGATTAACTGAAAACCACTTTTTTCTTTAAAAACACAGCCCCTCCTCTATCTCTTAAAAAACGTAACATGATCTATCATATTTGTGATCTTGCATTAGATGCATTTCAAGGTTGGAGGTTTGAAGTGCAAAAGTGACGAATAAAGATTTAGAAGCAACTTTGGAATCGCAGTGGTTTTGCAAAAACTAATTGCGTATGTAAGAATGGCTTTCATATATTTCTTTTTCTTAGTTTTTGGTTCTTTTTCTTAAGTAGCAAAAAGAGATATTACTTTTTTCCAACAATCAGAGAATTACTAGGTGTCATATGTGTGATGTACAAGGTTAATTCCTCTCCTTTGATCCAGTGCTTTATCTAATCATTAAATCCGTTCATTTTTTTTAACTTTGTTTAGATAATTATGCTTAAATTATTTATTATGGTCATTTTTTAATTATCTACCAATGAAATGCAACATCCATTGTCAATCTCAATCTCGAATTATGAGTTAAATATTTTTATGCCTTTCACATTTTCCTTATAAAAAAATATTTGAACCTTACATGCAAAGCACGTGCCCTTTTACTAGTAGTAATTAATATGCATTCACAAAAAAAAAGTAATAATATGTTATTAATGTGGTAGGATTAGACATGTAGTAAAAATAATAATATGTAGTATTACAAATGTTAGAAACGTGCCTCAACAATGCTAATGAGTTCTCATCTAATAACTACTCCCACTGGTCCACTTTATGTGATGTTTTTGTTGTAGTATGCAGGTAGAAATCTCATTAAGCATCAATGACTTGATACATGAATAAACATAGAATCAATTGCCCAAATGAAAGTGCATTGATTCACTAACTTATTTGTTAAAGAAAGTATGTAACTGTTATGAATTAGGTTGTGAAGGCCATAAGGAACAAGTTGGAAGTAATTACACCTATCAAATTGTTGAAATTAAGAAACATACGTACGCCTAATCACAAAGAATTTCCAACATGTTTAATTTCTCTGATCCATCACTATAAAGAAAGAGTTGACACATAAAACAAAAGTACCTTACAAGTGATCAATAAATGATTCTGAATTTCATTTTAGGACCTCTGGAATACGCATGCAAGAACTTCAATACACAAACATGTTAATTGGGCCCCTAATCAAGGAGGGATTTGGATTTAACTTATAGGTTTCTCAATTGAGATTCTTTTGGCAACATTGTAATAGAATTTTTACTCACCAAAACAACTTGTGTATAATAAAGAAGCATAAAAACAACTAAATACATGAAACAATAAAATCTCACGCCCGAGTAAAAATCACAAATCATTGTAAAAGCAAACAAAACATCTCACTGCCAATTAACAAAAAATCAATGTTTTGAGAGGAAAGAGGAGAACTCACAATGATGACACAACGAGGCGCTGGATCGAATGAGAGCACAATGAGATAGCAGAGAGGTCGAAGAGGGGACTGAATGAGAGCACGATGTGAGAGCCGAGAGGAGCAGAGGCGCGGACTGAAAAAAAAAACACGACTGGAGCAGAACAACGCGATGACGACCAAAGCAGGGCAGCGCTACCAGGGAGCAAAGGAGTGCAAGGACGACTTGTTGGGGGTTGGGGATTTGGGGGGCGGTGACCGAAAAGAAACGGAGAGACCAAAGAGACCAGAGACACCGGAGTGACTGGTTGAGCAAGAGATAGAGAGACCAGAGAGAGAGAGTTGAGAGCAAGAGACCGAGACGAGAGATTTGTTGGGGTTGGGGATTTGGGGGGCGGTGACCGAAGAGAGACGGAGTGACCAGAGCGACGGGTTGAGCAAGAGACGGAGAGACGAGAGTTGAGAGCGGAGAAGACACCGAGACGAGACGATCGGAGAGACGAGAGATGGTGGGAATGTAGGTCGAGATGAAAGTCGCGGTGAAGATAAGGAGCTAGTTAGGAGTGATGAAGATAAAGAGCTGGTTAGGAGCGAAGAAGGTCGCGGTGAATACGCTCTTCGTTGGAGAGCCATTTCTCTGCGACTTCGTCTTCTCCATGGGATTCGAGGATTTTGGTGGGGGGGGGACCGCGACTTCGTCTTCTCCGTGGGATTTGGGGATTTTGGTGGGGGGTGTTGGAGGGGGCACTCATCAAATCTCGAGATTTGAATCACAAATCTCGAGATTTGATGAACGGGTATAAGAAAACCAATTTTTGGTGGGAATGTTGCCACCATTTTTTAGATACGAAATTTAATTCCGTCTCTATTTCCGTCTCTGATTCGTCTCAATTCCGTCTCTGAATTAGTCCATCTCAATTCCGTCTCTAACTACATTTTTAGCAACGGAACTTAATTCCGTTGCTAATTCCGTTTCTAAATTTCATTTTCGTTGTAGTGCAATGATGCCTTGGAGGAAGCTGAATTATAGTTTAACTACAATGTTTGCTTGATGATACCTAAATTGTGGAAGAAGTTAGAGGATTCATCCTAGTTCTTATTTAGGTATATATGTGTTGACATAATAAAGCAAAATTATAGCTTATACTTCTAGCTATATATGTAGTTCAAGACATTTGAGAAGAACTATTAGGGATTGATAATCTCGAGAGAACTACTTTGGTAGTTGTACCAGTAAGGCATCACTTATAAATAAGAGGAAAGATTTGTTAAGAGTCTTTTAATTATTTTTAAAGATAATTGAGAATCCTAGAAGAATCAATAAAAAACAATCTAGAGGTATAAAAACTAGTGGATTGGTGTAAGTAGTGAATTTCAAACTGTGGAAGTTTGAAAAATGTAATTATCAGAGTGACAGAAATGGAAAGTGAGATTGATATCTCGGATTTCTCAAATGTAGAAATTCACTCGGAAACATCACTCATCAAAGGTAATTGTGTTGGCAATGCCTTGAACAAGAAAAAGACAAAGGACTTAGTTATTGGTACCAATTGAAGTCCTGCGCAAGCACATTAATAGCTGAATTATTTAGATTGGTAATTACAACTCCGTTATTTAAAGCTCAGATTGAAACTGAGCTAATGGTGATCGATCTAGTGGTGAATTATTGGAGAAATTGATGGATATTATCTAGTAGGTCAAGGTTTGATTACTAGTTATTGGTATTTTATAAAGATAACATCATATTAGAATATTGTGCATGCAAAGAAAGTTTTTAGAACTCGAATAAAAAAGGTGAGTCAAGAATTTTATAAGAATCTCATGGATTGTCTTCAAAAGATTCATTAAGGCAAAATCCTAAATTATTATGAAAAGAATAAATTGTTGGTGACCTAGAATGAAAATTGACAGTATCAATTTTATAAAGAAATATGAGATATATCAGCAAGTGAAAGCTAAGTGTTATTAACCTAGAGGGTTATATTATTCTTACTCTATATGAATGAGATTTTATGCTTAGAAATATATAATGGATTAACCTAAGTTGTAATGACAATTGAAGGTTATTGATGTTGTAATTGTAGGACTGATAGAGTCTGTAAATTTTTACCAGTATTGTGGTTTAATTATTGTGGAAGATTAATCGAAATACATGTGTGTAGAAAGAGTTTAGAGTGTGTGGAGAACCAGGATTATAATTTTGTTGAGGAACTAGAAGTTTTCTTCCTAGCAAGAAAGAAATGTATAATAGCTTGGAGGGATCTTTCTCAATCTTAACACAATATATCTGATGTTAATCTTAGTTCCAAAAAGTATTCAAGCTTGTGGCTTGGATGGTGATATTTACTGGAAGGAATAGTTTATTGTATGAGTTTTGTGGTATTGATATTATCAGGCTATAAACATTGGGGTGTTTCCTTTAAGTGGTTGAATGCATAGCTCCAGCATCAATTGGTGTGGGATGAGAAGTAAAGATACAAGTTAATTAGAGCCTGAATACTGTATAGAAGAGTATTAACAGACTGCCAGTATACAATTATAACTCAAATAAGTCAAAAGAATATGTTTTCAAGCATCATAGGATGTTAAAATATTCAAAAGATATATGAGGAAGTGTAGATGGCTTGAGTTTCTCAAGAACTACGCCTACACTATGGAGTATCATCCAAGTAAGGCAAATGGGGTTGCGAATGCCTTAAGTAGGAGAAGAACAGGCATAGAAAATTTAGATACTAGCAGAGCTTCTCAATTTATACTTCCTAAGGAAGCATCTATGATGATGATTCGTGTAAGTTCGGCTGCCACATCATCAGCTAAAAGTGTTAGTTCCATAGCTACTATTTTTTCTTAAAAGCTCGGACTTACACTAAACCAAAAAAAATTTAGTGGGTGATTAGTTGTTAGGAAGGTGATCAGGATTATATAAAGGGTCGGAGTTTAATGGCTAGTGTGGATCATCCTGTTTGGTCAGTTTCTGGTTATGGTGCGGTATAGTTCAGGGATAGATTATAGGTTCCAACTCAGGATTAATTGAGGCAAGAGTTGCTACGAGAATCTCATAGATATCTTTACTTTATTCATGCAGGTAACACTATGATGTATTGCAATATGAGGCGTATTTATTGGTAGTCTGGGATGAAGACTAATATTGTTAAGTTTCTAAAACGATGTGATATATGTTAGCAACATAAGGCTGAGCATAGAAAACATGGAAGGTTATTGCATTTTTTGTCTATTCTTGAGTGGAAATAAGGACATATATCGATGGATTTTGTTTCCGGTCTACCTCTGGTTCAGCATAAGCACGACGCGGTATGGGTTGTTGTTAACAGGTTGATAAAGTCTGTGCATTTCTTGTAAGTTTCCATGCGACATCCTTTTGACCGATTATGTGAAGTGTTGTTATTTCATGGAGTTCCATTATTGATTACTTTAGATAGAGATCCAAGATTCATATCCAGACTGTGAAGTGAATTATGGAAACAATTGGGAACTATTCTTAACCTCAGTATGGTATACCATCCGCAAATTGAGCGAATGATTTTAGTGCTAGAGGATATGCTTCGAGCTTGTGTTTTGGAGTTTAGTGGTAATTGGAAGAAATATGTTTCTCTATGTAAGTTATTTTAATATAAACTTTTTTAGGCTAACTTTAGAATGGCTCCTTTTAAAGTTATGTATGGTTGACCTTATCGTTCACCTATATATTGGGCAGAGGTTAGAGATACAGTTTTATCGGGGCTAGAGTTGATTCTGAACTAAACAAAGAGAATTCAATAAATTAGCCAATGTTTGACTATAGCACAACTAAGACAGAAGAGATACACCGATAAACATCTAAGGTTTTTTGAATTTTCTAAGGATGATTATGTTCTATTGAAAGTCTCACCTATGAAAGGATTAAATAGGTTTGGGTTGCGAGGTAAGCTAGCTCCAAGATACATTAGGTCGTTCAGAGTGTAGGAAAGAATTGGTCATATTGCTTATACGTTAGAGTGCCCTCCTTAGTTAATTAGAGTTCATAATTTCTTCCATGTGTTTATGATTTATAAAAAGAATAGTCACTTCACTCAAATGATTGATTGGAATGAGGTTGTGCTTCCAGAAGACTTACCTTACGACAAGCAGCTGATTCAAATACTTGATTGTAAGATTTAGAGGTCGAGAAACAAAGAGATTCGTTTTGTTAAAGTGAAATGGCAATTTCATAGAGACGAGGAACTAACTTGGGAGCAAAAGTCTTTATGAAAGAGTTGTTTCCATTTCGCTTTGAAACTATAGGTTGTGGAGGGCCCGGGTCCCGAAGTCGCCTGGGGATTTCATCGTGTCACACGCTCCTGCTGCGTGGGCCCAGCTACAAGTGTCCAGCACCTATCGGTCCACCTCATGTCTATGTGTGTGTTATCTATGTAGTTAGTTCATAGTTTCGTGTTTTCTTGATTTATTTCCGTAAGTATTTAAAGCTCCTTAAGTTCAACTATTTGCAATTTATTTGAGTCCTAGCCATTCTGTAGTTTGTATTTTACAAGTTAATATTAAGTCAGTGGAAGCCTTAATTTGATGCAAGTAAAGTATAGCAAATTCGTATGATAAACATCATTCATAAGTGCATCTTCTAATGTGGAAAACTAGAAAAAATACTCTGTATATAGGTGACAATACCATAAAATAGTATATATATATGTATATACACAAGTGCAGTGTCACTCCAGTCTCCCAATGCCCAACATAATATAAAATATTAAAATAAACACGTACTAGTAGGTCCTCGACGACGAGCAGTCAAATGTAGTCTCCTAGGATCCCCTTGCTCCTATTCGTACTAGGATCTACACTCAATCATCACAAAAAGAAAAATGACGAGTCCAGTAAGTAAAATCCCAAGAAACCCCTCTGAGCATTAGCATAATAAAGTAAGGAAATACAAGAAATATTGTTAAGCGAACATGAGGAATGTAAAGATAGGCAACTGTAATTAGCTCATCACATGAATAATTAACATATAAACTAAACAAATGTTTGTGTTCGCTCTAGATGGACTAGACTATACTTTAGGTCAACAGGATCCTACCAGTGGATGGACCCAACTAGCCTAATGCTAGTCCCTTGCGATGTTGGTCAAATCTGCTGAGTCACTAATATTTGCACTAAGGGCAAACTTGGGTTGCCATTCATCAAAAGTTGGGTCACACTTGCTACAATCTAGCGCATTATGTACACATAACAGAGAATCTGGGGGGAGTAAACTCAACACACATCTAAGTACGGAATGGAATAATAGAAACAACAAGAAATTATAAAAATGGAATCAAAAATAGAATCAAATACTCAGAGTTCTTCAATTGGGTTTTACAAACATCAAACCGCTCTCCAACATCCCCGAACTCCCATATCCGAGCCGAAAAGCTCCCCAACACCGAGCTACGGTCCACTTAGTCCCTGAAGTCCATTTTAGAATTTTAGGTTGTTTACAAGTGTTTTAAAATGTATTAAGTTGGAAATCATCAAAACAACCCTGAATGTTCAGGTTTCATCTATCATTAGCGCACTAATGGGTCTACTCGTCGCATTAGGTGGAGTTAGCATGCTAGGGAACCGATCCAGCATGTTATGGAATGATCTAGCGTGCTACTATTCTTCATTTTGAAAAAGAGTTGAGAGCCCATAATGATTAGCGTGCTAACCAGCTTGTTAGTGCACTAATTGCCCTTTGTGATAGAATTCTCAAGTTTAGAATTTCGTCCTTCCTATCCTAATCAGCTAAGCTAACCTAGTTTACAAACTCTCCACATAATGGTGACTCCAAAACGTCAGCTAAACCAATCTCAAAACCACAATTTTATCAAATTTATTCAATCCCATGCATTCACTAGTTTTTCCTAAATCAACCAAAAATCCAATTAATTCAAAACTAGTGATAAATCTTCATTGGAAATTGTCACAAAACATATAATTCATCAAGAAAACATCAGAAATCAGTGATCTACTCCCTAAATTTGAATTACACCAAAAACACTCAAAATTAGTTTTATTGGAACGAGTAGATGATGAAGACGAAAATTACCTAGGTTTGATCCCTCGATTTAGTACTCCAACTGTTGGATCTCAGCTCCTTAATGATCTCTCCTTCTTAGCTTTTCACAGAGTTTTATGAGTTTTGTGTTAGTGGTTTGATCACAATCCCACTAACTTACTATATATATGTTTATCTTGATTAAGTGTGTTATGCGATTCTGAGTACTATCTTGTGGTTTCTATTCACTCTGTCATAGACCATTTAATGACTCCAATAGCACACTTTGTATCCAAGATTCACTCACTAGGATCATCACAATGCCCATCTAGGGTCCACATTATTTAACTCAAACTATAGACTTATTATCATTTGATTGGATTATATTATATTAAGCTTCATTAAACCATATGGTTAGAGTTTTTATTTATCAAAATTAACCAACTTATGTCCCACTAACCTTCAGTTATCCGGTACCCGGTGCCTCGCATCCCGACATGCATTCCAAAGCAAGCCATAGGCTATTGTTCTAATTTTCTTGACTTAGTATGTGGTTATATTACTCCTTTCATTTGATCGATTAATCATATTAACATGAATTAATTGAGTTTTTAGTGTACCCATACTTTTGCCTCTCTGATACCCATGTTGGCATGCATTTTGAGGCAATTACCTATCACACAACCTCACGCGATATAACCATACAACATACCCACATGTGATGTATTAGAAATGAATTCATAAAATGCATCTTAAATAAGCAATTCAACATACAATTTACTAGTGTACCTAGGTCAACGTATGTCTTAGTCTACCCACGGCGTTCACGTCGATCTAAGTTAGCATCCATGTCTGAAATTATGAAATAAATAACGGCGTTAATAAAACGGGTCATTACAATTCTTCCTAACTAAGGGAGATTTCGTCCCGAAATTTAAATATTAAATTAAACGTCGTACCATGAAATAGCTTAGGGTAGCATTGCCGCATAGTCGACTAGAGCTCTATGTGAGTCCCTATGTCCTGTTATGCTGCCAACGAACTAGAACTTAACAGAACTCCCTGTTCCAAGCACTTGAACCTTGCGGTCAAGAATCGTTATCAGTTGCTCCTCGTAAGTCATGTCAAGCTGAACCTCAATTTGTCCCAAATCAACCATCAGTCTCGGTCCTCACCTAGCCAGTTTGAACATAGAAATATGAAATGTCAGAGGAACCAGTTAACTCAGCAAGTAACTCCAAGCGATATACAATATTGCCAACCCGTGCTGCAAACCTGAACGGTCCAATAAACTTCGACGCCAGTTTCCCTTTAATCCAAAATCTCTATAGACTTTCCAAGGGGAAAGTTTTAGATATACCATAACGCCCTCCTCAAAGCTCATACCCTCATGATACCAATCCGCGTATTTCTTATATCCATCCTATGTGGCTCGTTGTCTCTAACAAATCTGTCTTTTTTTCTCTGTGTGATCAACAATTATCTTAGGCCCAACGGTCACTGTATCTTCTTGCTCTGCCTAACATGCAAATGATCTAAAAAGTCGTACTAAACTGTAACCTGGTGCCAAACCGCTCCTACATAGCCTCTTAGAGTCTTGAAGTCAACCTAGGATCTCTGTCTGACATAATAGTGACGGGCACCCGCCCGTGCAATCTAATAATCTCCCACTCAAACAATATGCTCAACTACAAAAACATGTATTTAATCAAAACTGGGATGAAGTGAGTAGATTTTGTCAGCCTATCAATCATAAACCAAACTACATCACGACACCTCGAAGTATACAGTAGTCCACTAACGAGATCCATAGTGATGTGCTCCTATTTCCACTATAGAATAGGCAATAGTTGTAATAATCATCCAGGTCTCCTATGCTTTGCCTTCTCCTACTGGCAAATATGACAACAACTAACATTTGCTCCTATATTAGCATTCATCCTAGCCACCAAAATAATATCCTCAAATCGTGATACATCTTTGTCCAACTAGGATGAACTATGTAGCGACACCGATGTGCATTCTCTAACAACAAAATATGTTGCTTAACCGTAGTAAATACCTCTATCATGCACATAATTAATTTCACTTGCAATAAGCCATACTCGTATGTCATACGTCGCAAAACAGTCTAATGTTCAATCCCGTTCCTCCTCAATGCGTCAGCTATGACGTATGCTTTCCTAAGGTAATACTTAATAGCGAATTAGTAGTCATTCAATAGCTCAAACCATCTCCTCTTACGCATGTCTATATCTCTCTGAGTGAAGATATAGATTAGAATCTAGTTATCTGCATATAATATGAACCTATCTCCGTATAGATAGTGCCTCTAAGCCTTCAATGCGAAGATGAATGTTGCAAGCTCTAAGTGTGCACTAGATAATTCCCCTTATGGGGTCTCAACTGTTTGGAAAGGTATCCAACTGGTCCACCTTCATGCATCAATAGTCATCCAAGATCAATGTCTGGCGCATCTATGTAAATTGACAATGTCTTACCCGGCTCTGGCAATGTCAAAACTGGTGCGAAAGTCAATTTCCTTTTCAGCTCATAGAAATCTTGCTCGCACTCCTCTATTCAATCAAAACCTAAACCATTCTTATTTAGTCTCCTCATCGGTGTTGTGACAGAGGAAAACTCTAGTACGAATCATTGATAGTACCCTGCTAGTCCTATAAAACTCTGAATATCATTGACTGACTCTGACGTCCTCCAGTCAATGATAGCCGGAATCTTCTCTGAATCCACAGAGATTCCCTTATCACAGATGATGTGTCCCAAAAACCTCACTGCACTCAACCAAAAGTCACACGTGCTAAACTTGGTGTACAACTCATGCTCTCTTAGTGTCGTCAAAACTATTGAGATGTTTCTCATGCTTCTTATGAGCTCTGCTATAGATCAAAATATCATCGATGAAGACTATGACAAATCTATCTAAATATGGTCTCAAAACCCTGTGCATCAAATCCATGAATATTGTCAGGGTGTTCGCCAGTCCAAATAGCATGAATATGAACTCAAATAACCTATATATCATGCTAAAAATAGTCTTCTGGATGTCCTCCTCTCGAATCCTCAACCGATGATAACCTGAGCAAAGGTTGATCGTCGAGAAGAATCAGGCGCATGCCAACTGGTCGAGCAGTTCGTTAATGCTAGGTAGTGGGTAACAGTTCCTAACTATCACCTGATTCAGCTTCATGTAGTCTATACACATCCTCATCAAACCATCGTTCTTCTTCACAAACAACACTGGAGCTCCTTAGGGTGACATACTGGGGTGGATGAAACCCTTCTCTAACAAATCATCAAGTTGTCACCTAACCTCCTCTTACTCCGATAGTGACATCCTGTAAGGTTTGTTAGTGATCGGCCAAGTCCTTAGTATCAACTCGATGATAAACTTAATCGCTCAAGGTTATAGCATTCCTGGTAGATCATTTGAAAATACATCAACGAAATCTCTAACTACTGGAACATCTTCATTCTTGACATCGGTCTTAACCTCCAACTTAACTATCGCTGCAAATGCCTCTATCTTTTGTATTGTAGCTAATCGACCACTAGTGATAGGTAAATCAATTGCATATCCAACTAGTGATTACTATAGTATCCCAAGAATGCGAAAATGAACTCTCTTACCTAAACAATCTATTTGTGCATGGTAGGGTGACAACTAATCCATCTTGAGAAGAGCGATAAACTCTAGGTACCCTAATACTCTTGGTTTTGCTAATAACTGTTGCCCTACCTCTATCGTTACGTCTCTACATATCTGGTTAGAGTATATCTTGTTTAAAGCGGTCATACTGAGAACAAGGTGTGTGTCTAGTGTGTATGCAACTTACCCTAACTCTCCAATAAATCGCCCAAAAATAAACAACAAAGTACTACCAAAATCAAATATAGCATGCATTGGTCTACCAAAAATATGTAACGTACCCTAGACGAGGTGTCTGGTCACTTAGTTGTCTGGCAGCGCCACCCCATGGGCCTTTTGTCATGGCCCAAATCTCTAACCCCCATTTTAATTCCTTAATCAGGATCATCGACCCTTGACGTGGGACCTACACTGTGATATGTGCCCGATTGAGGTACATGGCTGAGGTATATTATATTTTTGTATTGATGTATGTCTAGTGTTATGTATTGTGTAGACTTACTAAGTTGGTTTGTACAGTTGGAGGCATCGAGAAGAGTGAGGGGATGCGCTTCGGGTAGTGTGCGAGCTGGGGAACCGGGTAGTTAGCATTTTGGTAAGTCTTATTTAATACTAATATGAAATAAGGAATTACTTATAAGCCTATGGTTGTGTTTGTTAATGTAAATCAAATTAAAGGCCTATAGTTGAGTAAATTAAATGGAAAACATTGGATTGGTTTAGAGATACACATTGGAACATCTAGGAACTAGGTGAGTAATGAAATGGTGTCATTTGAGGTTAAGTTAGTAGGAGTAAGTGGGATATATGGCAAGAGGTGGACCATTAGATATTCCTCCGGATACATAAATCCATGGAGATCAAGGGCTATGAAGGAACATCACCTTAATATATAACATTAGTGATCAAACAACATGCAAACTAAATCATTCATTCATTTTTGCTAGAGAAAAAGAAGGAGTTGCTGGAGATGAGTGAATCATCAAGGTATTGAAGGAATCCATGGGAGTGGGTGAGAAATTCTCAAGCTAAGGTGTTACATCAACTAGGTACACATCTTTTTAGTTGAAATTAGAACAAGTTCTGGTTTTATGTTGATTTCAAATGGTAGATGATTGAGTATTTGCAATTGATTTATATATTTGGATTCCTCATTTTAAGATGATAATCCAGCTATATTGAAGTTCTTAATTTAGTTTTGAAATCATAAAGATATGAATTTTGAAGTTGCAACACCAAAACTAGAATTCTTCACGTTGTATTAGGAATCGACCTGGGTAGTTTGGTCATAATCTGTTCATTTTAGATCCAAATTGGTCCAAACTAGTGGCATTTGAAAGCTTATTTAAAGGGGAGTAACTTTACTTAGCTAAAAGTATTTTGATTCAAATGTTTTTATTTCCAAACATGCTCTACAAATAGGTGTTGGAATTAAAAGGGAAAGTTTTGAAACTAAACTTATTAAGGGCATAACTCCCTAAATACTTATCCAAATGAGCTAATCTTTTAGTAATTTGGATATATTTTCTGCCTTATGACCAAAAATCACATTTTTAGGAACTAAATATTGGTAGAAATAAATTTTCTAAACCCGCTGGTCGAAATAAATTCCAATTAGACCTATGTTTAGTAAAATCATGATATCTTTTCATTTTAAATCAAGATTTTGCAAACTAAACCTTTCTAGAAAGCTACGAGAGAGAACAAAAATAATTGTACTAATAGAGGATTTCAATATTTGGACCATTTCATGCCTAAAAGTGCATTAAAATGTAGGACTAAAATTGAAACTTAATTTAGTCTTTAGGGGCTGATTTAGGAAGATTGATTTAATTTCTATTGAACCAATTTGAATACACAATAAACACACCAAATTGAGCTTAAACCCACTATATTTGAACTAATGAGATACCAAACTCAGGAACCTAGGAAAAGGATACGGGAGAGTGAATACAAGATTTAGATTATCGGGAGGCCGGTAAAGTGACTTTACTTTGTTGTTGTGAGTATACCCAATAACAACTTTACTTGGCATTTCATTTCTATTAATTGTTGTCCTTGCATAGTCTTTTTGACTATATTACCTTTGTATTCTTATATCATGTGTTTTTTGTGTATATACTCACCTGATGAGTCTAGTTTGCATAATATCCATTCTTTTAGTTTGATTCATTGATTCTATCCCACGTTATGTTTATTCTTGTTGTTTTAAATGTGAATTGAATGATAAATAGCATGTTATTAGGCAAGTGAATATCTTATAAATGTTTAAGAGGACTTGTATTCCTTATTTGTTTAGGTGTGTAGATGTGCCTATGCCTTGACAATCCATACTTGGTATTTCTTAAAATTTAAAAAGTAGTTTTTCGTATTTAGGTCTCATACTCGATCGATGTGTGCGCGACTCACAGGGTTAGAGTCCATGGGGATGTCGACACATGTTACATGACACTGTATGACACTCGGGGTTAAAATCCCTAAGGTGGTCTACACACTGGGGAGAGTCCCTAGTAACATTTGGGTTAGAGTCCCTTGTGCTATTTGATTATTGAGTCGGAGTGACACGTTTCCCTGCCGACCAGACCTAGATCACCACTACTTAGCCTAGTGTCAGCATCACTTGTTTTAACTCTGGTATTTACTCACATATGGTTTATTTTCCAGTTTTCCCATTTATATCAGTACAAAAAAAGGATATTTAGAAATGGAATTAGCAACGGAATTTAGTTCTGATGCTAAGAAAAAATGGTTTGAGACGGAATTGAGATGGAATAATTCAGAGACGGAATAGAGAGCGATCAGAGACATAAATAGAGGCGAAATTGAGATGAAATTAAATTATGTCTCAAAAAAATGGCGTCAACATTCCCACCAAAACTTTAATTTTTATAATCGTCTATTACGTCTCGAGATTCGTGCGTGCTTCGATCTAAACGCAGCAAAAATGGGGACCGACCATAATAGAACTCTTTGTCTCTACCGATTCTCACCACCAACTCTCTCTTTCTCTCACCGAAATCTCTCTCTTTCTCTCACCGCTCTCTGTTCTCTCTCCTTTTCATGGTCACCGCTCTCTGCTCTCTCCCTCTCACCGCTCTCTCACCGAGATCTCACCGCTCTCTCTCTTTCACCGCTCTCTCACCGGATCTCACTCACTGTCAACTCTCTCTCTCTTTCTCACCGAAATCTCTCTCCCAAACCCTAAATCTCTACCGTCGCTGGGATTGAGGCTGTGACGAGGCCGTCGGGTCCGCCGTCGCTGTTTGCCAGAAATTGGAGCCTCCAAAGCCCTAAGCCGTCGCTGTTGTTCGCCGCACCCTTAGCCGTCAGAGATGTTCGCCGCACCCTAAGCCGTCGCCGCTGTTCGTCATTGTACCTCGCCTTAAGGATTCACTTGCACTAAATTTTATTATTAGATCAATTGTTGCACTGGTCTTTTTGAATCATTTCTTCTATGCTTATGAGGTTATATGATTCCTGAAATGCATATATATTTTTTTTCTGGCTATGGGTTCTTGGAATTTAATTTTAGTGCAACAATAAGCACATAGCATGCTATTTGTGCTGCGCCAAGGACGTTGAATTATTTTGGTTTTGGGTTTGGTTTTGATGTAGAGGAACGTTAGGGAAGTGTATGAGCTATACGTAAGCGAGAAATCCTTCGTAGTCGAAGTGCAACGTGCTATGTCTGGGTTACATTATACTGCTTTTTGTGCTATATTTTATTTTTAATTTACATTCTTTGATATCTTCATGCCACATTTTTTCATGTATTTCCTACTATATTTGTTTCAATTGTATGTATATGCATGTGTATAGATAAAGCTACCAAAAGAGTAGGTATAGATGAATAGTACCTATAATTATATATTTTCTACTACTAGGTAGGGTTCTAAAAACTATGATTACTCTTTGAGTTAATGTTGCTATTTCACATAAAACGTCAAGAGATTTGAATTAAACTCTAACCTTAAGGAGGTACGAGTGAACAACTACTAGGAGCTTTGAAACTATGTAGTATTTGTATGCCGCTTATAACTTATGATTTATGATATTTTTTGAACTCCTTGTTGCTTTTATTCTTACGACCTAGTATCCTACTTTGTTTGGTATCAGTCATGTATCGAGCTAGGTCTTAAGAAAGTTGAAATCAACAAAAAGAACGGAAGCCACAAACATACATGAAATTAGACACATTTTTCCTTGCAATGAGTAGTACATTCAATCCACAAACAAACATGAAGTTAGAACTCAACAAATGTAAAGTTTGTCTTGGTTTATGGTCGTCGTTGTTCGTCGCTGCCAGGTAAGGTAATCTCTCCATTGATATACCCTTTTCGATCAATTTAACAAATAATAGAACCAAAATAAGATCAATTTTTCCAATTTGAAGTTCTAGCATAAACCTTCAATGCCTTAAAGAAGTGGATTTTGAATCATGAAATGAACTATAAAGATACTACATGATTGGAGCTAAGATTTAGTATTGAAAACCACTTGACCAACCTAAAAAAAAGTTAAAATTAAATTTGTTAGGACACCGTTGGAGCTTGAAGAGGACTTACAAGGTGTGGAACGCGAGTTTGGAGTGGCCGAGAGGCGGTATAGGCTACGAGTTGCGTGCATTTGAGGTAAGCAAACCCTTTGAGGCAATTCTCTTTATTTCATTTCCATTTCTGAGTTGACATTAAATCATTTGGTTTTTTTGACTACCGATCTTATATTGGTAATGTCATGCATTGTGTATTACTATCTATAATTTCTTTGGCTAAAATAATTTTGTTAAAAATTGTCGCATAGCATTCCTTGTCTTGACTTCGTTCGATAGCTCGCATTCCTTTAATGTCGTTGATCTATGAGATATTGAATTTTTTTCTAAATAACATACTATGATTTATGTTATTGTATTTATTGGTGAATGTACACACATATGTCAATATGTTTATGGTGTGATGCTTGTTTGTAAATTCTAAAACATGAAGTCTTCGATAGGAGTGATTTAAGGAGCCAACCTTTGTACTTGCCCTTACTTAATGAGTTGCAGTGTGTTATGGCTAATAGTAATGTAGGTACATCTATTCATGATTTGTTGGAAATGAAATACGGGTGTTTAGCCTTACTTAATGAGTTGCAGTGTGTTGCCTTACTTAAAAAGTTCTTATAATTAGAGACTAATAATTAAGAAATGAACAAACAACAACCACTACTAATACCAAATGGCTTGATTTTTCTCTAAAGCTTTATGTTGGACTAAAGCCTTTAAGCTTCATATTTATTAGTTATAATTCATCACCATTTGAGAGTGTCCTTGCATTTTACCTACCTAATAATCCATTTTGCAAGTAATTTCTTATACCTTTGATCTTTCTATGCAAGAAGACGTATATCAAAAAGAGATTTTCTTAAGTAAAGTTTTTAAAGCTTATCAAAGACAAAGAAGATGGGCATGATCTTGCTGAACACAACTTTCTAACCTTAATCTACCGCACATTGATGAAAAGGAAAAAAACTCATAATTGATATGCTTCATGCTATTTGTTGGATGTTTCCTTCTTTACTCTGCATGAACCAATCTATATGATCTATATTTGTATAAATGGCATGTGAAATTCTTGCAAAAAATTGAGATTTTGAACATCTGTATTTTATTGTTTGGGTGTGATCATTTTAGTCAAAATGCATTTCTATTATCCAATGTCTCTTGATTATGTTGCTTATTGTTGATCCATGCAGGCTAAGCTCCAAAGGAGACGTCAGGAGCTGACCCAGACTACACCGGACCAACCGGTGGATGATGAGGCGGTGTACTACAAGGTGGTGGATGAGTGTCCCAAAGGACGTGTCTACGGTCTTGGGTGGTTAGGGAGAAAGAAGAGAAGAAACGCAGATGCTGATGCTAGCACATCCCAAGTGCTAGCACAACGAGGGATAGGCAACTTTATGATACTTAGGTATTTTTACGGTTGTTGTAGAACAATGAGAATTGTAGTTTTTTTTTTGGATACTTTGGTATCTTAGACATTTATTATACTTGACTACGTTTCGTGAATATATAAATCTTTTTTAATATCGAATTGTATGTTTTTTTCTCATTTGAGTCTTTGTTGTTGATATATATTGTTGATTATTGTATGTATGTGAATTTTTGCTTTTTTGGGGATGTTAGCACCTCCAAGGAGTTGTTGGAGGGGGTGCAGGCGATGGAGCAGATCCTGTTATTATTTTTAGTTTTAGAAGTTTCGGAGAATCAATTTGATTCTTGTGAATATTTAAAAAAAAAAATTGGGTATAGAAACGGAACAGAGACGGATTAGCAACGGAATTTATAAATTATGTTGCTAATCCGTCTCTAATTTGTGAAGAAATGGTATGAAAAAATTAGGTAAACAGAGTTAGAAATGGAATAGAGACGGATTAGCAACGGAATTCGTAAAGTCTGTTGCTAATCCGTCTCTAATTAGCAATGGATTAGCAACATAATTTATGAATTATGTTGCTAATCCGTCTATAAATTGCAACAGATTAGCAACGGAATTTATAAGTTTTGTTGCTAATCCGTCTCTAATTTGCAACAGATTAGCAACGAAATTTAGAGACGGGATTTATGCTAATCAGGAACGAATATTTCAGTTTTTGATCGGCTATTTTTTGTAGTGTATGCTTTTAAATACCATTTGAATATTTGGAAATGCAAATTAAACTTGTCATTGGGGATTACTGTTTTATTCTTGTACTCACCGTCCTTTTTATGACGGTGGATGTTGAGCCGTCTACCAGCAGGCCGAGCAAGGAGAAGATCGGTGACTATCCCTGAGCCCGCGGAGCGTAACCGCGTCAATTGTACGTCTTCTTTTGGTATTTTGATTTTATATGTTATGTATGTCTTGCAGATACTATTTGGGGTTGTATATTGGGTTGAGCGTTACTTTCCCCGACTTGACTTAGATTATTTTACTTTTTCATTACATTTTGAGGACTTTATATATGTAATGTCATTTCCTAGTTTTCCACACTTAGGATTTTATAAATGGCTTCCACATAAGTTACTAATTGTTTCTGCAAAATCAATAAGACTTTCGCTAATTAATGAATTTAATAAAAAGATTTATTTAACTCTAAATTTTATAAACCGGTAGGACTAGTGTATTACTTATCATGAACACGAGAAAAGAGGCGTCTAGGTTGTGAAGGCTGAATAATACGTAGTTAAGTCTTGCGTGGATATGATTAAGGCTTAATTACAGGATTAGGTTGGGCGGTGCCCTAGATTAGGAGAGGATCCGTCACACCCTCTCTCTATCTTGATCTGGCTCTCGTCGTGGCGATGATGGTCTTCTGCAGTCTATCCTCAAATGTCCCTGCTGGCCCTACCTAAGATATATGTGTCTATCCTACCTGTCGGCCTGGCCATCACCAGATCTCGGACCTGACCCCGATTTTTTCAGACCCCAGTTATGTCCCCTTTGATCCCTACCCTGATGGTGTATTTATGGTTGTGGCCTATGCTGATCGGCCGGTGTTGGTGCAATGGCGTGAACTGGTTGTCATTCCTCATATTAGAACTAACTATCATGGTGATCATCCCGGTAGTCCTTATCCCGTCTATCATCCCTCTGACCTCTATACAGATGATCCTCTGTCTCTTCAGCCTCCGATCTGGCCGAGAACTTTTCCCAATCAATACCTTAATCCCAGTTACACGTTTGCCATCTTTATTCATCAAGAAGGTCACATGCGTCAATGCTCGATCAAATATGTCTAGCAGAGTAGGTGCCCCAGATGATACCATTAACGCGACAATCATATCATCAACTCCTTGGGGTGAAATAATATATCTATAATAGCTCTGTCCTCGCTACATCTATAGAAAACTGAAGCACGTGCCGGAATCGCTCTATATATTGCATCAAGGTTCGGTTACCCTGTCTCAAGGTCAGAAACTCCTTCCTTAGTCTCAACCTCACTTCCATGGGTATGTATTGATCATAGAACAACTCTCTAAACTCAGCCCATATCGTCGCTCTGGGTAGATATCTTGATACGTGTTCCATCAAACTGCTGCGTGGCCTCTCGCGCATGCTCCGGATAATCGCACCTAAACACTCTCATCATTCTTCATGAACTTATGGAAACGTTGGTGGGACACAATCCACTTCCCTGTAGCCTCAGGGCCACTGCCTCCATATAACACTTTAAAGACTTTCTCAAAGCTTCACCTCTAAAGCCAAAACAAATCTTAATGTAGTAGCCGTAGTGGTGGTAGTATTTGTTTGATCCGTAATAGTAGGTAGAGGCGTAAGAGTAGGTGTCCCTAGTATAACAGTAATAGCTATAACTCTATCTGCCTGTATCTCCACAGCTACTCTTTTAACTGATGTTTGGGGAACAACCAGGGCAACGGTTGTCCCCTTGGATGTTGTAACTATTACTGGATCTCAAGGAGCTGTGACTACTATAGCAAGTGTTGTCAGTGCAGTGGTCTGATCCTATAGTAACCATAGTACCTTAGTTATCTGAGTCTCTTAGGTCGAGACCTCTATACTCACCAAGGGGATCCCTAGCTATATTATTAGTTCGTTAAGTCTCATGAGGGGTAGTCTACTGTCTGTCAATGATCTGCATTGAGAAGCATGCTCCGGATCAGCCTCGGTATATACGTATATCTTATATGCATATATATAACAAAATATAACACGTATATAACATGTAACTCTACCCGCGTCACATCACTTCCCAACTAAAGTTCTATAGCAATATCATCGGGTTTCCATATCTAAAGTTTATTTATTTAAATTTTATGCTCTTTCATTTAAATTTTCCAAGTTCCTAAAACTCTCTCTCTGTCTGATACCAAATGTGGCGACCCCAAGCCCCGAGGCCTCCCTGGGGTGTCGATGTGTCGTTTGTTCCTCACTCGGTGGGCCCAACTACACGTGTCCATCACCTACCCATCCACCTCATGTCTCAATTATCGTGTCCATATGTATGTTATCCATGTAATTAGTTAATAGTTTCATATTTTCTTGAGTTTTTTCCTTAAGTATTTAAAGTTCTTTAAGTTCATCCATTTGTAGTTTATTTGAGTCCTAGCCATACTAGTAGTTTATATTTTACAAGTTAACATTAAGTTAGCGGAAACTTTAATTTGAAGCAAGTAAATTATAGTAAATTAGTATGATAAATATTATTCATAAGAGCATGTCCTAAGGTGGAAAACCCGAAAAAGTACTCTATATATAGGCGATAATATTATAAAAAATGTATATATATAACTATAGTGTCACTCCAGTCTCCCAATACCTAAAATAATACAAAATATCAAAATAAACACATACTAGTAGGTCTTCGACAAAGGGCAATCGGATGTAGTCACCTAGGGTCCTTTTACCCCTACTGGTACTAGGATCTACACTCAATCATCAAATTAGACATATGACGAGTCCAGTAAGTAAAATCTCAAGGAACCACTCCGAGCATTCGCATGATAAAGTAAGGAAATGCAAGAAATATTGTTAAGTAAACATGCGGAATATAAATACAGGCAATTGTAATTAGTTCATCACATGAATAATTAACATATAAGCTAAAAAATATGTGTGTTCGCTCTAGATAAACTAGGTTGTACTTCGAGCCACTAGGATCCCACCAGTGGATGCAGCCAACTGGCCCAATGTTGGTCCCTTGCAGTAATGGCCAAATCCGCTTAGTCACCGACACGTGCACCAAGGGCAAGCTCGAGTTGCCATTCACCGAGGGTCAAGTCACACATACTACAATCTTGCACATCATGAACATACAACAAGAATCCTAAGGAGTAAAGTCAACCCACGTCCAAGTACAGAGTGGAATAGCGAAAACAGCAGGAAATGATAAAAATGGAATAAAAAATAGAATCAAATACTCAGAGTTCTTTAATTGGGTTTTACAAATCTCAAACCACTGTCCAACCTCCCCAGACTCATTTATCTGACCCTACAAGCTCCTCAACACCGAGCTACGATCCACTAAGTCCTTGAAGTCCAATTTTGTAATTTTAGGTTGTTTACTAATGTTTAGAAATGTATTAAGTTGGAAATCATCAAAACAACCCTCAATGTTCAAATTTCATTTGTCATTAGTGCGCTAACAGGTCTACCTAGTACTATATGTGGAGTTAGTGCTCTAGGGAATCAATCTAAGGCGTTACTATTTTCATTTTGAAAAATAGGTGAAAGCCCAGAATGATTAGCGCGCTAACCATCTTAGTTAGCACGCTAATTGCCCTCTGTGATAGAATTCTGAAGTCGAGAAATATGTCCTTCCCATCCCAAGTAGCTAACCTAACTTGGTTTACAGACTCTCCATATAATGGTGACTCCAAAACATTATTTAAACTAATCTCAAAACAACAATTTGACCAAATTCATTCAATCTCATACATTCACTAGTTTTTCTCAAATCCACCGAAAACCCAATTTATTCAAAACTAATGATAAATCATCTTTGAAAATGGTCACAAAACATATAGTTCATCAAAACAACCTCAAAAATCAGTGATCTACTCCCCAAATTCATATTACACCGAAAACACTCAAAGTTGGATTTATTGGAAAGAGTAAAAGGTGAAGAAGAAAATTACCTAGGTTTGATCCCTTGATTTAGCACTCCAACTGCTGGATTTTAACTCCTCAAATATCTCTCCTTCTCAGATTTTCACTTAATTGCATGAGTTTTGTATTAGTGGTTTGATCACAATCCCACTAACTCATTATATATATATATATATATATGTTTGTCTTGATCAAGTATGTTATGCGCATCTTAAGGACTATCTCGTGGTTTCTATTTATGTTGTCACACACTACTCAATGACTCCAATAGCACACTCCTTATCTTAGATTCACTCAAGAGGATCATTCACAATGCCCATCTAGGGTTCACATTATTTAACTCAAACTATAGGCATATTATCGTGTGATTGGATTATATTACATTAAGCCTCATTAAACATATGGTTAATGTTTCTATTTATCAAAATTAACCAACTTATGGTCCTACTAACCTTCGGGTATCTAGTACCTGGTGCCTCGCGTCCCGATACGCATTCCAAAGCACGCTATAGCCTATTGTTCTAATTTATTTGACTTTGCCTATGGTTACATTACCCATTTCATTTGATCAATTAGTCATATTAACGTGAATTAATCAAGTTTTCTATTGTACCCATACTTCACCTCTCTGATACCCACGTTGGCACATATTTTGAGGCGACTACCCATCACACATCCTCGCACGATATAACCATACAACATATCCAAATACGATGTATTAGCAAAAAAATTCATAAAATGCATCACGAATAAGCAACTCAACACATAATTTACTAGTGTACCTAGGTCGACATGCGTCTTAGCTAACCGCAACATCCATATGGATCTAAGCTAGCGTCTATGTCCGAAATTACAAGATAATTTTATATTTACTTTAATATCGAGGACGAGATTGCTTTAAATTGGGGAGATTGTAACAACCCATTACCTTAAGCTGGTGATTAGTGTTAACCTAAATTCTAATTAACATGAGTTAGGCCGGTAGTTAAGTTTGGCGTACCTCGATTAGTATGTGCGTGGATTTGTATGATGATTCGTGTTTATTTGGAATGTTTGTTGAATTTATAGGTTGTAGTATAAAAAGAGAATTTATATACAAGCCTATAATCTTGAGTAAATAAATAATAAATAGCTGATACACCAAGTGTGATAAGGGGATCGTAAAATGAATGTGCACACCTAAGAACACTCGTAGGCATATCCGGTGAATTTATTGGCAAGAAAATCCACAAATTATATATTTGATATATATTTATATAATAAAACTATAAGTTTGTTTTGAATTATATCAATTGTTGGATCGTCTCAATATGAGCGTAAGTGTTAATAGTATTAAAGTTAGTGTCACTTTAACACATCAATCACTTGATCAGCCTCGAGATAGCACATTGCGTATCTCGATAAAATTTAATATATATAAATCCAAAATCATTAAACTTATCCTCATAGTTTCAATTTGATCAATCAAAAGAGTGAGAGAAACCAAGCAGTTGAGGGTTTGATCAAGAGGAACTTATCCAAGAGGGAACTCAGTGGGTTTGTTGAGATCAAACCAATATTAGATCAGAGATCATAACGTTGGTAAGTAAGTTTTGAGTTTGAAGTTCAATTCAATAATAGGTGATGATTTCTCTATGAATTGTTGTTATTAATGATTCTAAATGGATTTATGCCTCAATAGAGGTCCTACATGTTGTATTTAGGGATTGTTGGCTATTGTTTTAGTGATTTATTGATTGGATAGTGGTTGTTGCCTTGCTCATTGTTGAGATAGTACAGGATGGGGTACACTCCATGTATCAGTTGAGCGTTCTCCCTTCATCAATTGGGATGAACCTAGTTAGTGAAGCGCGCCCCACTAAGTGAGGGAGCGCTCCTACCCCAGAAAAAATAACTATCTTATAATTTACTTAGAATTTCTTAAGGTTTTGGGGGACCAACTTAGGGGTTCTGAACATATAGTGTTAGACTTATATTAATCACAAATGGTTTGTGATAGGTGTTGGAACATAGGGAAAACGTGAGTGACCTAGAAACTTAGGAGATTTGGAAACATAAACTTAAATTGAGGTAAGTATGGATTCACTTATTTATCAATATTAGCTTGATATATGAGTAAATATAGTTCATATAGTTTATGGACTGAATGGGGGACTAGGTACACTGTAATGTTTTTACCGAATGGAAAACGGTGTCTAATATGATCCACGAGAGTAACTCCTGGAACAGAGACCAGGTTCTATAGGATGTGGGGTTGATCTCTTGGCCTATATGTAACTCCTACTCAGTTAGATAGGTTGCGTGAGTTACATATTCACTAGAGGGTTTGGGATAGAACCATTGAACATTAATAGATTGGCTAGACAGCACATCGGTCAATGGGTTGGTCTAGCAATCGCATTAATAGTGTTAGTGGGTAATCGACCTTATTTTTACAAATAAAAATGGGAATCAAAGTGTAATAGTTATTGATGGTTTGACTTGCATCTGTTGTTTATTAGATTATATGATGTTCATAATCCCATTAGCTTTATATGGTGCATATTATTATTGCATATTATTTTTGATTATTATATAAATGTTGATGGCTTTTGAGTCCCTACTTATTAAGCAAGTTGGAGCGCTCACTCCAATTAATATTTTAAGAAATTTGACAAGCGTTATGACTATGGGACATAGAAGATTTAGAGTCTTGACCCTCATTTCGATGTAATGAATCTTCCCTTATCTTATATATTTGTAATGAGTTACAGTTTTGTAATATCACAAGGGATGGCAGGCTTTGTGTAGTCGAGATTTATTTTGGTTGGATTTTTTTTTGTATATCGTATTTAATATCGAGAAAAGTTTTAATTTTTGTTGCGTTTAATATTTATTTTATGTAAATATTCAATATACAATCGTGTTTATCAGGTAATGGAAGGAGAGTTTGCTAGCTCTAGTAAAGTCTGGTGGGATTATAGGGGTTTAATTAGGGTTTCAGGCTGAATATCATTGTAATCGTCATAAGGGATGCTACCAGCCGAGTTTGAGTCGAGCTCGAGTCAGGCTTGAGCCTAATAACGTTATCCTAAACCTAACCCACCATATATATGCGGGCCTATGCATGGGCTTAAGCCCAGCCCACGTAAAACATTCAGCCCAAACCCTACCCATCAAACCTATATATAAATATTTGAAAATTAAAAATATAAAAATAAATTATTTATTCATTTGATAAAGTTTTTATGGATATTTTCAATACCAAATATATTTCCATGTATATATTATATATTCACTTGTCTTGCAAGAAGGAGACGTGGCTCAAATGGTAAGCATCATTTAATTTGAGCATTAGGTGTGGCGACCCCAAATCTTGAGGCAACCCTGGGAACCGCCATGCCGCATCCCACGTCTCCAACCCCTGCCACGTCATAGCCTGCTTAACTATAACGCCCCACTAGTTCAGCTAATTAATCTCTATATAAGTATTGATGATTTAATTAGCCAATTAGTTAATTTATCACATTATACTTCAATTTTATAGGGGAAGTCTTTAATTGAGTAAGTTATGCAATATTTAACAATCCTAAGTAGTGGAAAACCCGACAAAAAGATACCATGTATATATCGAATGCGAAATAAGTACAGCAAAATATCAATATACATGTATTCAGTGTTTTACGATCCCTAAAACCTAATGAAAACATAAATATATATACATATTGATATTAAACATGAGCTGGCATCATTATTTCAAAGGTAGTCGTCCAATACCTCCTTGCCCTTGCTCTTGCTCGTCGAATGATCTGCACTCGGTCTCCTAACAAATACGGTGACGAGTCTAGTGAGTAAAATCCCAAGAGAAGTCTAGACAATATTCGTGAAATAAAATTGGTAAACTACGAAACATGCAAAAATGACATATGGCAATAGTAAGTCATATTCCCATGAATGTAGGCAGCATGCGATAAACAAAAACAATAGTGTCTAATCAACAACACATTCTCAATAAATAAGCTCAGAAATAAAGCATTAATAAAATAAGACAGGAACCACGTATATACTTACAGACTTACAGTGACTAAACCCCAGCTACGGTTAACTAATGAACCCCTCCAGATGTTATTTCAAGTCAAAGGAACACCTTAAATCTCTCTCGATGGTTGTAAATATATTTTACTGTAGTTGACACGAACACTAAACACAAGTAACCCATGCAAACGATTTAGCCACAACAAATATATACGCGAATCGAAATAAGAGTGAAACCACATTTGTGCCCACCAGTAGTCACACATGTAATCTGATATTGATAAAACAAACCATGAATTTTGTGAGGCATTCTGATGAGTTTACGAACCTAAATCCACGCTCTGAATTCCCCGAACTCCCGAATCCTACCGACTTGCTCCCTGATACCCGATCTATGGTCCCCTAAGTCCCTGAAGTCCAATTTTATATATTTAATATGTTTATAGGTGTTTGGGTATATATTTAATCAAAAATTCTAAAAAAAAAAAAAAAACAGCCCTCAAATTTTGTTTTCATCTTTCATTAGCGAGCTAAAATATCTACCTAGCGCGCTAGGTGTGATTAACGCCCTAGAGAATTAGTCTAGCGCATAATCGTTCTTCATTTTGAAAAAAGTTGATCACCCAGACTGGTTGGCGCGCTAACTACGTTTTGTGACAGAATTCTCAATTCGAGAATTATATCTTCCATACCCCAATTGGGTAACCAAGCATTACAATTCCATTCTCCATTCCAATGTGATTCCAAAACCTCATCCAAACCACAGAAACAACACCAATTGAATCAAAATCATTAAATCATGCATACACTAGTTTTTCCCAAATTCAACAAAACTCAATTTCTTTCAAAACCAGTTTATGGTTCTCACTTTAAATGCTAATAATACTTATGATTCATCAGGAAATCATCAAAATCATTCCTCGAATATCAAATTTACACCAAAACACCAAATTTTAGCTTATTTAAATGTGTAGGCGATGGTGAAAATGATTACCTTGTGTTTGATCTCCAAGTTGGAACCACGAATTTGTTGAATTCTAGCCTCAAAATCTCCTCCTCTTCTATCTAAAATCCAGATTTGAAAATGAATTGGTTTTTGTTTGCATGTATTCATCAACTCATTCTTATATATCAAGGTGATCGAGCCATTGATCTTCATGTATTTACGTATCTCGAGATTCATCTAATGGCCTATATCTTGTCACTTATCCCATTAACTCTCCACTAACTCCCTCCTAGTGACACCAAAATTCCAATTCACTTAATTTCTAGATGTGTCAATACGTATCTCTAAAGCAATCTTATGGCTTCAAATTAATTAACCAAGCAATAGGCCTTTATTTGATTGATCTAATTACATTAGCATAGGCCCATTATAATACATGTGATTAGTGTTCTTAGAACTCCTATGGACACATTAGTGGTTCCATTAATCATTCGACTACCCAGCATCTAGTGCCCCGTGCCTTGACATGTACCTCGAGGTTAACTCCCGTCACACTAGTTCACCGATAGCAACATACACACATATGGGGCAATATAAATAGCTATGATTTAAGCACCACATATAAACAACCAACACCCATAAATAGCATATTCCCTCAATTCTTGTATCCGAGTCAACCAAGTTAATCACGTAATACTCGAATTACGACCGTTAATCTTCGAGATTAACGCTAATCCTAGTTTATTAATTTTATTTGTTACATTAGGTGTAAGGATCAAATCACACCTACACCACTAACTATTTTAAAATATATTAGTATATTAACCTATATTCGGACTAAGCCCAGCCCATTCTAAAGCAGGCCTAGTGAATTGGGATCGAGCTTAGACTAGGATTTTTTAAAGGGTTACCCAAGCCCAAATATTTGTTCATGGGCTTGGTAGGTCGGGCGGGTACCCGAGCCCGTGATAAAGTTTAGTTGGAGTATATAATCTCACATCGGAAATATAATAAGAGTTGGAGTGTCATATAAATTAAGTAGATTAAACTTTAGCACAAACCAATTAGTATTGTATAAGATAGGCTTCAACCCCATTCACACACCCACATATGCGTGTGCGAGCCAACACTATTTAGACCCATGAATTTCTACATGGTATCAAAGCAGGATGGTCAAGGGCTCGTGTTTGAAGACCTAATTAGGCTAGCAATATAATTTAAACTTATTTATAAACCTAGTGCCTCCAAGGATAGGCCTAGGCATGTTTGTACGAACCTCTAAGAATAGGTTTGTGTTTGGCAAGTGACAGCTGATCTAGGCCCAGTTTCATTTAAAGGGGAGTGGTGAAGTGTATAATCTCATATAAAAAAATAGAATAAAAGTTGGTATGGTATATGTAGGGGTGCACACAGATTGGACCTAATCCAATTAGGGTCAATCCATAATCCAATCTAATTCTTGCGGATTGAGAAAACGCAATCCAGTCCAGTCTATTTATTTATCTAATCTAACTTGATCTGATTTACTAAAAATTGACTGGACTAAATTGAGTTATTTGGATTGACAATTATAAAATGAATATATATATTTTTTAAGAGAAATTTAATTATTCATTCATGGCTCAATACAAGACCAAGACCAAACATAGAATCAAGTACATTGATTCGCTAATCCTATTTATTCAAACAAATTGCCATTAATTTAGTTGTAAATGTGAAATTGAAATAGTTTAACAATCAGTGACTACTCTCTACAATGTTGAAACTTATGACAATACATAAAACTGCTAGAACCACAAAACGAATAACAAAACTTCCCGACTAAGATAAGAAATCATAAAACTTCCCAACAAGGAGAAGACAAATCAAAGACTTCCAAATAGGGAAGAAAACTAACTATAAAATAAAATTAAAGACAAGACCAATCCAGCGCCGCTCAAATCTACATAACACCATTGATAACAATGCACTGCAATAAAGACAAGATCTATTGGTTATTGTATGAACTAAATGCAAATGCGATTTGATTGGAACAACCGTCGATCAAAGAATGTAGTTCAAGAACAAAAATTACAAAAGTGAATCAAGAATAAGAATTTTAGGGTTTTAAAGTGATGAGGAAACAAGCTAGAATGGTGCTTTTAAAAAATATTGGTCATTTAGAAAATGAAGAAAAAGTATAAAATGAATATTTATAAAACTATAAAATTAATATTTTAAATTAAAACTTAGGGAATCCCAATGAGCAACAAAGAAAGTTATGATTAATAAGAACAATGATGGATATGACTTTAATTCCAATATATAAGTTTTAACATATTCTACATTTCTTTGAATAGATAACTTTAAAATATATACTTGAATATGGAAAGAATTGACTAAATAAGTCGCAAAAATTTAGATTTTCAAATCTATATGAATAAGTAATAAATAAAGAAACATGTTAAATGCACTCACTTTGGGCACCTACCTAGGTGCGACATTCGATACACCTTAAATATGTATCTCAAGATGTACCGACGATGCGACTTGGTAGGTCCGCCAAATTGAGTGCCCAAAAAGGGCACTCTAATCATTTTTCATAGATGAATTAGTAGTGTAAAAATGTTAATCACATTTAAATATAGTTCAAGATTTTAATAGTATATATGTATATAATGTGATGTATATAAAGGTTAATTGGATCGGATTGCGGATTGAATCCGCGGATTAAGGTATCCAATCGACAATCCAATCCAATTCGTGCGGATTACAATTTTAGCAACTCAATACAATTTAACAAACTCAAATTGTGAACCAACTAGAGCTAAACAGACTGGATCAAACTGGATCCGCAGATTCACGGATTTCCTGAACATCTCTATATAAGTATATGAGTGGAGTAGATTGAATTCTAACAAAAGTCAATTCATTTTGTGCAACATGGGTTCAACCCCATTTATACATCCACATGTGTGTATGTGGCCCGACGCGCTCTCTAGGCCTATAGATTTTTACAATATCCAAGGCTCTCATTAAAAATATTATATTATTATTTTTTGGTAAGAAATCAAGAACTTGGCTCCAACATTAATCGAACTCATGCACCTCTCCCAAAACTTCGCATTACTTTTAAGAAGTAATGCCTCGTCACTAGAGATGCCTCATGAGAGTATAACAATGTACACTATCAAGTATGGATATTTAATAACAAAAAGGAACATAAATATTGAATGCTTTTGTTGGCTTTCTTTTCTAGAGGTGTCTGGTTGCCCACAATGCATATGCATGGGTTCCATTTCATGTAATCTTGGCTACCTATCCTCAAGACAGCTTTGGTCCCAAAGGCTTTCCATGGTCCTTCATCTCTTGTCTTCTTCACTTTCCATCTTGTCTTCCTCCACACCAATTATGTAATGAAAAAGGGTTTCGATCCGTTTGTACCCTATTTTTCATGCGAAGGCATATCCCATCAAGGCCATGTGAGACCCACTCACATCTTTGCAAACTAATTCCTTCCCCCTTTCCGCACGACACATGTCCCACGATATATATATTTATACAAGGAATGCTATATAGGGTTTAGGGTATATATTATATGCTTATGAAATTTGTGGCACCAACCTAATATGAAAGTTTGTTACCAAAAGAAAGAAAGAAAGAACAACTTGAAAAATAATAATAAAATAAAATAAAGAAAGAAAGAAAGAAATGAAATGAAGAAAAATGTATCTTAAGAGTTTGTGCGAATTCGAATATTGGTTTGGGCTTTACAATCACTACATACTACATAGATAGAAGCTATACTAATTAGTGATGATGATATATATATATATATATATATTGGAGCTTGAATTTGATGACGCTACCCAAAGTACCCAAAATAGGGGGTAATTGTTCATTGGGCTCACCGTTTTTGGTGATCGTGGGCTTGGCCCAAATTAGTTCCTCTTGTGGGATTAAGGGGGTTTTAGGTCCTTAAGTTTGGGTGAAAGAATCAATCAGCCCTTAAAAGAGGATGAAGTTTTTTCAACCCTATGAAAAATACGAGTTATCTTACGCGACTATATTATTTTAGAAGAGATTCACACTTATATACTTATTTATAAAGTTACATTTAACAAATATGAGGCTATATTTCAGTCAACAGATCCTCAACAATAGCAATTATAATGTGGCTTTATCTTTGACAAATGCTACTATTAAAAAAGCTAGAGTAACATCTATTTGAGTAACCAAAGGTGGGAGAGGAACGATTTCTCCTATGCACCGACGTCTCATATATTACTTATATAATCATTAATTTCCACCCCTTTCACTCATCTTTTCAGTTTTATCCCCTTACTATTTATCCCACAATTACTTGATTTTCTAAGTTTGCGGTTTGTGAAGTACAAAAAAAAAGTTTATATATATATAGAGATTTTGTCTAAAGGGTGTCACCCTTATTTTTCATGCTAATATACCAAAAGGCATAATAAATACAATCAATGACTTTAATTCTTGAATATGAAAAAATTTAGAGTGATTTACTTTTGTTAACCTTCCAATTATTATCACGATCTTTTTTTTTTATCCAACTATTCTAGATTAAAAAAAAAAAAAAAAAAAAAAAAAAAAAAAACCAATCAACATGGCATGAAATTACCCGATACCATACTACCCAATTTACGTACGGCAGAGACAATGCGATCACCATAATATATCATCGTTTAGAGAGCCCTGCTAACATAAAGCTGCTATCATTCTGAGCTTGAGATTTAACAGCTCAAGCAGCTCGTGACCACCCCTTCACACGTGCACCAACCGCAGCTCTCCCGCACGTGCCACCTACACCCCCTACACTCACTTGACACTACAGTACCCACTCACGTGCCAAACTAACCCAACCACAATTCCCACTTAACCACGGTTAGCTAGCAAATTAGTCCACGCACGCAGTTAATGCTCTTGCGCTCTTCGTACTACGCCTGATGGTTTAAATATCAGTTACTGCTCACAGCTCTCCATTTCTCAAACAACACCAAAAAAAAAGAAAAAGAAAAACCAAAACACATTGAAAATCAAAGCGATTGTGTTTGAGAGATTTTTGAGGATTTAATAAGTATAGTCATCAATGGAGGTTCGATCGGAGAAGATTTTCGTAGATTAGGGTTTGATAAATAAGATTTATTCCAACGTTGTTTGGTCTTTAAATCAGAATCTTCTTTGTGAGTCGTTGTTCTCTTGTGCTTCTCGTCCCGATTCGATTCGAGAACGGGTGGAACAGCAAATCTGGAGAGATTGTTCTCCTTGTTAAATTAATTAATTCCTTGGTTTTGAAAAAAGAGCAATTCTTGAAGTCAAGCAATAGATTCAACGAATGGAAATGATGCTGCTGGAGTCCCAACCAGATTCATGTGATCAAGTTGATGTTCTGAATTCAAGTAAGAGCTCGGTGAGCTGCGATGGAAGTAGTTACTGCAGTCGTCTCTCCTTCGACACGTCAACACTAGCAACAACAACAATGTCTCCGTCACCGGAAAACTCGACATTCACGAAACCGCCACACAGATCCTCATCGGATTCCGCATGGGAAGCGATCCGGTCCGCGGCGGAGCGGCGTCCTACTGGAGTACTCTCCTTCCGCGACTTCAAACTCATTCGCCAGATCGGGAGCGGGGACATAGGAACAGTGTACTTATGCTGCCTCAAAGAACAAGATTCTAACGTAAACAACACATACAACAGTCACTTGTATGCGATGAAAGTAGTGGACAAGCAAGTGTTGGCGGTGAAGAAGAAGATGAACAGAGCAGAGACTGAGAAGAGGATTTTGAAGATGTTGGATCATCCCTTCTTGCCTACTCTGTACACGGATTTCGAGGCTTCCCATTTCTCTTGCGTGGTCATGGAGTTTTGCTCCGCCGGTGATTTACACTCTCTTAGACATAAACAGCCCGGCAAACGCTTCTCCATCTCCTCTGCAAGGTCAGTATGGTCAATGAAAAATTGATGAATAATTTTTTTATTAATAAAATATTGGTTGTTTGTCTATAACTCAGATACTGTTTTTAAAATTATCAAATGTTCAAAAGCCAAGCTGTGCACTTTTTTGTATTTTTTAAGCATTATTTCTGAAACTTTTGGTTTTTGTCCATCAGAGACAGAACACATTCTTTCAGAGCTGTTCGTCATTAATGGAGATGGAAATTCATCTGTTTGGTTTCATTTTTTTTTTTTTAATAAAATGAATAGTTGTAAAACTAATAATTTTATTTGATGAGTGATCACTTTCGAATTTCCCTTTTCATATCTGGACTTCTCATGATATTTTCTCTGCCCCCGCCGAAAATTTCCATTATTTTGCATTTAATTAATTTGGTGTCTGGAATTGGTTAATTTTATTTATTATTTTTGTTTTGAAAACATTTGTTTATTTATTTATTTATTTATTTATTCGTTTGTTTTTGTTGCGTAGGTTTTATGCGGCGGAGGTTCTGGTGGCGTTGGAGTACCTCCACATGTTGGGAATAGTATACCGAGATCTGAAACCGGAGAACATCTTGGTGAGATCGGACGGTCACATCATGTTGTCTGACTTTGACCTCTCTTTATGCTCTGATGCAATCCCAACCGTTCATTCTCCCGACTCATCACCCGAGATTCTCACCACCGCAACAGCCACCCCATCTACGACGCGCTGCCGCAAGCTGAAACCCTCCGCTGCCGCCCTCACCTGTCTCTGCAAGCGGTTCTTCCGGTCCCGGAAAGTTCGGTCGACGGAGGCGGAGCTCAGGCAGTTCGTGGCGGAGCCGGTGACGGCGAGATCCTGCTCGTTCGTCGGCACCCACGAGTACGTCGCACCGGAGGTCGCCGCCGGGAAGTCTCACGGCAACGCCGTCGACTGGTGGGCCCTCGGGATCTTCATCTACGAGCTAATCTACGGCTACACACCCTTCTCCGGCAAGACCAACGAGGCCACTCTCCAGAATATTCTGAAAAAACCCTTAATTTTCCCGGCGCCGGCGAGTGGTGGGTCGGAAATTTATGCCCGGAGTCTCATCTCCGGGCTGTTGGCGAAGGACCCGGAGAGCAGATTGGGAGCCAAAAGAGGCGCCGCCGATGTGAAGACTCATCCTTTTTTTAAGGGATTGAATTTCGCTCTTATTAGATCGGCGCCGCCGCCGGGGCTCCCGAGTCTTCGGAGAGTGAGGACGGCGACGCTCTACTCCGGAACTAGTAAAAAGAAGAATGCGTGTATGGGGTTTGAGTACTTCTGATGCTGCCACCTGTCCTTTCGTTTTGATGATGGAATGATGATGGCGGTGGTGATTATTAGGGTATGATTAGGGACCTTAGGGTGGTAGCACATAATTAACGTTACTTTTTCTTTTCTTTTTTCGGATTTTGTTGTTGAACAATACTAGTATGTATAACCTAAAGAAAATAGTAAATTTTTTCAATTTTCGATGATTGTCGACCATTCAAGATTTTGCTAACTCTTTGGGGAAAAAAAAATACTAACTTTACGTTTCCAAAAAATTAAAAATTAAAAAATTCTTGACTCTAAAGGGTTTTATACTAACAAAAAATTTGTTTCGACTCTTTGAGTCCGGACTCAAAGATTTTTTGTTTAAGAATTTAAAATATCTATTTAAGTAAAAGACTTAATTATCCTCTATCCCAAACATCAATAATAAATTTAAATTAAGGGTTTTTATGTCTTTTTGATTGTTTGAGTCCGGACTTTTTGAGTCCATCTAGCACTACCCACTTATACTAATTATATTTAGGATACATAATTAAATAAAGACTCAATTACCTTTTCCCTTCAAACCAATATGCATGGACGCATTCCTCTGTTCCACCCCCGCCGTCATTTTACACCACCACCAGTGACCATTTCTCTTTTTGGCATGGAGAACCCCCGTCCTCCCCTTGATGGCTGGTGATCTCTTTCTCTCTCTGTGCATAGGCTTTGGCTTTTGATGCCCAAATCAATACCACTTCAACAATCTCTCACTTGATCAAGTATGAGTTTCAACTTGACTTTGTCAAATCTTTTCTAATAGACTTTGTTGTTCGATTTCTTCTCTATTTTATTGAGCTATTTGCTTTGTTGAAACTCATACTTGATTATGTGAGAGAGATTGGCTTTTTTGGATTAATTACGATAGTGGTGGATGATGACAGCGACGTTGTCGGTGGCCAATGGTCATAGCAACGATGGCATCAATGGTGTTCGCGGCGGTAGCGATGGCTGCAGTAAGTGGTGGATGGTGGATTGAAGAAGAAGTTTATAGATTTGTATGAAGGGCATGTAAGTATTTGTGGTTGTTTTAGTCAGGACTCATTAAGTTTGTCTAGCAATATGAATTTTTTCTTCTTTAAGTTGGTGGGAGATTTGGGGGGATTAACTAAGAGTTAACTCTTAATAATTTTTCTTCTTCAAGTTGGTGGTTGTATAAAGGGTAGTTAAGCATTTGTGGTCACCCCTAATACACTCTACTACAACAACCCCTTAGTTAATGAAAGGTATTTAAGTATTTACAATTGCTAACTTTACAATTACAACGGGGGGTGGTGCCACTACAAGAAAAATGAGAAATAGCATTAAAAAATTGTAACAGACAGAATCTGCTGCTAAACAACAATTCAGTGACAGATTTGTAACAAAAATTGTGACAAATAGTATATTGTTACTGACCTATCGCTGATTTTTCCCGCCATAAATTTTTCGCCAAAGCTGTGACAGATCTGCGACAGAAACATGTCTGTCGCAATCAACGACAGACTTGATATGTCGCTACCCAAAAAAGGGTAAATATCAGCAACCCATCCTCCTCGACCCCTCTCTCTGCAAATCGAGATTTTGGTCTCCGTCTCCGCCGAACTATCCCCGTCACCGCACAAGCCTCGCCACCACCGTCGCCGTCGTCGTCCACTGTCATCGTCGACGTCGATCGGGACTCGCCGGCTCTGTCCTTCCTCTGCAATGCACGCCGACGACACTCGAGTCGCGCGTCGCCCCTGCTCGAGATTGTTGTCCAGCGCCGCTGCCGCTGCCGCTGCGGGGTCTTCTCCTCCGGCGCCGCTGTTGTCCCCTCTTTTCCGTCGCCGCGGGTTCCGTCTAATCTCACCGCTGCCCCCACATTTCTGGCGCCGCTGGCCACCAACACGGCTCCGCGGCCCCGTATTCCATCGACTCCGCGACCCCCTGTTCCGCCGACGCTGCTCGCCTCCGCGATCCTCCGCCGTCGCTGCTCGCCTCCGCGATCCTCCGCCGTCGCTGCTCGCCTCCGCGATCCTCCGCCGCCGCTGCTCGGGCCTTGCTCCTCCGCATCTGCTCGGCCCCGCTCCTCCGTCGCCGTTGCTCGCCCCGGCTCCTCCTCGACTGAGTTTCGGGTCTCCTCTACGACGACTCCGCGACTCGCACACTGACACGGCCGTCGGCCGAGCTTCACCCCGGTAGACAAGCATGAAGGCATAACATACTCGTGGATTGCCTCGCGACTAGGCGATGAACCTTCGAATCACAGTCCTGGTTTACGTTTTCTCAAACTTCAATTTTGGAATTTTTGTTGAATTTTGTTTTCATTACTACTGAAATGAGGAAATCTAAGTTTTCCCTTTTATATATCAATGAAATCGTAAGTGTGTTATGCTTAGACTTCAAAAATAGCGAAAACCTGCTAAACAGCAACAAACCAACAACGCAACAATGTGTTGCTAAATAGCAATAAATCAACAACTTAACCATCTGTTGCTAAACAGCTACAAATCAACAACTCAACCATATGTTGCTAAACAACAACAAATCAACGTCAGAACAATCTGTCGCTAAACAACAACAAATCAACAACTGAACAATCTGTCGTTAAACAACAACAAATCAACAAGTAGAACGAATTGAATTTGCATTTAGGTAGTTTAAATTTTCACTTAGCTTGTCATATGACAATCATCATATACTATTGTTAAATTTAGTTCATATATAGTATGTTCATTGAATAATAATACAATAAATTAGTAAATCTGTACATTGTTTAAATTATTGCTTGGCAGTGCATTTCCAACTAAAAATGATATCTTATTGAGTTATAACTTATATATTCTTATAATGTTTACTAATTGTGATTGTTGTTTAGTTGGTACGTATTTATATTTGAAATCTCAATGTAGTGTCTATATCTGTTGAATTGAAGAATAATTAGATTTATTTGTAAAATAAAGAAAAGTATATTAATTTATGTACTTCATTAGTAAGAATTGATAAGAAATGTCGAGAGTATACAAAGATTTTGAAAAAATAACTTGGGCAATTCATGATGGTGGGGAAAAAAATTATATAATGTTTGTACATAGCATGTTTGTAGGGAAAACACACCTGAAGAAACTTAATCGTATTTCCCTTTTAAACTTTTAAATTAGATATTGTTTATTAATTGTGATTGTCATTTACTTGATACTTACTATAGGTACATATCTATATTAGAAATCTCAAGATTATATATAATCCAATTTAATGAATATTAATTTGGATTATTTTCTAAAAATATAGTAAATTTTTAGGATTTATATTCTTTTTTTTAAGAGTTGATAAGATTTTTCCAATTATCGGCTGAAAAAACTTAGGATCGAGATGTCTACTAATCGAGAATGGATGTATAGTCATGTTGAAAATGGCTTTACTCGACGAGAGTTCATAAACGGCGTGAACGAGTTCATCACATACGCGAAGATGCGCTGCAGGACATTCGCCAGTGAGGGAAAAATCCGGTGTCCATGCAACCATACGAAGTGTCGTAATCATTCATACTACGATGTTAACACCGTAGAACTTCATATTCTTCGTCGGGGCTTTGTTTCAGGATATCAATGTTGGTCGGAACACGGGGAAGAAGATTATATGTATACTCAAAAGTACCTGACAAACCTAGCAATACGATGAGAAATGATGACCACAAAGGGACACAAACGGCTAATTATTGTACATCGTATCATGAGATGGTGCACGACTTGGCTAGTCCGAGTTTCAATTGGTGTCATGCAGAACAACGGCCAAATCCTGGAACGAAAATTTTGTATGATATGTTAGATGCAGCAAGTCAACCACTATGGCAAGGGTGCGAGAACATGACGAAATTGTCGGCAGTAGCGAAAATCCTAAAAATTAAGTCAAAACATCATATTTCTGAAAAGGTGTTCGATTAAATTCTTCAATTTTGTAAAGATGCATTGCCGAGTAACAATTGTTTAGTCGATAGCTATTGCGACACGAAACGACTAATGCAAGAGATGAGGCTACCATTCCAGCAAATTGATTGTTGCAAGTCCATGTGCATGATTTACTGGGGTGAGGGTTCATAGTTGACGACGTGTAAGTTTTGCGGTGAATCAAGGTATGAACAAACTAGAAGTGAAGGACGGAGTAGCTTGCCGCGGGCTCGAAAAAAAATGTATTACTTCCCCCTAGCACCTCGATTGCAGTGTTTATTCGCGTCTGAAGTGACTGCGAGGAACATGCGTTGGCATGAGGAACACGTTTCAGATGGCATCGTTATGCAACATTGTTCTGATTCTATTGCATGGAAACATTTCAATTATGTGAACATCGAATTCAACACTGAAATTCGTAATGTTCGTTTAGGTTTATGTACGGATGGTTTCCAACCATTTGGCCAATTCGGAAAACAATACTCATCGTGGCCTGTAATTCTCACTCCTTACAACCTACCCCCCTCGCTGTGCATGAAAAAGGAGTTTATGTTCTTAACGATCATCGTACCGGGCCTGACTAATCCTTCAAATCAGATTGACCTATTCCTACAACCTTTGATAAAAAAGTTGTAAGATTTATGGCATGATGGGGTACTTACCTACGACATTTCCACCAAGACCAACTTCCAACTCTGAGTTGTACTAATGTGGAGTGTTAGCGACTATCCTGCTTATGGTATGTTGTCTGGCTGGAGAACACATGAAAATAGAGCTTGTCCTTATCGTATGGATGACACGGATGCATTCCAATTAAAACATGGTGGAAAAACTTCTTGGTTTGATTACCATCGTCGGTTCCTACTACGTGGCTCCATTTTAAGAAGTGATAAGAACAGCTTCAGACACGATACAACTTGTCGAAATGGACAACCGAAATTAAAATCCGGGGAACAAATTCTAGCTGAAATCGAAAAGGATAAAGTGTGGATAACAATTAGCGAGTTAAGTTTATTATTCCGAGACTTGACTGCTTGGAACCTTAATATGGCACGAATTGAGCTGTTGCCTTCTAATATTCCCAAAATATTATGCAAGTTGGAGCAAATATTCCCACCGAGTTTTTTTGACTCAATGGAGTATCGTCCCGTACACTTAGCATACGAGGCCCATATCGCCGGACTAATACAGTTCCAGTGGATGTATCCATTTGAAAGGTACATTTTGTAATCAATATACATTTATTGTATGAAATAACTAATATCTTAGGTTATATTGGTTATTGCTACCTAATTTGACGAACATAACGTCCCAATGTTTCCTCTCATCATATAGGTATCTCAAGCATTTGAAGAACAATGTTAGAAACAAGGCGAAAGTTGAAGGGTCGATATGTACTGCTTACTTAGTTGAGGAATCAACTTCTTTTTGTTCCTTCTACTTCGAGGATCATATCAATACTGCGCACGAAAGAATCCAACGAAATGATGCTGGTGGAGTAGGTCCGAGTGTTGCTAATAATAGTGAATTCTCGATTTTCATTCATCCGGGACGACCATTGGGCAAAGCAAGGAAATGATACCTCACGTCAGAGGAGTATGTTGCAGCTCATCAATATGTGTCTTTAAATTGCCCAGAAGTAGTCTCGTTCATAAGGTATTACAATTCAGGTTGATTTTTGCTCTGACATTTTTTCTATGCGGTGTCTAATCTCATATCATTTTTGGTAGCATTTTCAAGTCAATCGTTCGTTTGCAAGAACCAAACATCACCGATCAAGCTATTGAGATCAAACTTAAGCAACAATTTGCAGCCTGGTTCTTGCAATATGTACGTAATAGTTTATATACGCCAACTTCTTATCAGTTTAAAAGTAGAATGTCTCATTACGTTTCTTGGTTTGATTTTAATATCATGACTTTACATCTCTTAGGCTGAACAAACCGATGTGTCAGATGCAATTCGTCAAATTTCTCAATGACCAATGCGTTCATGTACGAGTTATCCTGCATACCTCGTTAATGGATATAAGTTTGACACACTTTCATACGGTACGAACAAAACAATACAAAACAGTGGTGTATGTGTCAAAGGTGGGAACGATACTGATTATTACGGTGTACTCCGAGACGTAATTCGAATTGATTACCATGATGGGTCGCTTCGAACAATGTTATTTAAATGTGATTGGTTTGATCCTACTCAAAATGGTACATTACTTCTTCGTAAATTGGGTTTGGTATAAGTTCTTAAAAATCGTCGGTTCAATAAGTACGAGCCTTTCAATGCAAGCACATCAAGTATACTATCTTCCTTACCCTGGCACGGAAGAAGGGAACGATTGGTTAGCTATATGCAAGCTTCAACCAAAGTTTGTTGATGGAACCAATGTCATTAGTTCAGAAATGGCCATCTCGGACAATGCTTTTCAAGCAGATCAAAATGAGAATATGGACATCGTGGAAGTAGATGTAGATCCATTAGCGTCGGTTGCCGTTGATCCGACAAGTGAAGTTGTGTATGAAAACGATGAATTTAAGATGAATAGAGATGATGAGGAAGATGATGAGTTCACATCGTCATCACACATTGGTAGTGAACATGAGTTTGAGTGATTTGTGTGAGTTTTTAGTGCAATCTATCAATTTGCTAGAAACATGATGTTTACGTTATATGAAATATATATCTATAAATGTTATTTGTATGACTCAACTGAATTATTTGTTTATGCAATAGATATAGATACCATTATATATGGCGAGAGGTAGGGAACGTGGTAATCCAGAGGATGAGGACATGGAGGACATCAATAGACATCCAGAGGAGACTAGCACCACTGGACGAGGATCTTTGTCGCACCATGCTACACATGCCCCTTTCGGATGGTCGGTACTCATTACATTATACCCACGGATGGTCACATGTAACTCGTTCATACCCAACTTATGCTCCCAGACCGTCGTCATCATATTATACCTCCTCATCGCCTCCCGGTCACCCATATCCATATCAGCATGGCACACCATCTCCTCCAGTTCATGCACTCCCTAGCACGGCAAGGTATCATTCCTCATCGTCACACCATTCCACACCATCACCTCCAGCAGATGGACACCCACATGACCATGGTATCAGGCCGTCTTCGTCACATCACGCCACACCATCACTTTCACATCGTCCCGATCATTCTCCTGGAGTTGGCGACGGGCACACTTCTACATCTCGTAGACCACCAGCACCACATCGTCATTCATCCGCGAGGTCATCCAGTAACAGGTTGCGCTCATCGATACCACATGCGATTAGGAGATCCCTGACTTTTTCAGACCTCCGACAGCCCCTACGGAAGGCAAAAACGCTCTTATTTTTCTCATTGTTGAGCATGGCTTGTATGTTACTCTCCATAATATATACTGCTAATTTAGAAAAATATTATTTTACTAGACTAACTTAAATGTCAAAATGGTAGGTTACACCATTCGTCCGTGGCGGCAGGGAAGATGAGTTTAGTTTTTAAGAACAGATATTAGAAAGAAGGATGGGAATAGGAATATGTTCCACAATCCCAATGAGATATATATTGGCTTAGGTGGAAGGTCAGTAACTTCACATCAACCATTGAAGTGAATTTATTGAAACTAGTATCTGATTATAGAAATGAGGATGTGTCCATTATTTGTTCATCTGTAGGTGTTCTTCATTTGGGACTTGCAAATGTCATTTGCGATATATAATACGTGGTATTGGAAAGCAGCCATACGGTACACGGGCAATATATATCTCATCGCGAAGAAATGAATAGCACCTATTTACTTGACATATGAGGTGTTTGAGCATTACAAGCAAATGCGAGCAATAGATGAAGCATTCAATAAGAAGTCCAAGCAGATGAGCACGAATAGAAAGTCCGAGGTGGGAGGGCCAGGCACATGTATTTCGTTGCATATAGCTGGAAGTATATCCGCTAGATAGCATGGTGATATGTATACATACATAAATAGTTTCGTAAGTAGATGAACGGAAATAAAAACTATTAATCATGTAACTCGCTTGTAGGAGAAAAAGCTTCAACGTGTCCCACACGGAAGGAGATGTTTCGACACCTCCACACTCATTGCCATGACGGCCAAACTTTCGTAGATCAAAGATCCGCGAAGATTGATGTAAGTAATAAGAATTGCATATATATATATATATATATATAACTAGTTCGAGACAACACATGTAGCCCATCAATTTAAAATAAACCAGTAGAGTTAATTATTAGTTTATTAATTTACTACAGGCTGAACTCACTCGGAGATTGGAGGAGATGTCCACCAAGACCCCCAACACATCGATTGATGAGGATGTCGTTTATCTTGAGGTGGTGCCAGAGGTCAAGGGACGTGTTTACGGATTAGGGTCACAAGGTTATCATCGCAGCATATCTTTAGGGGAAGCAAGCTCATCTCGGGGACCAGCGTATGGACCTCATGAGTTGGAAGAGCTCCAGCGTGACCACCAAATGTTGCAAGAAACATTGCTGAAGGAGCGAATGGAAAGAAGAGAACAAATGCAGAGAGACAAGATGGAACGCCAAAAAGAAAATCGAGAGATGTAGGATCGGTTAGCACGTATGGAGGCATTGTTGATGCAACACCTTGGGATTAGGCCCCACGTGCCTCCGACAGCGCGGACTCTACCATCACCAGGAACAGAGCGTTTTGGTCCTCAGAGTGACGACCAGCCTAGTCATTTGACGACAAAGATATCACCTTCTCAGACTGCGCACCTGGATGACCACTAGCCTGTTGGGTTTTAGGGTTCATGCGCAGCGGAGATTACAAAACAATTTTGACAAAAACCCCAACAGGATCCGAATCTAATTCCATTAAAAACGTTTAAACCATGAAAAACTTAATCATACCTCAGTCGCAATATACCTTTTTGAAGGTTGATCAATCTCTAAGGTGTTGCCAACGACGAACGCGCTCTACCAGTAGTCCACACATGAACGGCGGCCGAGATTCGAAGTGCTAGCTTCGAGAGAATACCAAACCTTTTGTTTATCTCAAAAACGATCCAGAGCATACCAAAAAACCCTAAGTCGTTTCTAAAATGAAAATAGAATTTCGGCCTTTTAATCTTTCGTACGTGTATTCTAACTTAAAGTGTCTATTTATACAACCCTTGTATATAAATGGTTAAGTAAATTACACATATACCCCTACTTAAAGAAGTATAAGTGTAATACACCACAAGGACGTTTCTGTCATGAATTTTATCATATAAAATTCATTTTTCTGAACCATCTTAAAATCTCGCAAAACCATTCTTAGTGTGCGACCCAATAGGCTCATAGAACGTTGGCAGTGTACCAAAACACATTTTGGTATACAAGTCATAAGCGGCCTCTAGCAAGACATTATGACTACCCAAGTTTTACGAATATCAAATCGATACAACCTAATCAATAGTGTATATAACATCTTTTTGTCACACGATATCCTTTTGATCAAACATAAGGCATGGAATTGTCATCTAACATGTTTAATCGTACTAGTCTCGATCTCTACGTAGACTGAAAACATCCAAGTGACATTGATCAATATCAATTCACTTAGACTAGGCCTTTTAATAGTCTAACACATCGAGGGATCCACTAGATATCTCTCTTTATATGAGAGGGACAAATTCTATCTCGATTACACAACTTCATCACATTGCTCACATAGTAACCAATCACAACCTTTATAATCGTCCGGTTAAAGACAACGTTTGATAGTGTCAAATCACTATGTTCCTAACGTTGAATTCTCTGGTAATCTCAAGTCAGAGGACTGAAAAATATACCTATCATGAGAAACAACTATGACTTAATCCATGTGATGTTCTCATAACGGGTCGGTCCAGTACTTTGTTCCCTAACAAGTACTCGTGATCTAGATTCGTATCTCTATATGTATACTCATCATATGATCATCAATCAAGACTCACACTAGTCTTAATTCATTATAGTTCTCAGTATAATGAACGACTAGGGACATTTAGGATATTTCTGTAAATACCCATGGATCTTATTATAATGTAAACATGCAAATTAATTATAATAAATAGCAAATGAAATCCTCTATTTTATTAACTAAAAGTATTCATAAAGACGATTAATGGATTGACCTAGGGCACATGCCCCGACACAGCCTGGACATTGGACCGATCCACATAGAAGGATGCCTGATGATCAACATCATCGTTTGGATGATCATGATGAGTTCATGTCGCAACTTATGTCGCCTTCGCGACCACCGCCACGGCAATAGTGATTGGATATCCTTTTTTTTCCTGGTAAACTGTTAATTACGAGTAATGTATATCTTCGCATTTTCCCTTCCACTGTGGTCGATGTGATTCTTCATTTGCAGGTATGTGCACCGGTGGCATTTTATATGAGTGTTGCATAGGAAGGTATCTCCAGCGCCAAAGGCAATGATTAGGACACACGAAGTCCTCTATGCCCATGGAGTTTTTGATGAGGATGCCAAACTTACATCACCAATTGGGTTTCAAGTTTCAGAGATTCCTTTGGTATGCAGCCTTCCGCCATCTATTTTATTTACAAATCTCCATTGAACTCAGTCTTATCTTGATCTTAAGCATTTTACCATGTATACTGCAGTGTTTATTATGAACTTTTGAACATTAGGATAGTTGCAATGAGTGGTAGAATGGTCTTATAACATGTGTTACAATACATTCTTTTGTCATACTTTGGTATTTAAATTTCTTTAATATAATATTTAATACCAGTTTCTTCAGCATTTTCCATTTGTCATTTCATGAAGAAACTTGTTTTTTGAACTTGTTCTTTGTTGTGTTTGAAGGGAACATACATTTTTTTCTCTTTGTTGCTATTGGACAATATGATCGAATATGTATTCTATACCCTCCAATAGTTTACCCTTATATAAAAATGTCCATTTCCTTAGTTTATTGTTGAAGTCAAGATTACTTGTGTACATTGTTCATTGATAAAACACGCAATTTCTCCTTAAGTGAATGAAACTTGCCTACATTTTGAATTTTTGAACCATTTATTGATGCACTAGTTGAAGCTGGTAACTTATTTTATGAGTAGTCTTGTCCCCCTCTAATCCTTCTATGCAACAAATTGTTCATCTTATTAAAACACTTGAATATTTATATTCGCAATTTTATGTCATTTGTGTGTCCTTTCTTAAGTTGCTTAAAACGTGTAAGTTTTGTAAGAAGATTCTCCAAGTGTAGAATGATTTTTTTTTCTTGATAGCAGGACTTCTTGTTCTACTTATTACTGCATTTTGTGATATATGCTTAATAATTAAAGATTGGGTAACATCCAATATAACGGTTCTCGTTAGGGGCAATGGTTTGTTTTCGAATCTTCTCTAGTTATTTTATTAATGAGCCTTAATTAGGCAGCATGGGACATGCATGAAGTTCTTGGGATTTTTGGAATAATCATCACTTCATTTATATGTACCTCAAAGCAGTTATATTGACATTAATTTCTAAGCTTTTTGTAGCAAAAAGCTTACACGTGTTCCTATAACCTTTGGTACTATTAAAATGTATGGGTTTATTATTTGTAATGGTTTCTAAGTTCATGGCCTATTGAAACTTGGGGTTGATATATGAAATCGTTGTATTGATGATAATATTTTTATGTGGGGTCTTAGTTTATGTTCTATGTTATTTTTTCCATGTTTTTCTTAAGGAAAATTCTTTTTCCATGTTAAATAACGTTTGTTTGTTTAATCAATTCAATTTTGTTTGTCAGTTGGTCGCTTTTAATTCTTAAGTCAAATGACTTCATAGAACTCTTTTATTTTAGAAAGTTTTTTAATTCAAAGAGTTGGATCTCCTATTTATAAAGTTGATTGATTTCATTGATGTCTTTGTATTTAAATTTTAGAGTTTACATTTGCGAGTGAATGAAATACATATATTGTGACTTGTTAGTCAAGTCTAGTACATATATAGATAATTAGAGCAGTAAATTAAGAATCAATTTTATATATTTAGGACCAATGATACAAAAAAATGGTCACAATGAGAATGACATTACAAATATTTTGGTTGGAATACATGCATTATGACTTGTTATTTTCATTTGTGTTGGAATATTTTGGTTGTATGTTGAATATTGTTCAAGTTATTCTTTTTAATTTTCAGGATTTGGATGGGAAACGCTCCTTACCTAAAGAATTTGTATGGTGCCTATCTTGTATCGGTGAAACAATGTTATAGAGTGTGGGATTGACATTGTATATATATATATATAAATTAATTTGTGTAGTCATCTTAATTTGTATAGTATTTTGTATTTTGTTGAATAATGTTCATTTAGTACTATATAATATACTACTAGTTAATTATGAAATGTTAATCTCATCCTTTTGTAGACATTGTTGTCAAGTTTTGATAATATAAAAACATTTTTCCAATTTTCATATTATTCTCAGCAGGAACAAATTTATTGTTGCAGATTTTACTGTAGGTTTTTATTTTACTATTTATTATGTACTGTTTTTTTTTTCAAAATTACCATTCCAAATTCAGCGATGGATTAGCGACAGACTGCTTTTTTGCTGACTGTGCAAATCAGCGACATACTTTATCTGTCGCTAAATAGCAACACATCAGCGACAACACGTGGCTGTGTTGACTGGGCAAATCAGCGACAAGCCAAGTCTATCATTGAACAAAGAACAGATCAATGACAGCATGGTTTGTCTTTGATGGATTGCAAATAGCAACAGACTTGTTTCTGTTGCTGTTTAGCGACAAATGTTTGTCACGAATCTATCTCTGAACAGCAACAAAACACCAAATATGTTGCTGAGTTCAATCAGCAACAAATAGTTTAGCAACAGCTACTATCTATCGCTGATCTGTTGTAGGGTCCTTTAGCAACAAACCCGTACCAATTCAGTATCAAATTAGTTTGTTGTTATTTAATATTTTTTTTGAAGTGGGCGCGTTTTGTTTTCGTCATGTGGGTGGCATCAATTTTGAGGGATTTGGCTTTTTTGGATTGATTACGGCGGTGGTGGATGATAACGGCGACGTTGTCGTTGGCCAATGGTCACAGCGATGATGGCAGCAACGATGTTCACGGTGGTAGCGGTGGCTGTCATAAGTGGTGGATGGTGGATTGAAGAAGAAGGCTATAGATTTGTATGAAGGGTATTTAAGTATTTTGTGGTTGTTTGAGTTCGGACTCATTGAGTCTATCTTGCAATATCAATTTTTCTTCTTTAAGTTGGTGGAAGATTTGGGGGGATTATCCACGAGTCTAACTCTTATTAATTTTTCTTCTTCAAGTTGGTGGTTGTATGAAGGGAAGTATTTGTGGTCACCCCTAATACACTCTACTACAACAACAACCCTATAGTTAATATAGGGTATTTAAGTATTTATAATTGATAACTTTACAATTACAATGGTTGGTGAATTATTTAGTTCGGTATCATTATTATTATATTATGGATACTATTATTGTTTGGTTTTGTTTTTTAGGTAGGACGCTCAAGTTGTTATTTAGAACTATGTAGATAACAGAGGTCGCAATATGAGTTTTTATTTTCTTTATCCCTTTCATCCAATAGCTTTTTTTTTTTTGCTCTAAACAGATGCCAATATATATGTATAATAAATTATTAAAAATATTAATTAGTAAATTCTAAATATTTTAAGAAATATTTTATCTGCCATGCAAAACTGAACAATATTTTTAACAAAACTTTTAAGACTTTTGAGTTTTCCATGCAAAACAAACAACAAAACACTTTCTCTTCACAATTTGAACACTAAACAAAAGGAAACAAGGGGTATGCTTAGTCTCCACTCACATGCTCTTCATTTTGTGAGGTTTTCTGGTTGACATGCAAGGAAGGTTGGATGTAAGTGTTAAAAGGTGTTGTGGGAACAAGGGAGAGAGAAAGCTTGCTAGAATAAGGGTGCATGACAAACAAATTTGCCTTATTTTTCTTCTACTTGGTTCTTCCAGATCTCTTTGATGACTGACTTTTTCTTGGATCTACTGAGAGTTTCATTTAGTTCTAAGGGCCTCATGGTTTAGGGTGTGTTTCAAACATCTTGAAGGTGGAAAATTTAGAGGGTTTAGGGTTTTCGTGGTGTATCAGGGTTATTGTAGTAGAGTGTATGGTTATGTTACTCGGTGTTCCTACGATTTTGTTTTCATCAATGGCTGCTTATTGGTTCATTTGTGTCCCAGTAATGCATGGTATAACCTAGGTTTGTAGCCTTAGTGGTTAGTTGTATTGTAATGAATGGTGTCATTAACTAAGTAATTAGTCTTAATTCGAATAAAAAATAATATGAGTTAAACTCTTGGTTAATACCAACCTATTTTATTAGCGTGCGAGTGTGTTGGCATGATGTTGTGGCGTTTTTGTGAATTGAATTAGTTAAATTGATCTATTAAACTCTAAAGTTTGAAAACAATAACTTGTTGGGGCATGTGCCCTAGGTCAATCTTATGAACATTGTTTATGTTATTATTTTAGTTAATAAAATAGAGGATTTCATTTGTTGTTCATATAATTTGGTTTGCATGTTTATGTTATAATAGGATATATGGATGTTTACTGAAACATCGTTAATGTTCATAGTCAGTCATTATACTGGGAACTATAATGGATAGATTTGCAATGAAAATGCCACATGAATTAGGTAATAGGTGTTACTCATGATATGTATATCATTTAGTCCACTAACTTGACATTCCCAGAGACTTCAACATTATGATCATAATGATTTGACACAACCAAATATTGTCTTTAACTGGACAATTATAAAGGTTGTGATTATTTACTATGTGAATAATGTGTGAAGGTGTGTAATCGAGATAGAATTTACCCTCTCGTTCAGAAAGAGAAATCGGTGGATTCTTTAATATCTTGGACTAAAAATGATCAAATCCAAGTGAATTGATATGATCGATGTCATTTAGATGTTTTCAGTCTATCTAGAGATCAAGACTAGTGCGATTTAACATTAAGGGTGAACTTTTTTGTGACTTATGCTTAATCAAAGGATATCGTATGACAAAATGATATGATATACACTATTAATTCGGATGTATCAATTTTGATCTTCATGCAACTTGGGTAGTCATAATGCCTTGCTAGAGACCATTTATGACTTGTGTACCAAAATGATTTTGATTCACTACCAACATTGCATTAACCAATTAAGTCACACACAAAGAATGGTTTTGCGAGGTTTTAAATTACTAAGGACAGTGAATTCTATATGATAAATTTTGTAATATAAAAGTTCTTATAATGTGTCATATTAATACCACTTTAAGTAGGATTATAATGGTGATTTACTTATCAAGCTTTTTACAAGAGTTGTATAAGTAGGTCTGTTAATGAACTCACGTTACGGGAGAAATTAAGGTTGGAATCTAATTTTCGTTTTCAAAAACCAGGTAGAATTCTAAGATGTTCTAGAGTTTTAGGGAGAATGGAAAATTATTTTCATGTTCTCTTTCAGGCTAGCACTAGAATTCTCAACCATCGTTCATGTATGGGTTTCTGATAGAGGACGCTCATCTCTGGTAGCATATTAAAGTATAGGGGTGCACGCAGATTTGATCCAATCCAATTAGGGTCAATCCACAATCCAATCCAAATATTGCAGATTGAAAAATTACAGTCTGGTCCATACCAAATGATTTATCAATCAAATTTTCATAATGCGGGACATGACTGGATCAAGTTTCGCAAATCAACGTTTTTTCTATCGAAATATTCATGAAATTAAACTTAATCAAATGAACCACAAAAGTTTGTACCACAAATACATCTCATAAATGAGAAATTTATAGCATACATCTCACAAATCTATACCATATTTCCAATAAATCAAACCACATTATAAGACTCTAAAAGAGAACAACAATATTGATAAAAAAGGATGAGAAGAAATTAAACACGAGGATCAACACATATATGATAGATTGATTCGTAACTAAATAAAATATCATTTTTTGATGCGATTGATGTCATTGATTGTGACTATTGAATGGATTTGGAAAAACAATTTGAGCCCTATAAAGTGTGCTAAGATGAGAGGACGGAGAAAGGTCAATAGACTCTAAGATAAGGTGGAGGAGTGGTCCCACATAAGAGATGGAGGGAGGGGAATGTCGGCTGTTAGGGTTAAGTAAATCAGGATTTTAATTTAGAGTTGATTGTTGTGTTTGATGTTTTTCAAGATACTAAGTACATATAATCACATATATATATATGTTTATGTTATTAACGAATTTGATCGAACTGGATCCGCAATTTTTTATTGTAAGATCCATAATCTGGTCCAATCCATGAGGATTAGTGATTTTTCGATCCAATCCAGTCCAAGGGGTCAAAAAACTGATTTAATTAGCGATAATTGGTTCAAGTTGGATTGGATCTACGGATTATTGCAATCTGTGTGCATCTCTATCTTAAACATCGATCAAAACATATAAGCAAAATAGGGATTGAGGTATAGTTTACTTTTATTAATCATTTCAATGGTTCTCAGATTTGATCATGTTGGGGTTTTAAAATAAAAATTTTAAAATTCCCGCTGCATTTTTAAAACATAAAAAACCCAAGCCCTAATCGAGTTAGAGGTCGCTACAGTTGTATTGCACAAAGACATTGAAGTTTGAAAATTTTCAATTGGTTGTTATAAATATATGGTTATCATCATGTTTTAACCTAGTTTACTGTGTTTGGGGTCGGTCTATCCTTATTGGCAGTATATTGTCAAAATAAAAGTTAAGTTAGTTGGGCGAATATTGTAATGAACATGGAAGCGTAACTTAGCAAGATGTTCGACTGTAAATACAACTTATAGATAGATCACAATGTAAATTCTTGTGAAAATTGCAGTGTCAAAGTCAGAGTCAAAGATGAAGACAGAATTGAAGTCAATGCAAGAATAGAATACAAATTGAATATTGCAACAGAGCAACTGTCAGTATTAGTCTACAATAAGTAAAGAAATCTGATACTGCAAGGAGAGAACTTCAAGATAGATTACAACTATCAATCTGAGAGAAAGGTGCATAAAGGATTGAAGAACTTTATGGAGACGACAAGTTGAGATTCTTGAAAAAATATAAGAATTAGCTGTTGAATATTGGATGATTCCAACGAAATTTACAATTAGAGATCGAGGAGGTTTTCGAGTTGTATTGTATTTAGGACTGAATTCCTAAATATAGTAGATAGACCGAGTCGATAAATACTCAAGGTCACTATGGTGTAGATCATTGTTCATTACTTGAGTTTTCTTAGAACGAGAGATCATTATAGTAGTTGTTTACATTATTAATTTGTTTAATTGATTAGGCCGAGACTATGCCGAGGAAGACATTGAAGTCTTACTGCAATATTAATTCTTGTTTATAATTGATGTGTGTTTGTTAGTTCATAACTGATTTGTTAATCTCCTCAGTTCCTTTGGTTTCCAAAACTTCAACAGTGGTATCAGAGCCTTATAACTTCGTTATTTCTATAAGCGTAGAAGAGTGAGATTCTAGAGAGTTTTATTGCTATGGGATCAATTGACGAGTTGTTACGATAACAAACTGGTGAAGGACGTGAAGGTAGATTGATAACTAGACCACAATTGCTGGAACGAACCAACTATGCCTACTAGAAGGTTCGGAAAGTTCATCTTATCTTGCTATTGATAAAATTACTGGAGAATTGCTGGAAAGAGAATACACAGTCTAATACAACTAGTTACGAATGGTAATGTTGTTCCAAAATGTGCATCTTTATGAATAGACATGAGAAGAAATAGAAGGTTGCCAATCACAATGTAATAATTCCTATTTTTAATGTTGTTGATGCTCAACGCTTCAAACTAATTGCAAATTGCACCACCGCACAGCAAGCATGGGAAGTCCAGAAGATAATCTTTGAAGGTACAGATTATGTCAAAATCTCCAAGTTATAGCAATTAAGTTCTACACTTGATCATCTTGAGATGAAAGAGGATGAATATATTGCCTCTTTTAATGGTCAATTACGAGACATTGCTAATTAAACTTTTCAACTTGGAGAAAAGTATACTGATAAGCAGTTAGTACGATGTGCTTTTCGTGCTCTTCCTTTACGATTTGACTCAATGATTATCATAATCAAAGAGTATCGTGATATTACTAAGATTACTCTCGATGAATTAATGGGTTTTATGTAAACGTATGAGATGAATAAGTTTAAAAAGCATAGTTCTTTTAAGAATGCTTATCGTGTTGAGTCTACTGTTTCTGATGACTCTGTGAGAAATGATTTTGCTATGATGGCAAATAAGTTCTCAAAATCTCTCGAAACCTATTAGAGAAACTCTATTGGAACTAATTACAAGAAGGGTAATGACAACAAAAAGCCTTTTATTGATGATAAGAAGACATATGCTAAGAATAAACTCAATGGCAGTAAATGTCATGAGTGTAGAGGAGTTTGACGTATTAAGATTGAATTTCTTACTTACAAGAAGAATAAGTCTTTGAATTTTTCTCGGAGTGATGATGAATCAGATAATTGTGATAAAGAGTCTAATAATTCTACTACTGCACTCACTACTATATTAACAGAGTCAAATACTATTGATGCTTCTCCATCTGAAGTTAATTTCTCTAAACTTGATTTGTAGTACTTGACATAAAAAAGAGTAAAGAAAAGGCCAAGTATGTATGCGATGCTGTCAAGGATGAGGATTTTGCAAAGGATCTTCAGGCTTCTTATGATATAATGTTTGCTAATTGAACATCTCTTTATGATCAAAATCTAGACTTGAAAATGAAGCTACTCTATATTAAATTAGATTATAAGACTCTTGAAAAAGAACACGAAACTTGTACTACATTGCTAAAAGAGCATGAGGCTGAAATCTCTACATTGAAGAAAGCTCTTTTGATTCTAAGGTTGTTATTGCAAAGTTACACTATGGTTCTCAAAATTAAACAGAATGATACAAATTGGTGAATCATCGCAAGTTAAACATAGTATTGGCTATAATAAAGGATATGTCAATGCTCATACTGTCTTTGTTAAAGGTATTGTAATCAATGAAAATCAATTAAATAAGAATCGAGTCGATATAACAAAGGCAAAGAAAATTGTATCACAGAATGGTGCCAAAAGCACAAAGAAAAAGATCATTGCCTCCAGCTACGTGTCATTATTGTGGGATTGTTGGTTATATTCAACCATGTTGGTTATATTCAACCATGATGCTATCAAATGTTTAAAAATCTTATTACACTTCAGAAGAAGAAATCACCTAAGAAGGTATGAAGAGTAAAATCTAACAAAGTTATGATAGTGGATTTACTATTTTCAGCAACTACAACTGAGTTATGGTATTTGGAAAGTGGTTGTTCTAGAAATATGACTGGTAAAAAAAGCTTTCTTAAATATTATAAGCCTTTTAAGGAGCTTTTTTGTTTGGCGATGGAAAGAAAGGCATAATTGTTAAAAAAGAAACTCTTAATATTGAAGGACTGCCTAATCTCAAAGGTGTTTTACATGTTGATCGGTTAAATTCTAACCTAATTAATATAATTCAACTGTGTGATTAAGAACTGTTTGTCAACTTTGCTAAATATTATTATCAGATAATCGATTAAGAAAGACAATATATCATGCATGTGTTTCGTACACTCGACACTGCTATATGATGCTTTAATATTCTATATCGTTTCATATGTTTTAAGTTATATGCAACTCTATTTCTCTAACTAATACAAAGGTTTGGCACACAAGGCTTGGTCATTTTAATTTCAAGCAACTTCAGAAATTACTCTTATTATGCTATAAAAGGATTCATAAACTATCATCTAAGTCTGATTCTATTTATGAGCCATTTCAAAGGGTTAGACCGAGTTCAGTTTCACATGTTGGCCTTAATGACATATTGATAAAACGTGTGTTAAAATTACTGCATATAAATTTGTTTTGACCAACGTAAGTTGAAAGTCTTGGGAGAAAGAAGTACGTTTTTGTCATTGTTGATGACTACTCAAGATTTAGTTTGGTTGATTTGTTGCATGATAAAGTTGAAACGTTTGATGAGTTTAAGAAGTTAACTGTTCGACTTCTGAATGAGAAAAGTAATGAGGATGTATCCATTGACTGAATTCGTAGTGGTCATGAAAGAGAGTTTTAAAAATGGCAATTTGCTGATTATTGTGTTGAATTTAAGATTATGAATGAATTTGCTACTCCTAAGACACTATAATAAAATCGTGCTTTTAAAGGGAAAAATCTCACAATTCAAGAGATGACAAAGGTCATACTAGCTAAGAAAATTATGCCTATGAATCTTTGGGGGAAACGGTAAATACTGCTGTCTATATTATCAACAAAGATTATTTCACGCCATGGACTACAAAAACCTCGTATGAAATCAAAAAAGGCAAAAAACCATCTCTCAAACATCTTTTTATAAAAGGTTGACTACCTATTTACTGCCGCAAGGTTACAATAAAGGGTCTACTGATAAGACTATGTTTCTAAAAAAGAAAAATAAACGGTTTGTGGTTGCGTAGATCTATGTCGATGATATTGTATTTGGAGCTACTTCTGCAAAGCTAGCTCCATATTTTATTGATTAATGAAAAAAGAATTCGAGATGATCATAGCTGGAGATTTTACATATTTCTTAGGTCTGTAGATTTCTCAGTCTCATGACAGTATATATACATATATCTTAAAATAAATATGTTAAATCTCTTGTTAAACATTTCAGATTGGACACTAGTAAGTCTATTCGAACTTCTATGAGCTCTAAGAGAAGATCTATAAGTATGACAAAGGTGTTAATATCAATCCTACATTATACAAATGCATGATTGGTAGTTTGTTATACCTTACTGTAAGCAGACCTTATATTTCTTTCAATGTTGGGGTTTGTGCTCGCTATCATGCATTTCCAAAAGAGTCTCATCTGGTTGTTGAAAAAGAATTTTACGCTATATGCATGGAACAACTTACTTTGGTATATTATTTACTAAGGGAGGTGTCAGTAACTTAATTGGATATAGTGATGTTTATTGGGATTGAAATATTGATGATTAAAATAGTACTATATGTGGATGTTACTATATGGGTTCTAATCATGTTGCTTGGAATAGCAAGAGAAGGACTACATTTCTCTATCTACTATTGAAGTTGAATATATTGCTATTGGCAATTGTTGCACGTAGTTAATATGGATGCAACAAACGCTAAAAGACTATGATATCACTTTATCTCAATTAATAATTTACTGTGATAATAAAAGAGCAATTGATCTTTCGAATTAACAGTCTTGGACAAAACATATTGATACTCTCATCATTATATCAAGATCTAGTAGAGAAAGGATTGATTTATATTCATCATGTTCCTATTGAAAGGCAGTTAGCTGATATTTTTACAAAGGCTCTTGACATAGATTTGTAAGAGATTGCGCCAGAACATTAGTGTGTGCTCTCACTAGCAAGGGTTCAATGCAAATTGGCAGTGATGGGCTTTCATGTAGATGTCTTTGTGATTTGACATTAAGTTGTGAGTTGCTTTCGTGTTTGACCAATAAACTACCATTTGGGATTACCTGTAACACATATAGTTCTTGTTAAGTCAGCTGTAAAAAGTAGTCGTTATGAAATGGTTGAGGGGAAATAAGTTTTTGTACTGTTAGACACAATAAATTAATTTTTTGGGGATTTAAGGGAGATTTCTATTTCGATTTGGGTTAATAATTGTTGATTTTGTAATAATACCTAATTTTCACAAATAACTCTTCCCAATTCAAGTTCTAACTCGTTGTGAACTCCTTTCTTTCTCTTCCATTTTCTCATCCTTTTTGCTTCATGCGATTGCAAAAATGGCTCAACACACTTTTTCAACTTTGCATGGTGACGTTTCTGCAACTGCTTATCTTTTGACGATTGAGACAAAGTGCATTTAATATCATGCTCATACAAATAAACTCAATATTAGTACACCATCAAATCCTAAAACTGCTACATAATGTACACGGGTGAAATTAAGGGCTGTACGACAATGACAATCAATTGGACATACTGGTTCTTTCAAGAAAGCCAGGACCGCCAAGGGCAAGAATAAGGTTACCGAAGATTAGAACGTTTCCTCTGACTCCTTATAGAGGATTTAGATGAAGTTGAGGTCATCAACATGGCCTCTGACCAGACGATGATAGTGTTCATATCTCAATACTTTGCTATCTTTGTTCCCTCTATTTTTGGCTTTTCAGATCATTAGAGTGTAAGGAGAAATTTAAATAAATAATGAAGAGGAAGTACTGGTTTGATCAACCAATCAATGTGTTTCATTTTCATGAAACTGGCCTTGAGAGGTTGCTGGTTCGGACTGGCATATATGGTATCTCATGAAAGTTTCTATAATGACTCTATTATCAAGGAATTCTACAACAACCTTCATGAAAGTTTTAGAGATACTTCTGCGGATAAGGTATTTGTTTGTGGTTTTAATATTTCATTCAGTCCTGCTTCAATCAATTGAAAGAATTGACTTTCTCGATTAGAGGCAACTGCTGATAAGTTGGGCTCAACACTCAATCTTGATGATTTTGTCTCTTTGTTAACTAGAAAGGTTCTTACTGAGTAGCTCTCTGACAACGCTTTTGGGCTTCTTATAACTAAGCTAACATTAAGGCCCATATGCTATGGAAAAGTCTTGATTACTACTGTTGTAGCTACTTCCCATCAAGCACATGTGTTTAAGAACATGGTGTTACTGCTATATGCTCTTACTCTGAGGAAGAAGTTTAATGTTGTGAAGGAGATCTATGACTCTATTGTGCATTCAAGGAAGAAGCATAACATGCTTTATCTACCTTGCTCCCTAAATTCTCTGTTTGGAAGATACCCAATCATTGAGCAGATCAATGACAAGTTGGAAAAGGTAGTGGAAAAAGTTAGAATTGAATATTCAAATGAAGTCTAACAATAGGATTGTTGATTTTGACTTCTCATGCCTACCGAAAAAGACATCAACTGTATCAGGTTCAAGATCTTAATTGACTGCTCCAACTCTTGATTATATCATTGCTATTACCGATGATGTTGTTCCTACCCCTACTACAAAGCCATTACGAAAGTCTAGTAGGATAATGAAACGAACGATTGCTAAGGTTTCTCAATCTGAAAAATCTACTAATGTCGAGGACACAAGTCCTATACACGTGTGATCTTAAGGAAAATATATTGCAATAAGAAAAGATTCTTTTCTTACTACTATTGGACATAATGGACAGCCACTTGCTTTAATACAAGGTGCAAGTTCCACTGCTCCACTTCTTTATGACAAAGAGGAAGTCACCTCCCTTGTTGAGTCTCAAGCCGATGAAATTAGAGTTAATCGAGATAACTTAACATGTTTAAACTTTGATCTAAGTTCTGTTACTCCTATTGTTGTTGCTGGGACAAGTATTCTTGAGTCCCTTAGAATGAATTATGGAATTGATGGTGAAGATGTTGTAACACCACATGAGTGTTGTGTTTTGGGGTTCAAAAGCAACGAAAAATTCAAAACAATATTTGAAAAACCCCAACAGGACCGAAAATAAGTTCCATTAAACTAGATCTACAAAAAGTAAACCATACCTTAATACGTGATTTTCTTTTCTGATTGTTCGATTCCCAAGACGTTCAAGTGTGCGTCCTCTATGAGAAATCCACACAAGAACGGTGATTATATTTTGGAGTGCTAGCCCTAAGAGAGATTAAAATGTTTTTATTTCTCTTCAAAAATCCAGAGAACTCAAAATTTGCAAAAAAAAAAAAATATTTGAAGATTCTAACTCCAAGAAGCTTGTTTTAATCCATAAATGGGTCTTTGAAGCTTGCACACATTCTTATAATTTTCAAGATGAACAAACCCTTCAGGCTGTATCATATACATGTCCTCAAGTAACTTTCCATTTAGAAATGTTGCTTTGACATCCATTTGCCATATCTCATAGTTATTATATGCAACTATGACAATTAGAATTCTAATGAATTTAAGCATGACTACAGGAGATAAGTGTCATCATAATCAACACATTGAGTCTATCTGAAACCTTTGGCTACTAGTCGTGCTTTATAAGTATGCACATTGCCATCCATGTCAGTTTTCTTCTTGAAAATTCAGTTACATCTAATGGTCTTACCACCTTCATGTAAATCAACTAGGTTCCAAACTTAGTAATCATACATGGATAGCATCTCAGAATTTATGGCATAAAGCCATTTATCTGCATTAGGGTTACACATAGCCTCTTGATAAGAAGGAGGCTCATTTTGATCCATAAGCAATACATCACCACTATCAGTAATAAGAAATCTAAATCTCTCAAGCTGATGTCTTACCTCGTCAGACCTATGTTGGCCATGTGATACCTGTGGAGGTTCAACTAGTTCAAGACTTTATTAATCTCCCACTAGCAGTTGAGTGTTTATTTGTGGTTCTTTAACTTCTTCAAGACTTACTTTATTCCTATTGTCGTATTTTGAAATAAACTCCTTTTCCATAAAGACATCATTCTGAGCAACAAACATTTTGTTCTCATTGAGATATAAAAGTAGTATCCTCTGGTTTCTTTACGATAAACAACAAATGCACACTTTTTAGACTTAGCTGATAATTTTTCTAAGATTTTTCTTCGTACAAAAACCTAAAAGCCTCAAATCTAAGGAAAAACAACCTTGGTCTTTTCCCAAACCACATATCATATGATGTTTTCATCAACTGCTTTAGAAAGAATACAATTCAGTGTAAACGCAGCAGTTTCTAAGGCATAACCCCAAAGGGAAATAGGAAGATCTGCATGATTCATTATAGATTGAAGCATATTCAATAAAGTTTGATTTCCCTCTCAGAAACATCATTCCATTATGGAGTTACTAGAGGAGTTGATTCTGAGACAATGCCATAATTTTTAAGATGATCAACTCTTAGCTCAAATATTCACCTCCTTAATTTGATTGAAGTGTTTTAATAGTTTTACCAAGTTGATTTTGCACTTCATTCTGAAATGGTCGAAACACTTCAAAAGATTAATCTTTATGCTTCATGAGATACATGTAACCATATTTGTTGAAATCATTAGTGAAAGTAATGAAGTACTGATAACACCTCGAGCCATTATGTTTAGAGGACTGTACACATCAGTATGTATCAGACCTAATAAATCACTTGCCATTTCATTGTATCCGGTAAAGGGATTTTTCATCATCTTGCCTAGTAAACAAGATACACATGTTTCATATGTTTCAAAATCAGATGAATCTAAAAGTCCATATTTATGGATTTTACAAATGCGTTTCTCATTTATATGGCCAAGACGATAATGATTAAGTAGGCCTGGTTCAAATCATTTTACTTGAAAGGGAGCATTTATTATTCGCATTGAAAATGTCATTACGAGAAAGGGAGCATTTATTATTCGCATTGAAAATGTCTTTACGAGAAAGGGAGCATAGAAAATAATGTTTTTGCTCAAGGCAGGGACATAACAAAATTATTTAAAACTAATACAGCTCCACTAGGTAAAATTAACTCATAGCATCCTACTACCAACGCAACAACCTTTGCTCCATTTCTAACTCATAGGATGACTTCTCATTTCTTTAGCTTTCTACTTTTAGTGAGACCCTACACATTAATACAAATGTGAGATCCACATCTGGTATCTAATACCCAGGAACCACTAGTAGAAAAATTAACTTCAATAACCTAAATACTTGAACATTATCGCACTACTTTTCTTTTTCTTTAGATCTTCAAGATAGAGCTTGTAATTTCTGAACCAATGCCCAAGTGCATGGTAGAAATGACAATTTTTTTTCTTTTTCTTTTTCCTTTTGGGATTGTGAAGTAGAAGCAGCATTAGCTTGACTTATTCCACAAGCTTTGTAATAGTCATGACAGTCTGACAACTTTTGTCTTGCCTTTACCCTTTTTCTTCAAAGCATTTCCTTTATGAACTATCAACACATTATGAATGGGTTTCTCGACATTCTGCTCAGTAGTTTCAAGCATTAATTGAAACTCTGACATAAACTTCTCCATGTTATTCATGTTATAGTTCATCACAAATTATGAATAACTATCAGATAATGAATTCGGGATCAAATCCGTAGCCAACTCTTAGCTTACAGGAAATCCAAGTTTGTTAAGATGGTCGATATAGCCTTTCAATTTCAATATACGAAGACTAACTGATGCACCCTTATCCATTTTTCAAAAATGAAGGTTCTTGACTGTCTCGAACCTTTCTTGCCTAGCCTGCTGTTGAAACATTTCCATTAGCATCGTAGTAATTTCTTAAGCTTCCATGTGTTCCATGTCCTTCTAAAGTTCAAGAACCATGGTTGCCAACATAATGCATGCAACATCAGTTGAGTCATTGACATGCTTAGTATGTGTATCCTTTACGACTCTTAAAGCATTTGCTGGTGGTTCCTCAGGAATATGATTATTTAGGGCGTAGTACTTGCATTCATGTTTAAGAACAATTCTCAAGTTTCTGAACCAGTTAAGAAAGTTTGTCCTAGAGAACTTATCTTTCTCAAGGATGAATCACAGTGATAAGGGATTAGCGTGATTTGAAGATGTCATAAATCTACAACAAAGATTATGAAAAAGTTCATTTTAGTATAGAGGAATGTACTTCCACTAAATTAACAACCCTCCTTAAAACACTATGTCGATTTAAGGGACTAAAATCCATGTTTCAACTAATTCCAAGAAGCTAAGGCATGACACTTTGAATTAGGTTATTTAGGTAGGTACCAATTACCAATTACATCATATGTAACTTTTAGTTGTTTTTATGAGATTATGACATCTTATGTCTTAACAAGTTTTACCCCATCTAGTGCCTAAAGCCCAAGACTACTTTGATAGCTTTATTAAGTATAACCATTTCAAAAAGTAGAGTAACCGTTAATAAACTTGCCTTACCAAGATAACACAATACACTATGCGAAGGCAGACCCATATTGATGTGATCGAAGCCTTGACAAGTGTTTGAAAATGGATGGCACTTGACTTAAAATTTGGAAGAGGGATTATTTATTTATTTATTTTAGTTATCATAAATCGAATAAGATAAATATCATATATTAAAATGCATGTACAATCACTAGACAAGTTAGGAGATTTTACTAATATTAATTATTACACAAATTTCTTTGCGCTATGAACAGTTTTCAGCTGTCCCGCTTGCTAGTTTGTGGGCGATGGTTCCGTTGACCGGTTAGTGGAGGGCAGTGCCCCCGTTTTCTTTTAGACAACGAATTTCAATTTCAAAAATTGAAAATCGCCTAAAATTTTTAATTATTTTAGTCAATGCAATTTTCCAAAACTGCCCCTTATTTTAATTTCAAAAATATTAATTAAAAAATTTTTAATTAACTCGGTCCCACCTCTAACTTAATATCTTATCCTAATCCAATTAGAATTTAAGATTCTTTGAATCCTTATCTAATTAGAATTTTTTATAGATCTCACCTATTTTATAGGATTTGTAATTCTTATCAAATTACAGTTTTATCTCCTATCTAATATGAATATACTAACAGATAGCCACAATGAGATGTATGATTAAAATCAATTTCGATTCTTATTCATACAAAACAAGCAATTGAATCAAGAAATGAAATATTAATCATGCATTCAAAACCAAAATCATATTAAATTTATCATATTAATCTAATCGTGATTTATATCGTGGAGACATACATAATTTTTGAATAAAATGAACTATGTATCCACATTAACCTAAACTTGACTTCTACAATGTGAAAATAAAAATTTTGCATCATTGAATATTAAAACATATGTTAATCAAAATATTTTAAACATGAATTATATCATCAAATCAAATCATGCGTATGTATCAAATACATGAATTAACAACATGCTTTAAAACCAATTCTTGATAATAATTATCACATAACTTATATGCACAACATATATATAAATTAATCAAGATCATGTTTTCATACATATGTCATATACACATTAGAGAAAACATGCAAATATTTAATAAAATCGGGTCTACGGCTCTGATACCACTGTTGGATTCTTAGGCTCATACGCAGCGAAAAACTCAAAGTTTTGAAAAAACTACAACAAAACCAAAATAATTTCTATTAAACTAGATCTACAAAAAGTAAACCATACCTTAATCCATGATTTCCTTATGTGATTGTTCGATTTCCAAGACGTTCGAGTGCGTCCTCTATTAGAAATCCATAAATGAACGGTGACTACAATTTGGAGTGCTAGCTCCAAGAGAGATTGAAAATATTTTTCTTTCTTTCCCTAAGTTCACAGAACTCAAAATTTGCAAAAGTTTCAACCTCTATTTATATATGTAGATAATCCCAAAATTAAAATCTTAATCGTGATACAACTATTGTATCTAGGCAGTTTAAGCAAATTACACATACGTCATTATTAATAAGTTATCATATAACATATTGTAAAGATTTTTATGTCATAAGTTTTATCATATAAAATTCATTACTTTGGGTGTATTGAAATTGTGCAAAGTCATTCTTTGTATGCAACCCAATAAGTTCATGCGACATTGGCAATGAATCAAAATCATTTTGGTACATAAGTCATAAGCACTAACTAGCAAGACATTATGACTACCTAAGTAGCATAAATATCAAAATCAATACAATCTGATAAATAACATATATCATATTCTTTTGTCGCGCGATATCCTTTGATTAAACATAAGGCATTGAAAATCACCCTTAATGTTTAATCGTACTAGTCTCAATATTTAGATTAATTGAAAACATCAAAGGGACATTGATCATATCAATTCACATGGACTTGACCATTATGAGTCTATCATATTGAGGGGTCCACTGATATCTCTCTCTACACGAGAGTGAAAAATTATATCTTGATTACACACCTTCATGTATCATTCATATGATAACCAATTACAATCTTTAAGCAACTTTCGGAGGGTTATGTCGATTTTCGAATCGAAAGGTAATAGTGAACCATTCAATTTAGATCTAGTTATACTACCGTACATAAAATAGTATATTAAAATAACAAAACAAAAAGAAAAAGAAAATAAAAGTTAAACTCAATTTTGAAATCGCATCCTCGATAACGGTGTCAAAAGTTGATTACATATTGTGTGTGTCAAATATAACTAGTAAAAGGTTACCAATCCCACTTGGGTGTAGTAGTGGTAAATACAGGGTCGAATCCACATGATTTAGTCAAACTGAGTCTAACGAATGGTAAAGTAAATATTGGGAGTTTTTGAAAGATTCTTATCCTAAAGGTCTACTTAACAAGAAAGTAAATAAATTGTAAATCAAAAAATAGAAATACACCCAAGTCTATGAGTAATGACCCGTTACTTTAAGTTGGTGCTTAGTGCTAATCCAAATCTTAACTAACCCGAGTTATGCTTATGGTTAGGTCTGACATACCTTGATTAGTATGTGTGTGGTTTTGTGTGATGGTTTGTGTTTGTTTGAAATGATTAATGAGTTTTATAGGTCGTAGTATAAAAGATAATTTATATACAAGCATATAATCAGAAAAACACGTAATTAAACAATAAATAGCTGGTACACCAAGTGCGATAAGGTGGTCGTGAAATTAACGTGCACGCCCGAGAACACTCTTACGCATGTCCTTTTAATGTATTGTCGAGAAATTACATGAAGTTTATATATTTATATATTTGATATATAATTATATATAATAAAACTGTAAGTTTGATTTGAATTATATGGATCATTTAATCACTTCGAGATGAGCATAAGTGTTGATGGTGTTAAAACTTGTCACTTTAGGGAGTGTCATTTTAACGCATCGATCACTAGATCACCCTTGAGATAGTGCAATGTGTATTTCAAGTAAAATCCATATATTTAAGTCAAAAGGCTTCAAGTTTATCTTCATTTCATTTGATCATTTGAGATTGAGAGAAAACCAAGCAGCTAAAGGTTATAGTGGTCTGATTATGAGGGAACTGATCAAAAGATTTGTTTTAGTGTTGAATCAAAGTGATCAAACCACTGTTAGATTAGAGATCATCATCTTGGTGAGTTGGTTTTTGAGTTTTAAGTTAAATTCAATGGTTGGTGATTATTTCTTTTTGAATTGTTGTTGTTAAGAATTGTGAATGAAATTATACCTCATTGGAGATCCTTCCTAATATTTTGGGAGAGGTTTGGAGGATGTTTTAATGATTTGGTAATGGAATAGTTGTTGCTACTGTATTCACTATCGAGACAGTGCTGGGTGGAGAGCGCTCCACCAAGCAGAGGAGCTCGCTCTCTCGATCAGTTTGGATGAACTCGATTGGTGGAGCGCCATCCGTTTAGTGAGGGAGCACTCTCTCACTTCAGAAAATAGCAACTGTACTGTAATTTACTAAGAGTTTTTTGAGGTCCTAGGAATTGACTTAGGGGTTCTCAACATAGGGTGTTAGACCTATATTAATCACAAATGGTTTTTGATAGGTGTTAGAACACGGGGAAAATGTGAGTGACCCGAAAACTAAAGAAGTTTGGAAATGAAAATTTGAACCAAGGTAAGTATGGATTTTCTTATTTATCAATGTTATCAGGCTATTTCAATATATGTATTTCATATAATTTGTAGACTGAATGGGGGACTACGTACAATGTGATGTTTTTACTTAACAAAAAATGGTGTCTAATGTGATTCACGAGGGTAACTCCTAGAACTAAGAATAGATATATAGGAGATAGTTTACCTTCCCAGCCTATATGTAACTCCTATTCAGTCAGATAGGTTGTGTGGATTACATAATCACTAAAGGGCTCGGATAGAACCACCGAACATTAATGGATTGATTAAAGAGCACATCGGCCAATGTGTTGGTCTAACAATAGCATTAATGGTGATCAACCCTAGTTTTACTAATAAAATAGGAATCATAGTGTAATATCATTGATAGTTGGACTTGCATCTGCTATTTATTGAATTATATGCTTTTCATAATCCCTTTAGTTAAGATTGGTGCATATTGTTATTGCATAATATTCTTCATTATTATATGGAATGTTGACGGCTTTGCAAATCCTTACTTACTGAGCAAGTTACATCGCTCATCCAAATAAAAATTTTAGAAAAATCGACAAGTGCTACAACTTTGGGATAAAAAAGATTTAAGAGTCTTGATATTCTCTTTGATGTAATGAATCTTCCCTTGTCTTATATGTTTCTATTGAAGTACAATTTTGTAGTAGCACAAGGAATTGGAGGTTTTATATAACCGAGGTTTATTCTCATTTGTTTTGGTACTGTATATCATGTTTAATTATCGAAACAGTTTAATTATCGTTGTGTTTAATATTTATTTTTATATAAATATTCAGTATACAATTGTGTTTAGAAACAGATAAAAGGAGAGGCTGCTAGTGGCTCTTGTTAAGTCTGGATGGGTTATCAGGGTTTAATTAGGGTTTCAGGCTGAGTATTCCCCTAATCAAGATAAGGGATGCTACACTAAGAATCCACAATCTAGCCTTACGTTGTTTCCATGTCTTGTATCATTTACTTTGAAAGATGGGTTTTAAAATAGTTTCCCTAGATAGGCTATAGGTGTTGGGGTCACCAATACCCTAGTTCCTCTATTCTCGATAGATAGGACAACAGCTCTCTAAATACTTCTCTTACTCCACCATCTAACCTTGAGCAACCGCCATCAAGATTAAAATTGTGAGCAACATTAACAGCTCTATGGAAATACCTACCCATAGATAATCTTGGGCAACAACTCTCAAGATTTAACCTAGTTCTCGATGTTACTCACCTAGAACAACGAGCTTTTCAGGTTTCTTGCTCTAAGTGATCGTCACCTCTCAACCTAATTGCTATCATAGACTCAACCTGATTGATAGCAAGTCAATGGGTTTATGCCTAAAGATTTACAATAAATATACAAACTCTATACTACAATTGAGTCATTGTTAAAAACAACAACATAAAGATAAATAACTAAGTCAAACACTATTACATTAGAAAATCCCAACGAGACATAGAAAAAAGCTTACTACTGGCTAGAGAGAGCTTCATCCCCGACCTAGGTATTAAAGAACGTAGGCAAAAATTGCTATTATGCCTTGATCTACTCCTAAATCACTCTAAATACAATGTGTCTTTGTCCATATAGGTGCCTCCTTTATATATGTGTGCTTGGGGTACACGAATAGCAACTCTCGGGAATAAGAACCTTCCAAAAGTCTCAAAATTTTTATTCTGCGAAGTTAGCATTGTTAGTGATGCCACCATTATGTGAGAATGGTGCTAGATGGTGGCGTGGCTTAATATAGCAAGTCTTGGTCTTCAAGTCAAATTGGTATTTCTATTTATGAACCTACCGTCGTAGTTGATATTGTCCCTTGTGGAGTTGACATCGTCCATTCAATTCTGGTGCCTTCGGTTGTTCCGCGGTGACGCCTTACTTGGCGTCGTAGTTCTTTACAGGCGTTGTTTATCCATTCTAGGGGCATAAAGCTTGCTGGTTTTTTTTTTTACCTATCTTTGATTTCATTCTTGGATTTGTCTAATTCACGCGCAAACACTCAAATACCATGCAAAATCTCAAAGGTAAACATATAGGGCCGTAAAACATGAATTTGAAATTGATTTACATAATAAAACACCTATGAAAAAGTGTATAAATAATAACTTATCAGGCACGTAACTTGAGGCAATGGCACATATAGATTTCGTTCTTATTTTTCTCGCTACCACCAAGCTCGACTCCTGCAAAAATCGAGACAAAGCCTCGTGTCGGCATTTTAACACTACTATGATGTATTTTTTATCCGATTTGACCAAAACTACTCTCGTGTATACATATAATATACATGCTGGGCATTCATTATCAAAAAGTAACGTTTACCTTGTAACTCCCTTTTTCATCAATTTGAGTCGAGTCATAATCCACAACGCGTGTCATTATTCAAACCCATTAATTTCGTAATTAGATTATAATACATGTTTATTGAAATCAGGGATTTCACATGAACGATCATTTATTGTATCAAAACTTTGAATTTCCTTGTCTTCAGTTACCGACAACTCCTCACTACTTTTTGTAATAGCCTCGCATTTCACTTTAAGATTGACTTCTTCATCGCGAACAAATTTTTTAGCTAGTGCTCTTTCTTATTTGGTGGTAGTATGTTTCAATTTGAGTCTCCTAACTATGAAAGGATGACAAAAGAGAAGAGTAACCTTGTGACAAGTGAGAAGTTTCAGCTTTTAACCCGTTTAATGATTCTACATGTAATGAACCTTGTTCTAATTAGGGCATCGGTCAGATCGAAACACACATCAAGCCCTGATAAAACAAGCCAGACCTAGTGTATGACTGAAGGCTCTTAATCAATACCTAGTAAACATAACCATTACATATCAAGAAAACTATATAATTAAAAAAATGAAAACAACTAAAGATTTTATGAAAAAATGATAAACTAAAAGATATACAAGTTACATCCTTGTGATAAATATATACATAAGTGTACAACTATGACGCTCTGAGCCTATGAGGACCCGAGTCACCTAACCCAAGCCATTGTCAAACCATCGAGATAACCCACCGAATAGGGAGATGAGTCGGTCAACTTTAACTTGCAAAAAATAACAAGAAATTCTATAAAATAGATAGTATGGCAAGTGAGTTACGGAATAAAGGCCTTCAAATGTCTAATAAGTACATAATCAAGTAGAAGTCTTACAAACCATCCAAATCAACGACGATAAGAATCTATAGACTCAAATAACTATCCATGTGAATTCCCCTGTTTTAATATATGCCAAGTTCAAGACATAAAAGATATAAATATTTTTATCCTAACCATGCAGAGAAGAAAAGTTATTCTAAACTATGCCCTTGCCATTTCCTTTGTCTTAAGCAGCACCTAAAATACCAGGGGAAAAAGTGGAGGTGAGCAATAAACAACGAACTTAGTAATACATCAGACCATTTTACAATCAATAATCCAAGAAGTACTTAAAGCATAAATAACTAGCATGAAAAAATTGCATTTTATGAAAACAATTGGCATTTTGGGCATTCCTAGTCATAATAAGCAAGCATACTATATAATGCAAGATAAGAGAAACATTGCCCAAACATGATAACATTATTAAGGATATACTAAGACCTGAATGTAATAGAGTTAAGGCAAGTGGGAAATTGATATAAATAACCTATGAATCCTACCGCCACTATAAGTAAGCTCGATTGACAATGAAACATGAAAACCATCTCACTGCTACTATATGTGAGCCAAGTAATAAGTATTTATATAATCATGGAGGAAGCCACCAGTGGCCGCAAGTCTTTCAGTATGAATTGTATAAGCATGTATTCATCACTCAACTATACTAGTTCCACATGCATTCATAAATAAAGAGCTTAAAAGGACAAGATACAAAAATAGTAATTGAAAATCAACAAGATATATTTCAAGCGAGTATCAATAATTGCTATTGTGAAACTTTTAACTAATCGCATAGCATGATAGATAATAAAGCAACTAAGACGGCCCAGATTTCCACAAACTGGGCCCTGCCCAGCGTAAGCTTACGTGGACCCCCAGAGTCAGCCTCTGCAAGGTCTACACAAGCACAATCAGCCTTCCAATTCATCATATTAAGTTAATTCATAATTTCAAGTGGAGTTATTAATGTTCTACAAGATTTAAAGATTAAGGGAAGCAATTTATCAAATTAAATTTTTCAATAAGTGAAAGAAATAGTTGGACAACCTATTTGTAGAACCCTGCATATACATAAAATTGTATATATGGTGACAAGTATGGGGAAGCAAAAATGATGTACAAGTCATAAGTATCTCTCGAACCCATAATGTGCCCTAAAATTCTCAAAACATAATGATAAGTAAATACAAACAATAATGTAAACACCTACAAAAGTGAGAATTTGAGAGCCACTTTGATGTATAAGAGTAAGTCACTAATCACCGGTGCCTTGCGTAATGCATGAGTAATATAAACAGTCAAAGAATCATGCTAGTTGTAAATAAATAGGAATAAATATAAAATGCATGATAATAAGACTGGAATAATGAAAATTGTGAGAAATCTTTATTAAGGTAACTAAAAAAAGGCACCCAAGTAGTCTAAGACCAGCGAATGCAAGTGCCATAGGGTTGGGGTCGTAAAGTTATAATAACGTTAAATAAACTCGAGTCCTAGGACACGATAATGCATGCTGAACCTAGACCATCGCGAATGAGGGATATTAATGGTGCCCTGCATAAAACACATTGCATTTCAACCGGAATCGAGGTTGTGGTCCCAGTTGCAATTTGGCAACCACCCCCTCCTCGGAAACACCTTTTTGGCATACTCAGCCCTTGAACACTCATAATTGGAGTGGGAGTGCGTGCAAAAGTCAAATTTCATAATTCAAGGAAGAGAAATAGAAATAAATTACTATGGAGACCTTTGTTGGTTTACTTACCTCAAACCATGTGAAAAAATATGCCCTCATGGCTACCAACATGCCTCCCAATCAACTTTCGATGCCCAACTCTAGCTAGCTAGGTACTTGGTGTCAGTTTTGATTGGTTATATACGTGTTAGAGTTATCGTATTATGTTCATGACCATTTAAGTTTAATTTGATGTCTAACGGTTACTTTTTACAATTTCAATTCTTCTATGGGCATTTAGATTGACTAAAAGTGCCCGAACTTGCTTAATGATGAGTTTTCATTTATGCACTTTTATGGCTCTATATGTTTACTTAGAAGATTCATAGGGTACTTGAGCATTTGTGCATGATTTGAGAAAAATTGGGAAAAACAACGCTATAGAGGAAAAACATTGGTGAAAGTTTAGCAGACTTAATGCTGCTATAGTGGAAAAACGGTGACAGTGAAGACACATGACGCCAAGCAAGGCGTAACAGCAGGATAACACACGGGGCCAGAATTGAATGGACAACACCAGACTTTAAACTAATGGCATCACCCACGGCGTCAGGTACAAAAATAGAAGTTTCGGATTGACTTATTAGCCAAGACTTTCTATATATTTTTACATTTCCACAAGGCATCGTACCTACATAACCACGACATTTTGGATGGCGCCAACAATGCAAAATAGTGGTTTTAGGACTTTTTAGAAGGTTCTTATTCCGGGGAGTTGTTATTCTTGTACCAAAGCACATCAATATAAAGGAGGCACCTCTATGAATGAAAATATATTATATTCAGAGTGATTTGGATAAGAACAAGGTAGAGTAGCCATGTCCGGCTAGGTTCTTTAATATATAGGTCAGAGATGAAGCTCTCTAGCCAGTAGTAGGTTATTTTCTATTTCTTGTCAAGATTTTCTATAATAATAATGTTTCATTTCAGTTCTCTATCTTTATGTTGCTATTTTTAACAATGTCTCAATGGTAGTTTAGAGTTTGTATATTCATTGCAAATTTCTAGGCGTAAATCCCATTGAGCTGCTATCAATTAGGTTGAGTCTGTGACACCAACTGCGTTGAGAAGTGGCAATCTCCTAGTGTAAAAAACCTGACGTACTTAATGATCTAAGTAAGTAACATCGAGAATTAAACTAAATCTTGAGCATAGTTTCCAAAGGTTTTCTAGGGGTAGATGTTCCCACAATGCAATTAATGTTGCTTACGTGCAAAATCTTGAAAGCAGTTGCCCAAGGTTGTACAGTGGAGAAAGAGAAATATTTAGAGAACGGTTTCTCTATCTATCGAGAATAGGAGAACTAGGGTGTTGGCAACCTAACACCTATAGCCTATCTACGAGAAACTATTTTGAAACCCATCTTTTAAAGTTAATGATACAAGACATGGAAACAATGCATGGTTAGATTGTAGATTCCTAGTCTTAGGTATGTCTTTATTTTCTTCTTAAAATTATTTTACTTTCTTTTTTAGTAGGCTTTTAGACAAAAATCTTTCAAGATTCCCACAAATTTGCTTTTCTATTTGTTGAACTTAGTTTGGCTAAATCATGTAGACTCAACTCTGTGCTTACCCCTACTACATTCCAGTAGGATTTGGTAAATTATTATGGGTTATATTTGACACGCATGATACGTGATCACTTAATATTGTTCAACACACTTCATATAATGCTTTTAGGTGTTATTGAACTAATTAAAATCATTAGGACTCATTTCAAGTTTGTGTACAATACTAGTTTGTAAAATAGTCCCTTAGGGACCTTTAAATAATATTCGAAAATTAATTTTTCTTCAACTTGAGAAATTGCTTAAAACACAATAGAAATTTCTAAAATCCTCGACGTTGGTTTCGTGAAGTCTATTATCTTAAAAATAAGTCTTTTGAGTGATAAAATCTCATTTAAAAATTTAAAAATCCAATTTGCAATTTTATGTGAAATCCTAAGTCCTTACTTGTAAATATTGAATTCTTAGTTAAAGTGCAACTTGAAAACTGAGTTAGACACCCTAGAAAATTACGAAACTTGGTAGATATGTTCACTATGATTCAATAACACATTCTATAAATCTTGATTCAATTCCGATATCATTTGATGCAGGGAACACCTTAAGTAAATAACCAGCTCATTAACTAGATTTTGTTTATTTCAAAACCCATTTGGCCAACTATTCAAAACACCTCAAGAAATCATGAAACTTGGTAGAAGATGTACCTATAATTTAAATATGTGATCTAAAAAGTTTGGTCTAATTTCGGCATCGTTTGATGCCCAAAATGTGCTTAAAGTCATTCCAGCTCAATTGGAAACTCGCCCTTTCCTATTTCAAAACTATTTTTGAAAACCATTCAAAACATGTTGAAATCGCTTGAGAGTCTCGAGAAATAAGATTTATAGTATATTGATATTCTCTATAGGTTTCGGTGATTTTTGGAGTAGAGGAGATCCTCAAAAAATGTCCAAAATTCCCGGTTGAAAAGTATAAAATTTAGGCAAAATATAGATTTGGAGCCGTAGGATTCATGCCCACAGCACCACTAGCAGCACCGTTTCTGATAGTGATGGGAAATGGGTTTTCAAAAGCCTCATTTTTCACACCAACCTTTGAGCCTAAGTCCACCCAAATATGGCTTCAAAATCTATCAAAGAATGCGCTCACATAGGGTCTTACCTCGATTATAAAGATCCAATCATCATTAACTCATCAATCAACAAATCATCAATTTAGACATTCATGAACTTGAAAAATTTCAAAATTGAAAACAAAATGCACACCAAGCTAGGGTTCATGTTAGTAGCTTGTTCCTTCCATGGATCTTCACCCAATATGGTCTCCAAATCCTCCAATTTCTGAAATCTTAACTAGCCCTTAATCTCCCACTCTTTAGTTCAGGATTTTTCTTTTTGCATGTTTGTCAAATGAGAAAGAACGCACTTTATATACTTGGTTCTATTAAATTCTTAGCCATTAAATGTACATATTATCATGACTTTGGCTAAATCTCTGGGAATATCATAGGTTCTCCTTTTGTATGGCTTGCACATGTTTGATTACTACTAGCATTTTAGTTTATGTCGTAATGACTATTTGGACTTGGGCTAAAATGAACTTATATTTTCCAACTTAAACTTATTAAGCCATATTTTAGCCCTATATAGTTCTTTTTATTTGAACTTATCCCTTAATACGTAACTTACAAATTCTAAGTGAATCAAATCACACTTATGTTAGAAAACCAAGTCCTAAATAGTTTACCAACCTATCCCATATGCTCGTGTACTCATATGTCAAAGAACTCTCGCTCACAAATTTGACAAACTGAAATAAAGTATTGTGGACTTTAGGATATATGTGTAATACAAACCTTCTATATGCATGTTAACTCATTTGGTTAATAAGTTTAGTTAGATAATGGAATCACTTTAAGCATTAAAACAGCGGAAGTCTTAAATTTAAAGTAAGTAAAACAATTAAATTCATCATCATATAAAGCATCATTTATAAGAGCATCTCGTACTATGGAAAACACGGGAAAGTACTTTGTATATATGCGATAATACTAATAGGCAATAATTTATACAAGTAAAGTGACTATCAAGTCTCTCAATACCCAAAAGTAAAGCAAAATATCAAAATAACACATACTAGTAGGTCCTCAACTGTGGCCAATCAGATGAAGTTGCCAAGAATCACCTTACCCCTACTAGTACTAGGATCTGCACTCGACCATTGCAAAAAGCCAGATGGAGAGTACAAACATTAATATTCCAAACGAAGTACACCGAGCATTTATAAAAAAGTAAATAGATTTAAACAATCATGTTAAATAATCATGCGGAAACTAAACAGACAACCGATCATCACATGAGTAGATAACACAAAAGAAACAAAGTGTGTACTCGTCTCGGTTAGACTAAACTGGACTTCAAACCTCAGGATCTTTCCGGTGGGTGCCCCCACTTCGTTTCACCAAGTTCCTCGCGATGTTTGTCCTATATCCGCTCTAAGCAACACGTGCACCTTAGGCAAATTAGGTTGCAGTTCATCGAGTGTCTGATCACACATGTTACAGCCCAGTGTGCCATAAGTGTACACTACGAATATCAGGTAGGAGTAACTCGACCACCAACCCGAATGTGTCACGGAATAGAGCACAATAACAAGGAATAGGAAATCAACAATGGAAAAGTAAACCCTTAGTGACTTTCAAATGGATTCTTACGTACCTCAAAACGTACTCCGAAGTCCTGCTTACGTCTCTAGATACGCGCACGACTCCTGACTATAGTCTCTTAAGTTCCTGGTGTCCAATTAAACCATTTTAACTAGTTTAGAGTCAAATTAAGTGAATTTATAATATGTTGCCAAAAATATTGAAATCGCTTTCCAAAAGATTTGATTTGACACACTTTTTGAGTTATACCGGGTGTCAAATGCCCAAAAAAATCTCGAATATTATTTTTCTATCTTTTTCTCTTTCTTTTTTTATATTTTTCCTGGTTTTTTTGGATTTTTTCATAATTTTCTACTTGTTTTTCTTATTTTTCTGTAATTTATTTAATTTAAAACTGTTTTTAAATTAGTTTTTAATATTTATATTATTTGATTAATGGGGGTGGGTCCCTGGACTGGGTTTGACCTGGTCCAACCAGGTTTGCTAACCTGGTCCAACCCGGGTTTCTTGACCGGTCCCGGCCCCTCCCTTCCCTAATTCTTCTTCTTCAACAGAGAAAACTCTTCGTTTCTTTTTTCTTTCTTTTTTACTACTTCTCTTCAACTACAACAACAACAATCAATACTACAACATCATCAACAACAACCTAACACCATTAATACCTAATTTCTCCAACATTCAACCAGAATCAACAATCACTATTAAAACACCATTGAAGCTTCATTTTAATAGAAATTGAAAGAAAGTAGAGATGCTCACTTTGATCACTTGTTTGCTTGATCAAATCACTTCCAAAGACTCCAACGATTTCATTAAATCTCTCACTCTTAATCAATCAACTCCTCCAAGAATTTTTACTATTTTGTGTTGAAGATAGGGAAAAAGAGGAAACGTGAGAGGGAGAGTGATCAATGAGTGGTAAACCTCGTTTTAAGGGTATTAGGTGGCATGCTCTTATTTGCTCCTATTAAAGACAGATTTCAGCCTTGTTCAATTACCTTCGGTCACCCGGCGTCCCACACCTTGACATGCATAATGACGAGCGTTATAATCGCCGATTTCGGTCAATTTGGACTAGACAGTGTTTATCAATAATATTTTGTCACATTTAATTAATTTGATTATCCAATTTATTTTTTTCGACCTAGTGTACTCACATTTTGCTTGCTCAGTACCTATATTGACACGTTTCTTTAGGCGAATACCAGTTACACTATCTCATTCAATTCAGCGATATAAATACACGCATGTAACGCTAGGTAAAAATAATTTAATATACGACATTGCAAATAAGCAAACATCACGTAAAATCACTACTTACCTAGTCAAACGTGTCTTTACCTATCTGCGGTATCAACATGGATCTGAGCTGGCGTCCGAGTCTGAAAATGATCAATAATAATGGCATAATTGAAATTGGGCCATTACACGAGGGTTGATCAAGCTCGCCATGTTACGTCAGGTCAACATCAAAGTGTTGAAAATGACACATGGCACAAGTTAGATTTTTAGGGTCATTACAGCAACCCCTTCACTTTCCTCAAGTGATGTTATCCTAATCCAATCCTAACCCGCAAAGTTCTTTTTCAATCCTCCTCGAGTGTCTACATTGATTTAGATTAACATAACTTACTAAACTTTAATTGAGATACATTATTCATTCTATTTTGGGTCTTTAACTTTTAAGCCCAATTTTAAAATAGTAAATCATTGAATAGTCAAGATTTGTTGATTCCATGTTGTAAAGCTCTCTTTTAGATTTCTAACGATATAAAGAACGTCGAAATGGAGTTAAAACAAAGAAGTTACATTTTTTGAATGAAATCCCATTTTTCAATTGGCTAGCGATTTGATAGCAGTTTTAGTTCAAAATGGAAAAGTCCGACAAAATCACTGGAAGACTTACAACAATTTTGCCAACGATCTTAGTTCAACCAAAAATTGCTAGTAAAATGTTGGCTTCAAAAACTATACAAATCCCCAACAATTCTAGTGCATCTTTATGACAACCTATACCTTTAATCAGGGCACCGCCCATCCTAATTTTGCTATTAAGCCATAATCCCAGCCAGGTAGGACTTAACATTAGTCGACCTTTTGTCTTATTCTCCTAATAAATCGTGTTTAAAATAAGTATTTTTCATTTCTCGTTATTCATGATTTTTAGAGTCAATTAAAACTTTTAAATATGTTTAACAATTTAGCGAAAGTCTTAATATTATCGCGGAAACTTATATATATGAAAAGTGGCGATAAATAGGGCAATAACATGCATCAGTCAGGAAGTATAGTCTCTCGACCGAATATACAACCCAAAATGTATCAAAGATATATATCATAGATACAAACCAGCAAAACCACAAAAAAGAGTAGCAGGTAGTTGCCGAGGGCTCAGAGGTAGCCGTCGATCTTTTCCTTCCCTGGTCTGCAACTCGACAGATCCGCAATTATCACAAAGATGAAAATTTCAGTGAGTAAATTCTGGGAGCATTCATTCACATTTCCAAATACGCAAGAAAGGTAAATAAAAGCATACAATAGCTATGAAAAAGGAAAATCGAAACACGCGAATCCAAACAGATATCACGATACTACAAATGAAGACATAGTGAGTGGATCACACAAATCTAGGTATGGTCAGCCGTGAACTTTGACACATCAATTAATATATTACATACTCTAGCTGTGAGCTACATCACTGATGTGTGTGCCACAAGTATAACAGCTCGCTTATAGTAATATTGCAATTAACTTACGTTGATCACGGATATCATTCTCAGTGAAAGGTTTTTGCACTAGTTATTAATTACTTATTTAACTTGAACTATTACTAAGGGAATCACTTTTAATTGGTTTTATACTTAACTAAACTAATCTAACAAATTAACTCAAACTTTACTTGATCTCTTATATTAAGGATATTTTAGTTCACAACTTTACCTATGTAATTTAACATTATGCTTTGTATTCATGTGTCCTTCTCAATATGTTATGTGTAATGCCTAATTAGAATATGCATAGTTCCTTCACATCCACTACAACCCACTGTCGTGACGGAGAAGATTCTAATGTGCAAACTAGAACTCCACCTATCAGTGTGAATAACATAAGCTTCACATTGCTTTAAGTCTCAAATCATTGGGTTCATAACCAACTAAGTTTACTATATGCGCTTCCCTAATCAATGACTATCACTTAATGTTATGTATTTTATGATTATACCGTTTATGTCTGGATTAAAAGCTTCAATGGCCATGATAACTTATAAAGCCTAATTTCATTAAACACGTGATCAAGATGTGTAAAGCATAACGCTTAGAATCAATACAAATTCTAACCATTGCATTTTATATTTACTTTTTATTCATATTCAAAGCATAACAATCATACCATAAGATCCATTGATCCCTAAAATAAATAGACTACTCACACTTTATTAAAACACACATATGACAATTCATTATGGAAATCATTACAAATCAATGATTAATATAAATATTACCTTCCGTTTAATCAACGAAACCAAACTTGGATTGCAAATATGAAGTATTCAATGTTTTCTTCACAAAAACTCATCAATACTTAAACTCAATGTAAACTCTATGCTAAATTACTCTAATGGAAGCTAATAACTAGTATGTCATTAGGTTACTACATCCTAGTAACTATTTATGCTCCATAATAACAATTAAAAACTATACTTTAGAATTTAACTTGAATTAAAACTCTACTTTCTATTTCATGCATGTTTGGCCCTGTCACTTACTGCCACAGCGTCGTGCCTTATAGTTCACTACGCCAACACTGCATACATGTTTTTCACTATTTGGTGTCTCGATGATGTCACCTGCATCCCGGCATTGTCCCTTGTTCTCCACAACACCGCCATTGCGCCGAACTTCCAGAGTTAGTTTTCTTCACTTTTTTTCTCTCCTACGTCATGTCTTTCCTTTCCACACTGTGCCTTGTGTCAGTATCAAAACCTCTAGCCAAGATGCCAACTATGTTTTTGCAGATTTTTACTTTGTTTCTTCCCATTTTTCTCAATTCCTTCCCTTACACCTTAATTTCTTGAAAATGCAATAATCTGTTATTTAAAGCACATTTAAGAATATTTTTACTGAATATATGCTAAACTAACCCTATATATACGTATAAATAATCACTTATCAAATACCCCCAAACTTAAGATTTTGCGCGTTCAGAGCAAAAGTGTATTTTACTAGGTCTCCTACTACTAATTCTCATTCAATTTACATTGTTCATGGAGTATCATTTAATTCATTATGTTTCAAGTTAACATTCTACTCAAGAGTTTTTCCTTTACAAAAACTTATATTTTTAAGACATGTAGCTTTAATAAGATATATAACTTCACTTTCAAAACATTAAAGTAGATCATAACCAAAAACCATCATTATTCATAAGTTTGTTTTATCTCAACACTCAAGTAGCAAGTATGTAATCTCATAATTTCACATTAAGTTCGGGAATTTACAAATAAGCATAAATCATACTCATCTTTGGTAGACTTTAGCACTTCAAGAGTCTTTAGGACTTTAATATAGTTAGAATGGGAATTTGAGTTAATTAGCTACTCGTACTCGAGCTGAATCTTTTATTTGAAGAGTTTTATTCTACTTTCGCTTTCTTTTCTTAATTTTTTCTCTCTTTTCTTTTCTTTTCTTCTCATCATTTTTTATTCTCAGTCCCTGCTCTTTTCCTATGGACTTCGTTCTTTTCACATTTTTTCAACCATAAAGTTCTCTACTCCATTTCCTGTAGAACTTGTAAGATTATCTCATTTTTTTCTTTTCTTTCTAAAACTTTTGTTAGTACTTCTCACTTTCACTAAATCAAGTAAGTTAACTCCAGCTTTTAATTTACAATACATATTTCTTCCATTCTTTACGCTAAGTTTTTCTTTGCTTTTTATTATCAAGTAAGATTCACACTTGTTATAGAATTCTTAGAGATCTAGCTTTTTCCACAAGAGATGTTGTAGTTTCTCGTTTTATTTCAAATTCAAGGTCTTCCCTAACTCTAGGTTTCTAATCATGAAACCACACCGTTGTTTTCGACATTTTATTGTTTCTTCTTCAAAATTTAAAAACATTTTATTGAGTTTCATATCAATAAGATACTTGTAGTTTACTCTTCCACAATTAAAGACATGAACATGCAAATGAACTACTTATTCATTACATATTACTATATTAACCTAATCTATACTACTTAAACATTCATATAATAAGAAAAGGGAAAAATTTATACACTACCATACTTTTCCTCCTTAACCGCTTCAAATTAAAGTTAAAACGATCATACATGCAGTATTTATCCCTATTTCTCAGCCTATCCTACCACTTCTCTTAGTGTAGTGTATTGTCGATGCCCTTAAACTTAAACCAAACTTTGTCCTCAAGGTTTAAAAGTAAGCCTAAAACATGAAAATATTAAAACACGCGAACATATGCAACAACTCAAGTTATAATAAACTAAATTAAAAATAGAATTAAAACAAGTAAATAATTAACAAAATATCCCAAATGTTAAACAAAATTAAATGGTATCAATGTCACTCTCAACTCCCCAAGTCTAAAGGATTCCTATTACGTTGACTTTAGGATTGTGCATCGTCATCATCATTTGCTTCATTAGTCCAGTGTAAGATGATGTCAATGGATTCTCCACTCTCCTACTCTTCACTAAATCTTAATCAAACACATATACTGGTTCTATTGGAAAACCAATTGACGTATTAATAGGTCTCAACCGTCTGCTCCTCTCATATCTCCAAGTCTACAAACTAAAAGCCCTCGACAAATCCTTGTTGTTGTTACTCCTCCTATTCTTCATTTTCCTTATCTTCTAGATCTTGGGCTAATTATGTTATTGCTTGATCCTCTTGCTTTTGGCTAACACTTCAGCCTGAAGTCTACCTCCCTTAACCTTCTCTATCTTGTCCTCAAAATCTTGGTAACTAGGTGGTGATTTCAACGTGAGCATGCTTCTTCTATGGTTGGTTGGGCCTCTATATCAAATTCTTCATCGTCTCTCAGTCTCACTCCGAGCTTTAAGCATATCTAAGTAATTAATATAGGTAACAACCAATTGTTGTCCTTTTTTGACATAATGGACTCCTTTAGACTGGTGTATGATCTCTTTGATGTTAATCTCCCGAACTTTGTAATCTCATGAAGATAAGCCATTTTTGGCTTGTTTATCTCACCCTGCTGAGAGGTGGGGTATAGCAATGCAATAAGAAAATGTTGCCACACCCTATAAACCTTTCTAGCACTCCCCTTCTTAATGTGCTTAAGCACATTTTTGGCTCCCATGGCCCATCCTTATTGTCTTGGGACAACTAATGCATTTCTATTATTCTAAATGGGTATAGGTTATAAGGTCTCTCATATAATCTAGCTGGGAAACTCGATAAGGATTCATCGAGCTTAATTCCTCCAACCCATAGAAATTATTGATCTCACATCCATTGAAGGGAATTAAAACCCCTCTCACCTTCACTGGCTCATCCTTAGTCGTGAATTTTGCATTAGCATATAACTCAAAAATAATCCCACTTACTCCTTTAAATTTATTCTCCTTATAATCGTAAGTGAGTTGCTCCTAATTTCGGTGACTAATGAAATTGTTTGCTCTTTTGTCATACTTAGTCGGCAACTCAACTCCCTTTTGCAAATGAACTCCCTACGTAGGACTTTTTCGTATCTTTCCTCAGCCTCTTTACAAGTGAAAAATTTGGATTTAAAAAGTCTAGGCTCTTCATCATTGGAAGTAGATGCCTCAAAATCATTTGCTCTAGTTTGGCTAACTTGTTTCCTTATTCTTGTCATTTGTTTCAATATCAAGCAACAAACAATAATGCAATACAACTCGGTCTTCAAATCAGCTAAAAATTCAAAATTCATATAACATGGATCATGTTTACTTCAAATAATGCAAAGACATCAACTAAGTCTCCATGGATGGTATTAATGCTCAAATTCACATAATCTTACAAAACCTATCCTACAACCTCAATTCCACAATTTTATACATTATCATCAAGATTCTCAAAATTCAAACATAACTAGATGAAATTGTAAATGTACCTCAATGCCAAATTAATTTCTTATGTAGAGCAATTCTCCAAGTTTTTTTCAATCCTAGCCCTCTCATTTTTCTCACCAACTAGAACCCTAGCTCTCCTTGAAATTTAAATTCAAAAATCTAAGCTCTAGCTTTTCAAATTGTGCAAATCCAATTTTTATTTTTATTTTCATCTCTCGATCACTAGAAACTCACTAACCTCACATAAAATGATCAAATTTTGGCTTTAAAGGGATGTGCACTTAGGGGTTTTAGTTAGGTTTTAGTGCAAGTGTGAAGAATGAATGAAAACGCCATGCCTTAAGGCACTATGACATCCGAGAATTTCGTAAACTTGATTAGGATGTTAATTAAGTATTTTTGGATTTCATTTAGGATTTAAGTGTCCGAAGTGGGACCTACACATTTCGGACTAGAGATCATAAGTCAAAATGTTATTTTTATTTGATGAATGTTTAATTGGTGTATTATATGGTATTTTGTCATTAAGTTGGGTTGTGTTGAGGTGTATCCTCGGTTTGTCATACTTGGAGTTGTAAGTGCGTATCTGAAAGGAATGAGTGAAAATAAATTATTGGTTGCTCGAAAACTCATTAATCAAGTGTTAATCTTCGTATGAAGATTTTACCTCGGTTTACGTGGAAATTGGGATGAGAATGAAGTCAGTGCAAGACCTCGTCTCGAGTTTTGTATCAGTTGGCGGTGGTCGAGGTTGAGAATGAGGCTATATTGGTGCAAGTTTGGTTTAGTATGGCAAGATAATTGGTCCATAAGGGTTCAATATGTTATTGACAAAGTTAATATTTTTAGGGTTTTAGTATGATCAAAATCAATGTTATAGACATTTTATGAAGATAGACTAATTTTTCATGAATTTCGTTCAATTTTGTGAAAAATCGGATCGAAAAACTAGAGGCGGAAGCTAAAACACGTCAAAATGGGAATTTTGGAAATTAATAAATAAAAAGAAATTAAGTTGTTGAAAAGCCACTGAGGGTTTATATATAAATATATAAAAAATAAAATGAATTGTTTCATTTCATTCGATTCATTTTATTTCTAAACAGAGAGAACAAACAACTGTTCATTCTCTAAACCCTCTCATTCAGGTTTTCACTCTGCGAGCACTCAACATCTGATTTTCGTCTGGTTTCTTTTCGCAAAATCGTAGAGCATCATAAGATAATCAATTCGAGCTAAGTTTCTACGATGGAAATGAGGTGTTTGGCCTGCAATTTAGTAAATTATCAATTTACGGCATTTTTCTTAATTCAAATTGAATTCTCATGATTTTTCAATTTCTCTAGCGTGGTTTTAATAGAAATTAGTACAGATAGTTGCGAATTGATGTATTGGGTTGATGTGCACCGATTTAGAATAAATCTCATCGACGTGGGTTAGAGTTTTAATGAATTGAACTAATATGATTCAGTTGATAACTATTTTGGAAATGTTTTATAGTTGATATTTATTTAAATTGGGTTTTTGGATGAATGGATTAATGGTTTTAATCAAATTTAACTCCACGGTCTATGGAAATATTTTGATGTTAAAATCGAGTGGTTATGGGTGTTTGTTGTCTAGTTTTGAAGATTTAATTGTGAAAATATTGATTTGGAGATGTTTTTCAGTTCAAAATAAAATGAAGTTTGCCTAGTTGAAATGCCATATTGGAAAATTTATAACTACTCCGTCAGTTATCTGTTTGAGTGTTCTTAAAGTATGTAGAAAGTATGACATGCGCACTACAAGTTTCGTTTAGGTCATCATGAAAATTATTGAGGTTTTCATGGTTAAAAAGCTACCCTAAGTTGGCTAGTTGAAAGTAAGTTGAAACGGTTATATAAATTAATGTTTTTGGAAACTATTTTCAAGTGTACTTTCACAGCGATTTTCATTGGGTATCATGATTTGGTTTCACTCGAAGCTTGACCCATAATATAGTTGGATATTCAAGGAAGCTATTAGATCTATTTTTAAGGAGACCTGATGCTTTGGGAACCCCGAAAAATAAGCTCAAAATTAGTTGGTTGTAAGTAAACCCTATAGTGATCTTTACTATTGATTGAATATTTTTATACCAGTAATTGTATCATAGTCTGCATTGCATTCTATCATTCTTAGTCATGCATTCATAGAGTGAGTGATGGGGATAAGATTGTTTCAAAGTCTTGTTTAATTGAAACTAGTTTTCAGTCCTGCCTCTACACTGTCTAACGAGACTAACGACGTCCAACGCTGACATGTTATCTCTACATGATCTCTTAATATTGTCTATGTACTATTTTTGGAAGTCGACGTGTGGTTATAGTTAGGAGATAACGATAGAGTAGATTGCATATCATGTTGACGCATATATATGTAATTTTTTATTTGGAAATGCAATTACATGTCTCCATGTATCAGATCGATAATTGCAGGATCACAGATCAATTTAGGAATTTACTCGCTTGACGTCTTTGAATTGTTTTTTATAATATCAAATTCTAAGTGAAGACAAGGGAAAAATGGACCAGGCTCGAAGATTGTGGTGATTATTTTCAATTTAAAGTGTTTTCTTGTTTTCAATTGTTTATATATATATATATATTGTTTTGGGAAGCCTTAGGGTGATTGTAGGGTGTGAAGTCTCATTGAATGGTTATGAGAGTCTCCTAATCTAGTCTAAAATATGTTGAGAAGGATTTCGTTTCAATTTTGATCTATTGGGGATTGTGAAATTGTAATTAAGCTTTCGAAGAAACTAAGTTAGTTTATAAATTGGAATTTGATATATATTATGAACTGCGGGAAGTTGTGAGCCCTTATAAGTCTCTCCCTAATTTTGTTGTCTATTAGGTGAAAGTTTTTTGACTTGTCATATTTAGAGGAGTTGTTGTCTAAACTTTTATAAGAATATGGAGAATAAACCATATTATTTCATAATATGCTCCAATTGAACAAATCATGAATTGAGTTTCATTAAGAATATAAATTTAGTTTTGGAGCTTTATTAAGGATTGAATTAAAGATTATTTTAAGGTCAAAGTTAAAATAATGGATTAGGCTGACTAGATTATCAAAAAATTAAGGTAATCTAGACCGGTCAGTTGTCTTAATGACGAGAAGACTGACAAACTTGGTATCAGAGCCTAGGTTTTAGCTCAATTAAAGATAAACTTTAGTTGAGAACCAAAGAGTGATTGAGTGTGATTAGTTGGGAAGCGACCGTGAGCTGGAGGTATTTAAATTATTGTGTTATGTTTGTGTTGTATGCATGTGTTATCACTAGATATGTAATAGGAAGTTTATTTCCCTTGTCCGTTCGATACTTAACTTATAAGATACGATGAGTAAAATGAGAAATAGATAATTAAAAGAGATAATAGACATGAAAGAAAATTGAGCGTGACCAGATATGAGATGGACTTGTGAAGTCCGAATTCACAAAGATGTTCTAAGTAGTTCGGTTCGGGACTGAGGCTATGTTGTTGTTGTAGTTGTTATTGTTGTTGTTCTAAGTAGTTCGGAACTAATATAACTGATGAAAGTATCAGTTATGAAACCAATAAGAAACTGGTTGAAAAGAAAATCCAAATGATTCAGTTACATAAGTACCGAACATGAATTCCTTTAAATTTGAGAATATTAAGCTATTACAATTATAAGACACTTGGGGAAATGTTAAAATAAACTTAACAAGGAAAATGGAGACACGTGGTTTTGAAAGTAGAAACTGATTAGATAATTTAAGTTTGACTGGAAAATCAAAATGGGATTAAGTCGGTTTCTATGAAAATAAAATACTTTGAAGCAAAAGTATTGTCTCCTTTCCAAAACAAACACCAAGTGAAATGTGGAATAGAACTATGGTTTAAAACAATGAAGTGACTAAAAAGAAGTATTAGGAATTTTGATTATTTATTATTCAAGTTACTTACTCATAAGCAACGTTGAGTATAGTGGTTCTATCAGTCGAATAAAGAACTGATAAAGCAAATGGAAATACATGATTTAGAAGCAGTCTTTGTTAACACCAAATTAGGTATTGTCATGAAGCAAAAATCAACAAAAACTTCTAACTTAATATAAAAATTGTAGTGATAAGATCAACATGTAAGAAATTAAATTATTGGGGAAGTGGTTTAATAATAGCTTGGATTACCTATTAAGTGTTAACACAAGTGATTGTGTTTTAAGATTCAAAGTACCCAATAATCGCTTCTAACGACATTTAATTATGATGTCTATTACTACAACTTAAAATATAACTAAGCAAGAGATAGACGTACTAATTGAGAATCAGTAATTTATTTTTATAGTACGTCAATATGAGCTCCTATATTGCAAGAATTTCCATTTATATGAATTAAGGATTGAAATAGCATCTTTTAAAAGTTTGATCAGTTGTTAAGTTAATCAGAGTTTAAAAATTCAAATTCTTATATCACTTCAGGTGAACAACAATGTACAAGTAAATTCATCAAAAAGTGAATTAATGATCAATAAGAAATTTAGTTATCTTACACAGTTTCTCGAAAGTACGAAATTTCTTTAAAAAAAAAAGAAAAGTCGAGAAATCTGAGACTAATGGAAACAAATTAAGGCTAGCAAAGAGTAAAACTGTTTAAGTCGCAAAATCTCTCTATTTCAAATAAAGGCTTCCCACATAAGACTTCAATTGATTGAATGATCATAAAATTCATATTATCTTTAGCTAAGTTTTCCAAAAGAGAAGAGATATAAATTGCGTTTCTAAGTCAAGATTAAGGAGCTGTAAGTAGCTTGGTTGTTGAGCAAAAGTCGTGGTTTATTTATAAAGGGACTAAGGTTGATATCAACGTGAGAATAGCTAAGATTGACAAAAACTGAATGAAATAGACTCTGTGTATAAAATAAAATGAGACATTGAGATGACTTGAGACTGCTAAAAGTGACACAAACGGACTCCTTTAGTCAAAACTAGACACTATAGTAGTTGTGCATGACCAAAAGTCTGAGTAACTCCGTATCATAATCACGATTCATTCACAAAGTAGAAGACTAGTGTAACGAGCTCAATCGTCTTTGAATAATCAAATGAATTGGTGAAAGTCAGTATAAAAGAGTCTATGAAGATTTGTCGGAGTCAATTGGAAGCTTAAGTATCGATAAATAAGTGGTCAAGAAACTCTCACCGCATGAAGATGGATATTTCAAGTTAACGAGTTTCGATAAGACTTAAGATATCAAACTATAAATTTGACGGAATGCGATATATATTCACAAGAATCTTATAGGAATCAAACTCCCAAGGCCGAAAGTTTTGAATCAAAACAGTATACAACAAATAGCAATGAATATGTTGTACATTGGTTCAATTTTAGTGCTACACCACCTGATTATAAGACTCATAAATCTTTTCCTTGCCCTTCGCTGAAGCGCTATGTTGCAAACCTGAAATATTAAATTTGGGGTGAGCGCTCCAACTTGCTCAGTAAGTAAGGATTCACAAGTCCATCAACATTTCATATAATAATTAAGAACATTATGTAATAATAATATGCACCAATTTTAATTGACAAGAATACGGAAAGCATATAAATTAATAAATAACAGATGGAAGTCAAACATCAATGACTATTACACTATGATTCTCGTTTTATTTACAAAACTAGGTCGATTACCCACCAATGTCATTAATGTGATTGCTAGACCAATAATTTGACCAACGTGTTGTCTAACCAATCTATTAATGCCCAATGGTTCTATCTGAAACCTTCTAGTGACTATGCAATCCACACAACTTATTTAAGTGAGTATGAAGTTACATAAAGGCCAGGAAAGTAACTCATCTCCTATATAACCTGGTCTCAGTCTTAGGAACTGTTAGCCCCTTTGTCATTGAGATGACTGACCGGCCTAGGTTACATGAATCCTCTAATAATTTATTCAGCCTAATCCATTCTTTATAACTTTGACCTTAAAATAACAATTATTTCAATCATTTTTAAGCTCCAAACTAAATTTATATCCTCAATGAAACGTATTTCATGATTTATTCAATTTGAGCAAATTTAGAAATAATATCCATATTTCATAAAAATTTCGGCAGCACTGCTCCTAAAAGTGGCCTACCGAAAAATTTCCACCTAATAGACAGCAGAATAGGGAGATGCCTTGAAGGACTCAAACTCCCCACAATTCATAATATATATCAAAATCGAACTTCTAAACTAACTTAGAGTCTCTGATAACTTAATTTCAACGTTACACTCCAAAATACACCCAAAACTAAAATATAAAATTTCAACATAATTTAAGCTGACGTAAGAGACTTTTATAACCATTCAATGAAAGTTACGCCCTACACTCATCCCAAGAATCCCAAAATGATATATATAAACCATTTAAAACCAAAAAATTAAATTTATAACATGAAAATAATCACCTCAATCTTCGAGTCTTATCTTTTCATCCATTATCTTCATGTAGAATCTGACATCATTAAAAACAACTCAAAGATGTCAGGCAAGTAATTCCTACATTGACCTGTACTCCTGCAATTGTTAACCTGATACATGAAGACACGTAATTGCATTTCCAGATATTCAATAAGATATATGCGTCAACGTGACATACAATCAACTATGTTGTTGTCTCTTAACTATAATCAGTCGTCGAATTCTAAAAAATAGTACTGAGACAATATTAAGAGATCATGAAATGCAGATATAACTTGCCGGTATTAGACTCTGCTAGTCTCACTAGACAGCATAGAGGTAGGACTGAAACCAAGTTTCAATCAAACTAGACTCTGAACCAAGCTTATCCCCCTCACTTACTCTATGTATGCAAGACCAAGAATAATAAAATGCAATGCATATTATGATATAATTATATGTACATAAATATCTAATCAATAGTAAAGATCATTGTAGGGTTTACTTACAACCAAACAAATTTTGAGCTTAATTTTTGGGGTTCCCGAAGCGTCGGATCACCTCGAAGATGGTTCTAATAGCTTTCCTACATATCCAATTATATTATGGGTCATGTTTCAAGTGAAACCAAATCACGAAACCCAATGAAAACTGCAACCAAAGTACGCTTGAGAACAATTTCCAAAAATAATAATTTATATAATTGTTTCAATTAACTTTCAACTAGCCAATTTGGGGTAACTTTATAACCTTCAAAAACCTCAATATTTTTACGTATGTCATACTTTTCATAGAGTCCAAGAACACTTAAATCGGATCACCTACAAAGAAGTTATGAATTTTCCAATATAGTACCTCAACTAAGCAAACTTTATTTATTTTGAACTAAAAAAACTTCTCCAAATTAATAATTTAGCAATTCAATCCTCAAAACTCGACAACAAACGCCGCGAAACCACCTGATACCAATACCAAAATGATTTCACAACCCGTGGAGTCAAATTGGATTAAAACCAATAATCAATATCAACTATTAAAACATCTCAAAATAGTTATGAACTTAATTGAATCAGTTCACTGTTGGGGCATGTGCCCTAGGTCAATCCATTAACTGTCTTTATGAATACTTTTAGTTAATAAAATAGAGGATTTCATTTGTTGTTTATTATAATTAATTTGCATGTTTACATTATAATAAGATATATGGGTATTTACAGAAATATCATAAATGTCCCTAGTCGATCATTATACTAGGAACTATAATGAATTAAGACTAGTGTGAGTCTTGATTGATGATCATATGTTGATTATATGTATAGGGATACGAATCAAGATCACGAGTACTTGTTAGGGAACAAAGTATTGGACTGACCCGCTATGAGAACATCACATGGATTAAGTCATAGTTGTTTCTCATGATATGTATATTTTTCAGTCCTCTGACTTGAGATTACCAGAGACTTCAACATTAGGAACATAGTGATTTCACACTATCAAACGTTGTCTTTAACCGGATGATTATAAAGGTTGTGATTGGTTACTGTGTAAGCAATGTGATGAAGTCGTGTAATCGAGATAGAATTTGTCCCTCTCATATAAAGAGAGATATCTAGTGGATCCTTTGATGTGTTAAACTGTTAAAAGGCCTAGTCTAAGTAAATTGATATTGATCAATGTCACTTGAATTTTTCAGTCTACCTAGAGATCGAGACTAGTACGATTGAACATGTTGGATGAAAATTTCATGCCTTATGTTTGATCAAAAGGATATCGTGTGACAAAAGGATGTTATATACACTATTGATTAGGTTGTATCGATTTGATATTCGTACAACTTGGGTAGTCATAATGTCTTGCTAGAGGCCGCTTATGACTTGTATACCAAAATATGTTTTGGTACACTGCCAACGTTGTATGAGCCTATTGGGGTCGCACACTAAGAATGGTTTTGCGAGATTTTAAGATGGTTCAGAAAAACAAATTTTATATGATAAAATTCATGACGGAAACGTCATTGTGGTGTATTACACTTATACTTCTTTAAGTAGGGGTATATGTGTAATTTACTTAACCGTCTATATACAAGGGTTGTATAAATAGACACTTTAAGTTAGAATACACGTACGAAGGATTAAAAGGTCGAAACTCTATTTTCGTTTTAGAAACGACTTAGGGTTTTTTGGTATGCTCTGGATCGTTTTGGAGAGAAACAAAAGGTTTGCTCTGCTCTCGAAGCTAGCACATCGAATCTCGGCCGTCGTTCGTGTGTGGACTACTGGTAGAGGGCGTTCATCGTTGGCAGCGCCTTAGAGATCGATCAACCTTCAGAAAGGTATATTTCGACTGAGGTATGATTAAGTTTTTCATGGTTTAAATGTCTTAATTGAATTAGATTTGGATCCTGTTGGGGTTTTTGTCAAAATTGTTTTGTAATCTCCGCTGCGCATGAACCCCAAAACCCAACATTCACCTCATCAAAACCCTAACCCATGTCGATGGAATTTATCCTAAATTGACGCGAATCAATCCAATATATCAAATAACAACTATTCCTACCAATTTATATCAAAACCCAGCGAAATAAATCAAAAAATTACGAGAATTTAAATTGAATCGAGAAAAAAATGTCTGGCATTAAGAATTTTTTATATTGCGAGCTAAATACCTCGTTTCCACCGAGGAAGTTTAGCTCGAATTGACCACATCGCGATGCTCAACAGTTTTGCAAAAAAGGGACAAAAATCAAACTTAGGGAGCTTCGTGAGCGAAGGAATCAGTGAAAGAGTTCAGGGAACATTCGAACAGAACGTTATGTTGAAATGTATAAAATGAGTCGATTGATTTTTATTTTTTTTTATATATAGCCCTCTGCTGCTTCTCAAAAGTTTAATTTCTTTTTATTTATTAATTTCAAAAATCTATATTTTGACATGTTTTTACTTCCAGCGCCAGTTTTCTATCCGATTTTTCACCAAATTGAACCAAACTCTCAACAAAACATTTCATCTTCATGAAAGGTCCGTAACACCAGTTTTGCTCACACCAAAACCTTAAAAATCTTAACTTTGTCCATGACCTACGGAACCTATATAGACCAATCATCTTGCCGTACTTAACCAATCTTGCACTAGTTTAGACGCAATCTCAACCTCAACCACTGTCAACCGATACGAAACTCGAAACATGATCTTGCACAAACTTCGTCTCATTTCAGGCTACCTCCAATCATGACTTTTACGCAAATCGAGATGTGAATACACCTCATCACTAACCGCCACCAATACGTCCAACAATTTCAACTCCTCGATGATCACGCTACGCGTATTTCGAGGTGCATCCAATGTATGTTTTTATTTGATTTTAAACTATAGTGTTCATTTATATTTATTTATATATATAAACTATATTATATATAAATATATACACACCTATATATTTTCGCGGCTACAACTTCACCACACACGCCAACGACCAACCTTAGCCATGCACACTATTGTACATCCTACGCGTGTCACCCTCAACCTCGAGTGTCACTAGACGTTTACCAATTTATTTATTATTTTATTTAATTTCATGATTATCTTTTCAATTTACGTCTAAATAAACCCTTGAGAAATACCTTAATTCGCCAAAAGTTGGAGAATTTACCAAAGTGTTTCAAAACTTCCAAACAACTGGTCTCGCATGCAAATCAAGGTGTGGGGCCTGCGTCGGCTCATTTACTCTATTTAAAGTCGAAAATTTAAATTTTCAAACTTACTAGTAAGTATTTTTTGCAAATCTTCAAATAGTTGCTCCGGTCGTCATTTAAGCTTCCACGGAACTCGTGTTGACATGTATATCGAGACAAAACCTCGAAATTACTAAAATTGGAGAAAAACCTCCAACGCGCTCCCGAACTCACGGACACCGAGCATACACTCCGCTTAACCTTATTTTCCATCGAAATAGTGTATATTGCATCAAATAGGCACACAACATAAAAATAATATTAAAATATATAATCTCTAATCTATAATACGTAGGTCCCGCCTCAGAGACCGAAATCTTAAATTAAATCTGCAAATACTTAATTAGCCGCCTAATTAAGTTTATAAAATTTTCGGATGTCATTGGAACTTACTCTCGTAAATCACAGTAAACATCGTTTTGCATTTATTAAAACCATTACAGTGTACGTAGTCCCTCGTTCAGTCCATCAACTTCATGAACTATATACTAGGATAGCCAGAAAACATTGATAAATAAGTAAATCCATACTTACCTCGATCTAAGATTATGTTCCAAATTCCTAACTTTTCGAGCACTCAAGCTTTCCCGATGATCCAACACCTATCACAAACCATTTATGATCAATATAAGTTCAATATCATATATTTAGAACTCCTAGTTCAGTCCCTAAGTACTCAAGAAATCCTAACCAAAACTCAATTTATTTGCTATTTTTTTGGGTGCAAACACGCTCCTTTAGTGGGTGGAGTGCACTCCAGCAGCTAAGTTCATCCTCACCGAATAAAGGAGCGCGCTCCTCTACTGGATGGTGCGCACTCCACCCTATACTATCTTGATAGTATACAGGGTAGCAGCCACTGTTCCATCCATAAATTCACCAAACAACAGTGAACACTCCCAAAATTCATCAGCGAGGACATCCAGTGAGGTAACAAATCATTTCCATTCAACAAACAACACAATTCACATAGGTTTCATCACTACCGTGGAATTGAACTTCAACAAACATAAAAACTAAACATAGCAAAGTATTGATCTCTAGTCTTCTAGTTGATTAAGCTCCTCGATTCACTCCAAATCAACTCCCTGGACACTCTCCAATGATCAGAAAATAGGCCCTCAACTCTGCTTCTCTCACTTGATCGATTTAAGGAGATAAGTATGCGGTTTTTAGTTTAAATATATATTTTTTTCTCAAGATACACGTTATGCTATCTTGAGACCGATCAAATGCTTATTTATATTAAAATGACACTCTCTAAAGTAACACAAAATTTAACACCATCGAGCACTTACGCTCCTCTCGAGACAATCCGATGATCCATATAATTCAAACCAACTTTTAGTTTCTAATATGTATATTTATATATCCAATATATATATATATATATATATATATATATATATCTCGTGTATTTTCTCGTCGATAAATTCATCGGACATGCTTACGATTGTTCTCGTGTGTCCACATTCATTCCGCGACCTCCTCGTTGCACTTGGTGCACTGATAATTTATTGTTTATTATGTGTTTTCTGATTATAGGCTTGTATATAAATTCTCTATTATACTAAAATCTATAAAATTCCTTAAACAATCCAAACAAACATAAATCATCATGCAAACATACGTACACGGTAATCGAGGTATGCCGAACTTAACTATGAGCCTAACTCGAGTTTATTATGATTTAGATTTGTACTAATTACCAGCTTAATGTAACAACTCATTATAGTATGCCTAGTGTATTGTATATGTGTAGACTACTAAGTCAATCCTACTTGTGTATAGGTGTCGAGACGTGAGTGGATACGCGCCTCGAGATGTATGCTGATGTGGGACGGGGATAGAGAGTGATGAGATAAGTCAGTTTAAGCTTAGTAAGCTTAAATAGTTGAATTAATGTGGCTATAGTTGATTTTCTATTAAATGTAACCTAAGTTAGCAAGATAAAATAATAGCCATATGATGTTCCTCGAGATACATAAAGATACATGAAGAGACCAATAGACTATGGATTGGTGTTAAGTAAAGTTATTAGAGAGTTAACAAAATTATGTGAAGATCTAAGCCATTAGATTAGTTTTGAAATATGTGTGTACATAAAGATCAATTGTTATTAATCAACCATATCTTTATATATAAGATTTGATAGATCAACCCATGCAATTTATTTCATTTCCATAATATAGAAGCTAAGGAAGTTGGAGAAGAAGAAATCATAGTAATTGAGGAGGGTTTTAACTAAAAAATTAAAGGAGATCAAGAAAAGTTGGAGCTCAAATCAAAGTGTCATCAACCCTAAGTACACATCTCTCTATTTCAACTTGAAACTAGTTCTGGTGTTTAGACATTTTAGAGGGTAGATGGTTAAGTATTTGCAATTGGCTTATAGATTTGGAGTCGACATTTCAAGCTGGTAATCTAACTATTAAGAAGTTCATAATTCAGTTTTGAAATCAAAAATATATTAATCTTAGAAATTGTATGACCAAAATTAAAGTTTTGCATGTTGTATTATAAACCAGCCTATGTAATTTAGTCATAACTTGCTCATTTAAATCAAAATAAACCCAATCTGGTAGCATTTGAAAACTAGGTCAGAGTGGAACAACGTTGTTCTATTGAAAATTTTATAATTTAAGTGTTTTCATGTCCAAAAGTGTTCAACAAATATGTGATTAAATGCATTACGAGATTTTTGAAACTAAACCTTTAAAAAGTATAACTGCCTAATTACTTATCTTAATGAGCTTATCTTTTAGTATGTTGTTATTTGATGTGTTAGCTGACTTGTGGCAAAATCACTAATTTCAAAATCATGGATTAGGACAAATAAATTTTCTAAATCTGATGGTCCAGTTAGGTTCTAATTTGAGCTGTTTTTAGTAGAATTGCGATATCTCTTTTGTTTTAGATTGAGATTTTGAAAATCAAACCTTTTCGCAAAGCTAAGATAAAGACCAAAAACTTCGCACCAAGGGAAGATTTTAAGATTTGGACGATTTCATGCCTAAAATTACACTGCAATACATGACTAAAATTCTAATATTGTTTATTCTTAAGGGATTTTTTGGGTTAAGGTTCCTTAACTCATTTGACTTTACCTAAACCCAATTTATTTGGATTAATTTGCTATCAAGAACTTAGGAAAGAGTCTCAAAGGTTCGGATACAAGATTTAAGGTATTATGAGGCCAGTAAAGCTAGGACTTTATATTACTTGATGTGAGTATACCTATTGATTGCTTTATTTGCATTTATATCCACTTTATGCTTGTTTATTGTAGTCTATATGGACTATGTCCTGCGTTGTACTCTCATATCATGAACTTTTTCTATACTCCTCATTTATTAAGCTTGACTTTCATGACATTGTGATGAATTGAGTTCATTTGAATCTATCCATGTGTGCCATGTCATTTTTTGATGTTTCACAGTGAATATAGTGTAAATAGCATGCTATAGGAATTGTGAGTTGGTGAACGACTTTATGGACTTATACTCTTTGAAAATTTTGCTTTGTAGTATACCTAAGCTTTGGAATCCTTAACGAGTCAATTTCATAGAATTATAAAGTAGTTATAGAATCTAGAGTCCGTGACACTATGTTAAAGTTGATCAGCACATGGGATTAGAGTCTCTGGGGATGTTAGCACTCGCCACTATGACGCGGCACACGGGTTTAGAGTATTTGGGGTTGTCGATACACCAAGGTTAGAGTCCCTGATGACATTGAGGTTAAATTTAGGGATGCAAATGGGAAGGGGAATACTTATGGGTGATAGGGATTTACCCTAATGGATATGGGTATGGGAGTTTTAATTCCCTATATAGGGATACAAATCAAGATCATGAGTGTTTGTTAAGGAACAATGTACTCGACCGACCCACTGTGAGAATATCACATGTATTAAATCATAGGTGTTACTCATAATAGCTATATCATTTAAGTCCTTTAATTTGAGATTACCATAGACTTCAACATTACGAGCATATTGGTTTGACACAATCAAACGTTGTCTTTAACTGGACCTTTATAAAACTTGTGATTGGCTATTATGTGAATAATGGGTGAAGGTGTGTAATCAAGATAGAATTTTTCACTTTCATATAAAGAGAGATGTCAGTAAATCCATCAATATAATAGACAGAGAAATTGAAAAGTCTAAGTGAATTGATAAAATCAATGTTACTTAGATGTTTTCAGTCTACCTTGAGATCGAGACTGGTACGATTAAACATTAAAAACGACAGTTTTGTGCCTTATGTTTAATCAAATGACATCATACGATAAAGGGATGTGATATGCACTATAGATTAGGTTGTATCCATTTTGATCTTCGCGCAACTTGGGTAGTCATAATGTCTTGTTAAAGACCACTTATGACTAATCTACCAAAAGGGGTTTTGGTTTACTGCCAACGTTGCATGAACATATTGGGTTACACAGAAAGAACGGCTTTACATGATTTATAGTGGTCCAGATTAATAACTTTTATGGGATAAAATTCATATCATAGAAACTTTAATGTTTTATTATATTATTGCTTATTTAAGCAAGTGTCTCCCTAAATACAATAGTTGTATAAATAGGTGTTTAAATGAAAGCATAAAAAACAAACAAAAGAGGTTAAAACCGTAAAATGAATTAGTTTCTTTTTTTAATTTTGGCTTTTGGAGAGTTTTTCGAAATTTGGGGAGAAAAGAAAAATATTTTCTAGGTCTCCCAGAGCTAGCACTCCAACTTGTAGCCACCGTTCGTGTGTGGATTGCTGATAGAGTGCGTTTGTGTGAATGCCTTAAAGATCGATCAACACAAACATGAAACCAACATTTAAGGTATGGTTTCAATTATGATAAACTGATCAATGGATTTCGTTTGATCCTGTTGGGATTTTGAAAATAAAATTTAAGTTTCTCTGCATTTTCGAACCCTAAAACCCAACAAATCTTGAGTTCACTCCTTAAGATTGACCTTCTCCAACACCCCAAACCCCTATTCTCTGCCACTAGGGGTCTGCAACATCCTCTGAAAATAACCCCAGTGTACACTTCAATAATTATCAACAAATAATTCAATTAAATATGTATTAAACCAAGAATTCATGTTTGTGTTCAAGAACACTAAAACTTTCAAAATGCCATAAGTTATTGATTTCAAAACCAAATCTGAAAATCTTTTATACTAGGATTGGTGGAAAAACATAAGGAATTCAAATATGAGTTAGTTTTCAAGAACAAAACATCTTTTAAATCAACATTTATAGATTTTCAAATCATGCCTGAAAGCCCTAATTTTTGGCCAAAACTTGAAAACTAAAAAAAAATGAGTTTTTAGGATTGTAAATTGGAGCTTCAATTTGATTATAAAAAGCATATGAACATCTCAATCTCGTTTTCACACATAACCCCATGTTTACAAACCAATTTCACAAGAATTAGATGCATAAAAAGTGAAATTTCTCACCTAGGGTTCTTGCTAAATCTCCTATTTTTAATTCCATATATAAAGGAAATCGAAACTCCTAATTCTTCCCTTTAAGCCCTAATGATCAGCAAAGAAAACTCATAACTCTTTATTCTCCAAATGATTTCTCATGTATGTGCATGTGTTGAGAAAGAAAAACACACATGTATATACTTATGAAATTGACAAGATCTTAGCCCTTCATCTCCTTTGATTTACCACATCTTAAGATGAGTCAAAGTTACTAAGTTCCCCATCAACTCCACTAACTTACTCATTCTAACACTATTAGTGTACACATCTACCTAGAATCATGGTGGCGTGAGAATTTCAAGGCTAATCATGTTTATTAGATGTAACTTAGGTCTTTCATTCCCTATCCTTGATCAAGTTAATTTAATAACTTAGGTGACCCAAATAAAAGCTTAGCTAACATATTTGGACTTAAGTGTAGGTACTTATCACATCGTCCTCTACTCGGGCCCCATGTTTGCACGCATCTGGATGCGTGACTCCACTCGCATCTCTCAATGCCTATAATAAGTGAAGATGATTTTCTAATCTACTCACATATAAAACACTAGAAAATCATTAAATAAATATAAAATATACCTCGATCACGTGCCAAAGTCGGACCTCGTATCCGTCAATGAGTTCCACGTTGCGAGTTAGTGATCCTAATTAGGGATAAAATCAGGGTTAGAAATTTGGGTTATTACATCTTCACCTCTCCATATTGTGTTGTTTGAACAAAGAGTTCAAACACCTCTACAAAGACTATTTATAGCTAGGGTGAGTAGGTTAGGGTTTTGGGGTGACCAATCCATCCACACATCCCCACTGAACCCTTTTAAGTTCTAAGACCATCTTGATGGTCTATATCTTTCATTATTTCCATTTAATTACCAAAATATATTATGTTATTTGGACCACCTAACAAGCCTATTAAGTTATTTATGCTTTTAATCACTTAAATACATTTAGTACCATAATTTATATATATCACACACAATAAGCATGCAAATACATAAATATCACGCATAATTATCAAAATACTCTTGATATTAGGATTAATTACTAAATTTGAGATTTAGGAATGTTATAAACAAAACATCAAAAGTAGATATACACATTATATTGAAGTCCACGTACATCAGAAAAGCTATCAACTAGACTCATATGCCTTGTATTTCTCGTGGATATTGAGCACTTGTCGAGGTACCTAAAATATTAAGTTGGGTGAGCAATCAACAAGCTTAGTAAATGAAAATTCCCTTAGACCATCAACTATCCATTAATACCTCCCTACAATAACTATATGAAATCACAAATAACTACAACAATGTACCAAGGAATGCTATAAACAATATAGTATATTGCAATCAAAAAACTCAGTAAATGAAAATTCCTCTCTCGCACCTAAATGTCGGTAACACTAACTGACTGACGGTGTGTAGTCAATGACAAGAGAGCAATTACAGTAAATATTGTGAGTCCCCGCGTCAGTGCCATATAAGTGGATATCGAATCTTGGTACCCAAAGTGGGTTAAAAATTATTTTTCAAGCAGCATCGACAAGTACTCATATCAATGGCATATCAATTGGTGCTCAATCTAGGTGGGTAAAGTGGATTAGTTTAGTATCTTCCTATTTTATTTTGATGTACAAATGGAAAAAAGATGCATCATCACCTTACAAAAAGGTTGTATTACTATGGAAAAATACAAAATTAACATCTATCATTTACTACTTTCTTATTGTAGGAATATTAATACTTTTATCTAGGAACAGTGAAGATTGACTACCAACACGAAAACAAGTCAGGCCTGAGAGAGGGCCGAAAATGTGGAAAAAGGAAGCCTTTGAGTATGTTCCTATTCATTTAGAAATAGAGAAAACAACCATGGTTGTCCTTCCCAACCTTCCTCCTCTGCGCCACCCTATTTATTCCTCGGCTCCCTTTTGGGAAAAGGCTGACCACACAGTTGCCTCACCTCATCCAGTAATGGTATTACACGTGGCGAACATTGGCTTTTCAGTGACGTGTCTCACTTTATTAATTTATTCTTGTTTTTGGATACTTTTTTTTTCAATATGTTTTTTTAATTCTTTGTCAATATATTAATTTTTTCTCTTTTATAATTAGTTCTACTTTAATGTGTCTCAAATTGGCTCGGAAAAAGTGGAAACATTTTAAAGAATTTGACCGATAGGTTCTTGTAGGGTCAATGTGGGTCAGCTACGCTGGACCTTGTACCTGTAAAAAAATAATATTAAAATAGTACTTTTTTTTTAAGAATATTGAGATATTACTTGATCCTTTTTGGTTGAACGAAATAGTACTTGATTAAAATTTTTAATAATGGTGGCATAAGCAAGTGAGATGAGGCGGATCACTTGTTAAAAAAAAAATTTTAGAGATGTTGTGGGATTAATTAGATGTAGATCTAGAGTGTGGTCAGAGTGGGCGGACACCCCCCCTCCCGCAATGCCCTATACTACCCTTGTGAAAACCTCACTCCACAAGCACATCCCGCCCATATATTGACATATCTCTATAGATTATATGTATACGTAGCATATCAATATATTGTATTTGGAATGTCTCGAGGGACAAATGTATAGTGATGGATCTTAAAATAAATAAATTTCTTTGTGTGAAGGAACCTAGTTAAGATTTCTTTCAACATATATTGTTATGCAAATAAATTAATATAGGCAAAAAGGTATTCATCCTTTGCTTTTACTTCTCCTTGTTTTAATCTTATTATTACTGTAAGTAGGAGGATCTCCTTGTTTATTAAAAAAATTTGAAACCAAATCTTCTAGATTCATGTGAATGTTCTCATTCGAAGAGCCTTGACATGACTCTAAATTCTCATGATATTATTTCATAAGCATTAATTGCGCAAACTATATATCAGATATATCTATAGATATATGTACTATCCTTAATATAAGGCATATCATAAGTTTGCATATGATAATCATTTAATTATCTACCACTACAGCAACATATGAATCATAGTTTTTTGATGATATTGATGTCATTAGAATAAGATTTTAATTTCAATATAGATGCCATTAGAAGAGAATTTGTGAAAAAATTCTTCTAGATATCCCATATTAGAACCCTCATCCATATGTTTTGAATATAATCAAATATTCATAAAAACATAACAAATTCAATGATTCATGATTTCAATATAATTCTAAACCAAGGTGATTGAGTTCTATGGATTTTTAGGATTCAAGAGATTCTTGCGCTAATTTTGTTCAATTTTCATTTTCATATTTTTTATTACATTGTTATTGTGAGGTTTTTGGTTGTGACTTTGAATCTTAAGTTTTTCCTTTGTCATTGTGTAAGTGTACGTATACTCTGATTTCAGTAAAAAACTATTGTCAATGATCCTACCGTCACTCGGTAAGGGGATCACGTTAGATAACAAATGGGGTCATGTCTATTGGCAATCGATGCGTCTTTATGTCGTTGAGATATAAGAAGGGTAGCAGCGTATTGTGATTTTCACGTGACATGTGAAAGCATTTGACGCTAGTTACTACTCATGATAGGTGTTATCATAAAGCGTAATACTGCTAGTCCGTTAAAAATTTATGGAGCACTTGGGGTTTCGCGGGTCTAGTTAGTATGTAGCTGTGTTGCACTTTTCCTCCACTGATATGATGAGAACAAGGTGACTAGAGTCACTATAAGTATATCTATTAAAATTGGTATGAAAGCAATATTTTAAAAACTGACGAACAAATTTGATCCCTCGAGTCTCAATTCACACTTTGGTTTAGAGTTCAAACCATTTATTGATTTCCGTTTTATAAGCAAATAAGTTTTATTTTCTTCGCATTTAATTCTTAGTGCAATTGAGTTTTTGTTTTCAACCCCCCCCCCCCCCCTCATTTTTCTCAAAGCCTAAAAAGGAACATCACAATTCATGTAGATTCGACCCTGGTAACCAATACAACAAATCAATAGTAGTTTTGTATTCGATACTATTATTGGTGGCGTTCGGTACGACACTAGTTGTTTCTTGCGGGCCTGACACGTGTAGAACGTTCACAATAATTTCTCGCATCTTAATATTAACTTGTAATGGTGGTAAATGAGATATCGTCATCACAGGGATTTTCGAAATCTTAAAGGAAAGCAATTTTTTCTTGTTTTTATTAATTTAATTAATCTAGTTAAAAGAGAATTAAAATATTAAATAACTAACAATTATGGTTGCTAACTTAAATAACCAAACTACTACAATTATGATTACTAACTTAAATAATCAAACTAACTAAATTAATCTAAGTAATTTAAATTCAAACTAAATCAAACAATATTCAAATTTAATTCAATATAAATAAATAAACCTCCGCTAAACAATATAATATATTTAGATTACTTTCAAACACTAGAACATAATATCACTTCGTATTATAGTTATAATCATAAAACGTGAAATCTTAGAATCATAAACCCCACTTCATAATAGATTAATAGCCTCTAGCCACGGCCATTAGTTTTTCTTAATTCAATGAAAATAACACATTCTTATCATTGTAAATCTACTTATTGGATAAAACACAAACACCATAGAAAGACGATGACATTAAGCTCAATGAAAATCATGTCTAATCTAAGTCAATATTATCGAAGCCGCATAATAAACAACTTAAAACACAATCAATTAGAACATCCACTCGGGAAAGACCTTATAGATTAATTTTAGTTACTACTTTTATAATTATTATCAATAACTATATACATAGATTCATAATCTTAATACAACGTAATACATTTGCAACTATGCATGTAATACTAATCTCTTTTAGTTTTAATGCACAAAACAATTTTTCAATTCCATGATTTGATGTATATGAATAGATTTAAAGCATTAAGCACATGATTCCTTAATTATAACTATCTAGCAATCTATAATATACTGCATTATCTAGAGTTTGTTTAAATTGATAAACTACTCACTCATGTTGGAAATAAACAATGCATAAATTTAATTAAAAGACGTAATTAATGAATAAATACATTAATATAAATCAAAGCTCCAAAGTATCTTCAAATATAGATAATAAAACTGATATAGAGCAAAAAGAAAGCAAAAAAGAAAGATGTATGAGAGTTATTTCGAAGCTATCTGACCTTCTTTATAGTCTCCAAACATATATATATAAACTCAAATTCTTCATACTACTTTAAAAAATCAATGATCATCCTTACTAATTTCTCAACGATTCCTAGCTTATACACAAATCGCTAAGCAAATCACTGAGTTTAGTTCTCTGTGCTCCACCGACTCAGCTGGCAATTTATAATTCATTCTCTAACTCCCTGTGGATTTGCTAGTCTTCTTCTGCTGCTTATTTAGATGGCAATTCTTAGTATTATTTCAAATCTCTAGTGTATTTTTCTAGTTGATTGTTTTGTTTTTCTTACTCTCTTCTTTCATTTCTTCATTTTTCCTCTTTAAAACCTTAAATCACAAAAAATAAGAGAATACCTAGTATAATATCATCGTTTATGTTTAAAATCAACCTAAATTACACTATAAAATGTGTCTAATTATTAACTTGTCAGGGCCCAAAGAAACAATGATTAATAGTTGAATAGAAGTTAATGCCCTAGCATATACAAGGAATCGAAATGGCTTAAAAAATTATTAATAGGAAATATCATTATGGAATAAGTCATGTCCGGATATAATGACCAATCATGATAACATGAGAATATTTATTAAGTCAAGAGCAAGACTTATAATGAAACGTCTAGTCATATATGTCTAAGACATAATCTTTTGAGACAATTACTCAAAAATGGGGTTGTCACAGTTGATTACGTGGAATCTAACAAGAATTTTGCGGATGCATTAACAAAGGGTCTTAATAAAGAAATGATGTCTCTGACATAAAAAAGAATGGGACTTAGGTTTTCCTAATTCGATTGTCACTTTATGGGAACCCAACTTAATTCTTGAAAATGCATAGTAAGTTCGATGTGGTACTAACAAGTCATGTGAAGATTACGAAACACTAGAAGATTTATGTAAAAGGGTAACTTTCTAGTTTTAATGTTGGTTTCTGCATGACAAAGGTTGATAATTGGGTCTTAATAAATTGAATAGAGTGACTCGCATAATCACTTAAGTGGACTTACCTATTTGGGTGTAGAAGTGTGGTCGCTTCTTATGAGCCTAACCTACTCTAAAGCACTTAAAAAAGATAGGATTTGCATAATGCTAGAATGTGCAATCAAGAAAATACTCTTACTTATAATAAATTGGTATGTCTGATAAGTTCGATTTTATCGCAAAGATCCTTGGTTCAAGATCCATCCACCATAACACCTAATGATACTTTGAAGTACTTGCGCTAAGTGAAAAGTTCAAGTCTAAAAAACACTTCTCATTGATATAAAAAACTCAGAATGATATTATATGAGTTTTTTGTCGTGTTATTTTCTAGTATAATTTTCAATTTATATGTCCATATAATTTGAAAATGAGGGGAAATTATAGGAAAATGAATAAATATGGTTCTATTTTGGGTGACTAGTAGGTGTTCGGTGTGCTAGCGCTAAGCACTCAACACTAAACATGTTTTTTTAGTTCTATTTTGAATGCCTGTGGGTGCTCGATGCTGGTGCTCAGTGCACCAGCACCAAGCACCTAAAAACTGAACATGTTTTTTTAGTTCTGTTTTGGGCACCCCACCAAGCGCCCAAAATTGAATTTGATTTTTATCTATTTTTTATTAGTTTTCTTTCGCCCATTGGCACCAAAAGTCACCTCTTTATGGGTAAACATTATGTCCTTTAGTTTTCTATAAAATAAAGAGTTCAAGAACGTTTTAAATACATTTAATTAAACACACAAAATATTTGAAATAAAGAGTCGAATTGTGGTTGTTCTTGAGTCAAAGCATCATTCTATCAAAGTTCTTCCGAAAGTGTTCTAGGTTGGAGTTGTGTTACACACACATCATCTAACAACCATTAGAGACTTGATTTTATTCTGAAGGCAAGTTTCGATTTTCTCACTGTGTATTTGTGGTTTCGAGCAGAATGAAGAAATCTTGTCTAAAATAGAACAAATACGCGCCTCAAGTCTTTAACATCAATGAACTCATGCCTCCAAATTACATCGGCCTTGGGAATCCATTCGTGTGCACTCAGGATACACACACACACACCTACTTAGTGTCATGTATTGAAAACTACATGCATACACACCAAAGCCCCACCCATTCTTACGTAGAGCCCACACGCCACGTCATCCATTGTGACTTTGGGTATCTTTTGAGGTGTACATTTTCCAAGCGAAAAATGGAAAAAAGAAATTATAAAAGTGTTATAAAATGGATGGACACTTATGCATGTATGTGACTACATTGTGAAGCATGGTTCTCACATTGAATTGTAACATAAAGCATGGCTCTCACACTTTATGTCACTTGTAATCCTCTCCGATGTACATCAACTCTTCCATGTATTGTCTATGTTGCTTGTGATGTGTTGTATGACTTGTACAGTATGTATAACTTGTACACATTGTATAAGTACAATTATCATCATCACTAAATGACCTATATAAAGGGTGTCAACCCCATAGTAATTTACACACCAATGTATGAATGAAATATCTACATTCTCAGCTCTAGCTTTCTTCTCTCTTGTCTCATCTTCTCTACATGTTCTAGTAGTTCTTAGTTTATGCCTTTTATGCTTAAGTCTCCAGCAAGTCCAACTTAAGTTCTAGTTGGCTTACAACTTAGTTTACAATATGTTATTAGCACGAAGTTGCTCCACAAAAGGAAGTCTTGAAAATCAAGAAGCTTTTCAAAGATATAAAGCTAAAAAAGTATAATTTTTATTAATTTAAATAAGTTCAATTTATTTCCATGTTGTCATGGTTAATTGCTTTTGTGTTGCATGCATATTTAATTATGTAATTGTATTTTATTCATACATTATGCATTATAACGTCATCGACTATAAAAGTATGCTCTGTAACTGCATCTTTTACGATCTTCTACATCAAAAATCAAAAGTCAATGCGTGACATATAGTTTTTCTCTTAAAACTACAAATGATTAGTTATTGTTCTATTCTTGATTTTATAATACAAATAATGATATAAGTTTGAGTTGATAGTGGGTAAGCCTTGTCCCCGGTTAAGCTAAACATTAAAAGGGAGACGCGTTATCCTTATCTCGTTCGAGGAGACATAGTATTAAGTAGACTATGTCTCGCCACCTAACCTGGAGGTTGTCCCACCAACTCATACGAATAGTATATTTTGTTTATTAATGAATCAAGTTGTGAACATATATTTAATCATATGTTTTGGTTTTACATAAAAGGGGAAAAATATTTTATATTAAATTTAATTTCAAAATATTTTTCAACCATAGTTGAACTTGTTGCATTATTATATTATCGACAAGAATTACTTGTCATGAAAATTAGATACTATAATTTATTAATAAAACATCTATGCAAGACTATGTTGTGTTATACAAAATTTAAATCATTTGCCAATATCTCTTTAGAGATTTGTAAAGTGAATATTTCACTTTATATATCTTTTCACTTTATGGAGTTATAAATATATATATACCAAAAAAAGTAATGCTCCAAAAGCTCAAAATGAGCGGTTGAATCTCAAACTACAAAATTTAATCTGTCAAATATTAATTATAATTCCGTAATTTTAATTACCCATATGTTGAGGATATGTGAAAATATGACTGATGAGACAATAAAAATAAGGTCACATGACTTACCTCGATTTATTGCCGCAACAAATATCTAGTGAGCACGTCAATTCAATAAATATTAAGGATTGATTTCTTGTCTCATGGTAGATGAGTAAAATAATGAGATATTATAAATATAATATCGCTCTCGTCCAATTAATTCAGCTTCAAATTAAGAAACGTATGTTGCATATAATGATCATGATCACAATAATAAATTTATGGACGTGGAAAATGTGAAAATATCAGGTAAATTTCGTATTGACAATTCCACCAAAATTGGAACAAAAGTGGTGCACTACTATAAATGGCAAATAATTATTGACAATGAACGCTCATAATTGTGACGTTTTTTGTCATATATGAAAGGCTATTTTGCCTAAATATTGTCATATATATACCCAAATATATTTATGACCTTTACTTTGCCTTCAAAATCAAAGGCAAAATATTATGAATTTGAAAATGGCTCGATAAAACAGACACATCGAGATTTGTTTAAATCGTGACTTAAATATGGGCAATGAGTTTGTCTTGTACGTGTATTCTTGCTACATGCTTGTACATAATAATATAAAAGTGAGTATTTCTCGAATTCGAACTTAGCGGAGGCTAATGTTCAGGCAATATCGGGTACAACAATTTTATTGTTAATGTCTTGTTCAGAAGAAGTCTACTCAGAATAATAGAAAATGTATCTATACGAATATGATTTAATTTGTGTATAATATTTCCTGCTTTAACTTCAGGAATATATAAGGCATATTAAAACGAATGTTGTCATAAATCAAATGGCATTCATAATGTAAAAACAATTATTTGATTATCCATAATCATCAATAATGCGAAAATATCATAAATTCGCACAAACATCCTTTATCGAACATGATTTTTTTTTATCAGCTGGAGATTATCTCAATGCAAATCAATAGGAGATTTATATTGATTTAACTCTCCATTAATCATATTATAAGATGCATTAGATCCCTAATAGGAAATTTATTTATAGCAAGTTTTGCTAATTGTCACTTTGATGAAGCAGTTTTCCCACCATTAGGGGGAGATATAAGCCAATTCAAAAGGAATGACGTGAAATTGCTTGAAATACATCAAATTGCATTAAATTTGTTGTATTATGATCCATGTATAAATTAATATGAACTCGAAGTTCAAATGATCATTCAGTAGCAACAAGTTATGGATCAATTACTTGATGCCAGTACTATATACAAAAGAGTGGCAATCGCATGCTTCAACATTAAATGGTTCATATAGAAAACGATGTTCATGTGCAACAAAATGCACAAGATGTCTCATCCATGTGAACATGAGGGGGAGAATCTAAATGAGTTATTTGTTAGTGTATTGCACTCTTTTTCCCTTTGCTATAGTTTTATCCTACTTGGTTTTCTTTGTAAAGGTTTTTAATGAGGCAATTATAACAATATTAAAACTCTGTATCTAGATTGATTAGTATATTGCACTCTTTTTCTTTTGCTATGGTTTTATCCCACTGGATTTTCCTAGCAAAGTTCTTAATGAAGCAATCATAACATTATTATATTTCATATAAAAAATAAATAAATTACGAAAACAATTAATGTACTATTTCTCCTATACTAGATTTTTTCCACGGGGTTTTTCTAGTAAAGGTTTTAATAAGACATTTATATTATCTCTGAGTGTATCAATGTGTTGCACTCTTTTCCTTAATTATGGTTTTGTCCTACTGGATTTTTCTAGCAAAGTTTTTAATGAGGCAATCAACAAATATTATACTACAAAGCAATATTGTGACGACCCCAGTTCCCCACGACACTGGGCCCCGCTCAGCCTAAACCCACGTAGACCACATGACACGTGGCACCATATACTTTACGGGTCGTTATAAATACTTTTTTTTTCCTGTACTAGATTTTTTTTTCCACATGTTTTTTTCTAGTAGAAGTTTAACGAGACACATTCTTTCTACAAGTGTCATCCAAGGGGGAGTATTATGAAATGGATGGACACTTGTGCATGAATGTGACCACATTGTGAAGCATGGTTCTCACATTGAATTGTAACATCAAGCATGGCTCTCACACTTCATGTAACTTGTAATCATCTGCAATGTACGCCAACTCTTCCATGTATTGTCTATGTTGCTTGTCGTGTTGTATGTATAACTTGTACACATTGTATAAGTACAATTATCATCATCACCAAATGACCTATATAAAGGGTGTCAACCCCATAGTAATTTACACACTAATGTATGAATGAAATCTCTACATTCTCATATTTAGCTCTCTTCTCTTTTATATTTTCTTCTCTACTTGTTCTAATAATTTTTAGTTTATGCCTTCTATGCTTAAGTTTCTAGCAAGTCTAACTTAAGTTTTAATTGACTTACAACTTAATTTACCATAAAAAGTACTCTTCTTTGAAATAAAAAGGACATTTGTATATACAAAAAAAAAAAAAAAAAAAAAAAAAAAAAAAAAAAAAAAAAAAAAGAAATTTGTACGTTGCAGGGCGATTCCTAGCGGATATTACAATGCACCCAAGCCACCTGAAAAGGATGAGAGAATACGCTCTCTTATTCTTGAAAATGCTCTTGTTAATTTATTATTAATTTCTTTATATCAATTTAATTTCACATGATTATAAATAAAAACATATTTTCCTCAAGCAATACAGTAGGAGGTAAAAGTATGTAAACTAATTACTTATTAATCACAAGTTAGCTTGTTGAATAAATTAGTTCTGAATAAAGGATAGAACATATTTTAATTATATTAAATTTTTGTATAATCATCTTTTCAATCATTTTTTTTATCGGAGTGAGTTGAACTTATCATCTTTACAAATTTCTTTTGATAAATTAAGAATGTCTCATTCCTTTCACTGTAAGTGTTGTGACTCGTCTTCTCAACTTTTTAATTTTCAACTTCTTTGTATTTTTAGACTTTACAAAAATCAAAAACATAATAATTAGCTTAACAAATTAATTATGAAGAAAACATCTCTTCAGCTCCGATTCAACGTATTCAACCAAAAAAAACGCTTCAAAGATGCTTTCTTGTTGAATGAGGTTCTCTAGTACTAGTAGGGTACTGTGACTTACGTAGTGTTCGCTAGAATTAATTTCTCTTAAATTAACCCGTACGTATATTTTGCTAATTTCATTTAATTATGAAAAGGTTTAGAGTAACATATTTTGGGCACCATGACATTTAATTGAGTCAATGACTAAAGTGAGTTTACATAAATTTTAATTATTTACGCTCCTAAATAAACTCTATAGCGTTTTGTATAAATCCATTGCGTTTCTTGAAAATTGCTTTTACAGTTATATTTGTTCATAATTTTTTTATTAATATATTTGTTAAGAATTAGATATTTAAAAATATTAAAATATAATAAAATATTTTTTATTAGATGGACGAGACATCACTTGACAAAAAATAAAATTCAAAAAGGTCGTGGCTTCGACTCTAGTTGAAATCAAAGAAAAAAATTATAATATTAATTATGATTGCCTATATATAATACCTTTTTAAAGAAATTAAATTACACTCATTCATATGAAAAACATATATTTATAAAAAAAAGGTCCAGCTACATGTATGTCAAGTAGATTTCCCCCTGCAACTATAAGGGAAATTGATAAAAATTTTCGATCAATTAGTACTCCTTTCCTCATGATCAAGAATAAACAAAAGAAATGCAACCGATGGCCGTGTTTGGGGGTGTTAGGTTTTGGCGATCTTCGTTGAAACAATCAAATCCAATCTGTCTTCCATTACTTTCTTTGATTGGATTAGGCTCTTGTGTTTTTGGTTTAGTTACAATTATAACTTTCGAGTTAATTACCACCTACTTCCGATGGTAGTAATTGTCTTTATTATTTGGGTGGTGTCTTACTTAAATGTTATTGCCCCTTCATAGGGTTGAGGCCGTCTTATAATATGTGATTTAAAATTTTGCTGTACATTTTATTGTCGTAATATCAATTGTGTTCCCTTCTTGAATTAGGAACAAAAATACAATCTCTCTTAAAAAAAAAAAAAACAAAAGAAATGAAATGACAGACAAAACATCCGATGTACATCACTCGCTAAAAAGTACAATTTTGAGAGGTCGGCTAATAAGTTTTACTATTGTTAAAATAAAAAAAAAAAAAAAAAAATGACAACTTACTCCCTTCTAATTTTCCCGAACCAAACATATAAGTTCCGCGTAAATAATAAATGAAGTTTGGTGGTTCAATATAGTTTATGGTAGGAAAAAAAGTGTCAGTCGAGAGTAATACACGTACGTAGTACTATTCACCCTATATATATACAAACAAAAAAGTCTACTCGTACTGGCTAGTTGCTATAGGAGGCTAGTTAAGTATAGTATAGGTAGCTAGCTAGCTAGCTAAGTAGTGCCGCAGGTCGAACTATGAGATTATAAAGTAGGCTAGCTATAGGCAAGTAGGTTCGAGTGGTAGGCTCAAGTCCCAGTACAGCATCGTTCTCTTGGGTTGACCCTAACCTCACGTGAGTCACACGCTTCAACAGATCGACCATGCATCGCCGTTCGTAGGGCTTGACCTTGAACCGCCGCGCGATCTGACGCACGTCTGACGACACATTCACCATTCCCCATTTTTCAAACTGACGGATCTTCTGACGTCTCTTCGAACACACGCACAACAGCCAGGCACACTGCTCTACAAACGTGCATGGTGCCCGAGATTGAGAACTTGTGTGACCGCGAGATATACAACGTCGTGGTTCTGAAATACGGCCACGTGTTCACTAAACAACGTGGTCATTAGCTTGATATGACAAAAAATAAAATAAAATAAAATTGATATGACGCTTCAAAAATAAAAAAATAAAATAAAATGAGATGGTAGATACCATGAGGTTACACGAGTGGTGTTTGCATTACTTATCCACCTCGAGTTACGTGTATGATGTTTAGATGGTTTGCATGGACTGCAGTGGGTTGCATGTGGTGTTTACCTTGAAATATGTGCTTCGCATTCGCATGGTTTACATGAATTGCACGAGGTTACATGAGTTGTCGACACATCGAGATATGTGCGCGACGTTTGAATGGTTTGCACAAAGATGCATGGCTCGCCCACCTCGACATATGCGTGTGGCGTCTCCAGGTGTTGTTAACCAGGAGATACGCGTGTGACGTTTGCATTGGCTTTACCAAATCGACAGACGTGCCTAGCATTTGCATGAAATCTCTACCTCAGCTGCATGGGTTGTCCGCATCGATATGTGTTCGTGTTGCTTACATTGGTCATCTACCTCGAGATACGCGAGTGATGCGGGTCGTCCATCTCCATATGCACGTGTCGTTAATAGGGCCAAGATTTTTTTTTAAAGATAGCTCATTTTCAGAAGGAGTCATTCATAAAGTGTATAATTTTGTATAAATAGCTCCTTTTCAAAAGAATGTATCAATACAAATGTCTTCCACCTCACCACGACCTCACCACGATGCATGCCACCTAACCATCAATACCTCTTTTTCAAAAGGAGTTATCCCCTAGTTTTGGAATTTAAAAGTAAACTTCCATATTTTGGGAAATAAAAACTATCTCCAACCCACTTTTAGAAAAACCCCGTGATTTCGACGCTCACTTGAATAAATATATATATATATATATATATAGACACACACACACACAGGTGCTTCTACAATGGACCTCAAAAATATATTTATGTCATAAATACTACATATCTCATTATTGGATCACTATGAAATTTCAATCTAATGGTGATTGATATAATGCATTTAATGCAAAACATATTAAATACGTAATAAATGCTATGTAATTAGGTTTCCTAGTAGAAGCAAAATGGGTGCTTCTACCATGGGTATCAAAAAGATATACATGACATGGATACTTGATTTGTGATAGATTTCAAAAAGAATCTAAGAATATTGAATTAATGTGGGCGAATTGAGTACAATAAAGTGTTACTTATAGAACAAATCATAAAATAAGGAAAGTTATCAAAACTACCTAGATATCAAAATATATAAACTTCATAAATACATAAACTACGAAATATAGCAATTACTATAATTTCCTTAATACCCTCCCTTAAACTCAAGTTGGTTCAACTTGAGGTTGTCAATCAAATTAGTAAACTTGACAAATCTAAGGTTCATTGCAGAGCAGATCAACGACCACCTAAGACAACAAATCTAAGGTTTGTTGTGGAGTAGATCAACGACCACCGAAGACAACAGGAAACAGATTCTGATGTGGCAAAGTCAAAACAACGGTACCGTATAACAACGGATATCAAAGTCAACATAGTCGACGACGGATAGATAGCAGAGTCGACATAGTCGACGACAGACAAACAACAGAGTTGACGTAGTCGACGTCAGACGGACAACGAAATCAATGTAGTCGATTGCAGGCAGATAACGAAATCGACGTAGTCGACAACAAGCAAACAGAGCAAGCAGAACAATGAACATCACAAAGAAATCACAAAGGAAAAGAAATCAAAGACAAGAAAAAAATTGAAACGAGCATCAATGGAAACAACAACAAGTGAACATGAACGGAAGCATGAAAGCAAACACCACAAATCGGTCGTCGACTCGAAGGTCGACCGACTTAGTACTAGAAACCAAGCTCTGATACCATGATAAATCTCAAAGAAGAATCTAAGAATATTGCATTAATGTGGGCGAATTGAGTACAACAGAATGCTCTTATTTATAGAGCTGAACAAATCATAAAATAAGGAAAGTTACCAAAACTACTTAGATATCAAAATATAGAAACTTCATAAATACATAAACTAGAAATATAGCAACTACTATAATTTCTTTAACAATTTGAATCATTAGATCAAAAAAGAGAGAGAGAGATGATTGAAGTATTTAAAGCATTGATGTAGCCACTTTTGACTTTTTTTCCTCTCAATAAATAAGTGGCTTTCTTTCTTCTCTTAAAAAATGTTAATATTGACACACTTAATTCACACAAAGACTTTCTCTCTCTTTCTAAAAAATTATTTTTTAAACAATTAAATGATACGAAAATAATGTGCAAAAACTACATTATATACAACTATATTATATGATAATATATATTTTGATACATAAGATAATATTTTTAAAATTACTTAATTTAAAATTTTATTTAATAATATTTGTCACGATTAAACTACATAGTTTTTCAACACATAATTACAACTAACGAACTTAGTGCACGTATGAAACACTAAATATATTATTCACACACCTAGGTGGTGTATGTGTGAAATTACATTTATAAATAAATAATATTTTCAAACAACCATATTATATGATACTATGTGAAAACTATAAACAACCATTTAACATGATAATGTTATAAACAACTTATCTAAAAATAAAATTTATTATTTCTAATTTATTTTTAATTATTATGCATAATACAAATAAAAAATATTATAATTTATGGAATGAAAGAATAACTATTTTATTTTTTTATACAGTTTCAAATTAATTCTTATTTTAAAAATGAAACTTTTATGTTAAATATTCATAAAAATAATTTCTTATTTCAAAAACTACATATTTAATATATAGTATTATTTTATTTAAGAAGCAAACTAAAGGTACGTGCCATTTTCTTGTCAAGACACATAAATTTGTTCTTTTATGATATGCTTTTGAAAATACATGCAACATTCAATCATTCCAACAAAGTTATTAATTATAAAAATAATTTAATTATTTAAATATTTAAATAACTTATTAATAAATGAATTTAATAAATTAATAAATTAACTTGAAACAATATAAAAATGAATATTTTCTATTATATATTATATGATGGCATAACCGAAAAAAATTAGAAATAAAATGAAGGAAACACCGTCAAAGTCACTATGTCTTACTTTATTCAATTAAACTAAGTCAATTAAAACTAATAAAGCTACACACTAAGCCAACTTTAGTCTCCTTGAGCATGAGATCATTTTAGTCACACGTAAGTCGCATATGATCATATCATATAAAAATTAGTCACTATTTTTGATACGCTTTATTTACAGACAATTTATTTTTTATTATTTTTTGACTTAATTATGTGAAATTTGAACTCAATACCTCTTTTAAACCATGCTTTTTGACAAGTGATGTCTTTATTATCTTATTGGAAATGCTTTGACATTTATTTTTTATTTTTAATTATAGATAAGCTATATTCTTTTTTTTGTTTTTGTTATGTTTTTATTACATGCTTGATTACAAGATTTTATTTGTACTATGCATGATATCTAAAAATAAATTAAAATTAAATCAATCATGTTAATAATTTATTTATTTCAAATATTATTATTTAATACGATCAATATAATTTTTACTAATTGTCATATAATATGTTTATTTAGAAATATTATTTTTTAAGTCAAAAAAAAAAAATATTTTTACGATATAATTTTAAGACATATACCACCTAACTATGCATGACTTTAAAGTGTCATACTAAAACTTGGTTTATGACTTAAAGTGTGTCGTCTAGCACTTCATTTTTTTTAAAGAAATATAGTAAATATTCTCTGCAAAAAAATAGTAAATATTAGCATTTAAAGAGAGAACCACATTTTTTATGGAGTGAGAAAGTCAAAAGTCGATAAATTATTGCTTCAACCTTTTCTCATATCGTGCATGATACCCTTTAAGAACCATGCAATACTCGATCATCATAAAAAAAATATTGAATTTTAAATTTAAATCTGATTTAATAGTCAACAAAACTCCTCTTGTCATGAGATGGATGAAACATTATTTGATGAAAGATAAGGTTTAGAGAGATCGTGGGTTCGATTTTAGCTAAGTTCTTATTTTTTAAAAAAAAAAGAAAACACGATTCAAATATCACTATGTAGCTCCATAAAATAAATAAAAGTACCCTATAATAACAATAAATAAGGGTACCCATTAAATAGTATGCAAAAATAATTAATGTATTTTATTATTAAATTAACATGTTAATTATTAATAAAATAATTTGATAAAATAATAATTTAATTTGGTATAATATAAAAATAAGTATTTTCCACTATATATTGTATGATGACATATACAAAACAAAGACCATGCCATCAAGGACACCATGTCTTGTATTCGTTGATCTACCATTGAAAAATCAATATAAGATTGCGCACAAACCAACTTTGGTCAGCTTGGCTTTAATCGAGCACGAGTTTATTAATTTCATTTATATTCTTTTACTACATGAATTACAAGTACATACTCTTTAATTGTATTATACATGATATCTAAAAATAAATTAACACTAAATAATTTTTGTTTTTAATTAAGTAATTTTAAAAAATTATCATATGTACCAAAAAATATATATTATCATATAATATAGTTTTTTAATGTAATTTTTGCACATTATTTTTGTATTATTTAATTATTTAAAAATAGTTTTTTAGAGAGAGAAAGTCCTTGTGTGACTTAAGAGTGCCAATATTATCATTTCTTTTGAAATAGAGAGAAAGCTACTTATTTATGGAGAGGGAGAAAGTTAAAAGTGGGTATATTAATGCTTTAAATACTTCAATTATTTATCTCTCTCTTAAACTTTTGATTTAATGGTTCAAATCAAGTACCCATACCATGGGTATTTTTTGATACCCATGGTAGAAGTACCTATATATATATATAAAGAGGCGTTGTTGGGTCCTCTTGGAAGCTTAATGAAAAGTCTCAAACTCTTCTACATTATGATGGTCGTGGTACTTCGTGGTTAATGTCATTTACATGATTTCATTAAGATGATGAGTAAAAACTAAGGACACATTTTATTATGTAATAGACAATATATTATAAAGATTATAGTCATGAGTTTGACTCTGCTGAAGTAAAAAAAAATGACACATTATACATACACACTAGCATATCTAGGGGGCAGAGGGGCGGTTGCCTCCTAACCCCAAGATCCTTTATAGTACCCCTACTTATTCGTCCTTCTCGCCCATATGATCGACACACGCTCCCTATATACAATCAGTATAAGCATTGTCAAAAAAAGTACTTGACGTGTCTTGAGTAGCATTGTCAATTTTTTTTTTGTTATGCTTAGTTTTTAGTACTAATATATTTCTTCGTTTAGAAAAAAAAAGGTTAAGGTTAAAGTTCCTCCAAAAAAAAAGATTTTATGGTTTCGACACTTTATATACACTACAAAAAAAGGTTAGCATTAGCGATGGGGGGTTGAGATTGACCTTTTGACCAATTTAGTGATGGGGATTGCGACGGGAAAATTATTGCTTATTTGCACCACGTGGCGTTTCACTAGGCCATGAGTAGCCCGTCACTAATCCCGTCTTTAGTTGTGCAAATCAAAAACAAATCCATCCCCTCTCCCTCCTCTTCAGGTTCTCGCTTCTCTTCTCTTCAATCTCTTATGCTCTCTCTGTGCTCTCTCTCTTTTGATCGCTCTCGCCCGCTGGTCCATTGCCTCTCCGCCGCGCCTCCAACCGGGTCCCAAGGCCTCGCCCGGTCCCCCGGCCTCCCTAGTCTGCCGCCTCCAACCTCGGGTGTTGCACCAATGCCGCATTCCGCGAGCCGTAAGTATATTTTTTAATTATTTTTAAAAAAATTTGAATGTATTTATTTAATTTATTTAGGTTTTTATGTTAAAATTGTTGTGTAATTTATTTTTTTGAGAAAACTTGTGTAAAAGATATTTTTTAGATTTATTTTTAATATTTATGAATAAAATTTGTTTAAAATGAATTTTTAGATTTTTTTGTTATAGTGATATAATATGTATAAATAAAACTTGTTTAAAACGAATAATTTTTAAGAATTTTTATTGTGGTGATATATTATTTATTCATGAGGAAACATTGTTTAAAATGATTTTTGCTATTTTTATTAATATTTTTGTTTAAAATTATATTGTTTGGATAAAATTGCTTAAATAGAAATTGTATTAATATATTTATATCAAATTTTTAATATTTATGGTGAAAATTTTGATTATTTTTAAATTTTTATGCATGGTTATGATATGTAGGTTTTTTATGAAAATATATATTTGTATGAATTTATTAGGGTGATATGTGTGATTGTAATGTCATTTTGTTTTGATTATTTAATTTATGATGTTTGTATATAATTTGATTGAGAAAAAGTAAAATAATATATATAAAGCATTTTAATTAGTTGAAGAACAATTATTGTTAAAAAAGTAAAATAAAAATATCAATTAATAGTGTACACTTTAGTAATAAAATCTTATTTAAATGATAATTTACATTTCAATTAAGAGAAAAAGTAAAGAACTAAGATATTATATTAAATATATATATATATATATATATATATATATATTATACTATATGTATAATTGTTAATGTACTTTATACTATATGTAAAAGAGAAGCACCTAGAAAGCACTTAAATTTATAAATCGAAACTAAACAATATGTATTTGAAGCATAAAATAGTACTTACCGTAGTTTAATTAATCTCGTGTAACATTCGACTAAACAAAATATATATTACACTAAGTATGTACAAATGAAACCAACTAAATTGTCTAAGTACAAATAACATTCGACTAAAAATGAATAATAAATATTATGCAAAGAATGCGCAAATGTAACCAAGTCGACTAATTACGGTTAAAATCCGACTCAAAATTTAGAATAATTATTTCGCAAAGTATGCGCAAATGCAACCAATTCGACCATACACGGTTAACATTTGACAAAAACATGTATATTTGTTAGTGTGCAGGTCTATTTAACTAGGGTTGTTTAGGTCTTTCGAGATGTCCATGTCTCGAGATTGAATATACAACCGCATTGAAGGCGGTTACACTCGATTGGGATTTGTGGCTGACGTTAAGGAGTTTCTAAAATTTGTCATGCAACACTGCACCACTTACTTGAACGAAGCGAAAATTCGACGTCTTTGTCGAAAATGTCGCAACGACAAATAATATGATGTAGACACATTAGGACTTCATTTAGTGAGGGGTGGATTCGTTTCCGATTACTATAGTTGGACCATGCATGGGGAGAGAGAAATAGTAAGCGATGAGGACGATGGAGGTGATGATCCAATGGATGAAAATCCGACATCATATCATCATATGATACACGACATTGCGAGCCACAGTTTGATTGAAATCGTGAAGAGGAGCCGAACTCTAAAGCGAAGCATTTCTTTGAAATGACTGACGCGACAAATCAACCGCTTTGGCCGGTTTACGAGAAGATGACTAAACTCTCAGCAATGACTGTTTATTGACAATAAAGTTGAATCATCATATTTCAGAGCAAATCATTTGATGAAATTTTGCAATTACGTAAAGACATGTTGTCTAAAGACAATTGTTTGATAGATAGCTCTTACAAATGTAAGGGCTTGATGCACTGGTTGGGTTTCCCATATGAGCAAATTGACTGTTGTCCCAACTTATGCATGCTTTATTGGGAGCTCAAATCCGAGCTTAAATCTTGTAAATTTTGAAAAGGATTTAGGTTTAAATCTAACAAACGCTCGCATAAGACAATGCTTTCATTCCTTTTCGCGCCTCGTCTCCAACGTTTGTACGAGTCGAAAGCTACTTCGAAACACGTGCGGTGACACACATGAACACGTCAGAGAAGAGGGCGATATGCAACATTGCTCTGATTGCATGGCATGGAACCACTTCAATCAAGTGAACCCTACATTCAGCTCCGAGGTTCGGAATGTTTGACTTGGCTTATGCACTGATGAGTTTCAACCTTTCGTAATGACCAACAAATTGTACTCCTCGTGGCCGGTGATTCTAACACCGTACAACTTGCATCCCTCGATGTATATCAAGAAATAAGTGATGTTCTTAATAGTGATCATACCTGGGCCAACTAATCCGTCGCAAAAAATTGATATGTTTCTCTAATTGTTGGTGAAAGAATTGTAAGAGTTATAGTATGACGGAGTGCCTACCTACAACGTATTGACTTAAGACAAAATTTCAAATGTGCGCTGCACTTATATGGACTGTTAGCGACTTTCTAGTGTACAATATGTTGTTGGGATTGAACATGCACTGGAGGACAAATTGTCCTTATTGCATGGAAGATACCAACGCTTTCTAGTTAAGGCTCGGAGGGAAAGTGACTTGGTTCAATTGTCATTCGACGTTTCTTGTTGCAATATTCGAAAGAGTGGAAAGACAAGTCTAGTTTTCACAGAGATAGAATCGTATCCGAAAAGCCGCCAGTTAATAAATTAGGTGAAGATATTTTGCAAGAAATCGAAGCCTTAGGGCTGATGAAAGTCATTGAATTGGGATGATGCAATAAACAACGAAGTCTCGAGGACTAGCGGGTGGAGAAAATGAAGCATATGGTAGGACTTGCATTATTGGAAGACGAACCTTATCAGTCACAACCTAGACGTGATGCGTATTGAAAAAATGACTTTGACAATATTTTCAGCATAATCATAAAGTGTGCTAGGGAAGACTTAAAAGAAGATTTGTAATCGTCCAGAGCTTCATTAGGATCAAATTTCTAAGAAATATCTCAAGGCACTATATGCGCTAGAAAACGAAGAAAACAAGCATTGTGTAAGTGGATTAAGAAATTGAACTTCCCTGATGGTTACGCGTCTAACATCGGTCGCTACGTAGATTCTAAGAAATTAAAGATGTTTGGGATGAAAAGCCACGATTGTCATGTTTTCATGCAGCGATTGATGCCGATTGCTTTTTGAGATCTCCTAGATGATGACATATGGATTGTAATTAGCGAGTTAAACATTTTCTTCAGAGATTTAACCACTAGAAATTTAAATGTTGAGAATCTTCGGCTTTTGCATGAAAACACTCCCAAGATATTGTGCAAGTTGGAAAAGATATTTCAGCAAAGTTTTTTCGACTCAATGGAGCATCTCCTTATCCATTTGGAGTATGAGGCTATCTTTGCTGGCCCGGTACAATTTCGATTGATGTATCCTTTTGAGAGGTAATCAACTAGACTCGTATACAATTTATATCACGCTCTAATATATACATTTTAACTAACTTACTTATGTAGGTACTTGAAACATTTAAAAAACAATGTTAGGAATAAGGCAAGGCTTGATGACTCAATATTCAATGCTTACTTAGTGGAAGAAGCGGTTGCATTTTGTTCCTATTATTTTGTGGAACACGCTCCACCTTGCACAACCGTCCGCCTCGCAATTACGATGGTGGAGTCGGACCTACTCAAAATCTTAATGACAAATTCTCAATATTCACCCACCCAGGTCGGGCCTATGGGAGATCAAAGAAGCGTTATCTTATGGATGACGAGTGTACGCCGCACACTCATATGTATTGCTAAATTGTCCCGAGGTCGCTCCATTCATTAGGTATGTTTTAATCTTAATTGTTATTTTAATTTACTCAATCACAATCCTAAAATTATTCCATTCTCCTGTTAGGATGTATGTATCAGAATTGAATTCTAAATACGTGAATATTAGACAAAACGCAATCGATGAACATCTTGTGAAACATTTATTAAGTTGGTTTCAACAATTCGTAAGTCATTTGTACATGCATATTAAAATAATTCTTTATTTTTGTTGTTTATTTGAAATTGAAGTTTATGAATGAAACATTTTTGGCGGTAGGCTCCATCATCTATTCAAGATACAACACTTCAAATGTTGTCATACAACCATAGTCGACTTTGCATCGTATATTACATGTATCTTATTAATGGCTATAAATTCCAGACCATGTCGCATCTCTTAAACAAAGATATGCGTAGTAGCGGGGTGTGCGTTAAGGGCACAAATTATGCATAATGTGACAATGACTTTTACGGGCAATTAGAAGAAGTGATTGAAATTGAATAAGATGGATTCTTACATATTGTGTTGTTTAAGTGTCAATGGTTCGATCCCATGATCAATGTCGGGACAAGAGTTCACAGATCCTTAAAAATCACTGATGTACATCAAAATCTCCAATCGAACTAGTACAAGCCTTTCATACTAGCCATGCAAACTAGTCAGGTGTACTTTGTTTCATACCCAAGTGTAAAAAATGTGCATAACAATTGACAAGCCACATGCAAACTTCGATCGAAATTCATCGATGAACAAAACTTAGTCGAAAACATTGACAGTGCGCCTATAAAATAAGACGTTTTTCAAGAGCAACTAACTGAGCATGATACTGAGGTCGATATTGACAACAATATTCCAACTTCTAGCTAATCCTAGTAGCACACACATGTCAGACGTCAACGAAGAAGATGAAAAAAATGATAACTCCGAGTTTTCATCGAATGATGAGGACGTGACGACGAACCATGATATTATCTTGTTTAGTTGGTAAATGATGCAATTGTATTTTTTTATTTGTTACGCAATATTTCAAATGTTGGAGGTTCACGCGTATCTAACTTTGTCTTTATTTTTTTATAAAGTTATGTCGTTAGGTAGAAGTTACGACCCATCTTCTGGTGAGGGATCCGGTGGACGATTTGGTAGTCGATTTAGCGGACGATCCAACGCTACTAGAGATCGACAATCGAGTGGATCACACCGACGTTCTCATGATGATGATACTCAAACTACACAGGCTAGTCAGTGTCATCAGAGTCTGCATCCATACCCATACCACCCTTCTCAACATACCCCATTTCATCCGTACCCATACCACCCTTCTTAGTAGACCCCATTTCTCCATAAGACATCTCTTACATTATGCACATCCATCACATCCCTCTACATATTTCATGTTTTTGCCATCTATTTTTAGTGATGATCCACCTCTATGCAGATGTATTCCACTTTACTTTCCTCCCTACCCACTCACCCGTTAATGGTCATGGTACGTTTAGGCAAGATGTCTTGCATACTTTTTATTAGGAGGATCAACATCTCCCTCACATCTTCATGATCGTATGCACGACCACCATACAGCCCCACCACCACTCCATTCTAATTTGCATGCCTCGCCTCTCCGAGTCAGCATGTAGAGCAGTCGCCAAGTTATTCAACACAACGTTCGAGTTACTAGTTCATATGTACAACCCCACGTAGACGAGGATGAAGTAGTACAGCTATCTAACTCTCTGGGCTAATATTATTGGTTGTGAATGATGACAGATAGTAAGTATACGTATGAAGTTTTACATTTACTTATTTCTTATAAACTTGGTTTAACGTTTCGTTTTTAATTTAATGGACGAAAATTGCACTCGTCTGACATATTTGCCCAAGAGATGACTAGGGCATACAAACACTCCCTACACAAGACTGTTATTCTTGGGAGCATGTTCCGCAACACATGCAAGATATTTACTGAAATCAATAGAAGGTAAAGTTGTTTAAGTTAAGGTTGTTTCATTTACTTAAGATTTACAAACGATAATTGAAAAATATTTATAGTTAAACTTAAAATTTTATTATTTTTTGCCTGTAGTTGTCATTCGATTGGGAGCCATAAGATGATGCAACTATTAGAGAGGCGTATGATAGGCTGATTGCCACTCAGTAAGCCAATTTTATTAGCAAGATGTGCTCGAAAGATAAGAAGCATGTACATGTATATACTGAGATCTTCGACCACTATAAGAAAGATGCAATCCACCCCTGATTTTAAGAAGAAGTGAGAGCGAGCAAGTAATAATCGGAGAATTAAGACAGGGGGACCCGGTATATGGATTGTAGTACATACTACTGGCTCAATATCCATTTATCAACATGCGGAGAGGTTGGTAAGTTATGTTATAATAAGTTTATATATAGATAATATACATGGATTTAGTCTCAAACTTATCATATTTAAATATATCTTTTATAGGCAGAGAAGTTGGGTCGATTTTTGACTGCTTTTGAGTTATGCCTATACTTCCATATGAAAGATCATGACGGCGTAACTTTCCTCGATTCGATAGTAGAGAAGATAGTTGTAAGTAAATAGTTTTGTTTTTAAACTTTGATTAGTTAATTAATGATAGGTATCAATGACTTGTAAATGTTTTAATTCTTAATTCAGACGACAATCCAGTGCAGACGAATTAAGTTGACACACTCGCAACCTGACACCCCAATATAAGAGATCGAGCTATCTATGTTCGTCGTTGAGCGTGACGATAAAGGACGAACATATGGACTAGGGTGGACACTCGTTGGGGTCGCGGCACAGACATGCTACAATTGGAGAAGCAGCTAGAGGTAGAGATAGGGTTGGATCTTCTCTTCTTATTTCTTTTCCTAAAGAGCTCATCGAGCTTTTGCTGAGGGACCTCTAGGAGATGCAAACACACATTCTTCGGGTTATAAACGATCACACTCTAGCCCAAGATCAGCTGCTAGAGGTCCAAGTCCAATTGTGTCGCATGGAGAAAGGCTCTAATAGACAAACTTGGGATTTCATTCGTGCCAGTGCCTCCGAGAGATATTCCAGCTGATGACTCAGAGACCAACGACAATCTCGACGATTGAGTTGACTTCCTTGCATATTTAGCCTTAGGTTGTTCATATCTTGTTTTGTACATTTTCATACTTGTAATTAACTTTTTTTGTTGTATTTAATTTATTTTGTTTGATGGACTTCAGTTATTAACTTTAATTTCCTTTAATTTTTCTATCCTTATAGTTATTCCGAATAAATTATATAGTATAGATTAAAATATATTATTCTAATAATAGTTTTTAATAAAGTTTTATAAAGAATTTCTTAATTTAAATATTATTTATAAATAATCTTATTTTGAAACATTTCATTTAAAATTCAATTTTAATTGAATTAAAAAAATTTAATAAAATTTTTAAATATTTTAGTTTTTGCATTTATATAAAAAATATATTTTATATATTAAAATAATTATATTTTAATTATTTAATTTTAAATTTTTAAATATTATATTATATTATATTATATATATATAATAGTTTTTGCATTTTATAAATATTAAATATTATTTATAATATCAAACATTTTAAATTTTTTTTCACAATTTAGCGAGGGCCCCGGCCGTTGCTAACCCCAAATCCACGTGGCTCCTAACCAGCCACATGGATAATTGGCAACGGGATTTTAGCGACGGGCCTCGTTGCTAACCGGTTGCGGCATGGTCAAACGAGTTTCGACCAAAACCATGTGACACATTTGCAACGGGGAGTGACGACGGAATTAGCGATAAGATCACGTCGCCAAACCTGACACGTCGTCGCTAAAAAATCTAGTGATTACTAGGTTAGAGACGGGGTTTTCCGTTGCTAATCCCATCTCTAACACGGGAGAGCGACGTGAAACACCAGATTAACGACGGATTTTCCCATCGTTAATCCATTATCCTTTTGTAATGATATTATACAAAATGCGGCGAGCATTTAATTAATATTTTTTGCATTTACGATTCATATTTACTCATACATAAATTGTAAAACTAACTTTGAGCGTGTTCACACGTGTGTGTGTAGCGTGAGTAGAAAACTAGTTTCCTGAAAAATGCAACAAAAACAAAAAGAGAATTATATTAAAAACTATGCATTTATGCCTTTGTAGTTAGAGATGGACACATATTGCATTAATCCGCGGATCCGGTCAAACTCGGACCAATTATCAATGATCGGATCAATTTTTTTTATCCTTTAGACTGGACTAGACTGAAAAGCACTAATCCGGTTGAACTTGATCAAATTACAGATCCAATCTAATCAAGTCCATTTATCGCATCAACTCATGTACATATATGATCATATGTACTATAGTATCTCAAAGAGCATCAACCTAAACTATTAACTCTAAACTATAGTATCTCAAAGGCTATGCTTATTCTTAATTCTTTTATTATGCTTCAGATCATTTTTTTGTACTTTTTTAGGGTTTAAGGTGCATATTTTATGGATGACATATTTATTTATGTAGGAACTTGCATTTTAAAGAATATTGTAATGACAAGTTTGTGGGAAATATGTTATATATAGATTTGTAGGATGTATGTTGTAATTCGTCATTCATATGATGTATGATTTTTGTGATTCATTTGATTAAGTTTAATTTCATGAATCTTTAGATAAGAAAACCTCAATCCGTGGAACTTGATCTTGTCCAGTCCTCATTTTGCAAATTGGATTAAGTTGGATTGATGACGAATTTGGATTGTAATTTTTCAATCTGCAATAATTGGATCGAATTGTGGCTTGACCCTAATTAGATCGAATCCAATTCATGTGCAACCTTATTTGCAGTATATAGCTTTCAGCTATTAGGGTACTGTGTTGGTGTTCGCAGTCTGCAATCTGCATTCTTCTAGTTGATTTTTATGTTAGAAAAAAGAAAATGAATTCATAAGTTAAAATATTTTGCATAAGTAAAAACAATAAATAACGAAAAATATTTTTCCTACTTTACATTCTCACATTTTTTTGATTAACCATCATACACTTTATCTGACTAGTCTCATAAGCATTGAGATGAGCTCGAGATTGTGCAGCTAACCTACCTAGTCTTGCCTTCGCCCTTATCACTAGGCCAACCCATTCAGGTTGTTCTAACATCTTTCTTAGTGCACTTTTTCAGAGGAATTGCATGACCTTAATGGTGGTTGTTCAAAAGATTGTGATTATGACAACCCCAATTCCCCACAAACTGGGCCCAGCCCGATCTAAGCCCACGTTAACTCTCGAGCCAGCCTCACAAGGTCAACGAGGCTTAATCAACCTTCCAATTCATCAATATAAGTTAATTCATAATTTTAAGTCGAGTTATTAGTATTTTTCAAGTCTTACAAATTAGTGGAAGCAATTAATACATTAAATAACTGACGCACACCGAACGCGTCAATAAAATAATATACTTAAACCAACTATTTTGTAGTTAGAGGTAAAAGGTCGATCCCACATGGATTGGTAATCTTTATAAGGTTAAAAACAACAAAAAGAGAAATTGAGGGTTTAAGAAAGTGAATAAATTAACTAATCTAAATAACAATAAAGCAATGAAAATTATTTTAAAATCAATTAATAAACAATACCTAGGTCAAGACATATAAGTTCGGTTTGATAAAAGATTGGATTTGGTCATCAATTTATGTAAAATATGCAAATCAAAAGTATGCTAGCATAGCAATAGACCCGTAACGTACGCGGTTCCTCGCACTTCCTAATCTCGATTGCCAAGGTACGACGATGACTATTTCCCTAATCAAACGTATAACCCTATACTCAAGCGCATTAGATTTAACAATATGACTACAATGAATTTCGTGAAGGCACTACACCCTGACAACCTGATCACTAGTGTGCCCGATTTAGCCTAGATTCATCAAGTACTCAACCGATCCCAAAAGAGGTCAATCAATTAGTAGGGTCAATTGCCACTAATGTGGTGTTATCGCATAAGGACGGATGCTTACGACTCACTGACAATTAAATCAAGGTTGAATCATGAATTTAACCTTAATTATTCAGAAAATACCAAAAAAATAATAATAATGAAAATAATGAAATTAAGGTAAATAAATATCACAAATCCATATACGAGCACAGTCGAACCTCCATCGCAGTCTTCCTTAGGACATGAGTTTAGTTTCTCATGGAAGAACACAAAAAGAATGGAGAAAGTGGTCGAGGGAGAGAAATGGATAAGAATGGCTGAGTAGAAGAGGAAGACTTTCCAAAAAATAAAAGTTGGCTAGCCTAAATAATGCCCTTAAGTCCTAATATTGAAAAACTACTAAAAGGATTCCTATGGAGGTGAGAGAAAGTAATTTTCGTGGCATCATTATTGACGCGTGCGCCGAGGAGCATCACATAGTTGTTGGACATTTCTTGTAGGTCCATAGACACGTGGCAGGAGCTCATTGGGCAAGTTGTTGGTTCAGGTTGACGTGGCAGCCTCCCATTGACTATGATTGTTGATGCAAACGTGGCTAGTGCATGGAGGGTGAATGGAGGAGTGACACGTGGTACGTTGGAGGAGGGAAGAGGCGTTCAAGATACTCGGCGAAAAAGTGGGAGAAAGCACGGAAATAGATCCTGAGGCACATCAGGGGCAGTTGAGGTGATGTGTCCCAACCGTATGTCCCAGCGGCGCTATTCAGGTTCTCATTGTCTCTTTATCAACTCAACAACGCATCTCGAGACAAATTGAATAGTAATTGTTCCACTACATGTAAATACACTACTTTGTGTAGTTGTTTTTGCCCCGAATTCAACCGCGCACCCCGTTAACCCTGAAAATAATAAATAAATGCAATTAGACTAATAATTTAGAGACTTGACAATTAAAAATATAAATAACCTACATATAATTACATAATTAACGACTTATCAAATATCCCAAACTTAGGACTTTGCACGTCCCGAGCAAAAATGTAAATGACAAAACACAAGTAAACTAGACTCTAATATAATTATACACTGACTAAACTAATCCTATACCAAATCTAAAATTCATGGAATTCCTTTGGTTTACATAGTCGCCAAGTTAACAAGCCACTTAATAAATTTTGGAGTTATGATATATCAAGAACCGCAACCTAAACACAATTAAGATCACACTTTAAAGACATAGACTAGGTTAAGACAAAGGTCATCAACTACTCACGAGTTTTCTTGGTCTATACATTCAAAGCACACAAGTTAACAATCTCACTTAATCTAGTTAAAAACACTCGAGCTAATTTTTTTTATTTGAGGAGTTTTTCATAGACTTTCTCCTTTATTCATTCTCTATTTTTTCTCCATATTTTTTTGAAGTAATACGGTGCCTACTTCATTTCCTGTGGAAACTACTTTTCTCACTTTTCCCACCATAAAATTCCCTACTCCATTTCTGTGGAACCTGTGAGACTCTCTATATTTTGTTTTAAGACAACTCCTGTTAGCCCTTCAAACTTTCACTATGATTAAGCAAATTCTCCAATATGGGTTAAAATATTATCGCTTGCACAATTTTGACCGTCTATCCTTTGATATCTAGCACAAGGCTTAACCATCATACTGAGTCCCTAATCATGAAATCATAAAAATGTCGGGCTATGGACTCCAGTGAGTGTTTCTCCTAATTTTCCATAAGTTTTAGTCAAAAAGCCAACCATAGTGTACTCATCCACAACCAAAGGCATGAAACAAAGTTTCGGGTGACTCTAAACAATAATAAAAATGAAAGCTATACTAAATACATGGATGAACGTGTATCAACTCTTAATGAAATGAGAAAGAGAATTATGGAGGGAAAAGAAATGGAAGAAATAAAAAGGACACTAAACACCATCATTACCATCTGTCAACTGCATATAATTGATAACATTTAAACAATCTCACATGCGATCTTTTGCACATAAATCTATCCAACTCAATCAACATATCTTAAAGTTCCCCAAACTTATTCCGAACTTTGTCCTCAAGGTTCAAAACAAGTAAAGGAATCCATGTAACAAAAAGAAAAAGAATAGTGGTGAAAAAGAACATGGATAAATAAATAAGAAGATGATACAAATGCATGCATAACAAAAGTCTCCAAAAACTAACGAATGCAGAAAATATCTCATGTCTAGGTGACTAAGAAAACTATGGAAAAACAATCATAACAAGAGCAAGAACTAATAAGCATATAAGTTAACTTAAATAATTCATATCAAATCTTGCGAGCCTGAAGTCTTTCAACTAAGGGTGAAATCAACAAGATGATGGAATGAAGTTGAGGGTTTTGGGTCAACTTAAACACTCGCCACTAATGCGGCGACTTAAGTTGGATATGTCTCAACCAAGTCAAGGAACACATAAATTCTATTAATATGTTAATTCCCAAAAAATGTCAAATTAATCCAAAAATGTAATCATAGTCCAACCTAGCAAAACTCAGGGGTGCTCCCATGCCTCCAGTGCTCATCAAACATTACACCAGCACAAATTCAAGAAACCAAGTTAGGGCATTATTAAATAATAAAAAACTAAAGCCTAAACTATACTAAAACAAATATAGGAAATAAAAATGAAATAAAAAAAAAGCTGGGATGCCTCTCAACGAACCCTTTTTTTTAAGTCTTTGGCTAGACTTGGTGTAATTAATCACACGATGCTCTCTCATTTTGAGATGTAACAACAAATGATGCATCTACATATTTGGGCAATGAAATAGGCATGCCTTCCTTTAGATTTGGGAGCTCATTCGGGACTTCCAACATAAAACAATATGTTGCATCATGATCATCCAACACAAAGGTGTTGGCATTGTAGAAAATATGTGAATGCTCATTTACTTCTACTCCTTTGTAAGGTTTAACAAATAAAAATGGTAGGGTGAGTGGTTTTACCAACACCAGAGGTTGGTCTTCCTTGCTTTCTATTTGCAACTCCTCCGACCTTTCAAAAATAACTCTAATTTCTTTCTCAGCTTCATCATCTTTATTTTGTGCAATGGTAATGTCTGGCTTATGTGAAGAAACTTCCACTGTCTCTTCTTGTTCGCTTAAATACGTCCATAATTGAGAACTCATCAAACTCAACACCTTTTAATGTGGCAGCATTCACGGCCTCCTCCAAGTCAGAAATTGGTTGTAGAGACAACTTTTTCTCATCTATCAAATGCTCAAATATAGTATTAACTTGAGTTTCTGAATTTTACAACTTTGGACTTATAGTTGCATATCCTCCGTAAGGCCTGTTAAGTAGTACTTTGAGAAAGCCAATCAAAGATCATATCTCTCTCAATGTTTGTAATGGTTCTTCATTCTTGTTGAGGAATATGTGGACTTCGCTAGACATATAGAAATTGGGTTATGGCGATGCATAGTTGGACCCATGATGATTCCTATACTTAGTATAGTAAGGACAAACATACGTGGGATGGAAGTACTCCCATAATCTCCACAAACCACGACATGTTGCATAAAAATTACAAGTTAGAAAATTGATGTCCATTACGTGACATACCTACCCCATTCACGCCATGATAATATGAGTATTCCAATCTACCATAATTATTGAAGTAGGAGGCCATTATGGAATTACCTGCAAAAATGTTAAGAACAAAGGATTAGATAAAAAAAATAAAAATAAATAAAAGAAAACCAAAGAAATAAAAAAACAAATCCCCGGTAACGGCACCAAACATTGACGCACCGAACGCATCAATAAAATAATATACATAAACTAACTATTTTGTAGATAGCGGTAAAATGGTCGATCCCATAGGGATTAGTAATCTTTCTAAAGTTAAAAAAAACAAAAAGAGAAATTGGGGTTTAAGAAAGTAAATAATTAACTAATCTAAATAATAATAAAGAAAATCAAAATTATTCTAGTGTAGTTATAGACCCGGTAACGTATGCGGTTCCTCGCACGTCCTAATCTAGTAGCCAAGGTATGACAGTGACTATTTCCCTAATCAAACATATAACCCTATACTCAAGCGCATTGGATTTAACACGATGACTGCAATGAGTCTCGTGAAGGCACTACACCTAGACAATCGGATCACTAGTGTGTCCGATTTAGCATAGATTCTAAGGTATTCAAAAGGTCCCAAAAGTGGTCAATCAATTAGTAGGGTCAATTGCCATTAGTATGGTCTTATCGCATAAGGATGGATGCTTATGAGTCATTGAAAAATAAATTAAGGATTAAACATGAATTTAACCTCAATTATTCAAACAATACCAAAGAAAATAAAATAATAATGAAAAGAATGAAATTAAGATAAACAAATCTCACAAATCCATATATGAGCATAGACGAAACTCCGTCGCAGTCTTACTTAGGACATGAGTTTAGTCTCTCATGGAAGAACACAAAAATAATAGAGAAAGAAGTTAAGGGATAGAGAGGGATAAGAATGGCCGATTAGAAGATGAAGTCTCCCCAAAAAATAGAAGTCAGCTACCTTAAATAATACCATCCAGTCCTAATATTGAAAAACTACTAAAAATTTGGTCTTTGAAAGTAAGATAAAGTGATTTTCATGGCATCATTATTGACGGGTGCCCCGAGGAGCGGCTGCTGGACATTTTCTGCAAAGGGCCGCTAAGGGCACCCCACCTATTAATGAAGGCACCCAGTTAATGTGGGCACTAGGGGTGGGCAAACCGCGGTTTGGTGGTGAAAACCACCAAACCGCGACCAAACCGAATGGCTGCGGTTTAGTGATTTACCAAACCGCGACCAAACCGCGAACCACCAAAACCGCAACCAAACCGAACCGCGGTTTCGCGGTTTGGTCGGTTTGGTGTGAGGCGGCGGTGAACGTTCGCGCGACGACGGAGACGGCTTTCAAGGTGAGAGCGCAATGCAGAGAGAGGAGAGAGGAGTGAGAGCGCAGCGCAGAGAGGAGAGACGAGGGAGCGCGAGAGAGGAGGAGCGCAAGAGCGAACAGAGTTCGTTTCGCGTCTGGCGGTGTAGGCGATCGATCCGGTCGGAGTTCGATTCGCGCGAAACGAGGCCGATCCGATGGCGAGAGAGACCGGACGAGGAGTACGATTACTGTTCAAGGTGGTGCGATCGGCGACTCGGGCGTCGGGAGCGCGAGAGGAGAGACGAGGAGCGCGAGAGAGGAGGAGTGCAGAGAGGAGAGACGAGGAGCTCGAGAGACGAGGAGCGAGAGACGAGGGTGCGGAGAGACGAGGAACGCGGAGAGGAGGGAGTGCAGAGAGAGGAGAGACGAGTGGTGAGAGAGACGAGGGACGATGGAGCGCGCGGAGAGAGACAGAGAGGAAATATGAGTGTTTTGTTTTTTTGTTATGTTTTAGGGTTTTTGATATATGGTGGTTATTTACCAAAATGGCCTCGGTTTGGTTAAACCGCGGTTTTCATTTTGTGAAAACCGCGACCAAACCGCAAAATCGCGGTTTGGTCATTTTCCAAACCGCGACCAAACCGCCAGCTTTAAAAACCAGACCAAACCGCGCGGTTTGGTCGGTTTGGGCGGTTTGGGCGGTTTTTCGAAAACCGCTGCCCACCCCTAGTGGGCACGAATCGATTTACCTAGGGCACCAAAAAATTAAACCCAAAATACCGAAAATGCCCCTCGTGCAAAAAACCCTCTCACCCCACCACCCCCACCACCACCTTCACCGAACCCTGAGCACCCCACCACCTCCACCACCACCTTCACCGAACCCCGAGCACCCCACCACCTCCACCGAACTGTTGTGCAAGAACCCATTAGGTTTGGACCGACCAGTGAGAGGAATCCCCGAAATCGTGTTTCCCGTGTCTCGCCTTGTGTTTCTCCTTCGGTTTACGGCTTTTTTGCAGTTCGTAGGGTCGTGGTGTGAACCGATTTCGTCTCCAAGTTAGGGTTCGGTTGAATAGTTAAATAAATGGGAATTCGCGGTTCTCGACCACACAAAGCCGAGCGTGCTAAGCGTCTCGGCCTCGCGTGGCCGAGACGAAGCTACATTTTTGGGAACTCGAAGTCTCGCCACAAAGGCCGGAAGAGTTCACAAAGTGTCTCTGTTACGCATAGCGAGAGTACTCTAGTTCTCTCGGCCGAGACATGACGAGAGCTACAATTAGTGGTAGGTAATGTGGTGTCGGTGGTGTACAACCGAGAATGTGCTCATACTCGGTTGTACACTGGTGTACCATACCGTGACCTAAGTACACCTCTCGGTACTTTAGGACTGAGACATCACCATACATCTCGATCCTGCGAGGCCGATACAATCGCGCACATCGACAGAAACTTCGGATAACCGCAAAAAAACACAATAAATTTGCAAAATTACCTCAACTTCGACCTCCTCTTGCACCGTAGCAGTACAATCCTCCATTATATAGTGGAAACAAGTTCGGATTTGAGCAAATTACCAAACCCTACGTTGACAAACAAATCATCATTTTCACTGTTTTTCACAACTAAACAATTCTAATAAACTATCATATGGTTGTCAAACATTGTTAACTCGCTGTCGGATGATGTCAATCCTCAAGAATCGATAAAAAGCCGACAAACGCAGTGTGGATTTGTGGTTCAACCTTGTGGTGGGGCGCCCTTTTTCTTTGTCAAAATAATTTGTGGGATTTGAATCATTATATATACAGGGGCAAAATGGTCTTTTCCAGTTTTGCTGGAAATTTTACAAAAAATTTGGGTGCCTTCATTAATAGGTGGGGTGCCCTTAGCGGCCCTCTTTTCTGCAGGTCGAAATATACTTGGAAGAAGCTCATTGGGTGAGTTGTTGGTCCAGATAGATGTGGCAGCCTCCCATTGGCCGTAATTGTCGATGGAAACGTAGTTGGTACGTGGAGGGCGAATGGAGGAGTGATACATGGTGCCCTGGAGGAGGGAAGAGGAGTGCAAGATACTCGGCAAAAAAATGGGAGAAAGCATGGGCACATATCTCGAGGCACATCAAGGGCAATTGAGGCTATATGCCAAAACCATGTGTCCTAGTGGCATTATTCAGGTTCTCATTTTCTCTTCATAAACTTAGCAACATGTGTCTCGAGATAGATTGAATGGTAGTTGTTCCACTGCATGTAAATACATTACTTTGTGTAGTTTTTTGCCCCAAATTCAATCGAGCACTCGTTAACCCTGAAAATAATAAATAAGTGCAATTAAAGTAGTGATTTGGAGGCTTGACAATAAAAAACATAAATAACCTATATGTAATTACATAATTAAAAGATTATCAATAACGCAATAATAATGTAAAAGAGTCGGACAATCTAAATATGGAACTCTGTAAACTTAGGTAATCATGTATATCTAGTGTCAAATGTAATAAACAAGCAAAATGATATACAAGTCATATGTATCTCTCAACCCAAACAAGTATCCCAAGTGTGACTAAACAACATATATAAGTAATACAAAAGTCGAAAACCTACAAAAGTGAGTAAGAGAGGGCCACTCCAATGTCCTAAGAGTAGATCGCCAAGTAACAACGCCTTTACCTTGCTCGACTATGGATCTGCACTCGGTCAAACACAAGAATGTCGAGTCCAGTAAAAAAAACACCGGTAGGATCTAAACAATACTTCAAAATAAATAAAGCAGTACAAAATCCATGTAGATAGAAAGCAAGCTATAAGGAATGCATGATAATAGAAAGCAAGCTATAAGAAATGAGTGTGAAAAGAAATAACTAGAGAGGCACCTAAGTAGTTCAAGACCACGGAGTGTAGTTGCCATAAGGTTAGGGTCATAAAGACGCGGTAACGCCAAGCAAAGTCGGGTCCCATGACGTGGCAACGCCTGCTGTACCTAGACCGTCACGAATGAGGGATGTCGACGGTGCTCTGGATAAAAAAAAATCTCATCCCAACCAAACAATCCAGTGACTCGAGGTCATGGCCTCGATTGCAAGCGGTGACCACTCCATCAGAGATACTCTTATGACTCACTTGGCCCTCAGACACCCCTCAATCAACTATACATATCCTAGTTGATTTTATTTACCTCGATCAACGCAAAGATATGTACTCTCGATCTCCCACACTTCTCAAAACTAGTTCCCAATAACCGACTTTAATCGATTAGGTTCTTGATATCCATTTAGTTCATTTAGGTGTGTTAGAGACCATAACTTACAATAAAACTTAAATCTTATTTCAACCTTAGTTACTATATTTGTGATTGGTTGATATAAAGTTAGATAGGTCAATAGTGACCGAATTATGTTTGGTCGCTGATATGGCTTATAGTCGACTATATCCTTTTTGCCTACTATATCCTTTTTTAGGCAAACAATTTAGATAATGGCTACAACATCACTGGTTAGGCCATAAATGAATGAGTTGAGACTATCAAGTGTAATGGCTTATAGTCTGACGAGTCTATTGTAAAAGTCCCATTTGGCTCTCCCATAGGAGGTGGGCCATGACCTACAATAATCCTAATTGACTATGCCACCATTGGCTGAACTATGACTGTAAAGACAATCTCAATTGTTTCAAGACACGATGAATTGTAAAATTAATGACCCAATTTGGTTGAGCCTTAATTCCCTTAAACACATTTTTGCAGTAACCACATCCAACTATGCTGAAGAATGCCTGAACTAAAACTGACTAAAGTATGGATCGACTGAGCCATGACTGAATGCTGAAGAATGGCTAAGATACGACTAACTAAACTATAGTCAACTAAGCCATGAATGACTACTTTCAAGTGTTGCGGCTTGCTTCAAATCCCAAAACAAATTTCGGGTAGTCACAGCTGGGCCTTTTAGCCATACATAAACAAAATGAAAATAACAATAAACCATCCATTAAGCCCAATGCACTATGATCCTCCATTTGAACAAGACAACCATAATGGACATTAACAATAATATGGGTTCCAACTATTAAAACTTTAACAAATAAGGGTTGATTAATTTCTCCATTAAGTCCCAAAATCTAATAGCACAGAGAACTAACAAAGTGATATAAGAATGAAAAGATCATTGTTGAGGAGAAACTTACCAAGGCTTTATTTTGTGTTAGCAGCTAACTCAAGTAGCCATTAATCTCCATTTTTATTTCTCTCATTTGTTTCTCAAATTTAGGGGGATAATGAATCCGGTAGAGAGAGTGAATAATGTGTGGTGTTTTGTACTAGTCTTGTGGTTTAGAATGTGCCAACAACACCTCTCATCATGTGGGCAAAATTTAGACCACACACTTGTTTTTTAGATCATGGATTTTCCTAGTTTAGACTTCTATACCCTCATCCTAAGGCTAATACCGAAGCCAATAAACATCAAATTAGACTTAGGCTATCAAACATATAATTGATTTAATTTTAACTTAGGTACTATAATTAACTTAAATAGCTAATTTATGAACTAAGTTAGTTTTGATCAAAATGGCCTAAGTTACACCTAACATCTCGACCAACTTAAATGCATTGTGTGCATGCATATCGAGATAACACTTTACTCGCAAATTTTTTAAATCATTTAGTTTAAATTGTCAAAGTTTTGTATAATAAATAATACAAGCATCAACAAAAAATAGAATACCTTGGTGTTGACTCTCGAAACCTGACTGAGCTCGCCACGTCACTCCAAGTCCATGTCAGAGTCCTGACATGACATGTGGCATATGAAATAATTCCAAGGTAGTTACAATCTTTCCAACTAATTGGAATTTCATCCTCGTTATTGAATGAGATTAAAATGAAACTTATGGAATCAAAATAGGAATGGAAAATGCTCGCGCATATAGGACTCTAGTTCCTAAGTCAGTTCCTTGTCCTCGTGATGTAGCCATTTGACGAGGACCGACTGAATGTACTTATATTCATCAGTCTCTTCACCTGATTGTCCAATATTTGAATAGGATGTTCCTCGTAGGTGATGTCTATTGTCATATCTATCTAACTTAGACCCACAATTGGTCGTACGACTCTTATTGACCTATCTAGCCAAGTATCAAAATATGAAATACGGGGTGAATCTCGGCTAACTGAGGCGGTAACTTTAACTCATATGCAACCTTGCTGACTCTCTCTCTTGACCTTAAAAGGGCTAATGAATCTCGGCGCGAGATTTTATTTGATTACAAATCTCTTGTGACCCTTTAGAGGAGAGACCTTCAAATACATATAAACTCCCTCATTATATTCTAAATCATTTCGGTACTTGTCATAATATTTCTTGTCTCTCATGCCCACCTTTAGATGTAATCTGATATGTTATATTTTCTTTATGTGATCCACAACAATCTTTGGCCCAATAACCGACACATCCTCAGGTTAGGCCCAACAAGTTGGAGATTTACATGGCCCGTCGTAGTGTGCCTCAAATGGTGCTATCCCAATACTTTCTTGATAATGCTATTATTAAGCAAACTCACACTGATGAAGATACTCTTCCCATGAACCACCGTACTCTAGCACACATATACGAAGCATATTTTCTAACACTTGGATCAATCGCTTCAACTGTCCATGTATATGTTGGAGATAAGTTGCACTCAAACCTAATTTGGTGCTAAACTGTGCCTACATGATCTGCTAAACCCGCTATGTGAACTGCGATCTGCTATTTGACACGATGGATGATGGAACTATGTGTAACCTAACAATTTTTTGCTCATACAAAACATCTAACTTATCCACCATGTTTGCTGTCGATATGAGTAAGAAGTGCGCAGACTTACTTAGCTTATCCACAATCACCCATATACTATTATGGTTGCACTGAAATCGAGGTATTCCACGATAAAATCTATGGCAATATGCTCCCACTTCCACCGAGGAACGGGAAGTAGTTGTATTAATCCTTTAGGTCTCCGATGCTCAGCTTTAACTTTCTGGCATATCTTTCACGCTCGAAAGTAATCACAAACATCGGTCTTCATCCCCAACCACCAGAATATATGACGCATACACACGCACATCTTGGTTCAACCCGGATGAATGGCAAAATGCGAGCGGTGAGCCTCATGAAGTATCTCATTGTGAATCTCAGTAACTGATGAAATCTACAGTCTCCCTCTAAATTTTATGTATGAGTCTTTCGATTAACTTTACTCCAAGTGATCAGGACTATGAGCTAACTCGCTAAACTTCTGGTATTGCTCATCTTCCTACTAATCCTCAAGCACAATTTGTATAAACATTGTCTGAGTCTTCATCTACCTACGAATAAACATTCTGGTAGTGGTCAGCATATCAATTGAGTTCATCAACTCAACTGCCTCGAGTAACCCATACTCATGTGTCATGTGGCATGTCACTCCTCTCCGGCTCAATGCGTCTGCCACGATGGTGATACTCTAAAGAGAAATCATAATCTTTAAAAACTCTAGCCAATACATATATCTCGTATTCAACTCCTTCTGTGTGAAGAGGTACTTCAAACTCTTATGATCGTAACACAACGTAAATCTTTCTTCGTCGAGGTAATGATGTCAAATCTTTAATGGAAAAAATCACTGTTGCTAACTCCAAGTCACGAGTAGAGTAATTTTTCTTAGGAATCTTTAGCTGTTGGGATGCGTAAGCTATCACTCAACCGTCCCGCATCAAAATTGTAACATCCCCTAACCCGATTAGGGCTATACCCAACCTAAAACCGAAATTAAGCCCCATTAATATGCTATACTTAACTAGATCAAAGAGCCTCTCCTTCTATCCCCTGATAAACACTACCGTATATCGAATATCAATGTAAAATAAATATTAAACCCAATAGAAATTAAAGATTTTTTGATAATTAAAACATGATATACAATATCAAATCAAACTAGAATAAACCTCGGTATAAAATTTCCCATTCCTTGTGATATTACGAAACCGTAATTCAATACAAATATATAAGACAAGGGAGACTCATTACATCAAATAGAAGATCAAGTTCCATAAATCTTCTCTATCCCATAGTCGCAACACTCATCGGTATTCTTGAAATGTTAATTTGGGGTGAGTGCTCTTACTTGCTTAGTAAGTAAGGATTCATATAGCCATCAACATTCCATATAATAATCAAGAACATCATGCAATAACAATATGTACTAATGCTAACTAACAAGAATATGGAAAAACATATAATTCAATATACAACAGATGTAAATCAAACTGTCAATGATTATTACACTGTGATTCCCATTTTATTTATAAAACTAGAGTCGATTACCCAATGACGCCATTAGTGTGATTGCTAGACCAGCACATTGGCCGATGTGTTGTCTAGCCAATTCATTAATACCCAATGGTTCTATCTGAAACCCTCTAGTAAATATGTAACCCAAGCAACCTATCTAACTTAGTAGGACTTATGTATAGATCGGGAGGTCAATCCTACATCCTATACAACCTAGTCTTAGTCCTCAAGAGTTACTCTCGTGATCACATTAAACATTGTTTTTCATTTAATTAAAAACATCATAGTGTACATAGTCCCTTATTTCAGTCCATAAACTACATGAACTATATATATATATATATATATATATATACTAAGATAGGAAGACAATATTGATAAATAAGCGAATCCGTACTTACCTTGATTTAGGTTTTTGTTCCAAATTCCTTAAGTTTTGGGCCACTCACACTTCCTTGGTGATCCAATACCCATCACAAACCATTTGTGATCAATATAGGTATAATCCCTTATGTTTAGAACCCCAAATTTAGTCCCTAAGTCCTCCAAAACTTTTAATTAAAATGCAGAACCGTTGCTATTTTCAAGGGTAGGAGTGTGTTCCCTAACTAGGTTAGGTACGCTCTATCGACTAGGTTCGTCCGAATTAATGAAAGGAGCACACTTATCTGCGAAGTGGAGCGCCGTCCACCCCGCATTGCCTCGAAAGTAAGCAGGGTAGTAGCTACTGTTCCATTACCAAATCTCCAACACAGCCTCAAATACTCTCCCTAATCATTAGGGAGGACCTCCAGTGAGGCAATAAACCATTTCCATCATCATCATCATCAACAATTCACAGAGATTTCATAATGTACTATCGATTAAACTTCAAAAACTCAAAAACTAAACTTATCAACGTGATGATCTCTTGATTTCAAGTTGTTTGAAGCTCCTCGATTCATGTTGAATCGGCTCTTGGATTGATTCCCTCTAGATCGAACCCTCAGCTGCTCTCCCTCTTACTATTAAATGATCGATTGATGAAATGAGGATAAGTTTGATAGTTTTGGATTTATATATTTGGATTTTTCTTAAGATACGTATCTTGTTATCTCGAGGCTGATCAAATGGTTAATGTTTTAAAATGACAATCCCTAAAATAACACAAACTTTAACACCATCAAGCACTTACGTCCATCTCGTGGCTGATTAAATGATCTATATAATTCAAGCCAAACTTATCATTTTATTTTTTATATATATATTTCTATATCAAATATATATATATATATATAATTCACTATTTTCTTGCTAATAAACTCACTAGACATGCCAATGAGCATTCTATGGAGTGTACATTCATTTCACGACCACCTCGTCGCACTTGGTGTATCAGCTATTTATTGTTTATTTACATATTCTTTCAATTATAGGTTTGTATTAATCTCCTATTAATCCCACAACCTATAAAGTTCATTAAGAATTCAAATAAACACAAACCATCATGCAAACAAAAGCACATGCTAACCTAGCTATGTTGGAGTTAACCACGAGCCTAACTCGATTTAATTAAGATTTGAATTAATATTAATCTCTAGTTTAAGGTAATAGGTTGTTACAGTCTTCCTAATTTAAAGCAATTTCTTCCTCAAAATTAAAGTAAACATAGAATTACTTGTAGTTTCGAAGAGAAATGGAAATCGTTTCTTCATATAAGATTCCTGTTCCCATGTTAGTTCCTCATCTCTGTGATATTGCAATTTCACCTTAACCAAAATAATCTATTTGGCTCTCAGCTTCTTAATCTTACGATCGAGTATCCAAATTGACTAATTGTCGTAAGATAAGTCTTCCTGAAGATCAAATTCATACTAATCAATTCTTGGAGTGAATTGAGTCTCCGTTTTGCGAAGCATAGACACGTGGAAGACATTATGAACTTCGGATAGCTGAGGAGTCAACACTAAATGGTAAGCAACGTGATCAATCCTTTCATGTTCTTTGAACAACCAAATGTACTTTGGAGCTAGCTTACCCTACAACCCAAATGTATACAATCCCTTTATAGGTGAGAATTCAACATGACAAGATCGTCCTTTGAAAAATCCAAAAACCTATGATGTTTATCTAGCGAATATATCTCTCTATGTAGTTCCAAATCAAATTATACGGAGATTTATTTCTTCCAAGTATTGATGTTAAAAATTATAGTTAAATACACTCCATAGTCTGGACGTGAATCTCATATCTCTATCCAAAATATTTGACATTTGAAATCCATTAAAATTGAACACCTCACATATGTTCACCTCACATAATTGGTCAAGAGGATCTCGTATAGAAACTGGCAAGAAATGGATAAACTTCGTCAACTTATTAACTAAAACCCATGTAACATTGTGCTTATGTTGACTTAGAAGTAGACCAAAAATAAAATCCATTGAAATATATTCCCATTTCCAATCAGGAATTGGTAGAGAATGCAATAACCTAATGATTTTCTATGCTCAGCCTTAACTTGCTGACATATCTCACATCTCTTAACGAACTAAACAACATCAATATTCATCCAGGCCACCAATATATACGCTTCATTTTGCAATACATCTTATTATTATAGGATGAGTAGATTTAAGAGATCTATTCGATTCCTATAGCAACTCCTGCGTCAACTAATCTGAGCTGGAATTCACCGTATATCCTTAAACCACAACACATTATCATCAGAAACTAACTAATCACTATGATTTACACTAGTCGCTAATATCTAACGGACTATATAATCATGATTAGCTTTTTGACAACCAATCAGACAATGAATCCTCTTCGGTTCAACCTGAATTTAAGCTCGGAAGAACATATTGGTAGCTATGAAACTATCTCTCTCAGTTGATGATGTGTTAGCTAAACTTACATGAATCATCATCATTGATACTTCCTCAAGAAGTCTATACTGAGAAGCTATAGCAAAATCTACATTTTTTATGCCTATTCTTCTCCTACTCAAGCATCCTCAACCACATTGCTTTGTCAATACATTATTTCTATTTATCTAAGTTGTAATTTCATACTAACAGTCGATAATATCTTTATGTGTAGTTCTAAATTACTTTGGCTCAAATTAACTTGTATCATTACTTCTCATCCCACATCAATTGATGACGAAGTAAAGCATACCATTTTTAAGAAAAACACCTCAACGTTTATATTCTAGTAATATCAATATCAGAGAACTCACACAACAAATTATTTCTTTCAGTAACTATCACCTTCTAATTCACAAGCTTGAAAATTATATTATCTGGAACTAAAATTAGTTGTAGATATATTGTATTAAGATTGAGAAAGGTCCTCCAAGCTATTATACATATCTTCCTCACTAGAACGCAGACTTTCGATTCCTTACCGAAATAACAATCCTAGTTCTCCATAAACTCTTAACTCTTTCTACACACAAATATCTAACTTACTCTTCCACAGGAATTAAACCACAATACTGGTAAGAAATTTACAGACTTTATCAATCCTACAATTACACCATCATCAACCTTCGATTGTTATTACAACTTAGGTTAATCCATCATAAATTTATAAGCATGCAATTTCATTCATATAGAGAAACACGAATAATATAACCCTCCAGGTTAATATTACTCAGTTTCCACTTGCTAAAATATCTCATATTTCTTTATAAAATTGACATTGTCAATTTTCATTCTAGGTCATCAACAATTCATTCTTATCACGTTGAATTTGGATTTTGCCTAAATAAAATTTTGTAAAGAAATCCATGAGATTCTCGTAACATTATTGCCACTTTTTTATTTAAGTTCCAAGAAATTTTTTTACATGCTCAATTTCTGATATGAGATTATCCATATAGAATACCAATAACTAGTAGTCAAACCTTGACCTATTAGATAATCTCACTCAATTTCTCAATAATTCATAACTCAATTAATCATCATTAGCTTAGCTTCTATCTGAGCTCCAAAGAATAGATTTGTAGTTACCAATCCAAACAACTCAATTGATGACATGCTTGTGCAAGACTTAAATTAGTAACCATTATACATCTCACTTAAGAGATATAATGTGTAGTTTTTATTATAACTACAACCCGTGTCTTTTTCCTATTCAAGGCGTTGTCAACACAATCACCTTAATAAGTGATGTTTCAGAGTTAATTCCTAATCATTTAAAAAATTTAAGGTATATTTCTCACCTTCTATTTTTGTCACTCTGACAATTCCACTTTTCAAACTTCCATAGTTTGTAATTTACTATTTCAACATTAAACCAATCCACTAATTTTTAAATTTTTCAGTTGTTTTTTAACGATTCTTCTAAGATCCTCAATAATATCTAAAAATGATTAAAAGACTCTCAACAACCTTTCCTTTTATTTACATTCGATGCCTCCGATATTTAGTATAATTATCAAAATAGTTATCTCGAGATTATCAATCTCCAATAGTTCTTCTCACTATTCTCAAACTATATATGTAGAAGTATAAGCTACAATTTTGTTTTATTGTGTCAACACACATTCTTACCTTAATAAGAAGTCCTATGACGAACCTCTAAATTTTTCTATAATTCAGGCATCATCAAGCAAAAATTGTTGTCAAACTATACTTCAAATTTCCTCCAAAGTATCCTTGTATTTATTCTTAATTCACAACAATCCTCATACTTGAGTTAACCAAATAAATTACACAACGATATTAAAAATCCCTGGATCAATCGTTTGTAATATTCAATTATTTCAAACTTATTTTTTTTTTAACTTTGTGTTGAAAGTATGACAATCCTAAACTGTCCCAATCACACTTAAATTTCTTGATTTCCTGTTAATACTCAACACTCATACAATTAATTAACCTTTGAAACTTAGTATTGACACTTGTAAAATCTAATTTAAACCAATTTACCATTACAATTTACAATTCTATACGGTAATGCTCATGCATCCTCTAAGTCTTTAAAGGTTCCATTCTTGTTATTATTGTTAACATAATAACAACTTAATTTAAATAAGGGTTTAAAATTTAACATCCTTCATTTATGAACATAACATGAGTTCTAGTAAGTTCCAGTGATTTCCACCATCCACTTAAAATGATCCAGCAATCGCATTTAAATATATCCCGAACTCTGATCAAATAATTATGATAACTAGATCTCAAATAACTCTTGAGAACAACCGATTTTACCTCATTATCGGAATGATTTTTCAATCCTAGGCAATTAATACTCATTCCCACTACTATACATTATTCTTTGGATTTCACAAATCCTCATATTCATTGACCACTCATTATCCCTAATTTAGCCTATATCAGTATAAAATAATCGGACTACGATATCTTACCAACTCACTACTATGCTCTAGATTAAAATGTCTTTCAGTTTTACCGGTTTAAATTCTTAAATCTCACCTTTCATTAACTAACAAATTACTTGTCATTCTAATATGGATTCACTTCATAAGTGGAGTTCCTACTTCATAACAACTTATGAAGTATAAATTCATTAGTGGTTTCCTAAGGCTTTTATTACCGAATAAATTTTATTATTTCTCTACTAGTCTTAATACTAGTATCAAATCATATCTCAAAATGGCTTACCATTTTTGAGTTCCATCAAAAGTCATTCAATATTTCATTGTTTTATAACTTTCATTCTCCTAATACATGTTTCAAGGTCTAGATCCATTAGATACTTCTTCACTAACTATTATTTATCAAATAATATCAACAAGAACAAACACCATTAACAATAGTTAATAGGAGAAGAGTTTAATTTTATCTTTACAACTTTTTCTTATATATTTCCTTTTCAATCTCATTAAGGTTAAGACTCTCCAGAGTTCTTACCTCCAAAATCTTCCCCATATCTGAGAACTCGAAGGACTTCAACCATCTTATTATCATTCAGGAAAGACATTGCTCATATATTTACCATATAGATAAAGTATAATACAACAAATAACATATCTCAATCTTTTATATTTTGGCTAACCCCATCCCAAAAACAATCATGATAAAAATTGTTTATTACACCCTAAACTTATTCATAACTCGAGATGACTTTTAGAGTTAATAAATTTAGGTTGTGGTACCAAGGTATCTCAAAGCCTATAACTTTAAACTTTGATACCTAACTGTATCTGAGTTATCACTTGTTTCCAAGTAATAAGGTTATATTCTATAATAGACTTTAATACCATACTATGTCACCTTAAACTTTAATGTAGGCCCTTACCAATTTTTGATATCAAACTATGTCAAAGTTATCAAATGTAACAAAGCCCTTAAGCAAAGGCTCTGATACCAAGCTGTAACATCTTTTAACCCGATTAGGGCTATACCCAGCCTGAAACCCTAACTAAGCTATATTAATCGCTAGACTTAACTAGAGGCAGCAACCTCTCTTTTTATCTCATGATAAACACTACCGTATATCGAATATTGATGTAAAAAAATATTAAATGCAGCGAAAATTAAAAACTTTTAAGATAATTAAAACATGATATATAATACCAATCAAACTGGAATAAACCTCAGTTACATCACAACAAGAAAACACCAATTCGGCAAGAGAGCAATATGTTGCTGAATTGATACGATTTTGTTGCTAATGAGCTATGCATCAAATTTGCAACAGAAAAGTTGTCACTGAAGTTGTTATCATTGACTAGAATTAGCGACAGACTAACCACTTTGTTACCGTTCAGCAACAAAACTGCAACAAACATCAGTCACTGAATAATGACAAACTAACGTTTATCGCTGACTTCAGCAATAGAATTGCAATAAAATCTTGTCGCCATTTAGCCATAGATATCGGTCCATCGCTATTTAGTGATAGAAATAAGTGTATTGTTGATTGGAATCCAATCAGAACAGTTGTATTTGTCACAAATCTATTGCTATTTAGCTGACTTAGATCCAGTAAAAAATATTTTTTAAATTAATTAATTATGAAAATTGTAAAAAGTAAACTAAGAAATGTCCTGCAGTAAAATTTGCAAAAACAGTTTAAAAGATACAAATGTTTATTTTATAACAACAATAAGGCTAAAAGTCATTGTTTGGATTAAAGGTAACATATGCAAATTTGACTAATGAATTCCCAAATTTGATTCGCATCATATAGATAAAATTAGGTTCCAACTTAATGGCGTTAGTTACTATCTCGATACAGGACTAAAATCAACTCCCCAAATTTGATTCACATCATCCTTTTCACCCTCAGCCTACAAAATTCATAGATTAGCAAGTAGCAAGAAAACATACTATCTCGATACAAGACTAAAATGAATCAAAATCAGAAAACATAGCTTTAAGAAATGCTAAAAATGACATACTAAATAATTCATGCAAATGGACCAAGTCCAAATCACACTAGAAATTATAGGTTAATAGAATAGTTGAAGCAAGTCTTAGAATAATTTAGTAAAGTAATTAAAATACATGGACATATATATAATTATAGAATCGGAAATAGAGATAAAGACCCATGAGTCCTTATCTAAAACCAAAGAAAAAACTTCAAAATGACAAAGAGAAAAATTATCACATACCATCTATTTTTAACAAATCCAAGAAAAAAAGTTGAATGTAATGCTCAAGTTCTGATCTAATGAGTAAGACATTCAAGCATATTGAAACCAAAACCTTTAGTACAAATGCAATTTTTTTTAGATAAATTGAAGTTGATCTCCAATTTTACCAATCTCATAGCTTTATGGAAAGATAATTCCAACATGTTTGTAAAATGAAGGTTGAAAGGAGTTGTCATAGATAACTAAAGTGACAAACTCAGGGAGCATCAATAATAGAAAAAAAAGATATACAAACGTACATACTTGAAAAGAGAGAACGAGGAGACTTGTTCATAAGTCCTATATAACATCAATAAAAAGGAACAATTAGAAGAAAGAATCTTAATGACAACATTAATAAAATACCACGAAAAAGGAATCAATTAGCTAAATGAAAGAAAATGCAACATTAACGAATAATGACAATCCTTGTTCATAAGTCCTACGTAACATTAATAAAAAGGGAACAATTAGAAGAAAGAATGTTAACGACAAGCCTTTAGCCTACACACACATACATACAAACACATAAAAGAGGAAGAATAATTAAAATCTCAAGTACACAACTAAGGAAATTAACATGAGTTTCCAACACATTTAGATTTGGATCTTCAACTGATGATTTTTCACAAGTGGGTCTTTTAGTGAATGGTTTAGATACATAATCAAAGACCACATAATAATGAAAAACAATGAAGACACACAATCAGAAGCAAGTACAAATAAATTGAAAACCTTAAATAATCTCAAATGAAAATATACTTCAAAGTAACTAAAAAAGAGATCATTATAATATGATCATATCACTACAAGAAAAATGAAATTTAGAAACGGAATTAGCAACGGAATTAAGTTCCGTTGCTAAAAAAAATAGTTAGAGACGGAATTGAGACGGACTAATTCAGAGACGGAATTGAGACGGATCATAGACGGAAATAGAGACGGAAATAGAGACGGAATTAAATTCCGTCTCTAAAAAATGGCGCCAACATTCCCACCAAAACTTTGTTTTCTTATAACCGTTCATCAAATCTCGAGAGTTGTACATCAAATCTCGAGATTTGATGAGTGCCCCCCCATTCTGCCCCCCAACAAAAAACCCCCAAATCCCACAAGTTCGATCCGCTCTTCGATCGTCCGGTCTCTCCGTCTCTCTCTCTCTGGTCTTTTCGTCTCTTGGTCGGTCACGGCTCTCCGTTCTCTCTCCGGTCACCGCTCTTTGCTCTCTCTCTCTCTCTGCTCTTTTCTGTCTGAGCCCTAACCCTCGCGTCCCCTCTCGCCTCCGTCAACGCCGACGCCGGAGCCCTCGCATCTGCCATCTCTCCATCAACCTTCACCTCGCACCGCCATTAATCTCTGCCCTTTCTCCTCTCAAACCAACCAACCAACCAACCATCTCGTTTGCCATCAAAGTGTTCTCTCCATCTACACAGAGTCAGAGATTAATCGGTCTATTAGGGGTTCGCTGTAAATCCTCTTTTCATCCACCGAGCGATGGTGATGCAGGCGGCCGGGATGAGCTTCTCCAAGATCGTGCTCCTTAGCGGAGCCGGTAATCTCAATCGTTCCAGAAAACTTGATTGTAAGTGTTGATCTCTTCGCGATTGTTGTCTGATTTTGATTGATACATTCAAGCATATCGCATATATTTGTTGTTTTAGTTTTCACATAGTTTTTTCCGACTTCTAGAACCACAGAGACTTACTTCATACAATTCTTAAGTGGTTGAACATGTTAGTTTTACTCTGTAGTTGTGAAGTTGTTTGCTCAGACGAGAATGCTAACAAGAAAAACTTCTCAGGACTTCTTTTAATATTGGTGTTTCGCATAGTTGGAGGAAATAATAGATGAAAAATTTGCTCATACTATGAAAGAAATATAAACACTGGGTGTCTAGACTAGATGAGGGCCATTAGGCACTTGAAGTGGAAGTTGCCGCCAAGCTGAGCCTTGTTTCAACGATTTCAGATTACTTTGGTGAGGCACTCTGTGCTACTTTTACGAGAATTTTCTATAGCCATTAGTCGAGTCCAAACTTGACACTTGAATTATCCCACAGTGTTTCATTCCGTCTCCACAAGCCAGCATGCATTGTTGAGTTGTGCTTGTGTATTGTATAAGGGAATCTCATATGCCTCATAGAATGAATAAATAAGAGTTGAAAAGACGAAATGGGAAGAATGTAGTTGAATACCGTGAAGGTGTAATATTAAGATTTGAAACGATACATACAAGTAATTTGCAGTTGCCGCAGAGCAAGATAAATAATTAAGTAGAATGGATATATAGATGTTTCCATCAATTGCACTAAATCGAGCACAATGGAAGAATTTGATCTATTTAGCCAACCCCAATTAATTTGGGACCGAGGCTATGTTGTTGGATATATAGATGTTTGTAAGTGTTAAGTAACTGTTAAGTATGGAGAAGTTGTTAGTATAGAAATACCTAAGACTAAATGCACTTATTATTGAAACAAACACTTTTACTTAGAAGCATCCTCAAAAGGATCATCTTATGGCTTGAATAATGACAACAAAGCCTGAAAGCCTCAGTCTCAAATTTTCAATTAGTTGGGGGGGTGTGTGCGTGTGTGTGTGTGTGTGTGTGTGTGTGTGTGTGTGTGTGTGTGTGTGTGTGTGTGTGTGTGTGTGTGTGTGTGTGTGTGTGTGTGTGTGTGTGTGTGTGTGTGTGTGTGTGTGTGTGTGTGTGTGTGTGTGTGTGTGTGTGTATTAGATTATCTATTTCTAATTAAGTTTTTCTCGAGGGAATAAAAAAGAAAAAAAATAAGCAGCAGCTTTTTTGCGGCTTTTTTTTAGCAGCTTTAGAAGTTCTTTCACTTCTGTTGTGGAAGTTATGCTTAAGAGCTAATGTGACCGACTTTTTCTACACTTAATAATGTGTCCTCCTGGGGTAAGATATGGTATAATCATGAGAGATATTATCAGAAATCTATGTTGAAGTTTTCGCCTGCAGAGCTGCATCAAAATGACTGGGCTTCTTATCTTATACATATTTTCTTGACTAATAAAGTTGTAACCTTATATTTCTTTTATTTCTTTCTAGAAGGGCATAAGAGATGGAAAAAATCTCTATTCTAGCTTGTTTGCAATATTTCAGTTTTAGGAATATAGATGATACTTCACCGTAAGAAAGGTGGTAGCAACAATAATGATATACTTTATTCGGTAATCTATTTTATTACTCTTTTGGTTTAAACTTCTAGAGTGAAATTGACAGAGAGCTTTGAGATGGAACTAGGGGAGTGATGTTTAAGACTTAAGTGTGATATCAAGGAATTCTCTTGAAAAGCATTCCCTGAGGAATAGTGACGTGTTACTTGCAAAGTCAATGCACACTTTAATTTGGTAGAAGAGAGTAAGAAACTTAGAATATCTGCAACTTTTCGTTCCATAATCCTTCCAAACAATTTGAAAGATGCCATGGCATGTCAAACTTAAACATTTTGATTGTTGATCATTTTAAGTCATTCTTATCTTCAGCTTCACTTTTTCCTTTGTTACATTCTTATGCCATGTTGATTAAACTTTCAAATTAGCTTGTTCAAGAAGTTAACCTTCTTTCAAGTGAGGCAAGTTAATTTGTATTAATCTATGTTTTTCTTTTTTAAGAAGTTAAACCTTCTTTCAAATGAGGCAAATAGATTTGTATTTTAATATATGTTTTTATTTATAAATTTTCATTTTAGTTTTTTTCCCTTATAATTCAGGATTTCTTCTTTTACTACATTATTATTTTAGTAGTTTCTTAATCTTAGTCCTGGAATCTTTGTTATTAGAGGTTTCTAAGCTTGTTACTATTTCCATCTAGAGTGGGTATCAACACACTATAAATATTCAATTACTTTCTCTATCTATTACTCAGTGTTGGTTGTTAAGTTTCTTCCAGTGAAACTTGTTTACCTGTTTTTACGGCTTAATTGAGTGATAGCCTTGTTTCTATGCTTACTTCGTTGCATCGATTTGTGTTTACTTGAACTTAAAGGGGCATTATGTTGGGTTTTGGTCATTTTCATTGATCATTTTCTCACAGACCAAATCCAAGAAACATTTGTTATCTTAAGACTTGTATGGTTTAGATTTATTAAAAGTATTAGGCATCCCATGTAATGTGAACATTTGAAGTTTTGGTTCATGTCACTTCTTGAGTTGAGTTTGAACTTTGAAGTCTGAACATAATGTCCAGACTACTCTAATAAGTTTGATTGACTAAAATTGACTATAAAAGTGTATAACTTTACAAGTGCCATTTGTTCCAGTGTTATTGCCGTATTCTTATTAGTTACTTCTTAGTAATACACATCAATTACTCTTCTATGCAATGTCCAGGATACCCCCTTGATATACCTAAACGTTGCCTCGACATCTGTACAATATTTTGAGGGTGATTTGTTGTGGTCATCTATTTTTCACGAGTTCTTATCATGATGGGACTAGTTTCCATGCGATAGATGTTGACTCAATCCCTTTAGATGAGGTATTTGTTTTTTAAGTGTGTAGCTTGGATGACTCAACAACTTTTGGAATCCATTCATTCTTTTGGTGTATGTGTATCTGTTTTGCTTGTTGATAAATATCCTGGCCTGGTTGGTAGTCATCTATTTTCTATAAATTTGCGCTAGGAGGAAGAGGGAGCTGCTGAAAAATGCTGCAGAAACGTGGACTTAGTGGAGTCTTGTTTAAAGTCTCTCACAGAAAGTGACCGTGAAGCATGCGTTATTTGCAAACTTGGTGGAGATCTATTGTATGTGACACTTCCTTAATCATGTTATTTCTTTTTAATTTAGTGCGCCAAGTCAAACAAATGAGGATTGAGACCCAATTTGTGGGATGCTGGTAATGACTGGTGTCAATGATAAATTGCTGATCTAAAAAACCGTTGTTATTTTTTATTTCCTGGTGTTGGAGCAATTGTCTTAATTAATATTTTGAGAAGATTTTACAAAATAGCTGCAATTTTATTTAACCCTTTTGTATAATGATAAAATCCATCTGTAATGTGTCGCAAATTTGGAGATCTGTTGTATGTGCCGCTTCCTTAATCATGTTATTTTTTTTTTCTTCCACTACTTTCTTAGTTGCCCATTTTTTTAACTTGTGGTTTGATAGGCTGCATCTGGAACAAAAGGAGGTTCTAGTGGTTCCCCTGTCATTGATTGGCAAGGGCAAGCTGTGGCCTTGAATGCTGGGAGCAAGTCATCAAGTGCTTCTGCATTTTTTCTTCCTCTTGAGCGAATGAGTTGTTGTTCTTCCATATTTTATGATTTAACACTTATTTCTCTAATTGCTTTGTGCCTTTGTGGTGTAGACCTCAACATCCTAAGCTCATTTTGAAAGTTGTTTACATGTTAGGAGTTTAGTTTCTCTATCAATGTAGCTATATTCTGATGTTATTTTTTCATCTCTACTTGTTGGTTTGGTGCTTTTACTGAATAATATAAACTATTTTCCGATTTGTTTGGTTTTTATTGGGATTTTGATCTTACAGGTACTGAATGGATTGATAGTCTTTAGTTTTTCACAACTTCGCAGTCACTATATTTTATTGCCTTACAGGCACGGTATCCTTTACCTTTTGATGTGCTTTTGACAACATATGACATAGTATAGATGGATCAAGACTTTCTTTCTCAAATTCGTTGGACATACGCTGTAATTGATGAAGCTCAACGACTCAAGAATTCTTCCAGCGTATGCACACATGCTACATTGTTATCTATGATGGACATGACTAATCTTTGCGTTATCGTCTATTAATTTTTGTTAACTGGCAGGATCTCAATCAAATTAGTTCTTATTCAACATTCATAGTTTTGTTAGGCCGAAAAACTTCTCCACATTGGTTTTGTGTTTCTTGATTTTCATCTCTGAAATGTAACTTAGTTACTTATATCAAATCTTGCAGGTTTTGTATAATGTACTTAAAAAGCGTTTTGTGATGCCAAGGCGGTTGCTAATGACAGGCACCCCAATCCAGAATAATCTATCAGAACTCTGGGCTTTAATGCATTTCTGTGCGCCACTAGTTTTTGGCAAATTGGAGCAGTTCCTCTTTACGTTCAGGGAAACAGCAGGCACTTCAAGTTTTCTTCATTGCTACTAGTAAGTTCAAAAAAAATGACAACAACTATTTCTACTTACCTCGGATTCTCTTCTTCCTTTTCTTTCCTTATTATTGATACAGATTTTTGAGAAGAGATTAAAAAAAAAAAGTTATCTTACCTGGTAGTTGAGAAGTATGATCCTGAACACTGGGTTTGAACTAAAGTAAATCTTTGTAATACTTTACCTTACTGTTTGAATGGTTTGAAATAAAGATAATTAAAAAAAAAAAACCTGAAGATCTTGAAGGAAACTGGTGAATGCTTATTCTTAATTCCTTTGAAAATAATTGTGGTCGAGTAACTGGCATCGGACGACTCTTTTAGTGGGATTTTGAACATGACAGTCAATTCAAAATGTATTATCAAAGCAATTGATAGCTTTTAGTTTTCTTTTATGGTTTACTTTTACATTTATAGCTTGATTCTCTTCTCTTGCATGCATTTCATTTCCATATTTATCTCTTGATCCTTATGGTTATATGATATTAAACGATCTTTTAGAAGTTTTCTTTTATGGTTTACTTTTACATTTATAAAATTTTTAAGAGTAAGAAATGTTATCGACCTGGTGAATATGCGGTCAGAGCTAAGGAACAACTCAAAATTTTGAAATATATACTGTGGGAATTTATGCTTCGGCGAACAAAATCTATGCTCGTGCAAAGCGAAATTCTTTCACTGCCACCTCGATCGAGATTACTGTGTTAGTTCTCTTTCTGCTTCCAGGTTTTCATGTTGCACTTGTAGCTCGTAGGTGCTTCTCATAATACTTTACGTAAGTTTGTGTTTCACGCTTGATAATGCTGGATAGTTTGTCATCTTAATAGGGTAGCACCACCTGGTACCCCCTGCAAAAGAAGGTTTATTTATCAATCTTGAGGAGGAGCTCCCTATGCTCCTTGCATTTTCTTCAAAGGCTCCTAATCATCAATCCTTGCAAAACATTGTAATGTCATTGCTTTACTTTTTCATTTTAAGCTTAAATGTCATATGTCTCTCTATGACCAAGATATTGCTCCTTTTTTAAATTGTTGTGACACATGAATCTTTACCACTCTTGATTTCTAGATGATATTCTTTTTTTTTCTCTACAAAGTTTTATCATTTGACTTTTGCATCTTGATGGTTGGCATTGCTATCATGGCATGTGACGAGTTACATTCATAAACTAGTTCAAAGTGAACTCTGTTATATTTTAATAACTGTTAATTATATTAATCCTATTAGAAATTTCCAAAAGCAAAATCTGCGTTCCTTTTCATTTTTGTAAAAAACGTGATGCTTATGCCTTGTATTGCTTTTACATGGTTGATTGACACAAAATGGCACGAGCATGTTGGTCCACATGCATGAAACATTCCTATTCTCTTAAATACTCATCATTATTATGTCTAATTTCCCATTTTATGTTTATTTATTTATTTTTAGTTTATGACATGTTTAGCATCAACAAGCCCTTTGCCATTAGAACACAAATTATTATATCAACAAATTTGCATCCTCATGCCTGATTTCAAATAGAAAGTTTCCATGACTACATCTCTAGAGTCTAGAACGGTATATGTATTAGAAACTTCTGCACTTGAAGTCTTTGCTTTGTGGACATTTTTATTTTAGCATGACCTTGAATACTTTGCTTTGTGGACATTTTATTTTAGCATGACCTTGAATCCTTGATAACTCATTGCTGCAAAACTCAATCTTTGAAACATTCGACATTGAATAGAGATACCATCTTATTTTTCATTTTTCTTAGAGCGAATTTCCATTAGTTCAAACGTGACATCATCTTCCACCAATACGCTGAGAAAATTGTTCATTATTCAAGTTTTTAGGTTCATAGGAATTTCATGATTATATTGTTGGTTGATTTTTAAGGTAAACAGTAATTTGATCTTTACAGTTGACATAAACTAATTGAAAGAAAAGTTATTGGATTTCATGTGTTGTTTGTTAAATTATGTTCTTCTTGGATATGGTGTTATTAGACTTATTTGTATAATAGAATGGTGTGTTCAATTATAGTAAAATATACTGTTTTCTTTTGCACTGTAAATGGAGATATTTTTTTGCGGTTTCGTATTTTTATCATGAGTTTGATCTATTTTGCAATATTTGCAGAGTGTGGCCCTATCGGTAGGTGACTGGTTCTTCGATCGAGTGGGAGTTAGTGGCATTGATTGCCCATATCCCTGTGACAATACTTGCCATAATCTAGTTTCCAAGTGAGAGATGAGGAATTTAAAGCATATCATGTAACTTTTATATTTGTTTACATGACTTTTAGATTGATAATTCTTTTTATGCATATTTAGAGGATTGTAAGTTTTTTTTTTGTGGTTGTTGAACAATATGATTAGTGGTTTTTGTGAATACTTAGAAATTTGGAGCATTTGTTATACTAGACGATTTTTCGTGGATATATAAATCTTTTTCAAATTTTCAATTTTACATTTTTTTTCTCTCATTTGAATATTTGTTGATATATATTGTCGATGTATGAATGTCAAATTTTACTTTTTTGGGGGATGTTAGCACCCCCAAGGAGTTGTTTGAGGGGGTGCAGGCGATGGAGTAGGTCCTATGGTTGTAATTTCAAGTTATAGGTTGGAGAACCAATTGGATTATGTTTATGTTTGAAAATTAAACAAAAAGGAAAATTAGAGACGGATTAGCAACGGAATTCAGACATTCCGTTGCTATTCCGTCTCTAATTTTCCAAGAATATATGCATGAATCAGCAACGGAATCAGAGACAGAAATCATTATTTTCGTCTCTGATTCCGTTGCTAATCAGAAACGGAATCAGAGACGGGAATCAGAGACGGAAATATTCCGTCTCTGATCCGTCTAATCAGAGACGGATCAGAGACGGAATGCAAAAATTCTGTCTCTGATTCCGTTGCTAATCAGAAACGGAATCAGAGACGGAATTCATGAATTTATTATTTCCGTCTCTGATTCTATTTCTGATTAGCAACGGAATCAGAGACGGAATGCAATTACAAATTGTACCATTTTAAAAAAAAATCCATTTCTGTTCCGTCTCTGTTCCGTTTCTAATTTCCGTCTCTAAATCCGTCTCTAATTAGAAACGAAATTTATTCCGTCTCTAATCTGTCTCTAATCAGAAACGGAATCACATTTCCGTTTCTGATTGAATCAGCGTCGACGATTTTAAAGACGGAATAAATTTCGTCTCCGTTCCGTTTCTGATTTCAATTAGAGACAAAATTTATGCAAATCAGAGACGGAAATTTTCGTTTCTGATTTGTTGTTTTTTTGTAGTGTATGTATAACTTTCTTGCTTTCACTTATTACTCTTTTAAACTAGCAAAACCTTTTAGAGCATAAAAATTAAACTTACATTTTTAGAGGGAGAGGACCAAACAAAAGAGACTTGTTTTCATCCTTGATGGGCTTTGAGAATTCCTCCACAACACCATGTAATTGATAATCAAAAGTCCATATGATGATCTAACATAAAAAGGTCACTTCAAAATGTAAAACTGAAAAATTGAACCTAAAATATGATAGCTAGCACAGGAAGTTGTAATATTACTAATTAACTTAAAAGTTATAGCAATCAAGGATAGGTAAATAATAGATATGGATCTACTCTAATATATATCTTTCTATAGGGCAACTCCATCTTGCATGTAGAGAGCCAACAAAAGAGAAAGAAAAGAATGTGAACTTTAATGTGATATCATTGAGATTGATAAATGACACTGATGAGCATTGAACTAGCTAGAAACCTCCTTCAAACCAAAGCTATAATTTTACAATATGTCAACAATTTCCTTAAAAGTTATAGCTGTTCTGTAACGCTATAGCAATAGATATAAAACTATCTCGATGGAGCAATATAGGGTTGGGAGTGAACAAACAAATTATAATTTAAGGTCTAGGACCAAATGGTATATGAAGAAAAACACTAAAGTACTAGCCATATGGGGATTACTATGAGTACTATATGTTATGTTATGTTATGACATTTTTCTTGATGAACAACTTATATACTATAGACCATAAATGAGATTTTAGGTATAAAAATATTGAGTCATGCGTTTATTAATAATTAATTAATTTGTACATATCTATATGTACCGATGGTTTCATGAGAGATTTAGGCAAAGAAAGCAGCGATCTCTCTCTTAAGGGTGTCAGGGTCACTAATGGTAGTAAAGCTACCAAGAAGCGGGTGGCGATTAAGAAAGAATTGTAAGTATAAAATCTATAACAACAATTCCTTTCACCGTGGTGCTTCAACATGTTATTAAAGGTGGCTTCATTCATGAACGAGGAAATTTCCTGAGCCAATGCTACTTTAACCACTAAATGCAATCACTTCTTAGATGAAAAAGGCTTTCCCATGATTTCACTAATTAATTATGTTTAACTAAATCACTTCTTAAATGAAAATACTCATCATCTCTATTTATATAGAAACCAATATGAGATATGAGGTAATGAGGTCATGATCAACAATGGTGGATTCCCGTCATTTACGATAAGGGTGTGACTTTGACAATGTATGTAATGATGTATTTGAGATCAATGTTTATAGTTAGGTGGCGATCAAAGAGGTACACAGAGGGAGGACTAAGTTACAAATTTAATGGTGTCATGTAATCCTAGTCAAATTAAACCACCATCTTTACCTTAATTTTGATTTTCTTATTTACAAGTTATCTAGTCATAGACTCACAAAGTAATCTTTAAAATCAATTCTAAGTCTAGTTTATGGGAGAAGTTATGCACTCAAAAACAATTTTTCATTTGAAAGAAAGCAAATCTGTAGTACAAAACTATATTCATGCAACATTATTAATAAGGGAGTCCATATATAAGAGGGCCAGAGAATCAAGGACGTCGATGAAAAATTCAAGAAGTAGAAGCACATAACTAGAAGGACGTCTACAAATACAAAAATATTCAGCAAATTAAACAAAAATATCACCTCTTGATTTTGTTTATCCTAATTGGAATACCTCCAAACTGTTCATCAAACAGTTAAAACACCTTCAATTTCATGCGATTCGATCTTCAAATCCCTAAAATCCTCACAAAAACTCATACAAATATTCTTTATAAAAAACAAATCAATGCTACTAGAGATTTTGGGGATAAAATTTAGCTTACCTTACTAATCCCAAAACACGTCCGACAATTAGTGGTCGTAGAAGCCAAAACCAAACTCCCCAAAACACACGGTGACGGTAGCGACAAAGTGACCAATGGCGTCCAAACCACTTTCGCTCAAGAGAGAAATGAAGGACGATGAAGAAGTCGAAACCAAACTCAATGGAGCCGGTCGAAGATTTGGCACGGGGAGAGAAGGGATGTGGAGGAATGTTTTGGTCAATTGACTTAAGAGAAAAGGATGAGAGGGACCAGACGGCTTGAGATGAGGGTTTGGTCACACACTACGACTTGAGGATGCAAATTTTCTTCTTCCTAAAGCTCAAGGGTTTGGGAGCAACTGTATATGAAATGGTGAAATGAGAATGATGTACATTCTCCTTTTTCTTTAATTTTAAGTTTGCTATAAATCAGCGGTAGACCTTAGGTTTGTCGCTGATTTTGTAGCAAATCTATCGTTAAAAGGTTTTTCCCCAAATCATTTCCATACGCAGATATCGAGGTTTATCCTAAGAGGGAAATGAATTTAGCAACATATCTGTGACAACCCAAACTTGTCGTGAAATCTCTATCACAACTTTGTCATTGAATAGTTGCTTCGAGGTCAACTGGGTCAAATGACTTATCTGATGCACATTTGTTATTGATTTGTTGTTGTTTAGCAACATATAAAGGTTGTCTCTATTTTGTTGTTTCCATTCTACCTTATTCTTGTAATGTATAAAATCTCACATCCCTTGTGATATTCAAATACTATAATTCAATACAAATATATAAGATAAGGGATATTCATTACATCAAATAGAAGATCAAGAATCCTAAATCTTCGCTATCCCATACTCACAACATTCCTAGATATTCCTGAAACGTTAATTTGGGGTGAACGCTCCAACTTGCTTAATAAGTAGGGGTTCATATAGCCATCAACATTCCATATAATAATCAAGAACATCATGCAATAAAAATATGCACCAACGTTAACTAACAAGAAAATGGAAAACATATAATTCAGTATATAACGGATGAAAATCAAACTGTCAATGACTATTACACTGTGATTCTCATTTTATTTATAAAACTACGGTCAATTACCCATTGATGCCATTAATGCAATTGCTAGACCAACACATGGGCCAATGTGTTGTCTAGCCAATCTATTAATGCCCAATGGTTCCTCTAGTGAATATGTAACCCACGCAACCTATTTAATTAATTAGGAGTTACATATAGCCCGGGAGGTCAATCCTGCATCATATAAACCTGGTTTCAATCCTCAGGAGTTACTCTCATGAATCATATTAGACACCATTTTTCATTTAATTAAAACATCACCAGTGTACATAGTCCCCTATTTTAGTCGATAAACTACATGAACTATATATAATAAGATAGCCTGACAACATTAATAAAAAAATGAATCCGTTCTTACCTCGGTTCGGGTTTTTGTTTTAAACTCCCTAAGTTTTCAGGTCACTTACACTTCATCGGGTTATCTAACACCTACCACAAACCATATGTGATCAATATAGGTCTAATCCCTAGTTTAGAGCCCCTAAGTCAATTCCGGTGTTCTCTAAAAATTCTAATTCAAATATATCATAGTTGGTGTTTTCTTGGGTGGGAGCGCGTTCCCTAACTGGGAGGGGCACTCTTCATTAACTGGGTTCGTTCCAATTGATGTAAGGAGCGCGTTCTCTACTAGGTGGTGCACGCTCCACCTTGTACTGCCTTAATAGTGAACATGGCGGTAGGCAATGTTTCATTACCAAATCTCCAACATAGCCTCAAATACTTTCCCTAATCATCCAGGAGGACCTCTATTATGGTAATAAACCATTTCCAATCAATAACAACAACAACAACAACAACAATTCAATGAGATTTCTTCACCTACTCAAAAACCAGACTTATCATTGTGATGATCTCTGGATTTCAAGTTGTTTAAGCTCCCAATCCTTGTTAAATCAGCTCCTGGATTGACCCCCTCCAGATTAAACCCTCAGTTGCTCTCCCACTCACCCACGAACGATCGATTGATGAAATAAGGATAACTATGATAGTTTTGGATTTATATATGTTGATTTTCCTCGAGTTACATATCGCGCTATCTCAAAGCTTATCAAGTGGTTAATTTGTTAAAATAAATTTTAATAGCATTAAGCACTTACGCCCATCTTGAGGCTGATCAAATGATCCATATAATTTAAACCAAACTTAAAGTCATTATATATATATATATATATATATATATTTATATATCAAACATATATAAATATATACACTTTGTGTATTTTCTCTCCATTAAATTCATCAGACATGCCTACGAGTGTTCTAAGGCATGCACATTCACTTCACGACGCCCTTATCGCATTTGGTGTACCGACTATTTATTTTTTATTTACATATTTTTCTGAATATAGGTTTATATTAATCTTCTATTAATCCCACAACCTATAAAACTCATTAAGAATTTCCAAACAAACACAAACCATCATGCAAAAACATGCACACGTTAACCGAGGTGAGTCATATTTAATTACGAGCTTAACTCGCTTTAATTAGGATTTAGATTAACACTAATATCTAGCTTAAAGTAACAAGTCATTACAAAAACACAACCCAAATCTACCTTAAAAACAATGATGTTAACCTTAAAACCATTCCGTGACTCTTGTAGTACTTGTACTAGCATAATAGTCAATCGTTCATTTAAATTCTAGAAAGCTTGCTTATAACCGTCATTCCATGGAGACATGACTTCCTTCTTTTTCAACTATGTCATCAACGTGGTAATCTTGGAAAAATCTTGAATAAACTGTCTATAGTAACCCGCGAATCCCAAAAATTGTAAATGTTTGTCACTGATGTTAGTGTAGGCCAATCGATCAGAGCTTTAGTTTTAGCGGTGTCCACCGGCACTCTGTTGTCTCCATAAATACGTCCAATAAATCTAACTTTTGTGAGACAAAACTTGCACTTACTGAACTTAGCGTATAGTCTATGCTCCCTTAAAGTTTGTAGGACTATCGAAGGTGTCCCTCGTGATCCTCACGAGTCAAAAAGTAGATGAGAATGTAGTTGATGAACACTATCATGAATCTATCCAAATACTCTCTTAATATTCCGTGCATAAGATCCATATATATGATGGGGCATTAATCAACTCAAAAAGTATGACGGTGAACCGATAGTGCCCATATCTCATGTGGAAAGCCATATTCTCCCATCTTCATCTCGAATACTCAACTGGTGATATCCCAATCTCAAATAAATCTTTGAGAACCATGATGACCATATCAGCAGATCGAGCAAATCATCAATGTGTGGGAGTGGATAATTGTTCTTCATTGTGACTCTGTTGAGTTGTAGGCAGTCAATGAAAAGTTTCAAACTATTGTTTTTCTTCTTAATGAACAGTACTGGCACGACCCATGGTGACATGCTCCAACAGATAAATCCCAATTCTAATCCATCATATAGCTAGATCCTTAGCCCCTCTAACTTCTTAGGAGCCATCCCATATGAAGGAATTGATATCGATTTGGTCTCAAGACCAAATCAATTATGAAGTTAATCTCTCTAGGCAGCGGTAACCATGGTAGATCTACAAGGAACATGTCTGGATACTCACATACAATATGTACCTCCTCAATCCTAGTCTCAACTATCTTTGTCGTACTCATGATGCTGGCAAAAGTCTCGACATCTATGTTCGGAGCCACTATGCCTTTGAAAATTGGTAATGTAGTCAAAGTCCCTTGAAAATTGAACTTTGCCTTATCTGGAAGCTAAAATGTAACAACCTTGCTGAAATACTCTAGCTTTGTGTGGTATGCTGCTAAATAATCCATGCCTAGTAAGGTGCCAAACTCTAGGAACTCCAACACGTTCAAGTCCGCTGGCATCTCTTGACCCTCTATATGAATTGAGCAGTTAATACATAGTAGGTTAGGGTATATCTTATCCCTGGTAGCAGTGTTGAGGATCAAGGGGCGCTTTAACCTAATAGGTCTCAAATGTAACTCATCAACCATACAACCAAAAATAAATGACACTTTAAATCTTGAATAAATCATAGTATGCATAAGTCAACTACAAATAAAAATCATACCCTTAACCAAGTTGTGTGTAGCAACTGGGTCTGTTGCGATGATGTCATGAACTTGCTCTCGTCCCTACTGCAAATGTCCTCAGCCTAATCTTAGATAAGTACTCACGAAGAGTCATGTCCGTCCGCATTCATAATAAGCACTGTGTGGCCCTGGCTCTAGTGGAATCTGTTGTCCCTATCCATATATCTGATTGGACCTTTGCCCCTATCTCTAGCTATATCTTTATCCATGGCCCAATTCGTACCTCTACTTTGACCATTGCTTCTCCCTCTACCCTCAATCTGCCGATACTATTATGGTGGCCCTGATTGTGCTGGCTATTTTAGTGTACTAGTAGAACTCCGTACTGAAGTAGGAGATCTTGGCATGATGCATTCTGGATGGGATGGTGGCACCATAGATCCTACACTATGTACCCTATCATTTCTCGGCCTAAACAGTCGATGTCTCTTCTTCCTCCTATCACCACCTGACCGATAATCTGATTGTGTTGGTACCGATGTTGAGATGATCTCATTGGGGTGTGTGCTCAGGTATGTCTCTCTAATAAGACTCATCTCAAAGGCTGCTTATAAACTCCTCATTAGTCACTACGGTGCCTTCAATGTCCCTTAATAGACCCTCCATAAAATAATGTTATTGGACAACGTCTCTATCGACTATACCTCCAGCATACTCCAACAACTGTAAATATATGTTCATATACTACATCAGTGACTCCCCATTGTATTTTCGGATGCTCAAAAACTCAGCCCTCTTCACATTCAGGATGAAGGAGGAAAGCACTTCTGATTAAATCGCCTCTTGAACTTTACCCAATCTTTGGGCTAACCCTAGGTAGCAATACTTGCCACCATGCATCGACTTCTCCAAACATCAACCCTGATGATATACTCAATCTTATATGCTTCAATATGGCAAGGATATCGTGTTTCTTCTCGTGGCTCTTCATAAACTTCTCTACTATCTCAAGATTTGTACCATCATAGAACTTGGCCGAATAGTGCCTCTAAAACTTAAGAGTTTTTCTCACCTCAGTTATCACCCTAGAACTCATCTCTATAGGCATAGTTGGCATAGTCTCTATCAGGGTAGGTGGTGCGGGTGGTATTGTTCAGTCAGTCTGAACCGGTACAATGTCACCTATGATGGGATGTGTTGGTACAATAAGATATGCTGGAGTGGCCCGTATGGTACGCACACTCCCCTCCTAAGCAGTTGGCACTATCGACAAAAACGGTAATGGTATAATTGTGGTTTATGCCCTAAGTATCTCCAGGATCTCGTCTAGTCGCTGATCCTGGGATGTGACCCTTTGAATCATCGATTTTACCTCTTTTATACTCGCGAATCGAGAACTTGCAGCTCTACTATCATCACTCAACCTAGGCTGATTTGCCATCGCGGTCTGCAATAGCAAACGAGTTTTTGATCAACGTTTAACTAACGGTATATAATAGTATAATACAATACAAAAATTATCATATATAGGATCCAAGTTTTAATTTCCCCAACTCTCTTCACTTACCAACTAAGAATCTAAGTCAGGATCATAAGGTTCCGCTTTAGGTTCCAACGATGTCCTAACTCTATTATTAATTTGTGTCATATCCATATTGTATATTAGCCTAGAGCTAGGTGTTAAAACTTAGGCTCTGATACCAACTGTGACGACCCTAGTTCCCTACAAATTGGGCCTCATCTGGCCTAAGCCCATGTGGACCACTAACCTATCCTCGCAAGGTCAATGAGGTCTAGTAAGCCTTCCGATTCATTAATATAAGTTAATTCATAATTTTAAGTTTATTTATTAGTTTTTTTCAAGTTTACAAGTTAGCAGAAATAATTAATACATTAAACAACTTAATAATAAAGTAAAAGAGTAAGGCACAGTCTAAATATGGAACCTTGTAAGCATATGTAATCATGTATATCTGGTGTCAAGTGTAATAAACAAGCAAAATGATAAAAAAAGTCATACGTATCTTTTAACTTAAACAAATATCCTAATTGTGATAAAACAACATATATAAGTAACGGAGGACTGCTCTGATGTCTCTGAGTAGATCGCCAAGTATCGGTGTTTTGCCTTTGCTCAATTACAGATGTGCACTTGATAAAACACGAGAATATATAGTCAAGTAAATAAAAACCAGTAAGATCTAAATGGTACTTCAAAATAAATGAGCAGTGTAAAACTCATGTAGATAGAAAGAAACCTATAAGGAATGCATGATAATAAGACTGAAAAATGAAAGTAGAATGGGAAATGAGTGCCAAAGAAGTAACTAAAGAGGCATCCAAGTATTCTAAGAACACCGAGTGCATGTGCCATAGGGTCGGTGTCACAGAGTTACGGTAATGCCAAACAGACTCGGGTAATAGGACGTGACAATGCTTGTTGTACCTAAACCATCGCGAACGAGGGATATCAATAGTGCTTCAGATAAAACACATCTCACCCCGACCAAATAATCCAGTGACTCAAGGTCATGGCCCTGATTGAAAGTCGGTGACCACTACATCCGAGACACGGTCATGACTGACTTAGCCCTTGGATACTCATACAAAAGTGGGAATTCCAAGAAATGTAAAGTAGTGAAATAGCAATAAAATATAAAGATAATTAATTTTTGCAAATTTCTTAACTGGTTCTACTTACCTCGATCAATGTAAAAATTCATACTCTCGCATCTCCCATATGCCTCTAAACTAGTTCCCAATACCTGACTTTAATCAATTAGGTTCATGGTATCCATTTAGTTTATTTAGATGTGTTAGGGACCATAATTCACAATTAAACTTAAATCTTATTTCAACCTTTGTGACTATATTTGTGATTGGATGATCTAAATTTAGATAGGTAAAAACTTATGAATTATGTTTGGTCTTTGATATGGCTTACAATTGAGTATATCCTTTCTTAGGCAAACTATTTTAACCTTGGCTACAACATCACTAGTTTGGCCATAACTGACTGAGTTAGGACTATCAAATGTAATGGTTTATAGTAATACGAGTCTATTATAAAAGTCTCATTTGGCTCTGCCATAGGAAGCTGAGCTACACCTACAATAATCATAATTGATTGTGCTACCATTGGTGAACCATGACTATAACAACCACATTCGACTGTCTTAAGACACGATGAGTTACAAAATTTAATGACCCAATTTGGTTGAGCCCTAATTTCTTTAAACACGTTTTGTAGCAACAACATCTAACTGTGTTGAAGAATGTTTAAGCAACGACTGACTAAACTATGGTCGATTGAGCCATGACCGACTTTTGAAGAATGGCTGAACTACGACTAACTGAACTATGGTCGATTGAGCCATGACCGACTTTTGAAGAATGGCTGAGCTACGACTAACTGAACTATGGTCAACTAAGCCATGATCGACTGACTACCTTTAAGTGTTGCACCCAACTTCATATCCTACAACAAAATTTGGCCAGTCAGAGCTGAGTTTTGTAGTCATACATAAACACAATGACAACAACAATAAACCATCCATTAAGCCTTATACACCATGATCCACCATTTGGAAAAGACGACCATAATTGGCACTAACAATAATATGGGTTCTAACTATAAAAACTTTAACAAATAAGGGTTGATTAAATCATCCATTAAGTCCCAAAATCTAATAGCACATAGAACTAACAAAGTGAGATGAAAATGACAAGATCATTGCAAAGGAAAAACTAACCAAGGCTTTGTTCTGTGTTCCCAGCCAACTCAAGCAACCATCAATCTCCACTTCTCCTTTTTTCCTTTCTTTCTAAAATTTAGGGGGAGGGGATAATGAATCGGGTAGTAAGGGTGTGAAGAATGAGTGGTTTTTTGTCCTAGTCTCGTGGTTTAGAATGTGCCTACAACACTTCTAATCATGTAGCCAAAATTTAGACAACACACTTATTTTTAAGATCATGGATTTTCTTAGTTTTTATCAACACCCTCATCATAAGGCTAATCCCAATGTCAATAAACATCAAATTGGACCTAGGCTAATCAAATATATAATTGATTTAATTTTAACTTAGGTACTAGAATCAACTTAAATAACCAATTCATGAACTAAGTTAATTTTTATCAAAATAGCCTAAGTTACACCTAACATCTCGACCTACCCAAATGCCCGTGGCCGCATGCATCTCGAGGTAACTCTTTACTCGCAAATTTTTGAAAATAACTAATTTAAATTGTCAAATTTTTGTAATAAATAATACAAGCATACATTAAAAAAAAAGAATACTTTAGTGTCGACTCTCAAGGGCTGACTGAGCGGCCACGTCACTCCAAGTCCATGTCAATGACATGCCACATGGCACATGTTAAAATTCTGGGGTCGTTACAGTGATGATGTTCATAAATCCTATAACCGCTATATATGATGACTACATAGTGGCCAAATATTAGCGTACATAGACCAAACATCTTAAAATCTTCTCCATTTCTTTGCTCATCATGATAACAACCACAATAAGCACTTGTAGAATTTTAGAAAACCTTACAAAAGTCTTAAGGTAGTCCTTCTTTACTCAGAATAGTACCATGGCTATATGATCATTAACAATGCAACTATATAATTTGGTACAATATCTAGTTCTTGCCGTCTTTGGTAGGTCTAAGTAAGATCGGTGAAATTGTGGTAATGATTTATAAGATCATAAGTAATTCGGTTCTGGACTATAAGTTTTAAATACTTTTTTTAAGGCTCAGACCTTCCTTGTCTCTAATGGTACTATGTTGCTCGTTAGCTCCCCTGTCCCTAATGGTACCATGTCCTTCCACTTCTAGACCTATATTGGTTTCATGTCTTTTTGCCTCATTATTGGTAACATTTTTCTCTTGTTAGAGTTTAATCATTGAGCTATTGAAACTCCTCATTTCAGTTCAAGAATTTCTTACCGAGCTTCAAAGTTTTTCTAGTATATTCAACCCTTGTATACTCAGCCCTTGAGTATTCTACTCTTGTATTTTGTGTTTGTTGAGATCTTCTTTATGTTTGGTGATTATCACAGCTATTATATATTTTTCAAAATTAACTCGTAGCATCTCTATCTAGTCCCAAAGCTAATTTTATTTGAGCTATCATTTGCTTCAAGTTTTTTCCCAAAAATAAAGCAAAATAACTTTTTAGCAACACTTTATATAAGTTAATTTGTTAAAGGAAATACGTTATTAAAACTTAGTTCATTTATGTAATTAATGTATTATATATATTTGAGATATAATATATAATGATTAATATGGTATTAACAAAAGAATATCATAAAATTAACAAGTCATTATATATTATATTTTGTAATAAAGATTATGCTAATAAATTTGAATTTTTAAAAATTAAAAGCTTTAACAATGTAAAGATTAGCAACATCGCTTAATGTATATATTATATCTATCTTTATTTTTATTGCAGGAATCATTCAAATAACTTAAATTAAGCAAAATGACCTTATTTATCAAATTAATTAAGTAATTTAAATCAACTCTATTATAACAAAAAAATTAATGCAAAGCCTTTTATCTTATATTTTCTGCTATATTGTATCAAATTTCGATTATGTGTTCAAATTTTAAACAATACAAAGTATGCTTTTTACCGGTTCATAGTAAATTTACTATAACATACTCATCATATGAAAGACAATTATAATTATGAAAATATATGCAAATATGATAAAGAATGATGTGGTATGGTGCATATGTGCAATGTGCTCTTGCTCATTTTTTTTTTTGGCTTTGCTCTTCCTCATTCTTGTTGTATGGTTTAAAGAACAATACATATAAAACTTGAATTTAATTAAGTCTCATTTCAAAATGGAATGTATTATTTCAATTAAAATGAAGAAAATCCATAAAGATGGTGTTTGGTAACTCTTATATTTTCTTTTTATTCTCTTAAAGTCTAATTTAAAAAATGTTTTATTAAAATAAGTGTGTTTGATAAGTTTAATTTTATCCACTTATTTTAGAAATTTGTTTTTTAAAGTTAGGAAAAACCTCTTACAAGAAAAGTTAACTTTTCTAGCTAGCTTGTTCTGAATAAGAAGATATCCTCTTAAACGATAAGCGATTTCGGTGATTTCGTCGGCTCTCATGCATACATAATTTTTCTAAGAAGCTTAATTTTGATTTTCACCCTCGATGTAAAACTCGTGTGCTCTTTCATCTTCTTCGTAACAAAGAGACTTTTGTGATATCCTAATTTCCTCTTCTTTAAATCTCAAAGGTTCAAAAACAAAATGTTGGTGAGATCTCAAACTTTATTTCTCTATTTCTTTATTCCCATGCTTCATATCTAGTTGCACGTACTCTGTACAATGTTTCATATATGTTTGTTTGGATTTATGTGTTTTTATTTGTCTATGTTGATTTTTCTAAAAAGCGAATGCACTTCGTTTAGTTTGGAAGAGATTGAGAATTGAAGTGTGTTAGTGAAGATTTCACCATCTTGTTCTCATTCATATCTATCAGACAAAAACATGCGACATAAAATCAACAAGTCTTTTATACTCGTTGCTAGCTGTGAGTGTTAACCACTGAAGTGGAGAAACAAAGCAAATGTGTGTTGAGTGTACACAATGTAGTGAGGATATATTTGTAAATTCATCTTATCTAAGACAAGTTAGTTAGATTGTTGTATTACTAGTAATATGGCTTATACACTTGTACATCTCATATGGAGTTCATCTTATATAAATGAGATCAAATGCTTTCTCTATAGGGTAAAAGAAGGAGTGTCTATTTTCTTGAAATTTGTCATTGAGTTCATCTGATATGTTATTAGAGCTCTTGAGGGTTCATCATCATGAAAAAACACCACCTTAGTTTGCTCATTGAGTAGTTGCTCCATTTGGTGATTCTCTAAACCAAATTATATAGATTAAGTTGAGTAGTACCTATTTTTTGCTACGAAAATCGATCATTCTTCCTCACCTAAAGGTTGTGATTTTAATGAAATCTTGTTTGGAATTTGGTTGGTGCATGTGCCCTAGATCAATATACAAACATTATTTATCATATATTTTTAGTTAATAAAATAGAGGTTTTTGTTAGCTATTTTATTATAAGTAATTGCATGTTTAACTAATGATAAGATCCATTTACTAAATGTTGAAATATCATAAATGTCCATAGTCGTCATTATACTAAAAACTATAATGAATTAAGACTAGCGTGAATCTTGATTGATGGTCATGTAATGATCATGCATATAAGAATATGAATCGAGATCATAAGTACTTGTTAGAGAACAAGGTATTGGATTGACCCGATATGAGAACGCCATATAGATAAAGTCATAGGTGTTACTCATGATTGGTATATCATTTAATCCAAAAGATATCACACGATAAAAAGATATAGTATATGTTATTCATTAGGTTGTATCAATTTTGATATTCATATTATTTGGGTAGTCATAATGCCTTGCTAGACATCGCTCATGACTTGTGTACTAAAATAGTTTGGGTTCGCTACCATCGTCTCATGAACCTATTGGGCCTCACACAAAGAATGGCTTTGTGCAATTTCAATTGGTCTAGAGTAATAAATCTTATATGATAAAACTCATGACATAAAATCCCTTACATTTGTTATATGAGTGACTTCTTAGTATGCAAACAGTGGATCAAACTTTCATGTAACTCCAGATGCATCTTAAATGACAAATTGTTATCCTTTTATAGGTAATGAATCTTTAATTATTGGGAATGATCATTCATTACCTATTAACTGTGTAGGCAAGGGTAAGATTGATTTAGTTAAGTCTAAGCTGCATTTCCAAATACCACGTGTATGTCAAACATTAAAAAGATCTTGATCAATATCTCTCAATTAATAAGAGAGAATAATGTGATTATAGAGTTTACTAATACATATTGTTTGGTGAAGGATTCATAACCTAGATAGGTCATACTTTAGGTATACTTAAAGATGGTCTTTATCAATTTGGAAGTTCTAGCCCTCTAAAGGTTTCATTTGGTTTGTTCTGAGGTGCTGATAAAGTTGTTGCTTTTTTGCATACTTCACATCTCTGACTTCCCCTTACTCATTGTGACATGAAAGACTGACCACTTCTCCTATCAAGCACTTCATCAGATTTTAAAATCAAATTTACATGTTTCAATGTTGAATAATGAGGATTGTTCAATATGTCCTTTGAGAAAAATCATGTTTTACATTTCAATAACTCTATTTTAGTTGTAGCATGAATGTCTTGGATTTGGTTCACATAAATTTATGAGGGCTTTAGGATTACTTTAGGAAATGGTTATAACTACTACATTACATTTTTTATGATTATATAAGGTTTACTTTGATATATCCCCTCAAAAATAAATCAAATGCATTTCAAGCTTTTCAAGTGTTTAAACTTAAAGTTGAAAATATTTTTTCCACAAGAATAAAGAAATTGAATTTCTCGGAGAGTAACGGGGTTTTATTTCAACATCCATATCCTCACACATGAACAAAATGGGAGAATTGAAAGAAAGCATCGACATATAGTATAGACAAGTTTAACTCTAATTGCACAAGCTAATCTTCCATCAAAGTTTTGATGGAATGCATATAATTCTATAGTATTTGTTATTAATCGACTACCTACTAGAGTTCTCAAAAGTTTCTCACCATATGAGAAGTTGTATAACACCATTCCTAATTATTTGAACCTTAAAGTATTTGGCTGCTCATGTTTTCCCTATACCAAGTCTTACAATATAAATAAGTATCAATTCAGGTCTGAAAAGTGTATCTTTTTAGGATATAGTTCAGTTCATAAGGGATAAAGTGTATTAGTTCACATTGGAGAGTTTATATCACTAGACATGTTCTATTCAATGAAGATGAATTTTTCTCTAATCAATTATTCTCTACTTGCTCTCAGTCAAGTTCTCAAAAAAAGCCTTATTCATAAGTTACTAGTCCTATTATGTCATTATTAGTTCATTATTCATTATCTCAATTGAATCAACAACATACATCTCCTATAGTTTCATTTTCATTTCAGATTCACATCAGGCTTCTAGTACATCTTGTCATCACTTGAAGATGTTCAACAGATTTTTGAGCTTGATATATTGCCAAAATATAATACTTATTCTATGATCACCAGGGTAAAGGCTAGAACTAGCAAGAAGAAAGCCTTTATGTCTACAGTCACTTTTATAGATGATATTCCTAAATCAGTTGAAGCAGCGTAATTAATCCCTTATTGGAAATAACATGGACAAGAAATTCCATGCATTAAAAACTAATAATACTTGGAGTCTTGTTCCTGCTTCTCCTCGTCAAAATATAGTAGGAAAACAAGTGGATTTTCACAATTAAGAGGAATTCAGATGGAAGCATCAACAAATATAAAGCCAAGTTGGTGGCTAAATGGTCTAAACAAGTCCCTGGAATAGATTTCTTTAAAATTCATAGCCTTATTCAGAAATCACTTACTTTGAGAGTTATCTTCTATATTAGTTGTAGTTACATTTGGGTGGCAAATTCAACAGATTGATATTAATAATGTGTTTTTTAAAGACCACTTGAAGGAGGAAGTTTATACTAGCCAACCTAAAGGATATGTTGAAGCAGATAAATTTGAATGGTGTTTAGATTGCACAAAGCTCTTTATGGTCTCAAACAAGCTCCTAAAGCATGGTTCAATCGATTAAAACAACTTATCTCATAAGGCTTTTATCAATCTAAGTTTGATACTTCTCTTTTTACCACAGATGTATGATGTATGTCCTAGTTTACGTGGATGATATTATCAATACTAGTACTAAGTCTACTCATATCCATTAGTTTAATGTCAAGCTTAATCACATATCCGCCTTGAAAGATATTGATGACATTAGTATGTTTTTTGGCTTTGAAATTGAAATGATTTAGCCCTTACTTTTGATGTTGAAGCACTTTTATTACGCGGATCTTCCCCTTGTCCGGACTCATAAGTCCAGATAGATTTATTGTTTAAATGTATTAGTAATATTCAAGTCTATTTGGACTCATGAATCCAGACTCAAAAATATTTGTTTATTTCAAAGTCATCCTCAAGTAATAAATAAAGCAAACAAAACAACTGGTAAATTTCCTTTAATCTTCCTTAAATATTTGTGAAGATTTTAAAAGGCGTGTTATGTGCACCCCACCATTTATTGAAGCCACACCATTATTGAGGGCACAAGTGATTTACTAATGGCCCCGAAAATATTGAGGTTGAAATCCTAAAATTGCCCCTTATTCAAAACACACACACCCCACCAATTCGATAAAATGAAGAACTTAGAGGGAGATTTTTTTTCGAACCCAAGATTCTCAATTTTAGGATCAAATTGTTGTGGTATGGTTCAAGTTTAGAGGTTTTCTGACTTGTTAAAGTTTGTCTCTATTTTAGTGCTCGGTTTTAGGGTTTGGATATTGTAGTGAGCGTTAATTCGATAGATTAAAGGTACGTTTAAATTCTATTTTGCAAGATTTTAGTTTGGTATTTGTTTGTTTTTTTTAGTTTGTCTTCAAGTGTTTGTTGTTTGGAAACCCGTAGTTGTTGGCCATATAAGCTAGAAAATCATTGTGCAATCTCGACTAACCATAGCCGAGATATTGGGTTAAGTTTTTTGCAATGTGAATCAGTTACATCCTACGAAGACTTAAATGGTAGTCTCGGTGGGCTCTAAATGATTGTTATAATGAATGTTGAGATTGAATGTCTCAGTTATTCCAATTTAAGATTGTGCTTAGTGTGTAGTGTGTTAGGTACCGTGACATTTCAATATGTCTCGGCAATTACATTCTAAGAATGCATAGAAATGTTTAATTAGGTTAGTTTCAGTTACATCCTAATGAGACTGCATTCCTACTTCGGTTGTCACTTACGGAGAATGTGTTTATTATTGCGGCCATGCACGTATGAGAAAGTGGTTTGCTTCGTGGAACTTCCCTTCAAGACTACTTAAATTGTTGATTTTCTTTGTTTTTACTGGAGTTTTTGTTTATGGTGCTTGCCTTCAATTTTGTTATAAGGTATGGCTTGTCCTAAGACCCTTATAAGTAGAGAGGAGGTTAGTGTTGAACCGAGGAGGGGTAACCACCTCCGAGGCGGTTGGAGACCCAGACTGCATCTTATCGAAAAGAGAAACATAATGTGGAAGTGAATGGTAAGGCAAAGGCTAATAGAAAACATGCAAGAAAAATTGAGGAGCACGATGAGGGTTCCGATATTAGTAAGCATCGGCATTAGGATCTATCATTGCCCGTCACACATTGGAGCTACCAGTCAGCCCTCAAAACAAGTAGAAACAAGAAGTGTGCATCGAAATGTTGGTGGGAGTACTAATGGTGGAGGTAGCTGAAATGATAAGGAAGTGCAAGAACAATAGTGTGCTCCTTTCCTTGGTGGTCCATCTGATGGATCTTGGTTGAAAAGCTTTAAAGATCATGTCACCTTAGTGATTTGGAATAGTGAGGTACTTAATGTTGCATTCAACACAATACTTAAAGACTTTATCTTATTCATGTAACTGATGTGATTTTTTTTGTTGCACGATTGCCTATTACTAAAGTATGTCAATCATTGGGCTAAAATCCAAGAATGGGACTTGTAGTCCTGTCACCTTGACACCGAGGGCTTTTAGAGGATCATCCAGCAGTTTGAGTTGACTCCGGTGATAAACTACTCATACCATATGGCAAACAAAGAGGTCATTTATGTTGCATCCCCTAAACTGATTAGGGTGATTCCCGGCTTGAAACCCTAATTAAGCCTAGATTACCCTTACCAGACTTAATTAAAGCCAGCAACCTTATGACCTTAACCTGATAAGTACTATTATATATCAATTATCGATTAACATAAATATGATATGCAACAGAGATTTAAAACTTTTTTTGATAACTAAAATAAGGTATATAGTAGCTAAAACAAAATCGAAATACCCTTCGGTTATATTAAAATCACCCAACGCATATGATATTACAAATAAGTAATTCAATAAAATATATTAGACCAGAGGAAATCATTAGAACAAAGAGAAGTTTAAGACTCCTACAACTTCTTCATCCCATAGTCGTAGCGCTTGTCGATTCTACCTATAATTGTTAATTGGGGTGAGCACTCCAACTTGCTCAGTAAGTATGGATTCACATAACAATCAACATTCCATATAATATTCAAAGGAAACATGCAATAACAACATGATCCAATAATATCTAATAATAATATGGAAAACATCTAGATCAATACATAAATAGATGCACAACAAAGATATTGGACTAGTACACTGTGATCCCCATTTATTTATCAAAACTAGGGTCGAGTACCCATCGAAGCCATTAATGCGATTGCTAGACCATCATGTTGGCCTTCATACTCTCTAACCCATCCAATAATGCCCAATGGTTCTATCCGAAACCCTATAATGTGCATGTAATCCATACAACCAATCAAATTGAGCAGGATTTATATATAGGCCGGGAAGGGAACTCATCTCCTATAAACCTATTCTGAAAACTAGTAGTTATAGCATGGTCACATCACACACCATATTCCTTTTCTTGAAAACCATCATAGTGTACATAATCCCCTATTCCATTCCAATAACTACATGACCTATATATACTAAATAGCTAGGCAATATTGATAAGTGAATCCCAACTTACCTCGGGTTAAGTCCACATTACCCAAAACTCCTAACTTTTTAGTCCTCTCTCATTTCCTCGATTTCCTCGACTTATCATCAACCATTTGAGATCAAAATAGGTCCATTATAATCTATTAGGAACTCTAAATCAGTCCCTAAGCCACTCAGTCAAATCTCTAAAAATATAGCACTATCGCTGTTTCTGGCCCATGATTAGTGCGCTAATCCCTGTCTGCATACACTGTTCGTCCTGCCAAGCATAATTAGCGCACTAATCGCGCTAGACTAGCAACAACAGCACATTCTGCTCATTCCAAATTTCTTCCAAACACCTCTAAAGCAATCCAAAACCACCCCAAACTTATTCCTAATAGCTTAGAAACATCAAAATGAGTTGAGGGACTAAATTAGATCAACAAAATAGCTCAAACAACAATGATCTAGCATCACCTACAATTCCAACATTGATTAACACCCAATCAAAACATACCTATGTGATGCTCTTGAGTCGTTCTACCGATTAAGCTCTTTAACTTGGTTAGAATCGACTCCCGCAATGACCTCCCGTCTGGTCAAAATCCGGTTGAACCCTATTTTTCCTCTGTTGATCGATTTGAATGAGTTGATAAACATAAACTTTTGTTTATATATATATATATACATTCCTCGATATATGCATTGTGTCATCTCAAGACTAATCAAATGATATATATATATATATATATTATTTTCTTAGTTTTCCATATATATATATTTATATTCATATATATCCTTATATATATATATATATATATATTTCGTGTTTATCGCCTCCGATAAACTAGTCGGACACACCTATGTGTAGCTATGAACGTGCATATCCTTGCCACATTTCCCTCGTCGCTCATAGGGTATTGGTAATTCATGATTTATAGTGTATTGATCCCATATATGCTTGTATATACCGTATTAATATACACAATCTAATTATATTTTAGTTTTGCAACCAAACAAACACCATATATCATGTAAACGCACGCACACACTAATAGAGGTACGCCAAACTTAATAACAAGACTAACTCGAATTAATTAGGATTTGGATTAACACAAATCACCAGCTTATAGTAACGGGTCGTTACAATTTATGCCTTTGCTTAGTGGTGGAAGCCGAGAGACAAACCTATTTCATTTACCATTCAGTGAAATGTCGATCTCATAGGAGAATGTAAGCATTCTCCCTTAAAACCCCTGTGATGGCCAAACTTGTTACGGTTGAGAGAATTTGCAAAGGTATACTTAGGAATCTCACGTGAATGCGATAAAGCTATTGTATAAACTAGGGGTTAGCATTGAAGATAAGGAGGAAGATGTGAACATCAGCAAGGGTCTCACCGTGCGAAAGTGTTTAGTGAAGACTCGGTAGTGCCCTAAACTTGCTTCAAATGAGACTACTTACCTGCCCGTGTATACTACATGGGCGTACTTATTGTACATGCTCTCTAGCTTTCTTCTCACCAACAAGAGTTGATCACGGGTCTCTATCAAATTGTTGAAGGTTCTTGAAGATTGGATGATGTTGGCAACTACGTATGGGGTGCAACAGTGTTGGCGCATTTATACCACCACTTAGGGTCTGCCACTAGACTGGAAGCATCACAAATTGTCGGCTACCTTACTTTACTTGGGGTAATAGTTCTTACTCTATGTACATTGTTATTTCAATATTTTTAATTAGTTTTGTGTGTTTCCCAAAACTAAACTTGTATGTACTGTAAGGGATGGGTGTACGAGCATTTTAAACTTTGGCTTGCCATATCCAACGCGAAGTATATAGACTACTTACAACCTTGTATCTCTAGATGGATCTAGAAACATTAGACGGTTATGAACCTTGACATGTTAGGGTTTATTAGGAGGACATTGGACTGGTTGTAGCCAAGCGAGTGAGTTAGTTACTCAATCTTATTGGTTAACCATCAAGTTAGCTTATATGTAACTAATTACGTTTATTTATGTTTGATTAGGTCAGTATCAACCTTTACATTGACGTCAAGCCCAATGGAGTTATACACCCAATTGCTTTCTACAATGGCATTTTGAAGTACATGGATGTCATAGATCCTTACCATCCGAAAAGGATCCTAAGACAGCTTGACCACATGTAACCTACATCTGACCCTCTGTACCGCCCATTAGAAGTAGTCTGAAGCCCATATGCACTGAAATACTATGTCAAGCATAGGTTCCAACATGACAATTGGCAGCATTAGCATAACCATTTGTTATCCCTTTGAAGTTCTAGGTGAGAAGATGCAGTTTGAGTTTTAGGCTACACCGAACTATCTTTCTTAGTTTTTAAGAGTTTCATAACCGTTGATCGAGAACCCGAGCAATGAAGATGATGCCGATGTCGCTAGTACTATCACTGACAATGAACTATTGGAGGTCCGTTAACATTTTTCCTTATTTGTTTTTCTATGCAAAACTTATAATGCTCTTATTGCTTTCCTTTGCTCATTGGTTTTCATCAGCGAAATAGGCGTCCGTTTGATGGTTCGTTATGATGGATGGACTCGTCGTTGGAGTCATGTACTTTGGAGTTCGAGAAGAAAATGGTGAGTGATGTGATCAATTTCTTATCAGGGAGGAGTCTTGATGCAAACACCACTACCACTACCACCACTTCCGCTACTAATACAATAGACCTTACGACGACAAATGTTAAACACTCTCAACATGAAAACACTTCCACACAACCAAAGTCCACTTCGGCTGATGCTCCACCTCCACCGAGCGATGCTCGCTTATAAAAGTGAATGCACAATAATGAATATTCTAAAAAAAAATTGAAGAAGCCAAAACAAATAGAGTCCTCCAAGAAGTGAATTGTTTATGATCTCATCTATTTGTTGTGTGAATATGAGACTTTTATCGTTCTTATGTGAATGTGGCACTATTTAGAAAGATTAGGTTGACTGACTTTAATGTCCTTGTTTTGATTGTTTTAGTTGTTATTGTGAATATTAAAATTATATGCCTATGATGTCAATGTTTATGTTAACTATGGTTATGCTAAAAATGGAATATGTTGGTATAAATGTTGTTGTATATTAGTGATCATTTATGAATTTGGTGTCTTAAAAGGTTAAACACTTGATCATAAGTAAGTCTCGGTCCTACAGGTCCGAGACATGTCGAACTAGCTCGGTCCCTCGAGTTGCAATCGGTCATGTAATCACGGACCTGTGGGGCCGATATTTACATTTAACAAAACATCAAACTTAATATAGCTCAGTCTCAACTGAATAGGTCTGAGACATAAATCATATGCTCAGTTACCAATAACTAATTATCTCGAGTCTCGGTTACATCCTACCTAGTTTAAAGTGTAATGGTTACTTTCATAGTGTCTCGACTGATTGTCACTAAGACAACACGTTTTTTCTCGCTCATTGCCTTTCGAGGCCAATCCATTTTAATTGGTTTTTTTATTGTCTTGGTAATACCCTCGTGAATGCACCTTACATCCAGGGCACTACCTCCCCTTTCGAAACCGTATGTAATGATTTTGTACTGGTCTCGATTAGAATGAACTGAGAATATACCTTGAATTTCGTTGTTTGTTGTCCGAAATGATGGCGTTTTGTTTGGTTTTATGGTAATGTCTCGATTGTTGGTGAACAAAATGTTACCTTGAGTCTCGGTCATGGCCTTTCGGGTTAAATTATTGATTATTGTTTTATAATTGTCTCGGTTAGTAGTAGCCGAGAACTTGCTTAGAGTATCGGTTATTGCATGGCGAGAGTAATTATACATTATTGTACCCGAGCTGTTGAGACTGTGTTTTAAGACATTTTTTCTTGATAAATGGCACACAAAAAAACCATAACTCCCCATTGACAAATAATTGTAAATGATCAACAAATAAAACATGTATAAACAACAATAATGTTGCAATATTTTAACAAAGTATGTACATCCATAATGAAAAGTAAACCAAAAAATTGTTTTATAATCAAATGAGCTAAGGTGAAGCTAAGTCTACTACTGAAGGCGTGCCTTATTGAGAAGTTAGAATCGACACGAGTTCTCGGATTATGAAACCGTCACCCCAACCTTTAGTGCACTCCTCAACATTTCTATCCCATGATGGATATTTTGATGGAAGCAGTGTATTCATTTTAGCTTCACCTCTCAAATACAAAATAGAACAACAATTCATTATCATGTACTTCAAAATAGATAAAACACATTTAAAATATAAAGTACAAACTTACCCTAACCCAATGGATGTTCCTATCATTTTTCATGTCAATGATAAGCTTACTATCAAAAGATGGTAGTGGGACATTACATAGAGGAAGAAATGTCAAGCAACTATCATGTGAGAAATTGACTAGCATGACATTTAAGGTCGTTGCTATAAGAGCCCCATGCCGGAAGTGTCAACCATTCGTCAGAAGAGGCCCCAACCCGATCATCCGGACGATGCACGATAGTCTTTATCTTCTCGTAACCACTTCCAAGCACTTCCCTCCAAAGATTTGCATACCCTGTGATCTCACGGAATATTCTTCTACGTACTAACCTCCAACTATCTACATCGAGCAGTCCGAGTCCGGAGGTAATACAATAATACCCATAATAACCATCGCCTATCACATCAATAGTGCTCTCAACGCTTGACGACCAATCCAATTGTATAAAACGTACATAAAAAACCTTAGATTGGTTCACCCAATGTCTCTAACATGTTCCATTTGTTTTAGGTTCCATTATATTTTGCTTCTCTTTTGAACTAGATGCATATTCTTTCGTTAGTGCATACTCAAAACCACTTAGATTCATTATCGTCAAAGTATCATCTTCATCGATTTTCCTCTTTGATTTTTTATTTCCTTTCTTTTTCATACTTCCAACTATATAACCCAATGTCCTTCCCTTTGTCTTTATTTTTATAGGTGAGACAACTACTGGTGTCGATGAAGGGCGACTTATCTCTCGAAGCTGCTGAATAATCATGATATGATCATCCTCGTCAATGCAAGCATGAAACTTTTCCACAACTCTTTGAATCTCTTCATTAAGATTGTATCCATCTCGATCCACAAAATTCTTTGGAACAATACTCAACTTTCGCCAGTATACATAAATGTCATCAAATGATTACGGTGAATCGACCATAATGTGGAAGTTTATCTCGTATGCACAAGGAAGACCAAAGGTGGTATGTATGTGACAACCACAAAAAGTAAAGTTAGTCCCAACACTCTCTCCATTTTCTATTCATTTTTAATCAACTTAAGAGCCATTTGAGAGATGTATCCACGCAACCGGTGATACAAACCCTCAACATATTCATGTTGCACCACTTTCAAGGTGACCTCAAATGTTTTCTTGATATTATTATGTTGGGTCCTAAGAAGACCATCTACCACATCTAAACCCACAAAGTTTCTAACACGGGGCATGTATGCACAATAATTTGTCGTATCTTACTATTAACTTGTAGTAGTGGTAAATGAGCTATCGTCTCCATATGGATTTTTGAAATCTCAAAGGAAAGTAGTTTTTATTTTTTATTAATTGAATTAATCTAGCTAAATAGGAATTAAATTATTAAATAACTAATAATTATGATTACTACCTTAAATAACCGAAAAAAACAACAACAACAACAACAACAACAACAACAACAACAACAACAACAACAACAACAACAACAACAACAACAACAACATAGCCTCAGTCCCAAATTAACTGGGGTCGGCTACATGGATCAAACTTTTCCATTGTGCTCGATTAAGTGCAATTGATGGTGACCTTTGCAAACCATTCCAATCCCTCCTAATTAATGCATCCCATGTTAACTTTGGTCTATCCATACCTCATCAAATTTCTACAGTTTCTATTGAGTCAAGTTTTCTAGTTGGAGCATTTGTAGGCCGTCTTTGCACTACCTTTAACAACCAAACTAAATAAATTAATCTAAACAATTTATATTCAAACTAAATTAAGTAATATTCAAATTCAATTCAATATAAATAAACAAACATCTAAACAAATCTCAACTAAACAATATAATATATTTGGATTACTTTCAAACACTAGAACGTAATATCACTTCATACTATAGTTATAATCATAAAATACATGGAATCTTTGAATCATTAAACCCCACTTCATAGCAGGATGATAGCCTTTAGCCAACCACCGATTTTCTTTAATTCAATGAAAATACTACATTCTTATCATTGTAAATCTACTCATTAGATAAAACGCATCACCATAAAAAGATGATAGTATTAAGTTCGATGAAAATCATGCCTAATCTAAGCCAATTTTACCAATGCCGCATAATAAACAACTTAGAACACAATCACCTGAAACATCTACTCGGGAAATGCCCTATATATTATTCCTAGATACTCTTCTATAATTGTTGTCAATAACTATAGACATAGATTCAAAATTTTAATACCACATAATACATTTGCAATTATGCACGTAATACTAATCTTCTTTAGTTGTAATACTCAAAACAACTTGTCAATTCCGTGATTGACGTTTATGAATAGATTTAAAGCATTAAGCACATGATTCCTTAAATATAACTATCTAGCAATCCAAAATAAACTACATTGTCTAGAGTTTGTTTAGATTAATAAACTGCTCACTCATGCTAGAAATAAATAATGCATAAATATAATTAAAATGACATAATGAATGAATAAATACATTAATATAAATCAAAGCTCCAAAGTATCTTCAAACTTAGACAATAAAAGTTATATAGAGCAAAAGGAAAGCAAAAAGAAAGAAGTATGAGAGTTATTTCGAAGCTCTATGGCCTTTTTTATAGTCTCTCCTACGTATACATATCTTAGATAAACTTCAAATTCTTCATACTAATCTAAAAATTTGTAACCAACCTCAATGATTTCTTAGCGATTCCTAACTTATACATAAATCACTGAGAAAATCAATGAGTTTATTTCTCTATGCTCCATCGATTTAGCTAGTGATTTATAGTTCATTCTTCAATTCAATGGATTAACTTGCCTTCTTCTGTTGTCGACTTAGATGGCTATTCCTAGTGTTATTTCAAATCGCTGGTAATTGTTGGTGTATTTTTCCAATTTACTGTTTTGCTATTCTTTCTCTTATCTTTTATTTCTTCATTTTCCTATTTAAAATTTTGAAATCACAACAATAAGAGAATACCTACTGTAATATCATCATTTATGCTTAAAATCAACTTAAATTACAATTCTACTTAACTTTAAATAATATAAATTTTAAAAATAGAAGTGATTTTTAAATGGAAACATATCACCCACAAGTAAATGAAAGTTATGAAAAAATATAATGATTTAATCAAGTCAAAATATCCCTTAACGCTAACTCAACCACTAATCAAGCTTCTTTATGAAATAACTAATATATATTTTCTCACTCTCCACTGACAAACATCAAGCTTATGATAACTAATATAGACTCTCTATATATTCATTTTTATAAATTCTTATTGATACTTCTTACTATCCACCAAAATGAAGAAAATATTCTTTATAACTTCTATAAATTTATTGGTTTCTAACGAATTTCTTCTTTCAATTATGGCATAATAGCTTTATATATATTATAAAATATTTAATTAATAGCTTTTGTATCATAAGATTCATAGAAATCTATCTTGTTCATATTGCACTATTGTTTCGATCTTCTACCCATTATCATGACTAACACAAGGCATTCAATTTAGTGTTCTCATAAAGTAGCAAAGTTAATAAAAAAGGGTATAAAATTAATTCCTTCTATCATAAAATTTATTTGAGTAATAAAAATATATATTCCTTTCAAAATCTATTATATATATTTTCATTTTCATTCTTTTCCTAACAAAAAACAAAGAAAAAAATGAAATTCATACTTACTTGATTTCGGAATAAATTTGAAATTTTTGTTAACTTACTTGAATATCGGGTTAAAAGTATTTCTGAATTTTTCTTCTACCTTTCTTTTCTTGCAACCAGGTGAAGTATAAAAGAATTGATAAAATAAATATGACAATCAAGAAATTAAATTAATTTAAAATCATAATAAAAAATAGTGCATAAAAATTTAATGAATAAACATCATCATTATATAAAAAGTGCGTTAAATATCATAACCAAGCATTGAATAGAATGTATCACATAATATACCAGCATAAATACAAAGTATCATCAAGAAACATAAAGTATATCGCCACTACCAGAATTACATAGAGGAATTCTCACTACATCATTCAAAAATAGAAAACAAAATGGAATAAAGGAATCAATGTCAGCGTTTGGAAGTCGCGTCGTCATCATCCTCCTCTGTTCAATCCTTTGGGACTGGTAGCTCATAGCAAGGTTATAGAGATGGTATTCATGTCCTAGCAATGTCGAAACATCAAGGTTACTGTTAAGCGGTAATCTCATATGTGTAGATTATATAGGAACCGATGTGCGCCTTGACATTTGTTTCTCTTGGACATCATATGCTCCATTCTATGGATGCTCCTTACTAAGGCTATCTAGTTTTCAAACACCGGTTCTTGATTGCGGAAAGTAGTCATCTGATTGCACAAATTTGCATCCATGAAAGCCAACTCTAGTTTTTTCATGTATAATCTGTCATAATCCCTGACAGGTTGCTCCACATTCGGATCATTACTAGCTTCTCACATCTCTTCCAAGATTTCCTTTTGTCGTCTCTAATTTTCCTTCTCTGCTTGATTTCTCTTCAGGCTATCTCAGCCCTTTTCTCTATCATCTTTTGTGTCTTCATTACCATTCAATTTGCTATATCTCTTATAAGCTCATTAGTGATGGTCTTTTTGGTAATACATCCATGTCAAGGCCTACCATGTTCACTTGGTCCATCCTATAAAAGGTCGTAATCATCAAAGGAAAAGGATTCCATCATTCTTTTTGGTGATGATGGCACTCCTAATGGATTCATAAATGATTTTGCCAACATCAAAGTACCTTAATCCTATGGAAATTTTGTAAAGCAGGGCGGCTTTGTAATTCACTATTTTGCAGTTTTGCAGGCTCGGCTATAAACTGGTGTTAATGAAATAACACCAAGCTTTAGTGGTATTTCTAAAAAAATTGATGATTATGTGCTTGAAATACCCCTTCATGTCAAAAATAAATTCATCTCCATGAATTGCTTTTAAATCTCCCCTTATTGTCTTTGTGGGAAATGATACTTAATTTCATACTGGGTTTGAGGTACTCATCATTTTATTTTTTGTGAAAATCCAGTGATCTAAAATACTGGTTTATTCTTGCGCGAAATAGTCCATTGTCCTCTCTCTAACTCAGGAATCGGTCTTACTTTCACTTTTATATGCATTGGCATAAAATTCTCTCACTAAAGCTTTACAACCCCGTTCACTAGGGACATCCTCTAGGTCTAAGTGGTTGTAATCTCTAGTAAGTAAACCCCAATTTATTGTCTCTATGATGTCCAGGATCCTAATCTTATACTTGAATTCGTTCTTCACATTAAATCCCATATCCGGAATCAACTTCCTATCTTTAGTTATATTATTCTTAAATTTTTCATAGGCCTTCTCATTGAAAAATTTTCTTTCCTCGATTCATAGTTTTTCTCCTCCATCGATATCTCTTGTTCAACTTCCTCTTCGTATTCGTCATCTATATAATCATCCTTGGTGTTGTAAGTAAATGAAAAATGTGGAGCAGGTTTTCTTTGCGGTCTAATCTTAGACGTGTTGAAAAATATTGATATGGGTTGGATTTGAGTAATTTTGGATTTTGTTTTTGATTTTTCTACTAATTCTCCCTTCCCCTTCTCTACACATTAACTTCTACCTTTACCACTTTCAGACATTTGGAATATTGTGGGTAAAAGAATGAACCTATAAAATCATTTGGGACCAAATTTGTCGAAAATGTATTCCATAAAGTTAACTTATCTATCTACAACAACAACAACAACAACAACAACATAGCATCAGTCCTAAATTAACTGGGGTCGGCTACATGGATCAAACTTTTCCATTGTGCTTGAATAAGTGCAATTGATGGTTAGCTTTTCAAACCATTCAAATCCCTCATAATTAATGCATCCCATGTTAGCTTTGGTCTGCCCCTACCTCGTCAAATTTCTACAGTTTCTATTAAGTCAAGTTTTCTATTTGGGGCATTTGTAGGTCATCTTTGAAGATGACCAAACCACCGCAACTGCCCTTCCCTAATCTTTGTATCAATTGGTGCTACTCCTACTTGTATTTGAATTTATATATTTCTTACTCTATCTTTATGAATTTTACCACACATCCACCTAAGCATCCTTATTTTAGCTACGTTCATTTTATGTAATTGTTGTTGCTTTACCACCCAACATTCACTTCTATAGAGCATAGCTAGCCTAACTGTGGTCCTATAAAATTTTTCGTTTAAGTTAGTTGGAACATTTCGATCATAAATCACCCCTGTTGCACTCTGTCATTTCTTCCATCCAGCTTGAATTCTATGTGTGACATCATTCTCGATATTACCATCATTTTGTATGATTAGTCCTAGGTATTTAAAGTGGTTTACCTTAAGAACTTCTACTTCCCATAATTTTACCACTCCGTCGTCTCGATGTCTAGTGTTTCTAAACTCATATTGCATGTATTCAGTTTTCATCCTACTAAACTTAAAGCCTTTAGATTCTAATTTATTCCTCCAAAGTTCTAATTTCATGTTCACTCCATCTTTTGTTTCATCCACTAAGACAATATCATCTGCAAATAGCACACACCATGGTACATCCTCTTGAATATGTCTAGTTAATTCATCCATAACTAAAATAAATAGATATGGGCTTAAAGCCGATCCTTGATGTATCCCTATCGTAATGGAAAATTCTTTTGTAGCTCCTCCAAATGTCTTTATACTCATTACTACTCCATCGTACATATCCTTAATAGTGTCTATGCATTTAGCATGCACTCTTTTTCTTTCTAGAACCCACCAAAGAACATCTCTAGGTACCCTATAATATACGTTTTCTAGATCTACGAATACCATACGAAGATCTTTTTCTTTTCTCTATATTTTTCTAACAATCTTCTTACAAGGAAAATCGCCTTCATAGTTGACCTCCTAGGCATGAAACCAAATTGGTTATCTGATATTATTGTTTCTCTCCTTAGCCTATTGCCAATTATCATCTCCCAAAGTTTCATAGTGTGACTCATAAGTTTAATTACCCGGTAGTTTGAGCAACTTTGAATATATCCTTCATTTTTGAAGATTGATACGAGCGTGCTTCTTCTCAAATCCATTAGCATCCGTTTTGATTTGAAAATTTTATTGAAAAGTTATGTTAACCAAGTCAATCCAATTTCTCCTAAGCATCTCCAAACCTTTATGGGTATTTCATCTGGGCTACATGCTTTTCCTATTTTCATTCTTTTCAATGCCTTTTTAACTTCTACAATTCTAATATTGCATGTATAGTTTATATTTCTTTCTTGGTGTGGGTTTTCATCTATTAAAGTATCAACTTGGCCATCATTAAATAAACTATCGAAGTAACTTCTCCATTTCTCCTTAATATCAACCTCCCGCGTTAAAACATTTTGATTTTCGTCCTTAATGCATCTTACATGACTTAGGTCTTGTTTCTTTTTATCTCTTAATTTGGCTAGCCTATATATATATATATATATCGTCATCTCTATTACCTAACCTTGTATATAGATATTCCATGAAATTTGTTTTAGCTTGACTAACTACTTTTTTAGCTTGTTTTCTAGCTTCTCTATATTGATTGTACACATCTTCATCTTGACACTTAGGTATTTTCCTATACATCTCTCTTTTAATCTTAATTGCTCATTGGACATCCTCGTTCCACCACCATGTTTCCTTCTTTGGTGGTCCCAAGCCTTTAGATATACCTAATACGTTTGCTCCCATCTCCTTATGCAACTACTCATTTCTAACCACGTTATATTAGCATCTAAGTCAAGATTCCAAACATTTTCCTTTAGTAGTTTTTTCTCTAAACTCTTTTTGTTTACTATGTTTTAGGTTCCACCACTTTATTCTAGGGGTCGCTAACTCTTTTATTCATATTATGTTGTAGTGTTAGCTTAATATCAAGTACTACTAACTTATGTTGGGTAGTAAGTGTTTCACTAGGTATTACTTTGCAGTCTCTACATATTTTTCTATATATTATTCTTCTTAAAAGAAAATCTATTTGACTCATGTTATGACCACTACTAAAAGTAAATATACGATACTCTCACTTCCTAAAACTAGTATTTGCTTAGACAAGATCGTATGCTGAAGCAAATTCTAAGATTGATTATCCTTCTTTATTTCTATTACCGTAACCAAAACCTCCATGAACTCTCTCAAACCCATCGTTACTTGCCTCGAAATGCCCATTTAAATCTCCTCCAATAAATTTTTTATCTAATGGTATACATTGCATAAATCCATCCATATCGTCCCAAAACTTGCGTTTGATGCTCATTTAACCCTACTTGTGGTGCATAAGCGCTATGTTAATTTTTCGTCTCCAATAATTAATTAAACTATAATCAATTTATCCCCCATTCTTTTAACCTCTACAACCTTATCATTATAATCATTATCCACCATAATTCCTACTCCATTACATTTTCAATCTATACCAGTGTACCACAATTTAAACCTTGTGCTTCCTATTTCTCTATTTATTTCTCATACCCATTTGTCTCTAGAGGCAAGCAATATTGACTCTCCTTCTAATCATGGGATCCACTAGTTCTATTGACTTCTTCGTAAGTGTTCCTATGTTCCATGTTCCTAAACAAATTTTTTCTCCCCTTTATATTTTTTTCTTTTCTATTTTGTCTAAAGGATCTAGTATCCGTATCTTTGATTTTGTTTTTGTTTTCGTGTTTGTTTTGAATTAGCTTCTTTTCTCACACCCATCCTTTGTGTAGGAGCCCTTGCTCATTTTTCTTCACATCGAGCAACAATGTGAAGGAACTAGCTTTTTTACCCACACAAGTCCTATGTGTGGGAACCCTTGCTCATTTTTCTTCACACCTAGGCAGCGATGTGAAACACACCCTTGCTCATTTTTCACTACACCCAGTGCGTCGCTAGGTGGGAACGCCCCAACGTTTATATATTTTTTATCCATTTCATGAAAAGTAAATAAAAATTTTACGCTGGCTGTCAACCTATCACAACCCTCCTCTATTTTCCAAGAATGAAAAATGAGTTTGGAGCCTCCCTCCCCACTTTTCGAGTATGAAAAGAGAGTTTGGGACCTCCCTTACCTATTTTTTGGTATGAAAAAATGGGCTTAGTCCTCCTCCATTTTTGGTATGCACACAAAAATAGGTGGAGTTAGTTCAACTTATCTATCGAGAATAAGAAATCATCGGGAAAAGAATTTTTAAATTGAGAGTTTGAAATTCTTATGAAAGTTGTTCATAAAATAGTATTGAAAAAACAAATTTTGTATGTAATTCAAATTAATCAATAAATATTCATAAAACCCTCTAAACTAATTTGAAACTTAGTCTCAAATTAGTTTGCTTACAAAACTCAATCTACTCGCCATATATGAAAAATAGTTTAAAAATTTGATAGTGATAAACGAATCATCACATCACTCCCACACTATTAGTATAATAGAAATCATTCGATATCTAAACCATATTAAAATTAAAAAGTTTTGAAATTGAGTTCTTATCCTAACAATTAATCCAAAATTGACTAAAAACCAAAAATTTAATCTATAAGAGGTTAAGGTTTTAGTTGATTACCTTCTTGAAAGTAATTCTTTCAAGTATTGAACTCAAGATCGTTTCTCTAGAACTTTCCTAAGCTCCTATTCAAACTCCCTTGCTTAAACCTTAGGTGGCTCTACACTTTCAAAACTCACACGTTTTTGGTTAAATATGTGAATATTGAGGTGAGAATCACTTAAATACACTAAAATTAAACTTTGGAAGGTTGAATCTAGGCGAAAATTAGTCTCTTGATCGAAAGGGTGCAATAGTTTATGAGTGTGAAGGGTTTAAATGTGGCAATTTGAGGCTTTGATTTTAAAAAACACGAATTTGTTCTCAGGAAATCAAGGTTTAAGTGGATTCCTTGAGGAATCATTAACGAAATCACTAGAAATGAGCCTCGAATGACTCTGCGATTTGCCCAGCGATTTCTAGTTGTAGACTTGATTCGGTGAGAAATCGCTAACATGAGTTTGCACTAAAGATTTTGCATACTACTGCTAATTTTCTCAGCGATTTCCAATACGAATCGAAATTGTGGGAAATTACTAGCTTCATTTTTACTATTTATAAAGATCAATTGTTGTTTTTGACTTTATCTTTATATATAAGATTGGATATATCAATTCATGCAATTCATTTCATTTTTATTACTTATAAGCTAAGAAAGTTGGAGAAGAAGAAATCAGGGGGATTGATGAAGGTTTTCGCTGAGAAATTCAGGGAGATCAAGGAGAGTTGGAGCCAATTCTAAGTGTCATCAACCCTAGTTATACATCTCTCTATTTCAAGTTGAAACCAGCTCTGGTTTTTGACTATTTTCATAAGGTAGATGGTTAAGTCTTTGCAAGCTGATTTATATATTTGGATTCCTCATTTTAAGCTGATAATTCAACTATTAAGAAGTTCTTAATTTGGTTAAGAAATCAAAAAGATATCAATTTTTAAAGTTGTAAGACCAAATTTTAAATTATGCATGTTGTAATATGAACCAGCCTATGTAATTTGGTCATAACTTCCTCATTTTAAATCAAAATAGACCCAATTAGGTTGCATTTGAAAGCTAACTCAAAGATGAACAACGTTGTCCGATTGAGAATTTTGTAATTCGAAAGTTTTCATGTCTAAAATTGCTTTATAAATAGGTGATTGAATGTATTATGAAATTTTTGAAACTAAAGTTTTAAAAAGCATAGTTCCCTAATTACTTGTCCAAATGAGCTAATCTTTTAGTATGTTGTCATTTCATATGTTAGCTATTTTATGACCAAAAATCACAAATTTTAAAATTATAAATTGGGATAAATAAATTTTCTAAGTGTGTTAGTCGATTTAGGTTCCAATTTGAGCTATTTTTTGGAAACCAAGATTTTTTGGAAAGTTAAGATAGAGACCAAAAAGTTTTTACCGAGGGAAGATTTAGAGATTTAGACAATTTCATGCCTAAATTTCATTGCAATACAGGACTAAGATTTCAATATTGTTTAGTCTTAAGGGTGGGTTGAGATTCTCTATTTCATTTAACCTGACTTATACCCAATTTATTTCAATTAATTTGATGTCAGGAACCTATAGAAGAGTCTCAATGATTTGGATATGAGATTTGGAGTATAGGGAGGTCGATAAAGCTAGTACTTTACATTACTTGATGTGATTATACCCGTTGATTATTTTATTTGCATTTCTATCTACTTTATGCTTGTTTGTTGTAGTCTAAATTGACTATGTCTAGCGTTGCACTCTCATATCATGAAATTATTTGACACTCCTCATTTGTCGAGCTTGACTTTCCTGATGTTATGATGAATTGAATTCCTTTGAATCTATCCATATGCTTTATGTCATTTCTTGATGTTTCATAGTGAATATAGTGTAAATAGCATGCTATTCGAAATTATGAGTTAGTGAATGATTTTATGGACTTGTACTCTTTAAAAATCATGCTTTGTAGCATAGCCAAATCTTATAATCCTTAACAAGTCAATTTTTTGGAATTATAAAGTAGTTATAGAATCTAGAGTCCATTGCACAATGTTAAAGTTGATCGGCATATAAGGTTAAAGTCCTTAGGGATGTCGGCACTCACCATTATAACGCGACACACAGGGTTAGAGTCCCTGGGGTTATCGATACACCAAGGTTATAGTCTCTGATGACACTGGGGATTTGAATCCCTAGTTATGAATCTAGTCATAACAATTTAACCTCGAGTCAGTTTCACTTGCTTAACCGTGGTATTTTTTAGCATATTTCTGGTACTAATCATTCTTTATTGACTTATGTTTTTAAATACCATTTAGTCTTTTGGAAATGTAAATGAATATGTCAACAGGGATTACTGTTACTTTTTGTACTCACCGTCCTTTTTATGACAACGGGTGCAGAGTCGTCGATAAGCAACCCCGACAAAGAGAAGATCGATGACTACCACTCTTTATATTTGTCATTCTATTATATTTATGCACATGATCATTGACCATCACACTCTTTATATTCGACGTTCTATTACATTTATGCACATGATCATTGTTTCCTAGTTTTTACACTTAAAATTTATTTATATTGCTTATGCTTAATCTGTTAAGACTTCCGCTAAACTTTATAAACTCTTAAAAATCTTTAATTACTCTGAAATCTAGTAATATTTTGACATGTGTATTACTTATCCTAAACACGTATATCGAGGAATATAATATGGAAAGGCTGACTAATATGTAGTTAGTCCTACTTGGCTAGGACTTGGACTTAATTACGAGATTAGGTCAAGCAGTGCCTAAGATTAGGGAAGGGGTCATCACATAACCACACCTATCGATTTTACTGAATATACATAAAGTAGAGCAACTTTTTAGGATGCAAGTACATCCAATTATAATTGAGTGTGAAGGAAAAATGAATCGGCATGTGGTTTACTCTAAAACCCGTATCGCATATAGCTTTAAAGTACCACGCCCATTTGGCCTTTATGTTTAAGTATATATCTCCTGGATCATTAAGCTTGACAATTATTGGATTCTTCTTTTTATTTTTCTTATTTTTAGTAGGTTTGAATTCCTTCATGTTATTATTCTCAACATCGTTTGATTGCTTAACCCTTCATTCTTGAGTTATTGTTTGTTGATTATAAGTATATTCACCTTGCTTGTTCATAGTCTTAGCATTTTCATCTTCCATTATTATTGCATTAATAGCATATGTTTCAGCTTCATGATGATTTACTTCTAAAGATTCATTATCATTAGTTTTTTCATTATCAAATTCATTAATGTTTCCATAAATATCTTCATCATTAAAACGAAAAGTAAAAATTTCATTTTCAAACTCCATAGACATTGTTCCTTCAAAGATATATAGCTTCTTTTTGGCTATTTTAAGGAATGGTTGGCTGATATTGAGTCTCCCATTTCCATAACATAGAAGTCGAAGGGAAATATTAAGTGATTTATTTTGACTAAAACATCTTCTATTAAACCACATGATTTAATAATGATATTATCCGCTAAAGTAAGGTTAATAGGTGTATTAGTCAATGAACCTATTTTCATTGACTTATATAATTTGAGTGACATAACGTTTATTGATGCTCCAAGATCATACATAGAAAAATCAATTAAAGACTTTCCTATTGTGATAGGAATTCTAAACTTCCCTCATTCGAAACATTTCTCATGTATTTTTTTTAATTAAAGCATACACTTTTTGTCCTAAGTTTTCCTTAAATTCTTCTGAAAACTTGTTTTGATTCAAAGAATTCTTTCAAAACTTCATTATAAATAGAAAATTGCATAATTGATTCCATTAATAGTTTGTTGATTTTTATTTTCTTAAATGATTCAAGAATGTCTTTATTGATTTCTTCCTCCCTAACATTAGCTAATAGTTGTGGAATGTTAGAATACGAACACATATTTTCATTCAAATTATCAGAAATCTTATCATTTTTATCCATATCAATTAATTCAGATTTTTATAAAGATTTTCATATACTTCAACTCTTGCTAAGGGTACAACCTTCCAAGAAAAGGTGTACATTTTAGTTGTTCATCCATTCATTCTTTAGTAAGGATGACATTAACCATTATTTCATTTTCTTCTTATTTTTTAATAGTCTTGTGAACTTCTTTTTATTGCTTTTTTAGGTATCTTACCAATTATAGTAGTTTTTTTATCACTGAATATGACATTAACTTGTGCTTGATTAGTAGAAGTAATATTGGCTTAAATAAAAGCTTTAGCATGACTATTATGTTGAGTACTTAACCTATTTATTTGTAAATTCATTTGACTTAACTGATTTTTCAGCTCATTAATGGTAGTATCAATCTTAATTTGATTTTAAGAAATCAATGTAAAGTTTTAATGACTTTGACTCATAAAGTTATGCAGTATTTGCTCAAAATTTAGATTCATAGGTTGAGTATTTTGTTAAGGCTACTGATTAAGTGCAAGTTGTATTTGAGCTTTTGATCTATAAGTGTTACGATTTTGGTTTTAATGACCATAACTAAGATTTGAGTTCGGTCTTCCAGGATAATAAGTATTATTACCGTATTGATATCTTAGGGGACCATCAAAGAAGGAAAATGTTTAGAGAGAAACTACTAAAAGAAAATATTTGGAATCTTGATTTAGATACTAATACAATGTGGCTAGAATGAGTAGTTACAAAAGGAGAGTAAGACCAAATGTATTAGGTATATCTAAAGGCTTTGAACTATCAAAGAAGGAAACATGGTAGTGAAACGAGGATGTCCGACGAGCAATTAAGACTAAAAGAGAAATGTATAGGAAAATACCTAAGTGTCAAGATGAATAGGCATACAATCAATATAGAGAAGCTAGAAAACAAGCTACAAAAAGTAGTTAGTCAAGCTAAAACAAATTTCATGGAAGATCTATATAAAAAGTTAATAGAGATGGAGAAATATATATATACATATATATATATATGTTAGCCAAATTAAGAGATAAAAAACACAAGATCTAAGTCATGTAAGAAGTATTAATGGCGAAAATTAAAATGTTTTAACGCGCAAGGATGATATTAAGGAGAGATGAAGAAAACTTTACTTTGATAATTTATTTAATGATGGCCAAGTTGATATTATAGTAGATGAAAACCCACGCCAAGAAAGAAATGTAAACGATACACGCAATATTAGAATCTTAGAAGTTAAAGAGGCATTGAAAATGATGGTAATAGGGAAAGCATGTGGCCCAGATGAAATACCCATAGAGGTTTGAAAATGCTTAATAGAAATTGGATTGATTTGGTTAACAAATCTTTTCAACAAAGTTCTATAATCAAAACAGATGTCAATGGATTGGAGAATAAGCACGCTTGTGCCAATCTTCAAAAATAAAGGAGACATTCAAAGTTGCTCAAACTATCTGGGAATTAAACTTATGAGTTACACTATAAAACTTTGAGAGAGGATAATTGACAATAAGCTAAAGAGAGAAACAACAATATCAGAGAACCAATTTGGCTTCATGCTTGTATAGTCAACTATGGAGGCGATTTTCTTGTAAGAAGATTGTTTAAAAAATATAGAGAAAAGAAAAAAGATCTTCACATAGTATTTGTAGATGTAGAAAAACATATGATAAGGTTCTTAGAGATATTCTTTAGTGGGTTCTAGAAAGAAAATGAGTACATACTAGATACATAGATACTATTAAAGATATATATGATGGAGTAGTAACGAGTATAAAGACCTTTGGAGGAGCTACAAAAAAATCCCATTACAATAAGATTACATCAAGGATCTGCTTTAAGCTCATATCTATTTACTTTAGTTATAGATGAACTAACTAGACATATTCGAGAGGATATATCATGGTGTATGCTATTTGCAGATGATATTGTTGTAATGGATTAAATAAAAGATGGAGTGAATAGGAAATTAGAACTTTAGAGCATTACATTAGAATTTAAAAGCTTTACATTGAGTAAGACAAAAACCAAATACATACACTTTGAGTTTAAAAATACTAGACATCGAGATAATAGAGTGGTAAAATTAGGGGAAGTAGAAGTTTTTAAAGTGAACCACTTTAAATACCTATGATCAATCATACAAAATGATGGTAATATTTAGAATGATGTCACACATAGAATTCAAGCTGGATGGAAGAAATGACAGAGTGCAACAGGGGTGATTTATGATCGAAATATTCCTACTAAGTTAAAAGGAAAATTTTATAGAACCGTAATTAGACCAGTTATGTTCTATGGAACTGAATGTGGGCGGTAAAACAACAACAATTACTTAAAATGAACGTAGCAGAAATGAGGATGCTTAGGTGGATGTGTGGTAAAATTCATAAATATAGAATAAGAAATATAAAAATTCAAAGACAAGTAGGAGTAGCACCAATTAATACAAAGATTAGGGAAGGGTGGTCGCGGTAGTTTGGTCACCTGCAAAGACGACCTACAAATGCCCCCACTAGAAAACTCAACTCAATAAAAATTGTAGAAATTCGACGAGGTATGAGTAGACCAAAATTAACATGGGATGCATTGATTATGAGGGATTTGAATGGTCGAAAAAGCTCACCATTAATTGCACTTAATCGAGCATAATGAAAATTTTTGATTCATATAGTCGACCCTAATTAATTTGGGACTGAGGCTATGTTGTTGTTGTTGTTGATGATGATGATGTATGTCTTGGGGGACTAGAAAGTTGATTCATCATTGCATTAACTTCTTCAGTATTTTCTTCCTGTAGAGTAGGACGCGCATTTGTAGGATGTGTAACCTCATTACATAATTTGCAAGCCTTAACTTGATTAGATCTATCATTAACTAATAGCTTAAACATCTTAGATAATTCATCAATTTTACCGTCGGTTGCATTATTTTTCTTACTATCCACTTCATAAAGTTTCTTTCTTGAGGATTCAATATTTTCACCATATTGCTTAGATTGTTTTGTCATTTTATTAATTGTTTCTTTTGCTAAAGTTGGCATTGTTTCAAAAAAAGATCCACCACATATTGTGTCAAGTAATCTTTGTTCAAAGTGATTGAGTCCTTCATAAAAATATTCTAATAAAACTCTTTGAGTTTATCCATATTGTGGACAAGAAGAAATTAGTTTTTGAAATCTATCCTAAAATTTATTAAAGTTTTCATCGTCTTTCATCTTAGCAATTGTTATTTGTTTTCTATAGGAACTAGTTTTTCTAGCATGCATATATTCATGTAGGAAAGCTTCTAACATTTGAGTCTATGTAGTTATCAAATCTTGTGAAAAATAGAATAACTAGTCTTGTACTTGATCTTTCAATGTAAAAGGAAAAGTCTCAAGTTTGACTTGTTCTAAAGTTTCTTCTTTCGATTTCATTCCATTAACTTTATGTTGATACTCCCTAATGAATTTTGTGGCCCTTCATTGTCTTTACGATAAAATTTAGATAAGGCACTAATAAATTCAGATCTAAGTTCAAATTCAAGAAATCCATTGAGCTATACTATACATATAGGCTCATATGATGTAAAATTTGATTTGCTTGTCTAAAAGTGAGTTTTCTATTATTATTGATAAATATATTATCATAATTATTATTATTAATGACATTATTATTAATATCACTATTATTGTCTTCCATCCTATTAACTAAATTCTCCCTAAGTTGTTGTTGCTGTCTTAAACTCCGATTAGAAGTTCTATCAATTTCAGGATCAAACAGTCGTAAGGATCATATTGAATTAACACAACGAAGTGTGTAGATCATACGTCTATAATCTTTTAAAAATTATCTAAAAATTCTTGGCAACGACGCCAAAAATTTGCACGCGTCAAGCGTGCACAATAATTTCTCGTATCTTACTATTAACTCGTAGTAGTGGTAAATAAGATATCGTCTCCACAGAGATTTTGAAATATCAAAAGAAAGTAATTCTTTCTTGTTTTTATTAATTTAATTAATCTAGTTAAATGATAATTAAATTATTAAATAACTAATAATTATGATTACTTACTTAAATAACCAAAGTAATTAAATTAATCTAAACAATTTTAATTTCAAACTAAATTAAACCATATTCAAAAATTCAATTCAATATAAATAAATAAACATCTAAACAAACCTCCACTAAACAATATAATATATTTGGATTACTTTCAAACACTAGAACGCAGTTTCACTTCATACTATAGTTATAATCATAAAACATATGTAAACTTCAAATCATTAAACACCACTTCATAATAGGTTGATAGTCTTTACCCAGCCACTGATTTTCCTTAATTCAATAGAAATGTCACATTCTTATCATTTTAAATGTACCCATTGGATAAAATACAATACCATAGAAATACGATAACATTAAGTTCAATGAAAATAATGCTTAATCTAAGCCAATATTACTGAAGCCGCATAATAAACAACTTAGAACGCAATCACCTAGAACATCCACTCGGGAAATGCCCTATAAATTAATCATAGTTACTACTTCTATAACTGTTGTCAATAACTATAGACATACATTCAGAATCTTAATACCACATAACACATTTGCAACTATGCACGTAATACTAATCTTCTTTAGTTGTGATATGCAAAAATAACATGTTAATTTCGTGATTGACGTGTATGAATAGATTTAAAGCATTAAGCACATGATTCCTTAAATATAACTATTTAGCAATCCAAAACATACTACATTGTCTAGGGTTTATTTAGATTGATAGACTACCAGTCATATTGGAAATAAACAATGCATAAATGTAATTAAAATACATAATGAATGAATAAATATCTTAATATAAATCAAAGCTCCAAAGTATCTTCAAACGTTGACAATAAAAGTAATATAGAGCAAAAAGAAAAAGGTAGGAGAGTTATTTTGAAGCTCTATGATCTTTTTTATAGTTTCCCTACATATACATATCTTAGATAAAATCAAATTCTTCATACTAAACTAAAAAACTCGTAACCGACCTCAACGATTTCTCAGTGATTCCTAACTTATACGTAAATCACTGAGAAAATAACTGAGTTTAGTTCTATGTGCTCCACTGATTCAGATGAGGATTTGTAGTTTATTCTTAAATTCGATGTGGATTCGCTGATCTTCTTCTTCTGCCGATTTATATGGCAATTCCTAGTGTTATTTTAAATCGCTAGGTAATTGCTGGTTTTTTTTTAGTTGATTGTTTTGCTTTTCTTTCTCTTCTCTTTCATTTCTTTATTTTCCTATTTAAAACTTGAAATCACAAAAACAAGAAAATATCTAGTGTAATATAATCATTTATGCTTAAAATTGACCTAAATTACATTATAAAATATGTATAATTATTGACTTGTCAGTTTCAAAATTTATTTGATTGTTGCCAAAATGTAGCTTTAGAGTGGAATGTGTAGACTCAACCATCTGCATCGTAGTTTCCCCAAAGTGCATAATTCTATCTCTCCATGTCGGTACAAGTTTTACCTTATAGTACTTGACCCATGTGTTATCCAAGTAATCAATAAAACCCTTTATAGTTTCGAACTCGTATCATAAGTCATTCACCCTAAGTTCAAATGATGCCTCTGACATAGCATATAACAAGGTCATCCACCTATCCATGAAATGTGTGAAGCCTTCGTTATTGGCAAATATCTTCTTAGTCTTTGTCAACACTACTTTGTTGATGTGCCACGAGAAAAGAAGGTGAGACGATGTTGGAAATACTTCTTTGATTGCACTAATCGAGCGAAACTCTTGATTTGTAACAATCACGTCAGATTTAGGCCACCCGTCTAATATAGACTTCAAGTTCTCAAGTTCCCAAACGCAATTGGTGTTAGTCTCCGATAATAGGTAAATAAACCTAACCGAGAACGTCAAATGTGTCGAAGTGATCCTAACTATCTCCAACAACTGCATCCGACACCTATTAATTTTGTATGTGCAATCTATTAGAACAACAGACGGGAAACACCGTAACAACTTGATTGAATCGGGGTGTGCCCAAAATTAGTCAGTCGCGATATTCATTTCGGGATGTTTCTTATGCCACGACATCCACTTATTCTTCTCCAGTATGTGCAATAGTTGTTGCATTTGAGTCCTCTCACCCACATCATCAATTCGATGTTTTGTCGTGTATTGTATATTGTTTGATAGTCAAAACATTATTTTCATCCTTTTACTTCAATGTGTTGAGGATATCTCGTGGCTACACATTCCCGGCTACACATTCCCCTTAGTCATCCGCACCATAACCACCTGCTCACCCAGATCCAATCTTCCTATAAACGAGTAGTCATCCAAGTTGTTGGCAGTGTCGTGATTGTGCCTTTTACATACCACATTGACGTGCCACAAGGAATCTGCATTTTCCTTGATGTTAATAAGGAAATGCTACTCAAATTTCTTAGTACTAGTTTGACTCATATTTTCCAGACCTCTCACATCCAAGTTTTACACTTCCCTTGCGCTTAACCCTCCCGGCATCATAGTGCTTCATACCTAACACAAACTTCTTTTCACGACCGATCATTTGGAATCATGAAATAGCGGCCTCTCCAGATTGGAATGATCTACAATGAATGAAAGCATCATCGTAGTCTGGAAAAGACGTGGACACTGGCATTAACTGCAAGAAAAACATTGAACCATAAGGACTCATTACCAAAACACTGCAAATTCATTGAAAAATGCAAAAAACACGTAGTCTTGGTAGCACAGGTCCAAGACTTACAAAGCAATATCGGTACAACACAGCCGACACTGCTTGAAGAATCCTAGAATCCTATGACTGAGACATGTGCATTAGTGTTGGCCACCATATACCGAGACTTATTGATAAGTCTCGATCCTGCGTGGTTGACACAATCGTGTCTGTGCACACAGCTGTAAAAAAAAAATGAAAAAAACACGAAAAACATCAACAAATACATTTACTTGTACCTCTTCCTGCACCATTGTGTTATCTTCATCCATTTCACGCTAAAAGCAACTTCGAAATGGTCGGATCTACCAAACCCTACAATGAAAAACAAAATCATCAAAGTCACTATTTGCCACACCAAAACATCTTTTTCAAACTTAAATATGGTTGAAATTGATTGTTACCTCATCACCAGTTGATGTGAAAGCGAAAGAATCGATATATGACCGCCGACGAAACACTTAGGTTTCGAATGGAGATGAGAGATGATGGAGGTGGGGTGCCTCAAAATTGGTTCCAATGTGTATTATGGTAGTGTGGATTGTTTATTTGAAGGAGCAATTTTGTCATTTCCATTAAGGTTCAATTTGGAGGAGAAAAAAACTAAAAAATTTGAGTGCCCTCAGTAAATAGTGAGGTGCCCATAGCGTGTTTTAATTTTAAAAAACCTCTTTACGAGACCGAGCTCTTGAGTCCCAATAAATTTATTGTAATTTGTAAAAGTATTTGACGTTTCTGAACATATTGTTGAAGAAAATCGTTGTTTCCATCAGCATGGAGTTTGGAGAGGTGGAGAGGTGGACGTGATGGATTTTATTGAAAAGAAATGTGGAATTAAAGATGAATGGACCAAGAGGAAACAGGGGGCCAAGATTCTAGGTGTTTTGAGAGGGGGACAAGCAGACAAAATATGTCATTTCCATTGCGATCATTAACTAATTAATTCAACGTCACAAATAATTAATACTATCAGATCAGAATTAATTAATGCACCATCATCACCGCAGCAAATGGGACGTTTAATTATTCATTGTTATTCTAATAATCTTCCCTTCATCAAGAATAACAAAGATAAGGAAAAATCAACCAAAGTTCTTAATTAATTAATGGATTAACTTTCACATATATAGACTATAAAAACTCATTTTTTTAATACACCATCATCATATATAGTTCCCAGGTTGAAAGTTTTGTTTGTGATTGTGGTTTAGTGCATTAAAAAAATAATTCTAGTGATGTTTGTGTATTATAATATGTTTCGAATGTTTGTTGAGAACGATCCATAATTGTCACACTGTTTTAGTATTACATTCGCATTCACAATCAAATTCATATTAGATATATGTTCTTTTGAACAAATAAAATTAGAGACTTTATGTACTTTTATTATAGCAATTGATTTTATGTTTGGTCTAGTTGTTTCGAGCCATTTATTGATGATTAATAAAATTCTTATTTTACTTTAAAAAAATAATAAATAAAAACCTTATGGGACAATTGTAATTTGCCTAATTCTAAGTTGCCCCATTGCAGCTGTATCTATATTATATGTCTTACCAAAACTTTAACCCATGCATCATATTTGTATATACATGAATTAGAATTGAAAGGGTTGTAATAAATTAAGTACTAAAATATTCAATGCGCCTTTTATAAAAAAAAAAAAAAAAAAAAAAAATAATGCTCGATCAATGTCCAAAAGAAATTAAAATATTCATTTAGAACAACAACAACAATATAATTAAAGTCGGCTATATAAATTAAACTCTTTCAAACTCTTTCATTGCAATTTAGTATAATAAATTATTCTTTTATACATCAATTTCAAATGCATGTCTTCAATTTTTTGGTCCGTGCATGGCATGCATGATGCAACTGGATTTTTTTAAAGTCATATTTATAATTTCCTAGGTGGAAGAGAGATTAATTAATCATGACTTATAAGGTTGTCTTGGTAAGTTGGAATATATATAGGAGTATACAATTACAATTGGAGCATCAAGCAGGATTGGTGCGCCAGAGAGGAAGGCAGTGGGCCCAATATTCTCGCTGCTTTGATGGGCAGACAAGCAGACAATCCCTTCTTCAACTCTCACTTTCTTTTCCCATTTTATTGAAGGAATAACCAACACTTCTTTTTCCTTGGCTTACTTAAAATATATGTATAACTTAACAGTAAATCCATAGCTTCAAAATAAAAAGTTAAGAAATCAGTTAAACCAAATTAGCATGGTCGAACTTCAATGGACTTTCTATTTTTAAAATTATTCCACATGATCATTGACTTTAATTATAATTATATATATAAGTTTACAACAACCATAAGATACAACTTTATATGTTGATAGCTAGCTAACTACTTGATAAGATTGATTAGCGAGGATTATGTTGTCTTAGATTTCATATCATACTTAACTAAGACCGAGGAGACACAAATAATTAAGACATGTATTAGCTGGATAACTTAGATAGTTAGATAATAAGAAGTTGAGGTACTCTTGTACACATGCAAATCATATATAGTTAATATTTGGCACCAGTTATAATTGGATTACTAACCTACTTTTTGATGCACAAATTATTTGTTACACATTTGATAGAGTTTTTATTAGATCCACATTGGGTTGTATTTGTTCACGTACATTTCGATGCACGATAAAAGATTTGATTTCAACATTGCCAAATCTTAAATAAATATTTAATTATACCAAGTAGAATCAAAGAATTTGATCTATATGTAGCCACATCTGAGTTGGGAATAAGACTTTAATTGTCTGTTGTAATTGTAGTTTTATAAGACCTTTCTTAAAAAATATTGATTTAGCTTAAGTTATAATACATATATAGATATAATTAAATGTATAAGTTACGTTTTTTTGGTGATAATTAAAAATATTTTTGTTCAATAATTAAATGAAAATAATTATGGTAATCTACCAAAAAAAAAAAAGATAAGGGAGACAAAATTCACCCTCAAATTCACTTCTTTATTTTTATTTTTATTTTTAAGAAAACCTATTTGTTCTTTTGAGTCAGCTCTTTTTGCTTTGAGAAATGCTACATTAATTAACCCAATTTTCAACCCATCAGATCTATATACTATGCTGATTTCTTACCTCTCATACATTGGAATCATTTGTACTACTTTTTAGTTATTATTATAGCATTTTTCAAAGTTCAAATAAAAAGTAGAACAAATGATTCCAAATTTACTGAAGCAAGCTAGGTAAAAAATCAGCATAGAGTGGGTTAGTAATTGGGTTAATGTAACATTAGTTTCTTTTTTTTTTCTTTTTTTTTTTTCTGTTTCTTTATTTTTTTTGAGTAAGAGTACATAGTTTTTTTTTTCTATATATTAATTGAATCGTGGATTCTTCACGCCATATATATGAAAGATTAATTTATGGGAGTCAATTAGATCTTGGATTTCAAAAGACCAAGATGAATCAGGAGACAAGCACATCTCAACTAGATTATATACAATTTATAAGTAAATTAGCTAGCTTATTGATCATGACAAGTTCCTAGAACTAATTAATGAGATACTAGATCAATACTAATAGTTAACTTTATTTCGCCTGAGATTATAAGTACGTCTTTGCATACCTAACCTAATGTTAGTGTTGTTCTATTACTCAATCGAAATATCAATATCATGCATGATATCTGACGAGAAAGCAACGCTAGACCCAACTGGTCGACACAAGCAATGCAACAATAATGCCATCCATGCATGGATATTGTACAAACTTTTCATGTATAATTTAAACAGAGATCATGCATATATAATTATCACTGCAAGTATGCAGTGGGATCCAATGTTCTCAGTTGTATATATGTTTTACTACTGGGCGTTGATGTCTGGTGGTAATTGGACCGGTTCCAGTCCAACATCACAATCAGAAAAAGATGTGTGTGCAGCCTTACTATATACTAATTAATATATTGGACAATAAATCTACTTGAATAAGGCCTACCATAAGTCCCGACTCACTAGGATATTTTTAAAATTTTCACAAATATTTAAAGGGTATCAACATAATTTTATAAATGATTGTGTTTGCTTCATTAATTACTTGAAAATGATTTTTAAATTAAAAAAACTTACCCATATATCACTTACCCATCAAATAATCCAATACCATCAAATAATCCAAGTCCATATATATTTTAAAGAACACAATCATTTGGTCTGCCAATGCAAATAAATTAATAATCTCTTAACTTTCCAAACGCAGCATGCATGCATTGAACTTGAATGTGTGATTTAACACAATTATTATAACATATTGAATGTCTAATTAATCTAACTACACACTCAATCTTGGCATTGAATCATAGGTCCAAACTTTTCTTTATCCATCTATATAGGTTAGCTTTATTAATCTCACTAAAGTTAGTCAAGCTCCACTATGCACAAGATTTCAATATAATAGTACTAACCTTACCAACAAACAGTTGGCCCGGATCACAAATCAGGGACTCACTTCCTTTTAATCGAAATTTTTTTAAAAATAAAATAAAATTCAAATCTCGCACACCAAACGAAGGTGGGAGGATCACCGATGTACGTCAAGCCCAATCACTAAGTAAGGAGGATTACCGATGGCCTCCATATATACATGGCCCGATCGTGCCCGAGTATAGATTAGTTGATATAATTAGTGTTAGATAACCCAAAAAATAAAGATACCTAATATCTTCTTTTGTTTCTTTTTGTCTCCAAATAATTGAATATGCCACGTTCATGGACCAGGAAGGCCAACAGCCCAATATGGCTCACAATCACTGATTTAAGTTGCACAGGGTACGCGCCTTTGCAATCAACATGTACCCAAAAAAAAAAAAAAAAGTGATATGTTATGTAACAAAATATACAAAATTCTCTGCAACATGATATTATCCTATGCCTGACATTGAAGGATAAAAATCTTATGACCACTCATTCAGAAGTAAAATTCGTCCATATCAGAAAAGTAGCTGCCTTCAGAGAACTCTACATACTCGTCTTCTGATATAAAGTCAATTTCAGAAACACCAGATGGATAATCCGCATCGAATGATCCAAAGTCGTCGAGTTCAGCAACAAATTCATAGTCATCGGTCGGGTCATTAGGAAGCTTTAGCTTTTTAATTCTATCCTTGCAATTCTTTTCCAAATCACCTCCCATATAAACACTGAAGCACTGACGAAGATCAAGCGATTCAAGATGAGGGCAACCGTCCAGAATGGCACGCAAACCATTATCAGTCATCTTGTTTCCGAAGAGATGGAGATGGCAAAGCTGTGGCATGTTCTTTGCGATTGCAAATGCCTCCTCATCGCAATCTAGAAGTGGGCTCCTAACACCTTGATGGTCCACTCGAAAGGATTTTAGATGCGGGCAGAAGCGACCGAAGGTTTCAAGTGCTGCTGTTGAGAATGAGCAGTGGCAGAGTTCCACTTCCTCCAACAACGGAAGTTGTTTGGTTACTGCCATTAATGCTTCGTCTGAAATGTGATAGCAATATGCCAGTCGAAGAAATCTCAGATTACTAGACCTGAAAAAGGCATGGAATAAATAATGCGTCAAAATGAAAATGAATCAACTATAGAATTATTCTGCAATTATAGCAGTGGATACACAACCAAAGATAACATGCTTGGAGCATGGTACCAGTAGGTACCAATATCCCACATCAGGATTCCCAGATCTTTCATTATTGCCCACTACAGTGCTTTACACATAAAAAAATATTCACAGTGAACTCGGAAGGAGAGGAACACTGAGTGTTAAAACATTTCAAAGTACGAACTCTTCACAGTAAATCAACAGAGGAAAAAAAAATCCAACAAAAGGAAGAAGCTTTTAAAACTTGGAAGGAAAGAAAAGCAGAATATTAAAATATTGATGATTCTGTATCGATTGTAGTATTCGGAAATCTACAGTAGTTGGAGCAGAAACGACCCCACATCAAGACTCTTTGAAAAGAAGTTACAGAACAACTAGGCCAGAACATTTAGAATATATCATGTAGACTTGTTACCAGAAATACATCACCTCAACACTTAGAACATGGAGACTAAAAGAAAAATGCAAGAGTTCTCCTCCATAGGGACTATAGGCCCAAAAAATATGAAGTCAAGAAAATAGAATGCTCATGGAATCAAATTGTGCGTGCATGTAGACAATAAACATTGATTTGCATAAGTGTGAGGTGGTATGACTACATGAGATGTGAGCCTCAAGTTTTTCTTACATATATTGAGAAATAAGACAAAATAATGAAATACTTCATTATCAATATTAGATGAAGAAATGTCTGGAAAAAGTCAAACAAATAATGCCTTTTATAGATGCCTTGAAAATTTTATAGGACCGCAATTAGGCCAGCTATGCTCTATGGAAGTGAATATTGGGCGGTAAAGCAACAACAATTACATAAAGTGAACGTAGCAGAAATGAGGATGCTTAGGTGGATGTGTGATAAAACTCGTAAAGATAGAATAAGAAATATAGAAATTCAAAGATAAGTAGGAATAGCACCAATTGATACAAAGATTAGAGAAGGGCGGTTGCGATGGTTTGGTCACTTACAAAGACGGCCTACAAATGCCCCAACTAGAAAACTTGACTCAATAGAAACTGTAGAAATTCGACGAGGTAGGGGCAGACCAAAGTTAACATGGGATGCATTAATTAAGAGGGATTTGAACGGTTTGCAAAGCTCACCATCAATTGCACTTAATCGAGCACAATGGAAAAGTTTGATCCATGTAGCCGACCCCAATTAATTTGGGACTGAGGCTATGTTGTTGTTGTTGTTGTATAGATGCCTTGAAAACTTGAATGATTTGTCTTAATCAAGGTATTCAACGCTTGGAAATAGTGAATTGAGCGTAAAGGCAAATTCTGATAAATATATCAAATTTATAGAAAATGTGAACAATGATAGTAAAAAATAACAGCATAGATATCTTCATTCATCAATAGAATCAACACATTAGTAGTGAATTCCCATTACTATAATAGAGATTGTGAATAAAACCAAATTTTAGGCTCGATAACTACAGTTACTTGTGAATCATATAAAATAAACATCCATCCCTTCCAGCAAAAGAAATATGTACAACTGAAACACATGGGCGGCAAAACCTCACAAAAAAGAAACATCGAACAAGAATCAAAACCTAATACCGAGCATAACCAATAAGGAACTGATAAGAACCCAAACACTGACAATGAAACTCAATGAAGCAGTAACCACTGAAGCGATTGAAGAAAAGAAGACAACAAATCTCTCTATAAAATAGAATCAACAACAACGCACGATGCTAAGATATCCCCAAATCACTTAATTAGTGTCTCCGATTACAACCGAAATTCATGAATATTATACTAACTCACAACCATTAATGCTTCTAACTCATGTAACTAACCAATTGGCGCTGCCAAAACACCCTTGATCAGGGATCTATCAGAAACTACTAAAAGCTCAAATGTAAAAAGTTCAAAACAATTTCATCAATCATAATCTTTACCGATTGGAATACATAACTCTCCTTCACTATCATCAAACTCATCCAACTTTTCTCTTCTTCAGCCCATCAATTTCCACTTCTTCCTCTTCATCATCATCTCTAAAACTCATTACTGGCCACCTTTCTCTGCACTGGCCCTTCAATATCCAGATTCCACATTGCTGGCCTTTGTGTTGCCCAGGCAATACTACTAGGTGATTGTTATAACCCTCTAGTACTTTTCTCTGAACGTCGCCACTCGCCAGCAACCTTCAGAGACCTTGGATGCACTGCACCTCCATAATCAAAGCAGTCTTTCAAAATTATTGCAATTTTGTACTTCAAAAAGACCACATCATCCAAATATTCTTCTCCCCAATTGTTCCTTCTTTTTATTCGAATGAATTTTAACGGATTACGTATAGCATGGTCGTTAACTAAAGAGGAAAAAACATAATTCTACTTGTATACTTCTACAAATAATAATATAAACTGCTTACTTGCTGATAATGCTCTCACCAATGCAACAGCTACACGCACTCCAATTAAACAAGTCATAAGAAGGATATTATTATTTTGTTGTACATATCCCTCATCCCTCTAACTCCCAACAACTTGGAACACTCGACCACCCCATCAACTAAGTCTTCACTCTGGTTCTTTTCTTTTGAATGGAAGGTTTCATCCATGTAGCCAGCCCCAACTAATTTGGGATTAAGGTTTTGTTGTTGTTGCTTACTTGAACATATGCCAAGAATGCCTCACATCCACATGAGGATGATGCTATCTCTCCCACTCCATCACACTCACACACACTAATCATAACCCCCTTCTCTTCATCCTTTGCTACTCCCCTCAACTGGAGGCACCTTAAACTGGATTGAATTTTTCTTACATAGGCATTAATGTATGTTACAAAAAAAAGCATAGAGAAAGAAGTTGAAGCACTCAGTAGGTCTAAATTGAGTTTCAATAGTGTACTTGCTATCAAGGAAGAAGAGAAAAAAAGAAAGAAAAGAAAAGATTGGTGGCGAAAAGAGTGGTTAATACAAAGACAAACTATGTAAATAGTGATATGACAAACACCAGTCATGAACCCTTAGAGAGTATATCAAAACCATGCAAGTCCTCTATGTTTCAAAAAATTTAAGCTCCCTTATAAAACTATCAAAATTGAAGCTTTGCCCCACTGGTCCACTCATTTGTTGGTCAAGGGCTTTGAAGGGGAGGAAAGAGAACGTGAGTTAAGAGAGAAAAGAGAGAGACAAAGAGAGGGAGATCGATGGTGGTGGAGTGAAATCGTTGAAGGCTTGGAGGATCATTCAAGATTTCCTGACGAGAAAGGACAGTAGATCAAGCTTGAATAAGGCCATTCAAGCTAGGACTCAAGCTAGAAAAAGACTCCATTGAAGCACTAGATGAGCTTCTTTCCCAAACTCTAAGTTCTTGTTTTAGCTTGTTGGGTAGCTATGTTTTGGGTCAAAAGGGTGTTATTGAGGTCAAGGAGTGTCAGAATCCCTTGGTTGGGATTTAAATTTGTGTCATTGACATGGTTTTAAAGTTGTGAAGCTTGATGTTGTTGAGGTGGTAATGAATGAGTACGAATTTGGTTCTTGAATTGAGTGACCATTGCTGTATTGTTGTCGATTGTGGTTAGACCCAATTATGCGCAAATTGTGGATGTTGGGAGTTGCTTTGCAAGAGCTAGGTTCGTTGAACCATGAATTGGGTTGTTGTGGCTTAAAATCATAGCAGTAACTATTACAACAAGCCTTGTGCCCACAAGGGTAGTTAAAACAGTATTGTTCCCACAAGAGTTGTTACAACAGTGTTGTTCCCACAAAGGTCATTACCACAACATATGTTACAACGGTATTGTTTCCACAAGTCTTGTTACCACAAAGGTTGTCACCACAACACTAGATATTCGCACAAGTCTTGTTACCACAAAGGTTGTAACCACAACTCTTGTTAAAACAGAACCATAGAGGGTTTTGAAGGGTTGTTGATTAGGAATGGATTACTAAGGGTACAGACTTCCTAATAGACCTACCAACCTACCTAAACATGCACTGAATGTAGATACGCATAAGTTGACTTGTTGACGTTCGGGAGATCACTCGAACTAGGATCGCGCGCACAATGTGAATGGGATTTGTTTGTTTATCAATAATGTCAGATCTATAGTTTATATCAGATTCATATAGCTTAAAAACTGGGAATGGGTGTCGTATACTGTGACATTAAATGTTTGTTTTAAATCAAAAGAATGGTGAAGTTGTGATGTATCCATCCTTGAATCTCGTGCCTCAATGAGTGTGTTATAGGACCGTGGTGATATCCTGACCTATGAATAAAACTTATCCCAACAAACTTAAGGTGACATGATTATTTCCTTCGTTACCATGTAGCTTCAAATATAACTAGGGAAACGACGATAGGCTTGAATAGATAATACCTAGGCCAAGGTATTAGCAAATGAGTGTTATCCCGGAAATCTTGGGTAATCAATCACTCATTTTACAAAGTAAATTTGTCGCAACAATACGTGCTAATGACCGAATGATTGCAAGGTACTATCTTGATTAGTTGATTATATGTTTTCCTTGATGCCCTGCTTTAGATACTATTGTTTATTTACTTGTCTTGTATGGAGATTAGTACTGGATTATTGAAGGCCCGATGAATACCCACTTTAATGAGCTCGTTGATTGCATACCAACTTTACATTTCAAGTACCTTGTCAGACGCTATAGGCTGCGACAAGGGGAAGGCCATAGACGTTTAGCTACCTTCCTCTTGATGTATGCATGGTATTGCATTTTCGTAAGACTTATATATGACAGAGATTGGGTTACATACGCCTTGAATTTATCATGATTTTATAACTATTATTTTGGAAATTGAATATATATGAAATGCTTCCGCTTATGTTTTCAAGTTGTAAAATCGTCAAATTTTTTAAAGTAGACATAGATCGTGGTTTGCAGGTACGAAGGCTTACTAAAGCACTCGTTAGGCTCGCCGAGTGTTTCTTGGGGGTTTAGTGAGTGTCTTAGGACAAGTGGCCCCTTTGCGGGAATCGAACTGTTACGCTTCAAAAGAGGTCAATAGCAGTTGACACCTAGTACTTGTGAGTAGGGCTGGCAAAATGTGCCCAGTCCCGTTTGGCCCGTTTTGTCCGGTCCCGTTTAAACATACGGGACTGGACATTTTTTTGTGTTCGTTTAAAAATACGGGACCGGGTTCGGGCAGAAATTTCAAAAAAATGGGTACCCGTTTGTGATTAATTTGAAGGGCATATAAGTAATTTCACAATGTATTTAAAGTTTTTAACTTTTATGTGATAAAGATTTATAATTTAATATTTATCATTTTATCTCATACGTCATCATCTCGCAAATCTCTTTGGCTCCCTGCTCGTCTCGATCTCCTTTCCTCACTCAACAAACAAACCCTAACGCCTCCTCCTCACTCCGCCTCTCACCGTCTCTCACCGCCTCACGGTCGTCTCTCACCGCCTCGCGGTCGTCTCTCATCGCCTCGCGTTTCACGGCCACGCACTGCTCCGGCTTCGCCTCCGTCCGCCTCTCACTCTCTCTGCCTCACGCACGGCTCCGTCGACCGTCGTCTCTGCCTCGCACAGTCCGGTCCTCAGGCCTCTCTCGCGCGTCTCACTCTCTCCCTCTCGGGCCTCCCTCGCTCTCGGGCCTCTCTCGAGCCTCACTCTCTCCCTCTCGGGCCTCTCTCGCGCGTCTCACATACTCACACTCTCCCTCTCGCGCGTCTCACTCTCTCTGCCTCTCCCTCTCTCGCGCGTCTCACTCGCGGCTCTCTCTCTGCCTCTCGCGCATCTCTCTCTGCCTCTCGCACATCTCTCTCTGCTCTCTCACGTCTCTGCCTCTCGCGGCTCTCTCTCTGCCTCTCGCGCATCTCTCTCTTCTCGCGCATCTCTCTCTGCTCTCGCACGTCTCTGCCTCTCGCGGCTCTCTCTCTGCCTCTCGCGCATCTCTCTCTGCTCTCGCACGTCTCTGCAAAACGGGCAAAACGGGTCCCGTATTTTTACAAACATACGGGACTGGATAAAAAAATAGTGCCCGTTTTAAAAAGGGGACCGGGACTAGACAACAAATTTTAACATTTTCGAAATGGGTGTCCAGTCCCGTTTTCGTCCGTTCCCGTATTTTTGCCAGCCCTACTTGTGAGATTGACCTTGTTCTCATTGCTACAAAAATTGACCAGCATAAGTTGTGCAGTGATTAGTTGATTAAAGCATAAAGGAAGATCTCAACTAGCGTAAGTATGAGATAGAGAGGTTCGTATGTGAATGAGATAGAACGAGAGTGAAACGTCTTTGGGATGTAGAACCTTAGTCTCACGGGGAGGACTTGTTTTCTTTCCTTCGAACACTGTGGTTTAATCCTGATAATGTAACAGCCCGCCTGCCCACTTGCACCAACAAAGCAAGATTTGTTAACAGGATGTCTTCCCTTTTTGCCTAGGTCTCTCTTCCTCAGAGATTGAATACGCAAAAGCATAAGTTCAACCATTACTCATTCACTTCAAGCCAAGTGTGAGGATTGATAGCTATAAAGAGACTACACCATAATGAATCAACCTCAAGCGAGGCCTTTAGATAGATTGAATGTAGCGTATTCAAGTTCCGTCAAGCCTCGTGGGTTACATGTGGTTCTTATGATTCCGGAAATTTGTTGATTCATGGGCGAGAGGGAGAAAGATTAATGTGAAAGATGAATTTCTTTTCTTTTCTTTTCTTTTCTTTTTTTCATTTTCTTGGGTAAGTGGGTGGGTAGGGTGGGGTTGCCCTCTCTATGTTAGTGTGAGTGCATGTGCTTCACAAAGAGACGATGCGAGAAAAATATCGCTGATCGAGAGAATAACAAGAATGATAAGCCAAGAAAAATAAAAGAGAATGATACCACAAACACACACCAAAGTGCACCCTAATTGATATCACACCTAATGAAAAAGAGATGCATAGCATGTACAAGATTTTGTTTGAGCCAATCTTTTTCCACAAGAAATAGAACGCATGACAAAGTGAACAAGAGAAGCATAACTCCAAGAGACACTATTTGCTTCGAAAGCTATCACTCATGAGAAAAGAGGGACACAGAATACACGATTTGTTTCTTGGCCAATTTGTTATAAATACATATATACGGAAAGAACCACATCTTTACGTTTTCGAAAAGCTTCTTAAGGAATTGCTAAATCAATAAGCAGACTCCACATCAATTTAAAATCAGCATCCTCTTGAAAGCTTAATTTGTGAAAAGCTTCTAAAACCTATCTTCCTTAAAAAGAAAACTTCAAAAATTTTAGAAAAAAGAACATGCTCATCGGTAAATAGTTTCATCAAACAACAACAATAACATAGCCTCAGTCCCAACTTAAACTATTAGGAAAAAAAAAAAAAAAAAACACATGCCCATAAATAAATAGTTTCTTAGATAAAGGGAAAAGAGAGAAAAGTTGATGCACGTGAGTGCGAATGTGTATAATTTTAGTGTGTGGGTGTGCATAAGAGAGAGAGAGAGAGAGAGAGAGAGAGAGAGAGAGAGAGGTTAGCAAACCACATAGATAAGTGGGAAAGAAAGGGGGAATTTTATTACAATCTTGGTGCATGGAGAGAGGGAAAAAGAAAGTTGATGTGAAAGGAAGACATTCGCAAGAGAGGATGAGAAGCTAGGGTGCATGTTTGTGGGCGAGAGCACATGAGAAATAGATAAAAAGGATGATACGTGCAATATCACACCTCATGAGAAAAGAGAAGAGCATACAAAATCATGTAAGATCCTTCTTTCACCAATAATTTCCAAGACATAAAATACATAGCATTGGAAGAAGAGGATTTGAAGTTCAAGAAACTCAAGGTGCGCCTTAAAAGCCATCTCGCCTCATAAGAAAAAAAGAGGCACACAAAGAGACGTAAGTTTTTGTTTCCACCAATCTAAACACAAAAAATGAATCTAAAGTGAACAAGGTAAACAGTAAACAACAAGACAAAAACGGATAAGCTTTTCAAGAGTTTCTCAAGAAAAAGCCACATCGAAAAACAAGACTCAACAACAATTCAAAACCAGCCTTCTTTTCTTCAAAAATTCATTTGTTCTTGACCATTTAAACAAGGCCAAAATGAGAGTGTTTGAAGATCCTTCCTTCTAACCTTATCCCCCACCATCCTTCCTCTTCATTCTTCAATCGTCAATCTAGGAACAAGCTAATGAAAGGTGAATATGCCTAAAATTTTATCTCGAAGCTTTCTTCAACACTTGCAATGAAAAAAATGTGGTCCATTTTTTGAAACACATGCACGCACAGACATGTAAGGACATTCACTAGTTTGCGAGAAACTTCTTACGAACAGTTGCATCAGTAGTTTTATCAAGGGGGTGCGGGAGGGAGAGAGCTACCAAAGGTTAAGATGGTTGCATGAGTTGAGAGTGCTATAGTTAGGTCGTCAAAAGAGGTGAGAGTGTGAGAATAAAGGTGAGGGTTGGGGTGATTTAGTTTTAAATGGGGGTATATATTAGCCATTTGCTATAACTTATAAAGACCCGTCCAACTTTCTTATTATTCATTTAGAGGCCCATCGCCTACCAAATCCATGGCCTAGGCAGTGGGCCTCCAAACCGCCTATGGCGTCACCTATGCACCACCTTGAAAAAATTGGCACAGAGAAACAGAAGGTCTTCAGAGGGCATTTGCAGAGTTGAGTTTCTATTTTCTATTTTCTATTTTCTTTCTTTCTTAAGGAAGATTAGGGAACTCGAGCCAAAGTGGAGATTAGTTAGATATTGGCTTGATAGATAATTGGATTTGGGATATTTTACCTAGTTGGTAAAACTCAATTAGTTAACTTAGGCCTGGGAGATAACTCCCCTAGGGGGTGAGGGAGTTATCTCACACCTAAAAGTGTGAGTTTGGAGATAACTTGTAGGGGAGTTGGGTTTATAAAACTAACCAAACAAAATTAGTTCCAACTCCCCCGCAGGTTATCCCACACCCCCCAACTCCACCCCCAACCAAACAAGGCCTTAGAGCATCTCCAATGGGACCATGGATTGGGGTGAAAATGAATCCACCTATGACACAATCCACATCCGACCCAAAAAATGTTCTTCGATTGGACCATGGATTGTGAATGTCTAGCTGATGTGGCAAGGAATCAAATTGGAGGGTGCCTACCACAGTGTCTACTTCTAGACATTGTAGTCCATTACCACATCATCATTATTTGATATAAAAAGTAAAAAAAGTCACAATCCATAGTCTAAATCCCCACATTACCATTGGAGATCATTTTGGAATTTGAATGTCTATCTAATGTCACATAAGATAGACATCCTCCCCACGTCCATGACAAGGCACCGATCCACGGTCTAAACCCACAGTCTAAATCCACAGTCTGAATCCACGTGACCATTGGAGATGCTCTTAGAATCCAAGAATAATATAATTAGTCTCCAAGTACAACTCTTATAACCTAGTCTATTTAAGCAATGGTAGACAATTAATTATTTTGGGAAGTCTCATGTTATTGAGAGTGTAAACCCAAAACAAATTAATTTACGAAGAAGAATGCGCAAACTGTTCAGTTCAAATAATTACGACTTCAAACGCTAATTAATTAATTGAATTCAATGGATCGAAAGAATCACTCAGCGCTAACATAAGCAGAAATCAACAATCAAAGAAATAACACAAAGAAATCTGCACTCACCGGTTAGCCATAAAATGCAGGAGCTCTTGGGTGCCGAAATGCTCCATCGAGAACTTGACCAATTGCCCAGAGCTCCGCTCAACGCCCTCCTTCGCTATTCTCTCCATATCGTCATCGTCGCCATCGAAAACGTCCCACTGATTCCTCAAATCAATGGACCGGTACAGCAGAGGATCTTTGGAGATGATTCTCCACAAAGTGCAGACCTTTTGAACGCTGTGAAGGATTTCGACGATGTTGAGCTTCAGAAAGATCTGAGACATCACATCTCGAGGCAGTTCGAGCCAATTCCTTGCCTCCTCTCCGATCGAGATTTCTTCCATGGATGCCGGAGTGAGAGATTTCTAGGGTTTGATCTCTTTCGTTCGTCGTCCGAACTTGTCAACTTTACGATCGCCTAGTCGTTTTAAGTTCGATTTTTCAGTTGGGAAATGATGTTCTTTACGTTGAAGTCACATATTAAGTGACGTACCTGTTTGATGTCTGTGGGATGCATTTCGAGATTTGTGCCTTAATTTCCGAAGTGTATCGGACGGATTTTAAGTGTGTTATACGGTTACCAAGTAGATGTTTGACTTAGTGTGTGAGTTTGACGTCTCCATGTAGCATTATGTTTTGAGGGACACTATGGCCACCCCACCATTTATTGAGGGCATATCGTTGTCGAGGGCACCCAAAAAATTGAGGCGAAATGCCAGGAATAACTGAGCACCCTACCGCAATGCTTCAAAACCACCAAACTGATGCAACCCACCTCTTTTCCTTTACTCCTTGAACCGATGCATCTCATTACTACTTTCTTCAAAATCTTTGAAACCCTATGTGGCGGACCTGGACCGCCGTCAGTTTGAATGTGACGTGTCTCGCGGTTTGGTTTTTGGATGATGATAGATCAAACAGGGAGTTTAATAGGCAAATTTTGTTTTGTTGGGTAGATATGCAATGATTGTAGGATTAGCTGATTCGGGCGCATGCTTAGATTCTGGTTTGTTATTGTTTATGAATGGTTTATTCCACTATAAGTATGTATTAAACTTCATGAATCTCCAGTACTGTATAACTCCTCATCACTGCAATACACTTTTTGTTATCGAAGTGGTTCCATTTTAGTTTGCTGGCTAATCTGTACTCTATTAATTATTGCTTTGTTAACAAGTTGACATTGGTGTTTTTGGGGTCAATTTCAATTAAGTGCAAGATAGAGTAGTTACAACATTATTAGATCAGGTAAAACCTGAACTAACCACTGTTCTTTCTATTTGTGTTTGTGTTTGATATGTCGTTGAAGAAACCGTTGTTGCGTTCCCGCTTTGAATTTAATCATATATTGTGAAGGGAAGTTAAAAGACTTTCGTTGTTAGTTAAAAGACTTGTTCACAACCTATTCCAAGAATTTCTCCAAAGTCAAGAGCGAAGATTCCGGTTGTTCGACGTCGTGGCGGTGGAAGAGGTGGAGTAATTGAAAGAGGTGGATGATGTACAAAGGATGCGATTGTTTTCCGGATTTTAAGTGTGTTATACGGTTACCAAGTAGATGTTTGACTTAGTGTGTGAGTTTGACGTCTCCATGTAGCATTATGTTTTAAGGGACATTATGGCCACCCCACCATTTATTGAGGGCACATCGTTGTCGAGGGCACCCAAAAAATTGAGGCGAAATGCCAGTAATAACCCCTACCCAAACTGAGCATCCTACCGCAATGCTTCAAAACCACCAAACTGATGCAACCCACCTCATTTCCTTTACTCCTTGAACCGATGCATCCCATTACTACTTTCTTCAAAATCTTTGAAACCCTATGTGGCGGACCTCCTTGCTTGGCCCTACTACACGTGTACGGCACCTGCCCAATCTTTTTCTGTCTCAAAATTCGTATCCACTTGTGTGCACAACGTATAAATGACATATTCAGCGGAAGTCGTATTTAAATGCAAGAAATATTAATAATCAAAAAAATCAAAACCTAATGTGGAAACAACCCTGAAAAGTATTATGTATAGAGGTAAACAATTGTACCATATAAGATATCTATGTACAATGTCATGATACTCCCAGTTCCCAAAAGAATCAAAATATTAAAACAAAACACACGTACAAGTAGTCCGTGATGGTAGGCAATCAGAGGTAGTCACCTAAGATTCCATTGCCCTTACTTGTACTCGAATCCGCACTCAATCATCATAGAAGAAAATGGATGACGAGTCAAGTCAGTAAAATCCCAAGGAACTCCTCTGAGCATTCAAATAAACAAGTGGAATTCAATAAATACTGTTAAATAAACATGCGAAATGTAAATAGACAATTGTAAGTAGGCATCGCATGCATAGATAACAATAAAGTGCAAATGTGTGTGTCCCCATTCCAGTCAGACTAAACCATACTTCGGAATACCCTTCCAGGATCCCACTAGTGGGCGCACCCACCTAGCTATCACCTGGTCCCTCTCGGTGGCCGGCGTAGACCTACGACGCACCGACACATGTAGCAGTTCATTAGCTCGGGTCGTTGTCCACCGAGAACTCCTGATACATATGCTATGGTCTAGAATGCATCGACATACAGAAATCCAATGGGAGTAACTCAACCAACTATCCAAGTAACGACAAGATATAGAAATAGGAAAGACCATAAAGAGTATTGGAATTGAATAGAAAGACAAAGCAAAATAAATACTCGAGTTTTTCAATTGGGTTTTACAAACCTCACAACGCACTCCAATACCCCGTAATCAATCCTCGAGTCCAAGTCCACTGGGTCCTTGGTCGCCAATTGATCACCCGTGTCCACCTATGTCCATTTATCAATAATTCTGATTTAGTACGACCAATTTCTAAAATTTTAGGCCAAATTGCCCATTTCACGCTTTTCAACGCAAAAACCCCGCAAAAGTCGCGTCCGACATTCCCACATATTTTCTTTTTTCATAGAAATTCATCAATTTCTATTTATTTATTGAAATATTTTTTTTTTTTAGAATTTCCCAATTTTTTCGGAATTGTTCCACATTTTTTTTTTTTTTCTCTCTTTTTCTCTTTTTTGTTTTTTTGTTTTTTTTTTTAAGTTTGGTTTGGGTCGAGTCGACCCAAACGGGTTGGACCCAACCCTGGACTAGAATTGGTCCAGGCTCACTGGCCCGGCCTATAGGGCGCGGGCGTGCGCGCTTTTCTTCCCCTTCTGATCGAACCAACTCTCTGGTTCGATTGGGAGTTTTTTTATTCCTCTTTGCTGTTGGGTTGGGGTTGGCTCTCACCCCACGGTGGCCATCTCCACCTCGAGTTCGGCCACCATGGTCGAAGCCCCTCTCTCGGCCACCATGGCTAACCCACTTAAACCCACAACAAAAACAACTAGGACTCACATTGATTGTGACGTTTCCACCCTCTCTTCTCCCCTTCCTGGCTTCTTCTCCTCCTCCTCCTCTCATTTTCTTCTTCTCTCTCTCGGCCTCCACAAGTCTCGGGTGTGTGTGTGTGTGTGTGTGCGTGTGTGTGTGTGTGTGAGAGAGAGAGAGAGAGAGAGAGAGAGAGAAAAAAAAATGTGGTAGATAGGATAAGTTATGTTGACTTAGTTTCTTTACTCCAAAATGTGACACAGTTGGGACACTTGCCCGTGTTTTACGCACAAAAAACCATTTTTTGGCGTTTCAACGCTCGGTTTCGCATCCGAACCGCGATATACGCATACCGTCGCGTCACTAGCCACCTAATGTCCATTCCATATTAGTTACGTGGCCACTTTTTATGTAAATTGTGTGTTTTAGTTTCCCCGACCTAATATTTGGTCCCGTAACTATCCGGTACTCGCGTCGACATGCATATCGAGGCGAATATAGTTCACACAATCTCGCACGTATTGCTATGCAACATACACACATGTAATGTATTTTAATAAATTGCATCGCAAACAAGCATCCAACACACAATAACTATTGTACCTAAGTCCCCTTGTGTCATAGCCTACCGCGGCGTCTACGTAGATCTGAGCTGGTGTCCACGTCTATAAATTCAAGATAATAACAACATTAATAAAATAGGTTGTTACACCCTAATTTTTCTCTCTTTCGATTTTCATCTTCTCTTTCTCTATCTCTATCTCTCTCTTAAATCTCACATCTCCCTTTAGTTTCCCTCTTGATTGTGGTCTGATTTGACCAGTTTCGTCTTCGTGGGGTTCAATTTGGATGTGGTGAAGATTCGACACAAGTTACAATTCAGATTTTGAGATTTGATTTCGCAAGACATTCATTAGAATGATTGAAGGTATGTTTATTGCCAATTTGGTAATAAATGTGTTATGTTATTTCATTATTGTTAGTTTTGTTGTGTGTTTCTCGTTTTACAGGTTTCGAATATGGCTTCTCGTGTTTTTCGGCCACACGAGGCTGTAAATGATAGTGTATTCTTAACTACCAATGGTAGAGATATAGGGTTTAGTTGGAATCAATACACTTAGTATCGATTACATGAAGCCGAGTCAATATCATAAGTCTTGGTAGGCATTGAACGAGTTTAATGTTGTGTATATTATTTTCAAATGAAGTAAGGCTCGGGTACTACCAATCGAGACTTTACCTTGAGTCACAGTCACAAGTTGCAGAGACATACATACGAGACCTAGTCATTACCTTCTGAGTTCAACCCGTAATTGTTAATTTATGCTTCTCTTGATTGTAAGTAACCGAGACTCGTTTGTATGTCTCGTTCGCAGGGTTCAGAGATAGTGGTTGAATTCTCGGACCTGTTATGTCGAGACAGGATTCCGAGACCTTTTATCCTTGATTTTAAGTACAATTTGCTTACATTTCCTTGTTTTTCAAATATGGCTTGTTCCAAGGCAATTATGAATAGGGAGGAGACTGGTAATGAGTTGTTGAGAGGTACCCGTGGTCATGGCGGTCGAAGACCCCAATCGCATCTTACCAAAAGGAAAAACAAAAGATAGATGTGAAGGGTAAGGCACCAGTCACGAGTAGATGTGCTCGGAAGGTTGTTATGCGGGATTGGGGTTCTCATGTTGTTGAGCATCGAGAAAGGGATCTAGTCATTGCTCATAGTGGGGAACTGAGGGTGATACATCTGAGTTTTCTGACGAATCCCTTGTGAATGAAGAAAGAGAACAAGGTCTGTCGAAGTATATTGCAGTAAATTTAGTTATTTTACTTATTTTTGACTTGGTAAGTTGTTTGTGAATCTTTGTTTCTAGGAATTGTTGTTGTTTTGTTACCTTTATAAAGGTCATGTGGATGGGAGTAGCAGTGGTGGAGCCACCCGAAATGAAGAGGAGCAAGGAGAATAAGACCCATATGCTCCTTTACCTGATGGACCGATAAATCGAACTTTATTGTTAAGCTTTAAACATCACATCATAGCTACGATTTAGGACGATGACATACGTTATTTTATTTGTTTATTTTCACTTTATTCCTTTATAAAAATATATTATATTATGCTTGAAATGATGCTAGTTTCCTTTGTTGTAGCAGTATCGCCCTTTGTTGAATTACATCAACCACGGGGCTCGAATCCAAAAGTGGGATTTGCAAACATTCCACCCTGACACCGAGATCTTCGGAGGATTATCCAGCGGTATAGGTTGACTACGTTTATAGACTACTCGTATTGGAATGACAACAAGGAGTTGATTTCTACCTTTGTCGAGCGGTGGCAACTAGAGACAAATACATTTCAGTGACAAGGCAAGGTCGTTACAATGGACAATTTCTTAAAGTATACCGATGACTCTCACAAGGAAGCTATTAAAATTGTTTCAAAGTTGTTCGGTGTCACCATTTATGAAGCGGAAGACGAGGTCAACATTACTAGGGGTCACCATGTGAAAGGCTTGGTTGAAGACTCGGTGGTCCCAGAACGTGAAGTCAAAGCTGCTTACTTACCATCATATGTGTTGGGGCACGTGCCTTAGGTCAATCTACAAACATTGTTTATCGATTTTGATATTCATGCTACTTGGGTAGTCATAATGCCTTGCTAGAGATCGCTTATGACTTGTGTATTATTTTGGTTCATTGCCAACGTCGCATGAATCTATTGGGTCTCACACAAAGAATGACTTTGCGCAATTTCAATTGGTGTATAGCAATGAATTTTATATGATAAGATTCATGACATAAAAGTCCTTACGATTTTTAATATGATAACTTATTAATATGGGCATATATGTAATTTGCTTAAACTGCCTAAATACAATAATTGTATCACGAGTAGGATTTTAAGTGAGAGCTTATCTACAAATATAAGTAAAGGTTGAAACTCTAAATTGAAATAAGATTTTTGTTTTTCCAAATTTCAAGTTCTCTAGATTTTGGGAGAGAAAGAAAAATGTTTTCAATCTCTCTTAGGGCTAGCACTCCAAATTTCAGTCATCATTCGTGTGTGGATTTTGATAGATGACGCGCGCTTGAACATCTTAGAGATTGAACAATCATAGAAGAAAATCACGGATTAAGGTATGGTTTACTTTTTATGTCTAGTTTAATGGAACCTATTTTTGATCATGTTGGAATTTTTCAAAAATTGTTTTGGATTTTCCGTTGCGTATGAACCCCAAAAACCCAATAGTGTATCATAGCCTTAAGCTCAATTCTATTAAACGTTTACATGTTTTCTCTAATGTATATGTGTGTGTGTGTGTGTGTGTGTGTGTGTGTGTGTGTGTGTGTGTGTGTGTGTGTGTGTGAAAACATGAACTTGATTTATACATATGTATGGTGTACATATATATTTTGTAGTAATTGTTATCAAGAATTAGTTTTAAAGCATGTCGTTAATTCATGCATATTGATACATACGCATGATTTGATTCAATGATAGCATTCATGTTTTGAATATTTCGATTAATATATGTTTTTAATATTGAATGATGCAAATTTTGTATGTTCATGGTAGAAGTCATATTTAAGTTAATGTGATTCTAGTGTTGAATAAATATTTCGTTTTTGTTCAATAATTATGTATGTCTCCATGATATAAATCATAATTAGGTTAATATGATTAATTTAATATAATTCAGGTGTTAAATGCATGATTAATATTTTGAAATTGATTTTGATCATATATGTCATTGTGGTTATCCTTAGTATATTTCTATTAGATATGAGATAAACTTATAATCGGATAAGAATTACAAATCCTATAAGATAAGTTAGATATATAACAAATTCTAATTGGATCAGGATTTAAAGTATCTTAAATTCTAATTAGAAAAGGATTCAAAGTATCTTCAATTCTAATTGGATTAAGATAAGATACTATGTTAAAGGTGTGTCTAAATTAATCAAAAACATTTTAATTATATTTTCGAAATTAAAATAAGGGACAATTTTAGTTAATTGGATTAACTAAAATAATGAGAAATTTTAAGCTATTTTTTATTTTCGGAATTGAGATTTACTTTCTAAAAATAAAAATTCCTCTTCCAAATTTTAAGTCAAGTGTCATCCATTCTCAAACATTTGTCAAGGCTTCGATCACATCAATATGGGTTTGCCTCCACAAAGTATATTGTGCTATCTTGGTGAGGCAAGTTGAGTAATAATTAATCTATTGTTTGAAATTGTTAGACTTGATAAAGCTATCAAAACAGTTTTGGGCTTTAGGCACTGGATGAGATAAAATATGATAAGACATAAGATGTCATATAGGGGTAGCAAAAAAGGGGTACGGACGGGTACGGGTCCATACACCCCCTTAATAACGACTAAAAATAGTGTCCGGACCCGTACCGATTCTATGAAATGGACACTTTTTTTTGTCCGAACCCATATATTTTTAAAACATACAAGACCCATTTTTTGTTCGGACCCTTTTTTAATAAAATAAAATAAGTTTTCACCTAATTATTAACAAAAATACATGATTTTTATCTCGTCGTGCATTCCATCACTACAAAAAAGAAATGTTATAAATTCAAAATTCAAGTCTTACAAGTTTTCATATAAAAATAACATCTTCAATAAAATTACAATTCAAACATCATGAAAGTTTCAAAATACTCATATAAATAAATAAATATTATTTAAATTAATCGCTAAACGGGTACCCATTTTTAAAAAAAAAATTGTCCGGACCTGGGCCCATTTTTTTAAAATGGACAAAAAAACATGTCCGGACCCATATTAATTTTGAAAAAATTATGCCTGGACAAATGGGTCCGGACACATTTTGCCACCCCTAATGTCATAATCTCATAAAACAACTAAAAGTTACATATGATGTAATTGGTAACTAGTACCTACCTAAATAACCTAATTCAAAGTGTCATGCCTTAGCTGTCTTAGAATTAGGTGAAACATGTATTTTAGTCCTTTAAATTAACATAACATTTTCAGAAGGATTCTTAATTTAGTGCGAGTCTACTCCTCTATACTAAAATGAACTTTTGCATAATCTTTGTTGAAGATTTATGGCCTCTTCGAATCACACTAATCCCTTGTTACTGCGATCCATTTTTTAGAATGATAAGTTATCCGGGACAAACTTTCTTGACTGGTTTAGAAACTTGAGAATTGTTATTAAGCATGAATGCAAGATGTATGTCATGGAAAATCCTATTCCTAAGGAACCACCAGCCAATGGTTTAAAAGTTGTGAAGGATGCACAAAATAAGCATGTCAACGACTCAACTGATGTTGCATGGAAATCATAGTTCCTAAACTTCAGAAGGACATGAAACACATGGAAGTTTACGACATGGCTACGATGCTGAAGGAAATGTTTCAATAGCAGGCTAGGCAAGAAAGGTTTGAGACAATGAAGAACCTTCATTCCTGCAAAATGGCTTAGGGTGCATCAGTTAGTCCTCATGTTTTGAAAATGAAGGGCTATATTGACCATCTTAATAGACTTAGATTTCCCATAAGCCAAAAGTTCGCTACGGATTTGATCCTGAATTCATTGCTTGATAGTTATTCACAATTTGTGATGAATTATAACATGAATAACATGGAGAAATCTATCTCGGAGATGTATTTGATGCTTAAAACTGTCGAGCAGAATGTCGAGAAACTCATTGCTAATGTGGTAATGGTTTAGAAAGGAAAGGCTCTGAAGAAAAAGTACAAAAGCAAAGCTAAAGTTGTCAAGGCTATTGTGACTGTCACAATGTCTATGGAACAATTCAAGCCTCATGCTACTTCTATTTCACAGTCCCATAAGGAAAAGGAAAAAGAAAGAAATTGTCATTTCTGCCATGCACCTGGGCATTGGTTCAGAAATTGCAAGCTCTATCTTGAATATCTAAAGAAAAATAAGAGTCGTGCGACTACCGCTTTAGGTATTTACATTATTGAAGTTAACTTGTCTACTAGTGATTCCTATGTATTAGATACCATATGTGGATCTCACATTTGTATTAATGTGCGGGGTCTCACTAAAAGTAGAAAGCTAAAAAAAGGAGAAGTAATTCTACGAGTTGGAAATGGAACAAATGTTGATGTGTTGGCTATAGGATGCTATGAGTTAATTTTACCTAGTAGACTTGTTTTAGTTTTAAATAACTGTTATTATGTCCCTACCTTAAGCGGAAACGTCATTTCAGTTTCATGTTTAGATTTGGATGATTTTAATTTCATTATTGTGAATAATAAATGCTCTGTTTCTCATAACGACGTTTTTATGCGAATGATGATTTGTGTGATGGTGTTTATATTCTAAACATAAAAGGTCCGCAAATACTCTTATTCTTAATATAAATACAAAGAGATTCAAGTCAAATGATTTGAGTCAAACGTACATTTGACATTGTCGTATTGACCACGTAAATGATAAACACATTTCTAAACTCCATAAAGATGGACTTTTAGATTCATTTGATTTTGAGTCATATGAAACATGTGTGTCTTGTTTACTAGGCAAGATGACAAAGAGTCATTTTTATTGGACACAGTGAAAGGGCAAGTGATTTATTGGGTCTAATATATATTGATGTATGCAGTCCTATGAACATAATGGCTAGAGGTTATTATCGGTATTTCACTACTTTCATTGATGGTTTAAGTAGATATGGTTACGTGTATCTCATGAAACATAAAGGTGAATCTTTTGAGCCAAGAATTTGATGATCATCTTAGAAACTGTGGGATTGTCTCACAGGTAACTCCCCCAGTAACTCTATAATGGAATGGTATTTCTGAGAGGAGAAATTGAACTTTATTAGATATGGTTCGATCTATGATAAGTCATGCAGATCTTCCAATTTCCTTTTAGGGGTTTGCCTTAAAAACCGCTACGTTTATACTGAATCGTGTTCCTTCTAAAGCGGTTGATAAAACACCACATAAGATGTGGTTTGAGATAATCAAGTTTGTTTTTCCTTAAGATTTAAGGTTGTGAGGTTTTAGTACGATGAAGAACTTCTAAAAAATTATTAGCTAAAACTACCAAGTGTGTATTTATTGCTTATCCTAAAGAAACTAGAGGATATTACTTTATATTTCCATTAAGAACAAAGTGTTTGTGGCTCGAAATGGTGTCTTTATGGAAAAAGGAGTTTATTTCAAAAAACAACAAAGGGAATAAAGTAAGTTTTGAAGAAGTTCAAAAACCACAAATAAACATTCAACCGTTAATAGGAGATTAACAAAGTCTTGAACTAGTTAAACCTCCATATGTATAATAAGGCCTACATAGGTCTGATAGGGTAAGACATCAGCTTAAGAGATTTGAATTTCTTATTACTGATATTAGTGAGGCATTGCTTATAGATCAAAATGAACCTACTACTTATCTCCTGGCTATATCTAGCTCTGAGGTAGATAAATGGCTAAGTGCCATGAATTCTGAAATGCAATTCATGTATGATAACCAAGTTTGGAACCTAATTGATTTACCCGAAGATGGTAAGAACATTGGATGTAAATGGGTTTTCAAGAAGAAAACTGACATGGATGGTAATGTGCATACTTATAAAGCACGACTAGTAGCAAAAGGTTTCAAACAGACTCAAGGTGTTGATTATGATGAGACTTTTTCTCCTGTAGCCATGCTTAAATCCATTAGAATTCTAGTTGCCATAGCCGCATATTATGACTATGAAATATGACAAATGGATGTCAAAACAACTTTCCTAAAAGGAAAGTTACTTGAGAACGTGTACATGATACAGCTTGAAGGGTTTATTAATCTTGAGAATTCTAGGAAGGTGTGTAAGCTTTAAAGGTCCATTTATAGATTAAAGCAAGTTTATCGAAGTTGAAATCTTTGTTTGACAAAGCAATTAAGGAATGTGATATCATTAAAAATGAAAATGAGCCTTGTGTATACAAGACTGTTAGTGGGAGCATAGTTGTTTTTCTGGTACTGTATGTTGATGATATATTACTCATTGGAAATGACATCCCAACCTTGCAGAGTGTCAAGTCTTGGTTAGGGAAGTGTTTCTCAATGCAAGACTTATGAGATGCAGCTTACATCCTTGGGATTAAGATTTATAGGGATAGATTTAAAAGGTGGATCAGTTTAAGTCAGAGTGCTTACATAGATAATGTACTGAATAGGTTCAGCATGCAAGACTTTTAAAGTGGGTTATTGCTAATGTCTCATAGTATAAGTCTCAACAAGACTCAATGTTAAAAGACTAATGATGTATCTTATTATCATAAGAGAACTCACACAGAGGAATGTAATTCTCCCAGCTACTACAAAATCATAAGACACAAGCTTAGAGCATATCATCAAGAACCAGAATCAATCGCTTAGTCTACCTATCAGTTTGAGGATGATATGACGCATTGAGGTTGAGTGTGGTTCCTAGCAGTCTCTACAACTCACTCTATAATCTGGATGTGAATTTTGGATCTTTATCCGAAGTAATAGACACCATAACACTATGAAGTCTCAACTTCTTTTGTACGTAATTCACTTAACTTGTTGAGAGGATCTTGCATTAACACAGGCAAGAAATGTCAGACTTCATCAACCAATCAACTATCACCTAGACTGCATCATGTTGACTCTGAGTCATAGGTAAATAAGAAATAAAATCTATATGCTCCCATTTTCACTCAGGAATAGGCAAGGAATGTAATAACCCTTCGGGTTTCTGATTTCGACCTTAACTTGTTGACATATCTCATATATCTTTATGAACTTAGCTGTGTTAGACTTTATCCTAGGCTACCAATAGATATGTCTCATATCACAATATATCTTGGTATTTCTTGGATGAATAACATAAAGTGATTGGTGAGATTCTTAGAGTAACTCTTGCCTGAGATCTTCCCAAGCTAAAATCTATAGCTTAACTCTGAAACGTAATTCACCATCACTAGAAACTGCCCGATCAGGATGATCTGTACTCATAGCCAAACCCTGACGTACCAAGTAATCTTAATCGACTTTCTGACAACTAACCACCTACTGAATTATTAGATTTTGTGGTTCATACACAGCGAAAAAAGTTTCAAAACAATTTTTATCTAAAAACCTCATCATGATCAAAAATAAGTTTTATTGAAATAGGTCTATAAAAGTAAATCATGTCTTGATACGTAATTTCCTTCTCTGATTGTGCAATTTTTAAGAGGTTTAAGTGCACATCCTCTATCAGAAATTCACAAACAAACGGTGACCACAATTTGGAATGCTAGCCGTAAGAGATATCAAAAATGTGATATCAAAAATGTTTTTCTCTCTCCCAAATCCAGAGAACTCAAAAATAGCAAAAATGAAAATCTTATTTCGTTTTAGGATTTCAACCTCTGCATATATGTGTAGATAAGCTCACTTAAAACATCTATTCGTATACAACTATTTTATTTAGGCAATTCAAGCAAATTATACATACGTCCATATTAAAAGTTATCATATAACAAATCATAAGGGCTTATATGTCATGAATATCATATAAAATTCATTACTCTGGACTAATTGAAATTGTGCAAAGTCATTTTTTGTTTACGACCCAATAGGTTCATGCAACGTTGTGCAGTGAACTAAAAGTCATTTTGGTACATAAGTCATAAGTGATATCTAGCAATTAAGGCTTTATGACTACCCAAGTAGCATGATTATCAGAATCGATATAACCTAATGAATAACATATATCATATCCTTTTGTTGTGTGATACCCTTAGATTAAACATAAGGCATGGAAAGTCACTCTTAATTTCAATCGTACTAGTATCGATCTTTAAGTAACTGAAAACATCCAAGTGACATTGATAATATCAATTCACATGGACTTAGCCATTTAACAGTCTAACATATTGAGAGATCCACTGATATCTTTCTTTATATAAGAGGGAAAAATTCTATCTTGATTACACCTTCACATATTATTCAAATTGTATTCAATCACAATCTTTATAATCGTTCGGTTAAAAATAATGTTTAATTATGTCAAATTACTATGCTCCTAATATTGAAGTCTTTGATAATCTCAAGTCGAAAAAATAAATGATATACCTATCATGAGTAACACATTTGACTTAATCTATGTAATGATCTTATAGCGGGTCGGTCTAGTACCTTATTCCCTAACAAGTACTCATGATCTCGATTCGTATCTCTATATGTCTGATCATCATATGGCCATCAATCAAGATTCATGCCAATTTTAATTTATTATAGTTCCCAATATAATGACCGATTAGGAACATTTAAGATATCTCAACAAATATCCATGGGTCTTATTATAAGGTAAACATGCAATCACTTATAATAAAACAATAAACGAAAACCTCTATTTTATTAACTAAAATCATAAGATAAACAATGTTTGTAGATTGACCTGGAGCACATGCCCTAAAATCTCCTGTTTGCACTAAGGCCAATCATTCATGTATCTTATACCCAATGACCTAACATTACCATCATGTTTCGCTTGTGGAAAAGCCTTTATCAAAGGATCTGTAGCATTTTCTTATGTAGAAATTCTGCAAATCTTCACATCTTCTATCTCAATGATTTCTCAAATGAGATGAAACCATCTAAGTATATGTTTGCAGTGGTGGTGTGATATTGGTTCCTTGGCTTGTGATATCGCCCCGTTATTATCACAATACAAGCAAATGAGGTTAGCTATACTTGGAACCACACAAGTTCAGAGATGAATTTTTTGATACAAACTGATTCCTTAGCCGCATCAGACGCAACAATTTCTTACTTCAAACTTTTGCGGCTCGTTGTATCTCCATTCAAAGTAAACACATATCAAAACTACGATATGAAGTCATTTATTTCAGTTTAAAAACTTATGTATGTGTAACCATTTAAAATAAGCTTGCCTTCTAAACTTTCATAGACCAAGAACACTTATTTATTCCTTTTCATGTACTTTAGAATGTTCTTTACTACTTTCTAGTGGCCCTCACTAGGATCAGACTAATATCTGATTGTTGTGCTAAAAACATATGATATATCAGGTCAAGTGCATAACAAGGTATACATAATAGATCCAATAGCGGATGCATATGGAATCATATTCATGCGTTCTCGCTTATCATTAGTCTTAGGATATTGATTCTTGATGATCCTTATGCCATGAGACATTGGTAACAACCCTATTTTAGAGTCTTGCATACTAAACCTATTCAATACATTATCTATATAAGCACTATGACTTAGACCGATTAACTTTTTAGATCTATCCCTACATATCTTAATCTTATGGATATAGCTACATCTCTTAAGTCCTTTATTAAGAAACATTTCCCTAAATAAGACTTGACACTCTGCAAGGTTGGGATGTCATTTCCAATGAGTAATATATCACCAGCATACAATACTAGGAAAACAACCACGCTCCCATTAACCTTCTTGTATACACAAGGCTCATCTTCATTTTTAATGAAAGCGAGTTCTTTAATTGCTTCATCAAAATGAAGATTCCAACTCCGAGAAGTTTACTTTAATCCATAAATGGGTTTTTGAAGCTTGCACACTTTCCTAGAATTCTTGAAATTAATAAACCCTTTCAGGCTGTAGCATATACACGTCCTCAAGTAACTTCCCATTTAGAAAAATTGTTTTGACATCCATTTGTCATATCTCATAGTCATAATATGCAGCTATGACAACTAGAATTCTATTGGATCTAAGCATGGCTACAGGAGAAAAAGTTTCATCATAATCAACACCTTGAGTCTGCCCGAAACCTTTTACTACTAGCTGTGCTTTATAAGTATGCACATTGCCATCCATGTAAGTTTTTCTTCTTGAAAACCCATTTACATTCAATGGTCTTACCACCTTCAGGTAAATCAACCAGGTTCCAAACTTGGTTATCATACATGGATTGCATCTCAGAATTCATAGCACTAAGCCATTTATCTACCTCAAGGCTAGACATAGCTTCCTGATAAGTAGTAGGCTCATTTTGATCCATAAGCAACATCACACTACTATCAATAATAAGAAATCCAAATCTTTCAGGCTGATGTCCTACCATATCAGACCTACGCGGCCCTTTTGATACCTGTGGAGGTTCAACTAGTTCGAAACTTTGTTGACCTCCCATTGGCAGTTGAGTGTTTATTTGTGGTTTTTGAACTTCTTTAAGACTTAATTTATTCCCATTGTTGCTTTTTGAAATAAACTCTTTTTCCATAAATATGTCATTCTAAGTAACAAACACTTTGTTCTCAGTTGGATTATAAAAGTAGTATCCTTAAGTTTCTTTAGGATAACCAACAAATACACACTTTAGTAGATTTAGCTTGTAATTTTCGAGACTTGTCATCGTACGAAAACATCACAACCTCAAATCTTAAGGAAAGAAAAATTTGGTCTTTTCATAAACCGCATCTCATATGGTGTTTTATCAATCGCTTTAGAAGGAACACGGTTCAGTGTAAATGCAGTAGTTTATAAGGCATAATCCTTAAAGGAAATAGGAAGATCTGTATGACTCATCATAGATCGAACCATATCCAATAAAACCTGATTTCTCCACTCAGAGACATCATTCCATTATGGAGTTGTTGAGGGAGTTAACTGTAAGACAATCCTAAAGTTTCTAAGATGATCATCAAACTCTTGGCTCAAATATTCACCACCTTAATCTAATCGAAGTGCTTTATTAGTTTTACCAAGTTGATTTTGCATTTCATTCTAAAATGTTAGAAACATCTCAAAAGATTCACTTTTATATTTCATGAGGTGCATGTGGCCATATCTGCTGAAATCATAAGTGAAAGTAATAAAGTACTGATAACCACCTCTAGCCATTTTGTTCATAGGACAACATACATCAATATGTATTAGACTCAATAAATCACTTGCCCTTTCACTATGTCCAATAAAGGGATTTTTTTATCATCTTGCCTAGTAAACAAGATACACACTTTTCATATGATTCAAAATCAAATGAATTTAGAAGTCCATCTTTATGGAATTTAGAAATGATTTTCTCATTTATGTGGCCAAGACAACAAAATTGAAGGTAGGTTTGATTCAAATCATCCGACTTGAATCTCTTTGTATTTATGTTAAGAATATGAGTATTTGTTGACCTTTTCATGTCTAGAATATAAATATCATCACATAAATTAGCACTCACATAGAAATTGTTTTTACGAGAAATGGAGCATTTATTATTCGTAATAGTGAAATTAAAACCATCCAAATCTAAACATGAAACTGAAATGATGTTTATGCTCTAGGCAGAGACATAATAATAATTATTTAAAACTAAAATAAGTCCATTAGGTAAAATTAACTTTTAGCATCCTACAATCATTACAACAACCTTTCCTCAATTTCCAACTCGTATGCTTATTTCTCCTTTATTTAGCTTTCTACTTTTGGTAAGACCCTGCACATTAATACAAATGTGAGATTCACATCAATTATCCAATACTCAAGAATCACTAGTAGAAACGTTAACTTCAATAACATAAATACTTAAAGCAATAGTCGCACTAATGTTCTTTTCTTTAGATCTTCAAGATAGAGCTTGTAATTTCTGAACCAATGCCCAGTTGCATGACAGAAATGACAATTTTGTTCTTTATCCTTTTTTTCTAGGACTATGAAGTAGAAGCAGGCTTAGGCTTGACTTGTTCCACAGGCTTTGTGACAGTCACAATAGCCTTGACAACTTTAGCCTTGCATTTACCTTTCTTCTTTAGAGACTTTTATTTATGAAACATAAACACATTAGCCATGAGTTTCTAGACATTTTGCTAAGCAATTTTAAGCATCAAATGCAACTCTGAGATACACTTCTCCATATTATTCATGTTATAGTTCATTACAAATTGTGAATAACTATTAAGCAATGAATTCATAATCGAATCCGTAGCCAACTTTTACCTTATGACACTACAAGAAAAATGATATTTAGAAATGGAATTAGCAACGGAATTAAGTTCCGTTGCTAAGAAAAAGTAGTTAGAGACGATATTGAGACGGACTAATTCAGAGACGGAATAGAGAGAGATCAGAGACGGAAATAGAGATGGAATTAAATTTTGTCTCTAAATAATGGCGCTAACATTCCCACCAAAACTTTTTTTTTATAACCGTTCATCAACTCTCGAGATTCGTGCATGCTTCGATCTAGCCTCCCCCCAAAAAAAAAAAAAAAAAAAAAAAAAAAAAAAAAAAAAAAAAAACACGATCGTCCAAATAAAAAACACCGTCTCTCTCAACTCTCTTTCATCTCCCTCCTTGCGCTTTGGTCTCTCTCTCTCACCGCCTCTAATCGGCTCTCTGCTCTCTCTCCGGTCACCGCTCACCGCTCTTTGGTCTCACCGGTCACCGCTCTCTCATCGGTCATCTCCGTTCACCGCTCTCGCTCTCTCTCTCTCTCTCTCTCTCTCTCTCTCTCTCTCTCTCTCTCTCTCTCTCTCTCTCTCGCTCTCGCTCTCTGGTCTCTCGTGCTCATCGCTCTCTGCTCGTCGAGGACGTTCTCTCCCTCTCTCACCGCTCTCGGACCGACGTTTCCCACCTCTCTCTCTCTCATCGTTCTCTCTCACCGAAATCTTTCTCCCAACCACTAAATCTCTGTCGTCGTTGTGATTGCGGCTGCGATGAGGCCGTCGGCTCTGTCGTCGCCGACCGCCGGAGATTGGAGCCTCGAAGCCCTAAGCCGTCACTGACCTACGTCCCACCCTATGCCGTCGCCGAACTAGTCAAGGTAACACCCTAAGCTGTTAGTCTTTTTTTGTTTTTTGTTTTTATTTTTGAATGGGTGTTACATAACTGTAGTGACTTCCAATAAACCTTATAGTGTTTCTGACGGTTTAAATCCATTCTTTGCGGAAGAATGGAGTACACAGTGGTCATGTTCAAAAGGGGCTCCTGGATCCATTTTGTTTTGTTCAAATGGGAAAGGGAAATTCCGGGTAACTAATGTTGGTTTGTTTTCCGGCGATGATAGGTTATACTTCTTGTTCATTCTAAAACTCTTAATTATATTTTTACTTCTCAAGTTTATCTACGAAGCCTGTGGAATTCTGTCACTTGTTGTTTTGTGGACTAAAATATATTTTGAGCTTTAATCTCAATGGGTGAATACAGAAACAATTACAGGATATTTAAACTATGCATTCTCTAATTAGAAGCCTTATTTCTAATATTTCTTTTCATACGAGTAAGTGTTAAATATTTCTAAATATTTAAACAATTGCAGGATTTTTTTTTTGCTCATTTCAAGTCTTTATGTAGAAGTATCAATATTGCAGTTGTTTAAATAATAAGAACTGACCCATGTCCCTTGCATCTTATTTTGCAATTCCCCAACAAATAAAGACTTTCTTTATTTTGCACTAAATCGAGCACAATGGTAGAGTCTGAATCGTGTAGCCTAATGAGTTGTAAATTCTAATTTACTTCACATGAGGGATCTGTGCGGATATTTTCGCTTTGATTTTAAAAAATCTTTCATTCATTCTGTTAGGAACTGTATTTATGCCCCCAAAATGGTCTTTGGGCTATCATCAGTGTCGCTATAGCTATGAATCGGAAGAAAGAGTTCTTGAGGTAAATGTATTTTGTTACAACTTGTGAAATGCACCAATATTTTGAGCCATCATTTTCTAACCTTAATTGTTTGATAAGAGAAATTCCAGTACAAAGAGGTACATGACTATTCTTGCAATGTGCAAGATTAGCAATGTCTCTTTTTTTTTTTTGAAAATATTCGATTATGGTTGCGTACACCTCTAAGAGCTGTTCTTTTATTACAGTAGTTGTCTCACTTTTTTCCGTCCTAATTTTGTGTTGAATGCAGATTGTCGGGACATTTCGAAAGAAGGGAATACCTTATGATGTCATGTGGATGGACATTGATTACATGGATGGATTTCGTTGTTTGATAAAGTATGCAATTCTCTTAATTTTTAAATCCAATTAATTTTAATTTAACAAGCTTAATTGAAGTTGTTGTACATTGCTCCTCATTTGTGATTGACATAATGATCACTTGAATAATTTTAGATGGCTCATTTTGAAAGTTCTACTTTTTGTCTACATGAAATTCTGTTTTCACCATATTAAAATCATTCCATTATATTGGTTACGATTGAATAAATTTGTGGCTGCTTGAATAGCTATATATTTTGCCTGTAATATTATATATTTTTATTCCACGGGACAGGTTCCCTAATCCAAAAGCTCTGGTGAATGAGCTTCATCTTAATGGTTTTAAAGCAATATGGATGCTCGACCCAGGGATTAAGCACGAAGAAGGTTATTTTGTTTACGATAGTGGTTCTAAAGAGGATGTTTGGATTCAAGATGTAGATGGGAAACCTTTTGTTGGTAAGTTTAAGTTTCCTGTATATATGCATTTGTTCTGTGGTTGCTTTGTGATTATTGAACCTTAACATGTAACCAATATTCTATTTACCAATGCAGTTGATATTCCCTTCAACACTTTAGGTGTCTCATATCTGCTAGTGAGGAGCAGTACTACAAGATTCGCCTAGGTGATGTTTGTTTTCTTCACTAAATGTGTAGTGTCTTATTCTAACTTTTCTAATTATGTTTCTTTCTGCTGATTCGGTAAATTTGTTGGAATGCCTTCTTTTTTGTTCATTGTTGTTGCTCCACTTTTTCATAGAATGTCACAATGTTGATAGATCCGTCGTCATTATATTGATTGATCTTTTGAGCTCAATATGTGTTCAATTGACAATTGGTGTTGTACAAGGTAGGCTCTCCACCTTAAGCGTGACAATATAGCACTTGATGCTTGGTGCCTCATTGAATTGGAACCGGACTATAAATATTTATGTTCTAAATATGTACACTTGCTTCTTTTGATTCGTTTTGTTTTCTCGGTTCTAATCCTTCGAATTACTACTGCAAAGCAATGATGCATGTATTCTAGGGGAAGGAATCACTAAAATACTCTCTAGAATATGAAGATGACTATTGGAGCTAAGTCAAATTAAGTAAATCAAGAAATAAAATTTTCTACATTTATGAATAAGGTTTCAAGAGAGGTGTAGCTAAGGTTTGGGACTAACGCTAATTAATTGATATCATTTTTTCCCCATAGCGAATAGTGCAGCACTATTAATTACCTTGGTGAACTTCGCATATATAGTTGCTTGATGTTGTTGGAATATTTTGTGATATATACTGCATGTTGTCTTGGTGAAATTAGCAAGGTTGCTTGAAGTGGAAATATTTCTTTTATATTTAACAAGATTGCTCTTTTAATTAGTATTGCTTTTATTGCTCGTTTCACCACAGTCGTCACAGTTAAAGGAATGCACTGAGTTTGACAATCTCTTATAATTAATCAGATATATGGTATCTATTTATAGTTACATTTCAGAGGGTCTTGCTCAAGAGTTGTCATGATTTAAGCATGTCTTCACTGCTTATATGTTCGTTTTCGTCCTTCATTTTAGGTGAATGGATGCTGGTCGATAGATGCTTGAAGCTGGGTCTAGTGAACCGATTCAAAATCGACGAGGTTTACAAGTGTTTAATCCATTGGGGAATTGGGACTGTAAACTTGGAGCTATGGTCTGAACAAAGACCAGTATCAAAGGAATCACCTCTGAAAATCTCCCATGAATATGAGGTGAGAACTATTGCATAAATCACTACTGCTTAGGCACTCTTTCGGGGTGGTTTTAGATCCATGAGTACAATATTTATCAGGTTACAATAAGTTAAATAAGGATCATTGGTCTTGTTTACGACGAAGAAAAAGTTTGGGTGAGATCCATACATTTGCTACGCAGTTTTTTCGTGCTTTAAATTTCCCATCTAGATCATCCTAGGGACTGCAACGACTGTGTCGCAAATGTATTAGAAATTGTCACCTTAACACTTTTTAGATAATCATGTCCTTGTTCATGTAAAATGCTTAATTTAAGATGAAGAAATATGTCTGACATTATTCTAATTAACTTTTATATTTAGAGAGATTGCTCTACATGCTTTATCTTATGTTATGTGATGAGCCTAGCAAAAGAATTACTAGACCTGTTAGATAGAACCAATGCCTAAACTTAGATAAGATAATATATAGCTGTCGTAAATCTTATTCGAAAACAAGTTCATTCAATCAAACTCCATGAAGATTTATGCGGTTGTCTTCATTTTGTCAAAAAAACGATTTTCCGAGCAAAGCTAGTAGAAAATTTTGATTGAGAAAATATTAAAATATTGATTCTAGTAATAAGGAGTTACAAAATTTTGTTTAGCTTACAATATGTTATACAGAACTAGGAAGAGCAAGAACATTAAAAAGGTCCCCAAGTCATACCCTTCTGAATCATAGTTATAGTTGCTTGACTGCTGAGTTACATAGACTAAGTTATGATGATTGTAGTAGAAGAGCCTTTTAGTGAAGTATATCACCAATAGTAGTATCATAGGAGCTACAGCAAATGAGACTAGAGAAGCATTTCCAACAAGAACTGGAACACTTACTGCCATGCTTAACGCTCTGACCATTATCGTCAGAATCAAAGGAGACGGGTCGGACAGACCACTAGCCATTAGATTTTTTTTAGGTCTAGCAACTGTTATCGATCGAAATGAGATCGCACCGGGAGTATAAGTACTGATGAGTTGAACTAGCTATCTGAGCAAGAAAATTTGATTCTTTTCTTTGGTGGTGCTTTTCTCACCATTGGGAACTTCAATCTTATGTCACATCTTTTTCTTTTTATTCAACATTCTTTTTATGAATGGGGTTATCTTATATGAACTGCTTGTCCAGGTTTTCTATTTCCATAACTTTCTCCTATGCCCAACTTCCTCATCGCTTCTCAAATCACTGGCAAGCATTGACTGGAAAAGTTTTGGATTGAATGACAAAAGCAGTGGCATTGACGAAGATGGCGATGCAGTACTGGAATGGGAGAACTTGCCACCATTAGTGCATATATCTCATTGTAAAGCTGCACCCGACTTGATATACGGTTGTGTTCCCCCTCTTTTGCTATCCCTTTTGAGTTAACTGAGTAGCTATGTACATGATCTATTTACTTATCTATGATGTTAAATTTCATGTAAATGTCTTTGTCACATTATTTGTTGCTATAGATTGTATAAGGCATTTTTGTGCATATTTAGAGGATTGGAAGTTTTTTTGTAGTTGTTAAACAATATGATTGGTGGTTTTTGTGCATACTTAGAAATTTGGAACATTTATTAAACTTGACAAGCTTTCGTGGATATATAATTCTTTTTCAATGTCTAATGGTACATTGTTTTCTCTCATTTGAATATTTGTTGTTGATATATATTGTCAATGTATGTATGTCAAATTTGCTTTTTGGGGGATGTTAGCACCCCCAAGGAGTTGTTGGAGGGGGTGTAGGCGATGGAGTAGGTCATATGGTTGTATTTTCAGGTTTAGAGGTTATGGAGAACTAATTGGATTAAGCTTAGGTTTGAAAACTAAACAAAGCGGAATTGAGACGGATTAGCAACGAAATTCAGAGATTCCATTGTTATTCCGTCTCTAATTTTCGAGGAATAGATGCATGAATCAGCAACGGATCAGAAATGGAATTATTGTATTCCGTCTCTGATCCGTCTCTGATTAGCAACTGATAGAGACGGAATGCAATTACAATTGTACCCTTTAGAAGAATTTCCATTTATGTTTCGTCTTTGTTCCGTTTTTAAATTCCATTTCTAATCGTCACTAATCCACAACGGAAACACATTTCCATTGCTGATTGAATCGGCGACAACGATTTTAGAGACGGAATAGATTTCGTCTTTGTTCCGTTGCAAAATTGAATTAGAGATGGGATTTATGCAAATCAGAGACAGAAATTTCGTTTCTGATCTGCTATTTTTTGTAGTGTGAAAAATCCAAGTTTGTCGAGATGGTTAAGATATCCCTTCATTTTCAGAACATCAGGACTAACTAACGCACCCTCAACCATTTTGCAAGAAAGAAGGTTTTTGACTTTGTCAATCCTTTCTCGCCTAACATACTCTTGGAACATTTCCTTCAGCATCGTAGTCATGTCGTAAGCTTCAATGTATTTCATGTCATTCTGAAGTTCGGGAACCATGGTTTAGAATATAATGCTTGCAACATCAGTTGAGTCATTGACATGCTTAGTATGTGCATCCTTCACGACTTTTAAAACATTAGCTGGTGGATCCTCAAGAATAGGATCATCCAGTACATACGACTTGAGTTCATGCTTAAGAAAAATTCTCAAGTTTCTGAACCATCCAAGAAAGTTTATCCTAGAAAACTTATCCTTCTCAAAGATGGATTGCAGTGACAAAAGATTAGTTTGATTTAAAGAGGTCGTAGATTTACTACAAAGATTACGCAAAAATTCATTTTAATAAAGAGGAATAAACTCCCATTAAATTAACAACCTACCTAAAAACATTTTGTTAATTTAAGGGACTACAATTCATGTCTCACCTAATTCCAATACAACAAAGGCTTGACACTTTGAATTAGGTTATTTAGGTAGGTACATATTACCAATTACATCATATGGACTTTTAGTTATTTTTATGAGATTATGACATCTTATGTCTTAGCAAGTTTTATCTCATCTTGTGCTAAAAGCCCTATACTATTTTGATAGCATTATAAAGTCTAACCATTTTAAACAATATAGTAAACGTTACTCAACTAGCCTCACCAAGATAACACGATACACATTGCGAAGGTAGACCCATATTGATGTGATTAAAGCATTTACAAGTGTTTGAGAATGGATAACACTTAATTTAAAATTTGGAAAAGGGATTTTTTATTTGTTTTAGTGATCATAATTTAAATGAGATAAATATCATATATTACAATGCATGTACAATCACTAAATAGTTAGGAAGTTTTGCTAATATTGAATGTTATATGAATCTCCTTGCACCACCAATAGTTAATGGTAGTCTCGCTAGCCAGTCATTGGAGAGGGTACAATAGGTAGCGTCTTTTTTTTTTTTACGAGTTTCAGTTCCTAAAATTGAAAATCTCCTAAAATTCCTCATTATTTTAGTTAATCCAATTGACCAAAAATGCCCCTTATTTTGATTCCAAAAAATATTAATTAAATATTTTTAATTAACTTGGGTCCGTCTCTAACATAATATCTTATCATAATCTAATTAGAATTTAATATACTTTGAATTCTTATCCAATACAAATTTGTTATATATCTCGTTTATCTTATAAGATTTGTAATTCTTATTCGATTACAAGTTTATCTCCTATCTAATAGGAATATACTTACAGATAACCACAATGAAATATATGATCAAAACCAATTTTCATTCTTATTCATACAAAACAAGCAATTATATAAGAAACGAAATATTAATCATGCATTCAACACCATAATCATATTAAATTAATCATATTAACTTAACCATGATTTTTATCATGGAGACATATATAATTATTAAACAAAAATGAAAATGTATTCAATACCATAATCATATTAAATTAATCATATTAACCTAGTCATGATTTTTATCATGGAGACATACATAATTATTTAACAAAAATGAAATATGTATTTAACACCAGAATCATATAAACATAAACATGACTTCTACCATGAACATATGGAATTTGCATCATTCAATATTAAAGATATATGTTAATCAAAATATTCTAAACATGAATTCTATCATTGAGTCAAATCATACGTATCTATCAAATACATGAATTAACAACATGCTTTAATACTAACTCTTGATACTAATTATCATAAAACCTATATGTACATCTTATATACATTAATCAAGGTTATGTTTTCACACATATATTATATATACGTCAGAGAAAACATGCATACATTTAATAGAACCGAGCCTAATACTCTGATAGCGCCGTTGGATTTTGAGGTTCATACGCAGTGGAAAATTCAAAACAACTTTGTTGAAAAACCTCGACAGGATCGAAAATAAGTTCCATTAAACTAGATTTACAAAAGTAAACCATACCTTAATCCGTGATTTCCTTCTTTAATCGTTCGATTTTCAAGACGTTCAAGTGTGTGTCCTTTATTAGAAATCCACCCAGGAATGGTGACCATAATTTGGAGTGTTAGCCCCAATAGAGATTGAAAATGTTTTTCTCTCTCCCTAAATCCAGAGAACTCAAAAATTTCATAAATGAAAATGTTATTTTGTTTTAGGATTTCAACCTCTACCTATATATGCATATAAGCTCACTTCAAAAACACATTCGTAATACAACTATTGTATGTAGGCAATTCAAGTAAATTACACATACGTCCCTATTAATAAGTTATCATATAAAATTCATTATTCTGGACCAATTGAAATTTCACAAAGTCATTCTTTATGTATGACCCAATAGGCTAATGCAACGTTGGCAATGAACCAAAAACCATTTTGGTATACAAGTCATAAACGGTCTCTAACAAGGCTTTATGACTACCCAAGTAGCATGAATATCAAAATCGATACAACCTAATGAATATCATATATCATATCCTTTTGTTGTGCGATATCTTTTGATTAAATATAAGAAATGGAAAGTCACCCTTAATGGTTAGTCGAACTAGTCTTGATCTTTAAGTAAACTAAAAACATCCAAGTGGCATTAATCATATCAATTCCCTTGGATTTGGCCATTTAATAGTCTAACATATCGAGGGATCCACTAATATCTTTCTTTGTATAAGAGGGAAAAACTCTATCTTGATTACACCTTCACATATTATTCACATGGTAACCAATCATAATCTTTAAATCATCCGGTTAAAAACAATGTTTGATTATGTCAAATTACTAAGCTCCTAATATTGAAGTCTATGGTAATCTCAAGTCGAAGGACTAAATGATATACCTATAATGAGTAACACACGTGACTTAATCCATATGGTGTTCTCATAGCGGGTAAGTCCAGTACCTTGTTCCCTAATAAATACTCATAATCTCGATTCGTATCCTTATACGCATGATCATCACATGACTATCAATCAAGATTCACACTAATTTTGATTTATTATAGTTCTCAGTATAATGACCAACTAGGACATTTTGTATATTTCAACAAATATCCATGAATCTTACTATAAGGTAAACATGTAATCACTTATAATAAAACAGCAAACAAAAAACCTATATTTTATTTACCGAAATTATAAGTTAAACAATGTTTGTAGATTGACCTAGGGCACATGCCCTAACATAAATAATCTCTAGTTAAACTCTAATCTAAGCACAAAAGAACAGATTTGTAGCCTTTGAACTAGACATCCCAGTCGATGATGTGTCAGCTCAACTTTCTCGATTCATTATTACCAAGACTTCTTCAAGAAGATAGAACTAAAAAGCTTTCACAGTAGCCATATAATCTCTAAATGTTCTCCTCCTACTCAAGGCATCAACAACAATATTTGCCTTTCCAAAGTGGTATTCCATAGTGAAATCATAATCATTGAAAAACTCGAGCCACTGATGTTGCTTCATATTCAATTCACTCGAGTGAAAAGGTATCTCAAATTCGTACGGTCTCAAAATACCATAAACTTCTCCCCATACAAGTAATGCCTCTAGATATTCTATGCAAACACAACAGCTCGAGCTCAAGATCATGAACAAGATAGTTCTTCTCATGATTCTTGAGTTGCCTGGAAACATAAGCCACAACAACACTTTCCTACATCAGTACACAACCCAAGTCTGAGTGAGAAACATCAGTATAAATAACTAATTCTTCCGTGCTTCAGGTAATGCCAAGGCAAGTGTCATAGTCAAAATATGCTTCAGTTCTGCAAAGGCATTCTTGCACTCTTGAGACCATATAAAGTCCATATTCTTATGAGTTAGTTGTATAAGTGGAAAAGCAACACGAAAGAAGCGATGAACAAATCTCTTGTAATAATCAATTAAACCAAGAAAACTCTGTAGTAACTTTAAAACTATAATAGGCTTGTACCAATTCTAAATTGCCTCAACCTTTGCCACATCTACGGATATGCCGCTAGCATTTACCACATGTTCCAGAAACTTCACCTTCAAAGCCAAAAACTCACACTTACTCAACTTAGCATACAGCCTATGAATATTCAAAATTTGCATAGTAACTTCGAGATGCTGCCCATGCTCCTCCCGAGTCTTTGAATAAATAAGAATATCATCAATAAAGACAATAATAAACTGATTGAGATAAGGCTGAAAAACTCAATGCATGAGATCCATGAACATCGTTGGTGCATTTGTGAGTATAAATAACATCACGATGAACTGAAAATACCCATATCTAGTGTTGAACGCAGACTTCTTAATATCCATATCTCTAATTCTAAACTGATGATAACCATACCTCATATCAATCTTTAAGAAAAATCTAGCACCACTCAGCTAATCGAACAAGTCATCTATCCGAGGTAATGGATAATCTTTCTTGATGGTAACCCTATTCAGTTGACGGTAATCAACATAAATCTGCAGAGTTCCATCCTTTTTTCTTGAAAAATAAAATTGATGTGCCCCAATGAGACTTGCTAAGATGAATAAACTTCTTATTTGCTAACTCCTATTCAACTCTCGAAGTTCTTTTGGAGCTTTAAGATAGGGAAGTATTGAAATAGGTTTAGTTCCTAAAATCAAGTCAATAATGAAATCAATTTACCGAGGCAATGGGATTCCAAGTAAGAAGGAAATACTTCTGAGAATTCATACACAACTGGAACTTTCTCGAGTTTTTCTTCTTGTTTTATCTCTCCTAACATAACAATGCTGGTAAGAATCTCTATATCTTGAGAAGTAGCATATTTTCCACGAGTTGCAACTCGTGTAGGATTATAGCCTTTATAAACTATAATCCTATCCAGATTAGGTATCCTAAAAATAGCTCGTTTATGAAAGAAGTTAATAGCCGCATGATATGTTGTCAACCAATCCATCTCCAAGAGCACAACAAACTTCAAAAACTCCATAACCCTAAAGTCAATAGGTAGTTCCTTCTCCCTAATCTTGATTACATAATATTTACATATTAAGTTTGGATAGATTTTCTCACTTACAACAATGTTCAAGATCAATAAAGTGCTAGCCCTACTTGGTTTCAACCTCAACTGATCAACCATAGCACCATAAATGAGATAAATTGTAGATCCTGGATCAATCAAAGCATGCATATCTCTATTACAAAAATTGAGTATACTTTCCACAAGTCAATGACTAGCCTCGGGATTTGCATCTGCCATGATATAAGTTGACTCTTTGGTTCGCGACACTGCACTACCTGTTGAGAATCTTATATGAAAGAAATCAACTTAGGAACTTCTTTCGAAAAGTCACTCTCGCTCCAAGAAGTTCTAGCTTGATGCAGAATTCAACTACGTAGAAGGGGAAAAGTTATGGCAACAAAAAGAGAAGCTAGCACCTTAAAAGAAATGAAACAATTGGAATGGAATATTAATAAAGTTCCGAATAGGAGGGGCAATAACAATTCTTAATGAGGATGGTTTCATGGAATGTGAGAGGCATGAATGTAGCTCTAAGAGGAGACAAATAAAAGAAAGAGCTCGGCTTATGAATCCTGATATTCTAGTTTTTTAAGAAACAAAAAAAAATCAGAGTTTGATTGATGGGATGCAACTAGTATATGGTGGGTTAGGTTCAAAGAATAGGTCTTCTTACCAATAGAGGGATCTGAAGAGGGTATAGTGATTGTGTAGGATGTAAGGAAAATCAAGGTGGTGAATAACCTTATTGGAGAATTCTCGGTATCAATTGAAATTGAGGAATCACAAAGAACTACTTGGTGGTTTTCAGGGGTGTATGGTTCGACGTCTTCGACAAGAAGGGGTGCTTTTTGGGAGGAACTTGCAGCACTAGCAGGGGTGTATAGTCCTAATTGGTGTGTGCCAGGAGATTTCAATGTGACTCGATTCTTAAGTGAGAAACTAAATAGTAATTGAAGGACGAGTAGCATGGAGCACTTTGACCAACTCATCAGAGAGTTGGAATTGATCGATCCACATTTGCAAAATGGTAATTTCACTTGGTCCAACTTCCGTGAAGATCCAATCTGTGCAAGATTGGATATATCCCTTTACACCAAGGAATAAGGTGAGTTATTTCTCGATGAAAGGCAAATGTTAGGGAATAAAGTTATTTTTGATCATTTTCCTATTATTTTTTATACAATACTAGCAAAATGGGGGTGTACGCCATTTCTTTTTGAGAATATATGGCTTTCTCACTATGGATTGATTCACCTTACAAGCATTTAGTTGGGAGAGTGTGAAGCAGAAGGGGGTCATGCTATAAACTTATAAGGAAATTGAGCTTTATGAAAGAGCGATTAAGAGGGTGGAACTGGGAAGTGTTTGGGAATGTGCAAACTAGGAAAAATGACGAAATGAGGGTGATTAAGTAACTAGATAGGGAGGAGGCCAAGGGACAGCAGATTTCACAAAAACGCGTTCAACGAACCAATGCTAAAAATGACCTAAAATGGGCACTTCTGTTTGAGAACCGTGTGGCCAGACAGAAATTGAGAGTCAAATGGGCAAAAGAAGGAGACATAATCACTAAATTCTTTCATATAATTTTGGGGGCTAGGAAAAACAAGAACCGCATTGAGAGAATTCGTCTATCTAATGGAGAGTTCACCGAAGACGAAGAATGGGTAAATAATGAATTTGTAGATTTCTTTCAAAACTTATATACAAGTGAGATAGAACATTCTTGGGATATTGATGGGATAAAGTGGCAAGTTATCCCCCCTTTGGCATCTGAGCTTGAGAGGCCATTTATAGAAGGTAAGATTTGGAATGGTATCTGTAACAGTGCTGGAGATAAAGCTCCTAGTCCAAATGGTTTTACATTTGCTTTTTTAAGCAAAGTCGGGGCTTTATGAAGCATGACATAATGGAGTTCTTCGTTGACTTTCTTCGGAATGGAGTGGTGAACCAAAAAGGGAATGAAACATATATTTGCCTCATTCCCAAAGGTAGTCAAGTCGGTAGGGTGGAAGATTTCTGACCCAATTGCAAGCTATTGGCTAAAGTGTTGGCTAAAGTGTTGGCAGATAGATTTCGAGGAGCTTTGGAATACACAATTGCAAGTGAGCAGAACACTTTCGTCCATGGGAGATAGATGCTAGATTCAATGCTTATTGCAAGTGAGACTGTGGAGTATAACAGAAAGAAAAAACTACAATGATATGTGTTAAAGCTAAATTTTGCCAAAGCATAGGATCGAGTTGATTAGGAGTTCTTGGATTTTGTGATAAAGATGAAAGCTTTCAAGCATAAATGGAGAAAATGGATCAGAGGATGTGTCTCATCGGTGAATTACTCGGTGATGATTAATGGTAAGCCGAGAGGGAAGTTTCATGGCGAACAGGGGCTTCAACAAGAAGACCCACACTTACCTTTCCTTTTAATCATGGTGGCGAACGTCATGGGGAGGATAATCGACAAGGAAAAATCTAACAAGATGGTAGATGAACTTCAAATCGGCAGGGAAGTAATTCATATCATTCATCTTATATACGTTGATGATTCGTTGATGTTCATCTAGAATTCACCTAGCTCTATTTCTAATCTCATGAGTATCGTTAACTCTTTTTGCTCCATTTCAGGTCTAACTCTTAACATGGAAGAAAACAGTTTGTTGGGCATCAATACTCCAGATGAGCTAATGGTTGAAATGGTTATGACGATTGGTTATCAAGTGGGAGATTGGCCTTTAAAATATTTGGGTCTACCATTATGGGGATCAACCCTTTCCAAGATGTTTTGGGATCTAGTGATGCAAAAAATAGCAAAAAGACTTGATGGTTGGAAAAGAGGTTCTTATCAAAAGGGGGTCGAGTTACTTTAATAAGCTCAGTTTTAGATGCCATACCTACTTACTTTTTGTCTATTTATCGGTTACCTACAGGTATCGCTCATCAAATGGAGCAATTGATGCATGACTTTCTCTATCAAAGAATGAAGTCAGATAAATCGTAGGCTTTAGTCGAGTGATCACAAGTTTGTTTGCCTAAAAAATTAGGGGGTCTCTGCTTTGGCAACCTAATGGTCAGGAATAGATCTCTTATTTAAAAATGTCTATGGCGTTTTCGAATGAGCAAAATCCTATATGGGCGAAAGTATTAAGAGTATTTATGGCATGAGTCATAATGAATGGGATCCGGGAGATAAATTTAATTCATCATATCATGTTCCTTGGCATTTTATTATGGATACTCATGGTGTATTTTATAAGGGCACTCTTTATGAACTTGGGAACGGTTCTCATTTTGCATTTTGAAATGACCATTAGGTGGGAAGGAGATGTTAAAGTGAAAAAAATTTAGATTTGTTTGCCTTTGCAAGAAGTAAACATGCTGTGGTAAATGATGTTTTTCGATATCAACGATGGTGGTATTTATCATTCAGAAGAAGGCTCAACACTTCACTCACCTCACTGCAGGTAGCTTTAATGGACCTAATCTAAAGGATGATCCCGATAACGGATCATGAAGATTTCAAAATTTGGAAATGCGATAGCTCAAAGAAGTTCATAGTGAAGTCTTGTTTATATAATTTATGTTTAAAAGTGACGAGTACTCCTTGCATGGTTTACAAGATATTTGAAAAACCCCTGCTATGATGAAGTTGTGAGGACTAGCATGCCTTATTTGGAAAGGTAAAGTAAATGTGGCAAGTGTTTTACAAAAATGATGCTCATATCTCTACCTCTCCTCGTCGTAGTGATTCCTTTGCAAAGAAATAACGAAAAAATCGACCATGTCTTCCTCTATTGTCCTATATTAAAGAGGATTTGGACGGAGCTGAGCATTGAGGTAGGGCGAAATTGGACAACGCCTACTTATTTGCAGGCATGCTTGGACGATGACGAGGCTTACTGCGTGAATGGAAAGAGGGGACTATTATGGCGCGCTAGGATGTTAGCACTAATTTGGACTTTGTGGGAGAAAACAAACAATAGAATCTTTCGTGACATCTACCGCTCTTGGATAGACATTTTGGAGATGACTAAAAGACATGTGGTCGTTGTACCGACTGAACATAAAGATTTTAAAGGTTGGGGTAGGCTGATCTAGTCGATTGGAGCAGACTTTGGTAAGATGTTTGGTTCTAGTGTCATGGTGCTAAGGTTTGGTTCCCTAAGTATTATGGGTTGGAGGTAGAAGTTGAAGGTTCTTAGTAGTTTTGATGGTTCTCTGTAGTTTGGAGTCTTGGTTAGGGGGACCAACTGGGCATTACTAATCAAGTAATGAGGTAGTGTGCCTAACCTGAATCTCACACTTCGGGAGAACCTAAGTTTGGGAGGTATGCAAAAGGGTGTATTCACCAATTTTGTATGACAGGGGGTCTATTCGAAAGTATGGCTATTGGACAGTTGGGGAACTGATGGAGAATGTTAAAGGCAATATTGTAAATAATTATTGTAAATTGGGTAGAAGCAAAGCTCCCATATGTACACATTATTTTCGATATGTTGATATATATATATATACACACACACATACCTCTTTCTTATAAAAAAAAAACTTTGTATTCATTAATGCATATTTTCTTTTATTACATAAAGGCTACCACTACCACCGTTTTTTCTTGTTCTACCCCAGTAAACAATTAATTAATTAAATGAAGGCAAAGATAATAAGTTTTAGTATTTTTTTTAGCTTGACAATATGCACCCCATCATTTACTTAGGGCACCCCGACAACAAAGTCAAACTTTTTAAAAAGTCAATTCTACTGCAAAATGTCCCTTATACCTCTCACCGTGATTAGTGCACCATGCCACCGTTTTCTTCTTGTTTTGTGCGCCCCACCATAATCCCTCCACACACTCACTTTTTTGTGATTTGTAGGGCATCATTAAGTGTTTCGACCTCGTAGGTTCGAATCTATAGTTGAAGAATCGGTCATAGCCCATCGAACCTTTAGTTGGAGAGTCGATGAAAGCCTATTATGTTGGACTAAGTGGTTAGTCACTTATACTCCACTCAAGATTTTGATGGCAGCAAACAATGTGAAAGGATTCTAACAAGTTTGCTAAGTGTTTTTTCAGAATATCAAACTAGGCTAGGAATCATAAGTTCAAAAGTAAAAATGAGTTCTCACAAGTTCAAGTCAAATGAAGCTAGCTAAATTCAAGATTCGGCTCACACAAGGATACAAGGATCGGAAAGCTCATAATATAAATTATACACATTATGTGAGGTATATAAGTCCAATTACATAAGCCAAATGCATTAGATACATGCATATCACATTTTACACGTTTTCTCAAAGTTTTAAGTTTCGATTCTTACATTATCTAAACATTACAACATGAAATGTTTTTACATTATAAAAACATGTTTTAAACATGCATTAGATTTGCAAAAACTATTGTAATTGGTTTTGAATGCACCAACTTTAATTTGAATAGTTTTAAATGGTAAGCAAAATATTTGTGAAAAGCCCTTACATGCTTCATGAAACTGGGATTTTTGGTTTTTGGGGTGTGTGAAATCATCCAGCAGTCCAATCGGGTCCAATAACTAATACTAAATATGTTCAAAGTATTCCCAAAAGTTTAGTTGAGTCGTAGGTATGTTAGGGAGTTACTGACTTGAGACTAGAAATTATTTAATCTCTAGTTCTTGTTGGTTAGCATGCAAATGGGATTCATTTCCGCGCTACTTGCAGTTAGTGCACTAATGATGTCACCTAGCATTCTAACGAATCTCCCGACAAATTTCTAAAAAAGCTTACACCTTTTGCTTTAGTTTGAATCAATGATTGATTTTGGGCCCATGGATCAAGATAACGGCCATAAACTATTAAATAGGCTTTGAAACCATTAACAAATTACTTAGATCATTCTATTATTCTCTCAAGTTCAAAAACTTGTTTGTGTTTAAGTTTGTACATCAAATAGTCTAGATTTTTGTGCTTCGACCACTTGGAATCTTTTGAGACAACCAAATCATCTTCGAAACTGGTGTAACTGAGGTGTTCTAAAGCTTGCAACCACTTCTCTAGAATTGATTTTAATCACCGTCACTTGGGATTGTAAGAAAGTTTGATTTCCTAATTTTTTGTGCTTAAACTACATATCTTTTATTGTAATTGGTGTATGAAAATCATTTAATGTGTTCTTGGACACATTTGTCTTGGTTTTGCGCTTAAAGTTTGTTTTATAAACCATAGGATTGATATTAACAAAACTTATGCCTTAAACTTGGTTTTCATCAAACTATTAATTCATCGAAGTTGAAACTGTTTTCATTCTCATTAAATTGGTTTAATCGATTTTTTGAGATTGGCGCAAAATTAATGGCATATTTCTATGTCTCATTTATATTCATACTTTGCATGCATTAGAGTTGTTAGGCTCTAGATGACTCGCGAGTAATTGAACTTATTGTTGCTTTACTTTGTAAAGTCAATTTTCATTGTACTCATCTATTTCTTATAAGTGGCTAATTGTAAGACTTAGTGGGAAAGTCAAAGGAAGACTTAGTTGAGGTAAGGCATAAACCCTACTTGAGGCTAGGTGGAAGTCCTAATTTGTGATGAGGCACTCTAGGCTCATATGCTTAGGTTGTAACACTTATCATTAATATAAGTGGGGGTTTGAAAATCCTAATCGGGGAGGTTAGGTAGTGGATGTAGATTAGTTGGATTGAACCACTATAAATTTTGTGTCTCTTTTCTATTTCTTCTACCTCTTTTACCATTGCATTGCATTTATAATTGTTGATTGTGTGTGCATAGAGCATTATTGCCCATTGAAAGTCTTTAAAAGGTGATAACCTCTCGGTACACCTAATTGACTTCCCTCTTTGGTGTGATTTCATACCGAACATTTAATGGAAGAGTCGGTCATAACCCACCAAACCTTTAAGTCAACAATTGTCAACCAAATTCACGAAAGATGTTCAGTAGTATAACACTGAACCTAGAAGATAAGTCTCAACCACATGTCGTCGAACCTAAAATAGATGTATCGACCAAGGTTTTGGAGTTAGGTGCTTCGATTTGGATGAATATATATTTTGGTAAAAATGTTGGGATGCCTCATAAATTGAAATTTGCACTTGAGATGCACTTAAAATTTGGGTGCCACCATGAAAAGGTAGGTTACGTATAGCCATGCTCTTTTTTAATGTTATTGTTGTGGAAACATTTGAAACTCAAGTAAAATTACATTGATAACCCTACCTCAAATTAAACGTAAACTCATTTCATTGTCTTTACTTTTCACTTTCTAGGCTCTTACCCAAATTTAACCCTCGATTCTTCCCCATCTCCTCCCACTCACTACACCCCAACCCACCCTAAATTAAACTCATCATCGTCTTCTCATCTTCTATTTTTCACTCTCTTTACTCCATCTGAAATTGAACCTTAAATCCATTTTCTCTTCTTCTAATTTTCACTCTCTAAACCTCTTCACATCTCTTTGTCTCTACTAACAACTGCTACTAAATGAACATCTTGATTATTGCATTTGGTAAATATTTGATTCACATTTTTGAATAGTTAGTACTTCTATTTGTGTTAGGTTTTAGCTTTCAATAATCAAAGAATTAATTTTAAATGCAATATGAAGCAAATTGAAGTAAGGGTACAAGAAGACGATGCCTAACAAAGTTGAGGGTCACGAAAAAGAAAAATGGATCTTTTCCTCTTTATGAAGTTAGAGGTGTATTGGATAGTTTACTAACAATTAAGGAGGTGATTAGAACATAAAGTAACTTATTGGGAGCTACTCTTTGACAAAATAAATAAATAAATATTAGAGGCTATGAATAACATTGAATTAAATAGGGGGCTAATGTAAGGTACAATGGGGTTAACAGTCTCTCCCTAAATATATGATTCTTATATTGATGTGGTTCATGATTCTTATATAACATTGAAGATGATGTGGTCCTTTGGATGTACTCAAGTCAAGCTCCATTTCAACTGAAAGCCAAGGACGGCTCCTAAGTTCAACATCATATAATTATCCTTGCATTTTCCTTACTAATTTTCTATGTATGTTAAATGGGCTTGGGTCGTGTCTAAAATGAAAAGAACAAAGAAAATGTTTCGTTACTACTTTTAACACCCGACATCTCAAAGCGCATCGCCTGACATTCGCCAAGTCAGTGTTGATTTAGGTATTAAAAGTGTGTTACTCTAGGAGTTTAATTCCAAAGAAAAATTAGGGGTGAACACGGATTGGATCCAGTTCAATTAAGTCAATCCGTAATCTAATACAATCATTACGAATTGAGGAATTGCAATCTAGTCTAATCCATTTACTTATCAATCCAACTCGATCCAATTTACTAAATGTGTACTGGACTGGATCAAGTTATACTGATTGGTAATTACAAAAATAATACTTATAAAATTATAATAATAATATTTCAAAATTAGGATTTAGCAAAATTCTAGTAAGTAACAAAAAAATTTATAATGAGTGAGAAAATGATGAATACGAATTTTAGTTCGAATATATTAATTTAAAGTATCTATATTTATTTTGCTTTATAGTATAAAATGTGTACTTAAACATGAAATAAAGTAATTTATATAGCAAAAATATATATTTCTAAGTGTACACAAATAAATAATATATGGATCATTACACAAACACTAAGATCATTTCAAATTCTCAATACAGTTCAAGATTTTTAAATTTATATGTATCTATAATGTTAGTGCAAATAAAAGCTAGTTGGACTGAATTGGGGATTGGATCCACAAATTAAGGTATGCAATCTATAATTTGATCCAATCCATGTGAGTTTTAACTTTCATAATCCAACGTAATTTGCTATGAACACCCCACCATTTGCTGAGGGCACACCAAATTTTTGGTTTTTTCTCATCCAAATGGACCATCATAGAAATGACACAATTGCCCCTTCATAAAAAGCAATCCACAAAACTACAACACGCATTTACACCGATTTGTGGGCACCCCACCTCCCTACTCTCTCATCTCTAACCGAACCCACGTGTTTCGTCGGCGGTCGTGTATCAATTCTTTCATTTTTCATATCAACCGGTTGCAAATCGATTCCAACCATATTAAGATTTGAATCAGTTTTTTTGATGTAGCAAATAGTGATTTTGATGTTATGGTTTTTCATTGTAGGTTTGCTAGATCTAACCATTTCTAAGTTATTTTTCGTGTGAAATGGATGAAGACAACCTAATGGTGCAGGACAGGATACAAGAAGAGGTATTTGTTGATGTTTTTTGTGAGTTTTTTCAACATTTATAGTAGTGAGCAAGGACATGATAGTGTATGTCGCACAATATTAAGGACAATTGATAATTCTTGGTATCTGGTAACCAAAATTAATGCATTGATAAGGTTAGTTATCAAGCAGTGTCGGTTGTAGTATACCAACACTACTCAATAAGTCTCGGACCTATAGTACTGAAATAGTGTGTTTTAACATTTTTTGTGAATGTGCAGTGTTTTTTATGAGTCCTTATGGTTCAATGTTTTTCTTGCAGGTAATATTGTTGTCCATGTCTTATCCATACTACAAGGATGCTTTCACTCAATATAGGCAATTCGAATGTAGAGAGGCAGCAATTTCATGGCTTCAAATGATCGATCGTGAAAAGAAGTTTATGTTTGTTATGAAACACTCTAATGTTGGAGGGGTTAAGTGTAGGGGAAGGGTAAAACTTGCATGTGAGAGGTCCAGTACATTTAAGGGAATGCCATAAAGAGTGGGAAAGCCAAAGCTACAAATACTTTGAAACCAAGAAATGAAAAAAAAAGAAATACATGTTGTGTTTGGGGTTCATACGCAGCAGAGATTACAAAACAATTTTGATAAAAACCCCAACAGGATCCGAATCTAATTCCATTAAAAACATTTAAACCATGAAAAACTTAATCATACCTCAGTCGCAATATACCTTTCTGAAGGTTGATCGATCTCTAAGGCACTGCCAACGACGAACGCCCTCTACCAGTAGTCCACACACGAACGGAGGTCGAGATTCGAAGTGCTAGCTTCGAGAGAATACCAAACCTTTTGTTTCTCTCCAAAACGATCCAGAGCATACCAAAAAACCCTAAGTCCTTTCTAAAACAAAAATAGAGTTTCGAACTTTTAATCTTTCGTACGTGTATTCTAACTTAAAGCGTTTATTTATACAACCCTTGTATATAGATGTTTAAGTAAATTACACATATACCCCTACTTAAAGAAGTATAAGTTTAATACACCGCAAGGACGTTTCTATCATGAATTTTATCATATAAAATTCATTTTTCTGAACCATCTTAAAATCTCGCAAAACCATTCTTAGTGTGCGACCCAATAGGCTCATACAACGTTGGCAGTGTACCAAAACACATTTTGGTATACAAGTCATAAGCGGCCTCTAGCAAGACATTATAGCTACCCAAGTTGTACGAATATCAAATCGATACAACTTAATCAATAATGTATATAACATCCTTTTGTCACACGATATCCTTTTGATCAAACATAAGGCATGGAATTGTCATCCAACATGTTCAATCGTACTAGTCTCGATCTCTAGGTAGATCGAAAACATCCAAGTGACATTGACCAATATCAATTCACTTAGACTAGGCATTTTAACGATCTAACACATCGAGGATCCACTAGATATCTCTCTTTATATGAGAGGGACAAATTATATCTCGATTACACAACTTCATCACATTGCTCACATAGTAACCAATCACAACCTTTATAATCGTCTCGGTTAAAGACAACGTTTGATAGTGTCAAATCACTATGTTCCTAATGTTGAAGTCTCGGTAATCTCAAGTCGAGGACTCAAAAATATACTTATCATGAGAAACAACTATGACTTAATTCATGTGATGTTCTCATAGCGGGTCGGTCCAGTACTTTGTTCTCTAACAAGTACTCCTGATCTTGATTCGTATCCCTATACGTATAATCATCATATGATCATCAATCAAGACTCACACTAGTCTTAATTCATTATAGTTCCCAGTATAATGATCTACTAGGGACATTTAGGATATTTCTGTAAATACCCATGGATCTTATTATAATGTAAACATGCAAATTAATTATAATAAACAGCAAATGAAATCCTCTATTTTATTAACTAAAAGTATTCGTAAAGACAGTTAATGGATTGACCTAGGGCACATACCCCAACAATACAAGGAGTCAAACTGGTACTAAGAAATGTGGGTGCCCTTTCATTATTAACATCAATGAATATTCAGATTCTTTGTGGCACGAAGATGTGGTATGTAGGCAACATAATCACGACCCTGCCAACTACTTGGATGGCCATTCATATGCAGGAAGATTGGATCTAGGTGAGTAGGTGGTTGTGGTGTAAATGACTAAGGGGAACGTAAAGCCACGAGATATCCTTAACACATTGATACAAATGGATGAAAATAATATTTTGACTAGGTAGACAGTGATACAATGCATGATAAAAATATTAAATTGATTATGTGGTGGGAGGACTCAAATGCAACAACTACTGAAAATATTGGATAAGAATAAATGGATGTCCTAGCACATGAAACATCTCGAAACGAAAATCACGACTGACTTATTTTAGGCACATCTTCATTCAATTAAGTTGTTACGATGTTTCCCATTGGTTATTCTAATGGATTGCACATACAAAACTAATAGGTATTGGATGCCATTATTGGAGATTGTTAGGATCACTTTGATGGATTTGAGATTCTCACTTGGGTTTATTTTCATATCATCAGATACTAACGCCAATTATGTTTAGGTACTTGATATCTTGAGGTCTATATTGGACGGGTAGCCTAAACTTGACATGTTTGTTATAGATCGAGAGTTTGGTCTGGTTAATGTAATTGAAGAAATATTTCCAACATTGTCTCACCTTCTTTGCACGTGGCACATCAACAAAGTAATGTTAACCAAGACTAAGAAGATGTTCGCTAAAAATGAAGGCTTCACATGTTTCATGGATAGGTGAACAACCTTGTTGAATGTTAAGTTAGATGTATCATTTAAACTTAGGGTGAATGACTTACGATCTGAGTTCGAGTCTGTCTTATTGATTACTTGGATAAGACATGTGTGAATTAGTACAAGGAAGCATTTGTATCGGCATGGATGGATCGAATTATGCACTTTGGGGAAACCACAAAGCAGAAGGTTGAGTCTGTACATTCCACTCTAAGACTACGTCTTGGCAATAATCAAGCAAATTTTGAAATTTCATGGGGTGTAGTAGATGGTCTTCTTAAGATCCAACGTAATAACATAAAAGGCATCATTTGAGGTTAGCTTGAGTGTGGTGCAACATGAATATGGTGATGGTTTGTATATTCAATTGCGTTGATATGTCTCTCAAAGGGCATTTAAGTTGATTTTCGATGAACCAGAATGTGGTGAGAGTGATGGACACGACTCTACTTTTTATGGTTGTAACCTACATACCACGCATAGTCTTTCTTGTACCCACGAGATAAACTTCCATATTATGGCTAATTTACCCATACCACTCGAGGAAATTCATGTATACTGGCGAAAGTCGAGTATGGTTTTAAAGAATGTTGTGGATCGGGTTGGATACAATCTCAACAATGAGATTGAAAGAGTGGTGGAAAAGATTCATGTTTGCATTGACGAGGATGATTGCATCAGGATTATTCAGTAGTTTCTAGTATTAACCACCCTTTATCGACACTGGAGGTTGTCCCACTTACAAAAATAATAACAAAAAGAAAGATACCGTGTTATACTGTTGGAAGTGTAATCAAGAAAGGAAGAAAAAAACACCTAAGAAGAAACTCAATGAAGATGATACTTTTATGAAAAGAGATCCAAACGGTTTTGAGTATGCATTAACGAAAGAATAGGCATCTAGTTCGAGGAAGAATAAGTGAAAGATAGTGGAGCCTAAAATAAATAGAACCCATCGGGCATGTCGAGCACATTGGATGTCCCAAGGTGCATCTAAGGTTGGTTATGTCCATTGTATACAATCGGATTGGGTGCCATACGTTGAAAGCACTATTAATGTAACGATAGATAGTAATTGTAGGCATCATTGCGTTGCCTTCGAGCTTAGACTCCTAGATGTAGATGGTTGGAGATTAGTACATAGAAGAATGTTTGATGAGATCACGGGGCATGAAACTATTTGGAGGGAGGTGTTTGGAAGTGATTATGAGAAGATAAAGATTGTCGTGCATTATCCGGATGATCAGATGGGGAACCTTTTTTGAAGAATGGTTGACCCTTAAGGACATGAGACTCTTAATAGCAACTAACTTTAATGTCATGCTAGTCAACCTCTCATAAAATAGTTGCTTAACATTTCTTCCTCTACATAATGTCTCATTGTCATCTTTTGATAGACGGCTTATCATTGACATGATAAATGGTAAGATCATACATTGGTTTAGGGTAAGTTTGTACATTATCTTTGAGATGTGTCTTATCAATTTTTAAGTATTTGATAATGACTTATTGTTCTATTTTACATTTGACAGTGAAGCTAAAAATTAATTCGTTGTTTCCCCCAATATATCCATCATGGGGCAGGTATGCTGAAGAGTGTAGTAAAGGTTGAGGTAAGGGCTTCATCATCCAAGAACTCGTACCGGCTCTAACTTCTCAACAAGGCATGCATTCTATAATAGACTTAGCGTCACCTTAGCTCAATCCATATTTAGCAACATTAATTGTCTTGTTTAGTGCAAATGATTATAGTGGTAATTTTTTTTGTTTACTTTTCATTATAGTTGTATATACTCTGTAAAACCTTGGAACATTTTTTGTTGTTTATACATGGATATCTCACACACTTGTACCACCAAGACATTTGACGTTCAGACTTGGCGTTATTTTGGTTTATTAGATCTGGTCATGACTTATGTTTGCTCATGGTTATGTAAAAACATGTTTTTTGTGGATGATTTAGTTTTCTTTGTGAATGAGTTATAATTTCTTTTTGTCAATTATATATATTTGCAACATACACAATGTTGTCAATACATATGTTTCGGCATTACAGGTCCGAGATTGGAAGCGTATTCTCAGTAGGATATATCCGACACACATTGACTAGTATCAATCATGCACAACTAAAGTATTTCAGAAGAAATGTCCACTCGAGTACCCAGTTATGTCTCGATAATAGGAAATTGAAACAATTCCTAGAGTCTCGGTATGACCATAACGAGAAATCATAAGACATGAATTGACCTCAACCTCGTTTATTGGTACCTGAAACGCCAATGTAAAAGAACAGTACATGTCTCTCGTGATGACTAAGGTTTACCGTTATTGTATTACCGAGATTTGATATACATTAAATCCAACTCAATAAGTTTTGGTTACATGAGATCAAGATTTTTTGTTATTATCAGTGTCCTGTGTTTGAGATATTATCGTAAGTGTCGGACGAGTACAACTGAGACAAATTGCTTATCATTTGTAGATTTAGTATTGGTCATAAGATTCTGAATTTTTATGCATAGTTACGGTGGATTAGGTTTGACACTATTGAATTATTCTTGGAACTTCATCACCGAGATAATAAAAATGTGCCACCTTATAATATTCTCGACCATGGAGTTTCGTGACACCTCTACATAATTGTGGTAGTGCATGGCTGAGCATTTGCGTCATGTTTCAAACCTGTAAGGCCGAGACATAGCTCTGATAAGTTTTTTAGTCTATATAAGTTACCAAACTCACAAGTGATCACAATAAACATTCAACATAACCATAGTTTAAACAAACCAATTCCAAAGTAAAACATCAAAGTGCCAAACAACTTTACAACATACACCACAAAGTTAACAAAGTTTTAAAGTTTCAAAGTTTCAAAGTTCATTATTTGGAGGGCTCAGAAGGCTTTTTTTTCAAATTCTCCATTGATATTCATATTCGTGCATGCGCATGGGAGGACGATCATCAAGGGGAATGATATCACTTGGGATGGACTTCGAGTGAGCTACCGTGATGTCATGTTTGGGTTCCTTAAAAGGTGTGACGGGGGCTGTTGTGGTGGTCGTGATGGTTGCGGCAATAGTCACGGTGGTAGTGGTGGTGGTCATTGTGGGAAAATTCCTCCCCGACAAGAAGTTCACTACAACACTCACCATTTTCTTCGCAGACTCCACAGTACACTCCTCGTCCAGTAAATCCATCCACTTCAGCGTAATGTCTGATGTACGCCTATTCCGTTGTTCAAAAACAACGAGATCAAAGTAAATATTTGCACCTACAAAGTCTCAAGAACACCCTCTCAATACATCATCATGCATAACATCTTCACACACTCAAACATAACAAAAAGGACTTTATATAAACAATAGTACCAAAAAACATACCTCCAACAACTCATTATCAGTGATAGTACATGCAATAACATCATTGTCCTCATTAGACGGGTTCTCAATAATCGGGTGTGAATCTTGTAAAAACCAAGAAAGCTAATCTGGTGTAGCCATGAACTTGAATTGTTTTTCTCACCTCGAAAATTAGGGTCCAATAAATGGTTATGCCGGCTTTCCCGGTGCTCATGTTTGAACTCGTACTTCACTGAGTATTCGAGTGCAAATGGGCCTTGGGATTCTTCGACAGGGCAATACAAAGGGTAGTCCACCTTGCACATGACCAAGCTATCTTAGGAACGTTTCCGGATGGTATAGATACACGATGTCCATCTACTTCAAGTTCCCATCATGGAATGCCATCGGATGAACAATATCATTCGACTTTAGATCAACGTACGAGTCTCAAGTCACCAACATCAATGAAATAAACAAGTATTAGTAACACATAAGGTAGCACGAGGGTATTGAAGCAAATTCAAGTATTAATGCACTTTATTCGGCTTCAATTTGTCCATTGTCCTATGAATTGATGCGAACTTGTCCCCAACAATAATCGTTTTGTGTTTATGGATCTATCGCGAGTCATGGGGTTGCAATTGGTTCATATACTTAGCGTTTAATGTAGCAAACTTTGAAGTGCTCATACACCCATCCCTTATAATACAAAAGAAATTAGTAGTAAGAAAGCATTAAGTAATGACAAAACACAAATACAAGTGTAAAAGATTAGAGTAATAATAATTACCTTAAGAAAAATGAGGTATCCATCAATTTGTGACACTTCAACTCTGGTGGCTAACCTAAGTTGATGGTACAAATAAACCAACGAAGCAACGCCCCATGCATAGATCCCAACGTTTTCTAAATCCTCTTGAAGCTCAAGCAATGTAATTGAGAATCGTGATCCACTCTTATAGGAGAAGAAAATGCATGACAACATATACAACAAGAATGCACGTGCAGTGCATTGCACGGTGTTGGGTTTTTAGGGTTCATAAGTAGTGAAAAATTCAAAACAAGTTTAGAAAACCCCAACAAGGCCAAAAATATGTTCCATTAAACTAGATCTAAAAAGTAATCCATACAATAATCCATGATTTTCTTCTATGATTGTTCGATCTCTAAGATGTTCAAGCGTGCTTCCTTTATCGAAAATCCACACACAAATAATGACCATAATTTTAGAGTGTTATCCCTTAGAGAGATTAAAAGTGTTTTTCTTTCTCTCCTAAATCCAAAGGACTCGAAATTTGTAAAAACAAAAATCTTATTTCGTTTTAGTTTACCCTTTATTTATATGTATAGATAAGCCCTCACTTAAAATCATATTAATAAGTTACCGTGTAACGAATTATAGGTTTTTATGTCATGAATTTTATGATATAAATTTCATTACTTTTGACCAATTGAAATTGTGCTAAGTCATTCTTTGTGTGCGACCCAATAGGTTCATGTGACGTTGGTAATGAACTAAAATCAATTTGGTACACAAGTTATAAGCAGTCTCTAGCAAAACATTATGACTACCCAAGTAGCATGAATATCAAAATCGATACAACTAAATGAATAACATATATCATATCATTTTATCGTATGATATCCTTTGATTAAACATAAGGAATGGAAAGTCACCTTTAATGTTCAATCATACTAGGCTTGATCTTTAGGTAAACTAAAAACATCTAAGAGACATTGATAATATCAATTCATATGGACTTGGCCATTATCATTCTATCACATTGAGGGATCCACTGATATCTCTCTTTATACGAGAGTGACAAATCATATCTTAATTACACAACTTCACATATTCTTCACATGGTAACCAATCACAATCCTTATAATTGCCTAATTAAAGAAATGTTTGATTGTGTCAAATTACCATGCTCCTAATATTAAAGTCTATGGTAATCTCAAGTTGAATGACTAAATGATATACCTATCATGAGTAACACTTATGACTTAATCCATGTGGTGTTCTTGTCACTGCCTAAATTTTTAATCTCGGTTATTATTTGTAATCAGGATCACCGACCCATGACATGATACTCACATCGTGATATGTACATTGACCGAGGCGAGATGACCGAATTATATGTTAGATATGTTGTGGTGTATGCCTAGTGTATTATATATGTGTAGACTATTAAATCATTCCTACTCGTGTATTGGTGTTGAGATGTGGAAACATGCCTCGAGTTACGTGCTGACATGGGATCGGGGTAGAAAGTTATGTGGTAAGTCTATTTTAAGCTTAATGTAGAGTTATATAGTGTCTTTAAGGTGGCTATAATTGGTTTTTAATTAAATGTAACCTAAGTTAGCATTTTTAAATAATATCCATATGATTTACATTGAGACACGTACTAGCACATCTAGAATACCAATTAAGTTAGTGAAGGTATGTGAGACATGTGTTATGAGGTGTACCATTAGATAAGTCTCAAGATACGTGTATGTGATTAGATCAATAGTTATCATTCAACCATATCCATTTCATATATATAGTTAGAGATCAATCCATGCAAACCACATATATTCATTTTACAAACTTAAAAGGGGAGAGAAACCGTACTGGAGAACTTAAGGAGGAAGAAAAATTAGTTTGGTTTGGTGAAATCAAGGTGTGTTGGTTGAACTAGCTAATGAACAACAAGTAGGTAACTCACTTACACTAGTTTATTTAGTTTAAATTGATGAATTCATGAATTTGTTGGTATGCATGGTTGTTTTATGTTGTTGTTGATGTCTTGGGGCTATGGAGATGTATATGAGGGTTCTCAACGCATTTGGATAGCCTATATATCGAGAAAACTCAAAATTCTGATTTCAGAACTCTGGGTTTTCCTGCACAAATAGGTAGGACAATTAGTGGTTAGTGCGCTAATGAGGCCACTTATGCATTAATCAAATAACTTAGCGTGCTAATTGCCTCATTAGCACGCTAATCAAATAACTTAGCGTGCTAATTGCCATGACAGCATAAAAATTTGCAATTTTTCAAATTTGTCAAAACACTATAACTGAGCCTAAAACCCTAAGTAAAGGTCTAAACACATCCAAAAACATGTTATGTAATGTCAGGAACCTAGGAAAGGGAAGAGGCCACTAAAGCTAGTACTTTACATTGCATGATGTAAGTATACCTGTTGATTGTTTATTTACATTTCATTTCCAATTTTAACTTGTTTGTTCTAGTCTATATTTACTATGTCTAGATTTGTACTCTCATATCATGGACTTAATTGTTACTCCTCACTTGTTGAGCTTGGTTTCCATGATATTTTGATAACTTGAAATCTTTTGAATCCATCCATGTGCTATATATTATTTCATGCTATTTTATGGTAAATGTAGTATAAATAGCATGCTATTAGGGATTTATGAGTTGCGAATGTCTTTGTGGACTTGTAATCTTTGGAGAATTTATGTTTTGTAGCATAGTCAATTCTTGGAATCCTTAATGATTCATTTTCTTGGATTCATAAAGTACTTATAGGATTTAGAGTCCATTGCACTATGAGTTGATCAGCACACGGGGTTAGAGTCCCTGGGAATGTCGGCATTCGCCACTATGATATGATACACGGGGTTAGAGTCCTTGGGGTTGCTAAGATATGATAGAGTTCCTGTTATACTGGGGTTAGAGTCCCTAGTGATGTTAGACTGTGCAACACCACTCATGTCCTTTAGTAGTTAAGGCTTCACTAACGTAGGTCACGGCCGATCGGATCTAAATCATAACTATTTAGCTTTATGCCAGTTTCACTTGTTTAACTGTGGTATTTCTTAGCATAATTATGGTACAATTTTTTTATTACTATTTAGTTTATTTTAGATATGTGAATGGATTTGTCGACGAGGATTACTGTTATTTTTTGTACTCACCTTCCTTCTTATGACAGTGGGTGCAGAGCTGTCGACAAGCAAGTCGGGCAAAAAAAAGATTGGCGACTACCTCTAAGCCAGCGGTGTACCCCTACATCGACATTATGTAGGTTTTGATATTTTGTGTATTATACGGTTATATTTTTTATACATTTTAGGGTTGTATATTGGGTTGGGCATTTAGTTCCCTGAGTTAAGATGACATCACATTATTTATCTTCGCCATTTTATTATATATGCATGTAATCGTTGTTTTCCTAATTTTCATACACTTAGGATTTTTAATAATTGCTTCTGCACAATTTGTTAACACTTCCCTTAAATTTTATAACTCTTAAAAAGTATTTAACTCTGAAATTCAATTGTAAAGTGATATGTGTTTTATTATCCTAAACATAAGTAGTTGAGGAGATTTGGATAGAAAAGCTGACTAATACATAGTTAAGTCCTATGTGACTAAGATTTAGGCTTAATTATGGAATTAGGCCGGGCGGTACCCTAGGTTAGGGATGGGGTCGTCATAGTTGGTATCATAACAATGTTTTTGATAAATAAAATGCAAATCTTAGATGTGGAAATCCAGATGATTCTTGCATAGAAACTATTAGTTGGGAAGTGAGTGAAAATGTGGTGGGGATTTCTAATATGTACATGATATTTTCTATACGTACATAAATACGAGTTACGCCACATAGTAGCTCATTCGCGTTCGCTATCTATCTACAGACATCGATAGTAGACACACGCGATGGCGGAGATATTGGAGGTAGCAGTAGTCATCCTCCTACTATCTCAGCGGATGACTATTAGAGGTTTTTTGACCGTGTAGCAACTCAGGGGTAGTAGTTAGTCTATTTCATTGCCTTCATGAGGGAGCACATGGCAGGTATCACGCCAGCCCTCCCCGCCACTCATACTACTGATGTGACACCCCAAACTGTCAAGACTGAAACCGCACTAGACACTACTACTTTAGGACCTCGAGCATATGTACTACTAGTGCCACAACCATGTGTAGATCCTACAGCACCACATCCATTGAAGTTACCGATAGTGATTGTACATGAGATAACTACAACTGGGGAGACACCCACTCCTATACCTACGTCTTTTGAAACTGCAGGACTATCGAGGGACACCAAGCTGGTAAAGGAGGTCATCAGGCTTACACCAGTGTTCTTTGCTGAGGAGCGAGACCATGAGAAGACTAAGCGGTAGATTCTCTCATATGAGAAGTTGCACCTACTGTTAGGCGTTGAGGATAGATTACAACCCATTCTCTCTTATTATACCCTAGAGAAGCATGCAGATGTCTGGTGGAGGACCATAATGGCGAGCATAGGCAATTTTACATTTCAAGAAATAACTTTTCAAGCAGTACCTTTCGGCCTCTATGGTGAAAAGAATGAAGAATAGGTTTATGGCAATGAGACAGGCTGAGGGTGAGACAGTGATGAGTCACAGATATAGATATGGCTACCTCATTCCATCACCAAAAAGAAAAAGAGTGAATGAGATATCGAAGAAGAAAAGAGGAAGGCTTGGATGGTGAAGAATCATAACAAAAAAAGGATCTCGGCTCATCCTAAAAATCTTTTATCTTTCTCTCTATTTTCTGTCATTCAAATAAAAGGGTTTGGGTAAGGTTTTTAATCGGGAGCCCTAGAACTAAACTTAGGAGGTGTTTAGGTGTTGTTCTTGGGTTCACTGAAACCTATTTGAACATAAAAGATTAGGTTTATATGCTATCCTAAAAGTCGTCATACTTTTGTGTGTGTGTGTGTGTGTGTGTGTGTGTGTGTGTGTGTGTGTGTGTGTGTGTGTGTGTGTGTGTGTGTGTGTGTGTGTGTGTGTGTGTGTGTGTGTGTGTGTGTGTGTGAATGGGACCAAAACATGATGGAGTTGAAATGTTGGAACAAGTACAACACTAGCTAATCCTATAGTGAGATATTTAGGTTCATTTGAAGCCATTAGAGTTGAGAAAAACAACTTAAGGAAGTCCTAAGTTTTGTCCCATTTTCATAGTATGCTCTTCATGTTTTGGTTCATATTAAGAAAACGTTTGGACGTGAATATCATGTTTTAATAATCCAAATTATAGTCGTATGTTGTATACATGTGTTATACACTTTTAGGGTGTTTTCGATAGTGGGAATGAAGTTGGTAGCCTTTAGATGGGTGCTATAGCTACTACAACAACAAAGGCTCAACAATTTTGAGTTTTGTTGTTGGATTTTTTCAGGATTTCAATCAAGAGTCTAAGGGGTATTTAGGGATTAGTAAACATCTCTAAATGGACTAGTAATTAATACCAATTGGTTAGTTTTAGGTCCATAATCCGGGGAAACAAATTGAGACGTCTGAGATTTAGATAAAGTCAGAAAACTTGGAAGTACGATCGAGGCAAGTTAGAATTCAGTTAGTTTAGCTTTTATACTATGTCTATAGTTATATTTAGTCTCATATAGCTTATGGACTGGGTTGGGAACTTTGTATTGGAATCTATATTTTACAAACATATAAAAGTGAATCTGCAAGATAGGTCTGTGACAAAGCTTCCGCAAAGAGTTCAGTTGGAATCCAATGTAAACCCATCTTTGCAAGGGTTCAAAAAATGATTAAGATATTATTAAGGATGTTGGAGAGCTAATTTAAGCGGAATACATTATCGGGACCACACAGCAGCCACTGTGTGGGTCAGATTTTGGTATTCTTACGTAAGTTAGTTTTAAGTCATTGTTTTCCAACTTCTTTTCAAATATTGCCAGTACATTAATGAATTTTACCTGTTGATATGCATCCCATTCTATCTATTGTTTATTTACTTCTGTTATTACCTTTTTTAGCTATTACCGTTCACTTAGTTATTGTAAATGAGGTAATAGTGGATAATGGATGGTCTAAGTGGAATTCCATTTACTAAGCCCATTGAATGCTCACTCCCTTTTCAATTATCTTATGTACTTCTGCTAGCAATCAGGATAAGGGAAAGGGCGAAGCTTATGAGTGTAGTCATCCTTTCCTTGTATGTGGTGAGACTCTAGTTGTTTATATACTATTTGACGTTTTGATATAACACTATAATTATTATCATAGGTATGAGATCGTGTATCTCTTTTATATTATCTTATTTTAGAAAACATTGACGTTAAGTCTTCCGCTGTTGTTTACTTGTATTTATATCGGTTTTCTCGATATATACATGTTGTGTTTATTAGGCAATAAAGGTTAGGCTTCTGACATGGGTTAAGTCTAGTTGGTTTATCGAGGCTTAATCTATGTTTTAGGTCGAATAATTCTTTAATCGGGTTAAGGGTCGTTACAAATAGGCTAGGTGAAACTGTTTAGTAGATAGTAACTCTCTATCACATGTAGCATAAATCAATTACTTTTGCTAAAGAATAATGTAGAGTTAAATCCAAACAATACAAAAACAAATGGAAAAATTGTAATGACTCATACTCACTTCATCTTTCCTTAGCAATGACTTTCGTAAGTATCTGTATAAAAAAAAAACAAGAAAAAATAAATAAATAAAAGTTAATTTCTTTTTTTAATTCCATATGACAAAGGTTTGAGGAAACGTATAGAACCATTTTCAAGATCATCGATCATCATATACAGAACAAACATGATTCCATAGAATATCCAACCTAGAATATTATCTTTTGACAAGAAAAAAGACTAAGAAATAAATACATTTGAAAAACAATGCTCTCAAGGCAAAAAAAAAAACATTTTATACTTGAAATATCTTTCAAATAGCAATGTAGTGTTCAAGCATCCTTAGTCCTTTGAGACCAAGAAGTGGCAGCATAGGAATATTCACTAATGGTCCATGACATATGCCTCTTAGTATTAATACACATCTTTTCTTCTTATTTTAGCCGCAACAAACATTTTTTTCTTCATGCTTCTAGATAATGACCATTTTCATTGGCTTGAGATTTAGCAAAAATAAATAAATAGAAATCATTGATTTGTTGTTAGATGGACAATGCAAATACCAAGGAATCTAGTGACTCGCAAGTCACAATTAGCATTTATTTCCCACTTATAGTTATTTGTAGTATTGTCAATGTTTACTAACTGGTAGAATTTGAGTTCACTTCTTTTCCTTCCCATCACACCTTTTTTTCTCTTCCCTAGAATTAGATTGACAATTTGAAACTAATGCAACAATGACAAGGAAGTTAATGCATTAGATGCACTTAATATGCACATTACTATTAATGCATGAGGCACAAGGAGAGGTGTTCTTCCAAATGATGCCCCTAATAAATAATACGTTAAATACAAACAAAAAAAGTCCTCGATGACAAACTATAATGAAATAGACATAAACATCAAAAACATCAACATGTAATCTCTGCTTAATTTCATAAAACTTCAACTTCTTTATATCTCAGCTTCAAGTTCCTTGAATCGTAATCTGATAGGGTTTTAGAAAACAACATGAAGGAGTGTGTTTTGTTTTCCAAAAAGAGGGATTGAAGTGCATATTATGCCAAATCTTATTGAGGAATTTTTAATTTACCCTAAATATAATTCATCAAACAAAAGTGATTATGTTGATTCTTAATTTTATTTATTTGCTCTTATTAAATTATATACTACAACAATTAACAAGCAATTTTATTGATTGTATTATCCTTAAAGCGATAGAGTCAATGTGCTATATTTAATAGAAAATATTTTTCTAACCCGCACCTACTGAGCCCAAAATGGGTGTTCGTCAATGTGATATGCCTCGAGAAGTATGTGCGCACATCTCAAGGTATTACGCACACACCGCAAGGTGTATTGCACGGCTAGACACCCACCTAGGCCCACTAAGTGCCCAAAATAAATGTCCAAAGTGGAGTTACTTTCGCATGCATCTTCCATATTTGATATGGTCAATTAGTAAGACAAGCCTACATATTAACTCTAATCAGCAATGCCAATTGAAACATATTAGCTCTAAAAGTAGGATTATTTATAACTTTGAGATTATACATTCTACATCGCAACGACAATATAGCATCAATCCCAAATTAGTTGGGGTCGGCTATATCTTATTTGTTTGATCTATTCATAAAGTGTGACAAAGTTTTATGATGGTTACCAACCCATCACAATCTTCCCCTATTTTTTAAAAATAAAAAATGAGTTTGGGGCCTCCCTCCCCCATTTTTCTGGTGCCGAAAATGAACTTTGGACCGCCCTCCCCTATTTTTTAATATGAAAAATGGGTTTGGAGACCTCCTTTATTCGAACTTGGGACCGGCTATGTAGCGCATATAATATTCTACATTGATAGAGTTATACCTTCTACTCCATCTAATATATAACCTTTAACTCATTGCTACTAGAAATTAAATAGCGGACAAACATAGGTGCTTTGAAGAACAAACGTTAAACACATAATCTAAGTAATCTAATGCACTCGCCTTCTATTCAACCTAGGTGTTTCCCTGCGCTTCGCGCAGATGTCGTGAAGATCTTCATGATTTATATGTATGAAAAGGGGCAAAAAATAGGAAAGTTACAAAATGATGGATGTCGTAGTTGACCACTATGTCAAGCAAAAACTATATATATAAAAAATAAAAAATAAAAATCGACGTGCTCGACCCCATAAGCCAACCCATGGTACTTGTGCATCCATTCAAACACAAAAAACCCCTACAAACATGTGCACTTAGAGACCCAAACAAAAATTTAGATAATGGCCAAGCACTCCCAAAAAATTCTTCAAACTGGATGCGGGAGAATTACAGCGTAGAAGAATGGATGGGAAGTGAAATTTATAGGGGGAATAAAGCTTGCACTACATTCAATTCCATGTATCTGCCCATAATTTTTAAAAACTTTTACCACACTCCATTTCATGCATTTGCCCATGATTTCGAGTAGAATGTACTAATTCTATTAATCCATTCGTTGATAATATAACCATTATTAATTATTAATAAATGCACACATAATAGATAATTATATATCTTGGGACAATCGATAATAGAAATAAGTAAATAATAAAAATTAAAAAATTAGAAAATTAGAATTATGAGAGGAGGCAACTTCTGAGCTGAATGTATTAATTCTATTAATTCATTCTTTGATAATATAACCATTATTAATTATTAATAGATGCACATATAATAGATAATTATATATCTTGGGACAATCGATAATAGAAATAAAAAAATAATAAAAAATTAGAAAATTAGAAAACTAGAATGTTGAGAGGAGGTAGCTTCTGAACTTTCTCTCTCCTCCGACTTATATATATATATATATATATATATATATAGATAATATAGATTTTTAGAAAAAAATATATATACAAGATGGTTTAAAAAATATTTACTTATAAATCATTGAAGTGACCATTCATTAACAAAAAAAAAAAGAATTAGAATGAACTTAATTATTTTTTCAGTGCCCTAAACAGTATATATAAATAATGTTGCGGTAACCAAATCGATGGTGTAAGATTCGAAACAAAGAATATGAATACATCATTAATTAAACGGTCCTTTAGTTGTTCAAAGTTGAATTTTTCATTTTTCAAAAATATGGGGGGATGAATGTATCTTAAAATAACAAATAACACATATATATATAAATATCTTAAAAAAAATAAAATCTTAAAAATGAAATGGTAGAAGGAGAGAGCTTGTGAAACTTTCTCTCTCCTTCAACTTTTATATATATATATATATAGATTTAGCTATTTTTTCTCAAATTCAATGTGAGACAATAAGGACTTGCAATCCCCATCCAAGAATGTCATTCTATAAACAGTAACAAATAATAAACAGCTGAATTCAACAAAACTATCATAAAAAAAACATTAATCGCAGTGAAACTCTTTTAACTATTTTTCAATTGATCAAAGAAATCCTCCAATCAATATAAAATGAAATACTCAAAAAATGCAGTGTTTTTAAGGTGGTAAGGCAGTCTACCTTGCCTAGAGCCTTGCCTCATATAGGCGCCTAGATATTAAATAACAGACAAACATAGCAGGTGCTTTAAAGAACAAACGTGAAACACATAATCTAAGTAATCTGATATGCACTCGCCTCTCTTAAAACTTATGTGGTTAATTTAGGGTTCCTTGAACCAGAATTCACATATTTCACACAAAAAAATGTTTCGGTTGAGCAATACAACATCACAATCGAACTCAAATAACACCTAAAAAATATTATGCAATTCAATCACGCACGCTCATGTTACCAGACTCAAATCGCGACGTTCAAAAAAATGTGAAACGTCATGAGAGAGAGAGCTCTAATTGAAGGCACGCACGAGAGCACCTCGTTCGTTCGCGGTTCGTGATTTGCGTTAAAGATGAACGAGACCGTGAGAGAGAAGGGTTTTGTAAGTTCTTTATTTCTAATATAGGGTTTTATCGACGAATCGAGCCCATCCCCAAAACTAGTTCTAGTGACGAATTGTGGTTGTGGATTTTTATTACATCATAAATGTTGAGAGAATGTCCAATCTAGTTAGCATAAATACACATTCAATGTTTAAAATAGTCTCCAATAGGTAATGTGAATTACACCCTCTATCGATGATGTGACAACTTTTTTTTTGAATTCAATAATTAGTAAAGGATTAGTTTTTTTTAGTTAGTATTAAACAATTATATTTTTCTGGTAAGCATTAAATGATTATATATTTTGCACTTATCAAACGATTATACAAATATTATATTTATACAATTCGATTGCTATATATATATATAGCAAGCAATGTTCAAAAAATAGTCTGGTTTGTATTTATCTTTTTTTTTTCTAAATCTTATTTGTATTTATCTTATATATATACATATATATATACGATAAACAAAAAAATTAGCCAAAATTCAAAAAAAAAGTGGAAAATATACTAAACGCATAGTAGTGCACTCCGATTTTTTTTCGTCACTTTTTTGTATTTTTATTTGATTTTTTATGAAGTGGCATAGTAGACACTATCTATCGCACCCTCTATTTCTAGAGGTGCAATAGACAGTTATTTGTGCCACATCAGCTCCACAGTGTTAACCCACAGTACCATTGGAGAGAGTTTTTGATGGAGGTGTCTATCCTATCCTAAGTGGCACATATCCACCTCCAATCCAAATTCTAATTGGAGATGCTCTAACTAATCACCCATTTTATTTATTTTTTAGACCTTTTTGTTTTTTCTTTATTTTTTTTTTATTTTGTAGAACTATCGATGTATAAACCTTGGATTTGACTAATCCCACAAGAATTAGTTATGCACCACAATCCCATAGTATGAGATATGAAAATAGAATATAATGTAACTATTGGGAATTCAACTCAATACCTTTGCTATGCACCCCACTTTTTTTTGTAAGGAAAAACCAATATTACTTGCATTTTATCGAGGCACGAAACATTTAGGTTGCCTCTGACCATGCTCTTAAATTTTTGTGCTTGTTTTTGCCACTATACCATGCCCCTTTGGGAGTTTCTTATTATATATTTATAACTTTATCCATTCACTCGTTTTTTTTAAATACTATTAAATCTTTTCTCTAATTGCTTACCTTCAACTTATATTTAAAGAAAAAGGTTGCGGCTAAACGAACCCCACTTTTTTCTAAACATACCCTACTTTTAAAAAAAAATGAAATGACTCAACTGTCTTCCATATAAAAAGGTTTTTCACTCACCCCATATCCCGTTCACCTCATTCATCCATACCTCAGTTACACCACCGTTTCTTCCTCTATTAAACCACACTCACCTCCGATCCAAATCCGAGGAAATTTGGGCAAAATTGTATTAATTCGAAGTCGTATGTGCATCCCCCACCTCTTTTGTGTCAATTTATGGGTTTTCTTAGGTTTTTTTTGGCTTTTTTCAGTCGATTTTTGTATTGTTGTTATTTGTTTAAGGGCTTCAATTTGAGGCTTCAATATCCCATTTCAAACATAAGACGTTGATGGAAGCAAGCATATCTAGCGATTCCAAGCAAAATCCACTAATTTTTTTGTCGTTTTCATGTAGTTTTTAAAGTTTTAATTATTTTTTTTTGTTTGTTCTTGTTGCCTTGTGATAAGTCGTTAATTATGTAATATTATATAAGTTATTTATATATTTTATATGGTTAAGTCTCCAAAATATTATCTTAATTGTCTTTATTTGTTATTTTCAGGTTTATTGGAGTGCGCGATTGAATCCGAGGCGAAAAACTACTCAAAATATAATACTTATATGCAGTGTGATTAGTTACTTGAGGATCTGCCTCGAGACACGCATTTGCATAGTGATGAAGAGATGGAGAGCAACGAGGACACGCATAACCGAACATACTTAAGCCATTGTGCAACTAGAACCACTTGATCACGCCTCGAAGACAAAATGCATATCAAGCATCAAAAGAGAAGCGAAGGGAACGATTTGCCTCGGGATGCGTACCAGGGCAGACTCCCATTTATTCGTTGTCTCCCATGCGTGTTCTCTTCTTTTCAGCAACCCTTGATCATCCTAAAGATGCGTGTAGCATGAACTCTCATTACTTCGATCGACTATCCAGCGTGTCTTCTCTCAATCCAGTTGCCATCGATGATCCTCGAGATATGTACCTATGTTGTCTCCCACATCTTCGCATGAACCGAGCGATGAGAGGAATACGAATTAAGTTACATTTGGTAGAGTAGATGTAATGTGTGGTAGAGTAGATGTAATGTGTGTGTGGCGGTTTGTTAAAATGTAAAAAAATTGGGAAATCGTGGTTCTCGCCCACGAGGCCGAAGAATGTGTCAGCCGTCTCGGCCTTGGCCGAGACATAAGCTAATATTTTCGGAACTCGCGGTCTCGGCCACGTAGACCGGAAGAGTTAACCACGTATCGGTTGTCCACTTCCGAGAGGTCTCCGTAGGCTCGGTCGTCATAGGACGAGAGTCGAGCGGCGAATTGAAATGGTCAATTCATCTCGGTGGTGTTCAACCGAGACATTTAAATGGGACTCGGTTATACATGACCGATATATTGAAATACTTGTCGGTCATGGGTGCCAGAAAATATGGTTCGTTTCACGAACCCGCTTTGACCGAGACATCGAAATGGATGAATTTGAACATTACGGTTTCAAAAAAATCTCCGTAGTAGTCCAACTAACAATACAAGATTGAAAATCCAGCACGACAATTTGCACCGAACCTTAATTAATTATAAATCTCCGTAACATTCAAACTGACTATAAAAAGGGTCCATCCATAAGTAAACAACAATTAAAACACAACACAACATTTGCATATACATAGAACATTCGGACGAATTGGCAAAATTTCTAAATGTTTAGTCGTCTAGGTACAAGCTTACACCTACGGTGTATCTAAGTCTACAACAGGTATGGTGGCTTCATGATCAGCAGTTGCAATGGGCGCGATGTCTCGAAAAACGAATCCATCTCGCCAACCTTTGGCGCAGTCCTCAACGTACCGATCCCACGATGGATATAAGGATGGCAGCGGTGCATTCACACGCAACTGCACCTGTCAAAGTGAACAGTAGAACATAGAAGATATTGTCACAAACCCGATTAAGGGGGAAACAAACCAATTCACAAAAAAATCATAGAACTTACCCTAACCCAATGGATATTCCTTTCATTCGCCATTGCAATGATAAGTCTGTTGTGCAATGACGACGTTGGAGTACTACGTAGAGGTAGGAATGTGGAGGCACTCCCATGCGAGAGGTTGACGAGAATGACATTGAATGCGGTGGATACCAACAATCCCATGTCTGGAAGTGTCAACCATTCTTTGAAAGATGCCCCCTCTTGATTCTCCGGGCAATGCACCGCATTCTTGATAGGCTCGAAACTCGAGCCAAGCACTTCCCGCCATAGGTATTCATACCCGATAATCTCATCGTACATCCGTCTACGCACAATCCTCCACCCGTCCACGTCCGCGAGTCCAAGCCCAGAGGCTATACACCTATATACACAGTTCCCATCGGAAACCACATCGATAATGGCATCAACATGTGGCAACCAATATGGTTCTAAGCAATGACTATAAGCCATGTTAGATCCACTTTGCGTGCGTCGGACCGGCACGACGCATTTGTGGAACCTTGCATTTCTTCGCCTAGAAGCTTTTGTGGAGTGGGAGGACTCAAATCCGATTGGAGATTGGGGTGCCTCCCTTTGGGGTGCCTCCGGTTGGAGACCCCGGTGTCCTCACACCCGCATCCTCAACTTCCCGCTCGCACTCCACAAAAGACGATGGTGGACTAATCTCCCCGAGCCGCTCACTTTCACTCCTCCCCCGCATCCTCAACTTCCTCCTCCCTCTTATCCAATCTTCCCGCGGTGTCGTGATTGTGCCTCCCACAAATCACCGTGACATACCATAAGGAGTCGGCATTCTCCTTGACGTTAATTTGGAAAGGGCATCCACATTTCTTCGTACTAGTGTGAGTCCTCGCCTTTTCATCATTCCTTGATTTCTTTAAAATTTTTGCCGCTTTCCCTTCCCAACTCTCGAGCCGGCCCCCTATATGTCCCCGGACTGTCACGAGGCAATTTTCACCCTTCCCCTTCGTTTAACGCCCCGCATCCGAGCGCTTCGTTACTAACACAAACTTGTTCTCGCCACCAATCGGTTGAAGCCCTCTATCTTGCTCATCCGTCACCCATGCATAGCTGTCATGTGTCGACGTTACACTCGGCCAGCACGTCCACTGCTCATCTCTCCTCCAATCACAGTCTAACATCATCGCTGAAACAGCTTTCAACCAATCCCTATGTGTCACGTGTAACAAATGCATAACAGCCACCAGATTTGCCTCAGCGCACGTGTCACTAAATTACCCATGAGATTCATATTCTCTCTTTTCTAGAGACCAAATAAAATGGTTTTGTATAAATAGGACTTAAGTTTTTTATGGAGAACTCTCTCTTCCACCTTTTCTAAACAATTGATCTCTCTATTTTTCTTTATCTTATATTTTTGTTCCAACCATGAGATACTAATCTCTTAGCCTAGGCAAGACTACGAGGGACGTTCGTTCGGTCATTCATATCTATGGATTTGTGAGGTCTATTTATTTTAATTTCGTTGCTTTTTTTAGTGTTTTATTTCCTTTGGTATTGCATAATTAATTAAGGTTAAACTTTGATTTAAAAATTGATTTGTGAGTTGTACGCATTCATCTTTATGCAAGAGGATCATATAAGTGGCAATTGACCATATAGATTGATTCGACCCTTTTGAGACCGGTCAAGTACCTTATGAATCTAGGCTAAATCGGAAGCATCTGTACTTGTGCAATCTGGTTGTCTAGGTGTAGTGCTTTCACAAAACTCATTGCAGTCATCGTGTTAAATCCAATTCGCTTAAGTATATGGTTATACGTTTAGCTAGGGAAGTAGTCATTGTCGTGCCTTGGTTATTGAGAATAGGAAGTGAAAAGAACCGCGTGTGTTATCGGGTATATAGCTATACTATGATACTTTTGATTTGCATAATTTTCATAGATTAAAGATCAAATCTAATCTCTTATCGAATCGAATTTGTATGTCTTGACCTATGTATTTTTATTCATTGGTTTCAAAACTATTTTTATAGGACATGTTCCTACTAAGTTAAAAGGAAAATTTTATAGGACCGCAATTAGGCCAGCTATGCTATATGGAAGTGAATGTTGGGCGGTAAAGCAACAACAATTACATAAAGTAAAGGTAGCAGAAACGAGGATGCTTAGGTGGTTGTGTGGTAAAACTCGTAAAGATAGAATAAGAAATATAGAAATTCAAAGACAAGTAGGAGTAGCATCAATTGATACAAAAGATTAGGGAAGGGCGGTTGCGATGGTTTGGTCACCCGCAAAGACGACCTACAAATGCCCCAACTAGAAAACTTGACTCAATAGAAACTGTAGAAATTCGACGAGGTAGGGGCAGACCAAAGTTAACATGGGATGCATTAATTAAAAGGGATTGGAATGGTTTGCAAAGCTCACCATCAATTGCACTTAATCGAGCACAATGGAAAAGTTTGATCCATGTAGCCGACCTTAGTTAATTTGGGACTAATTTTGTGTTGTTGTTGTTGTTGTTGTTGTTGTTGTTGTTGTTGTTGTTGTTGTTGTTGTTGTTGTGGTGTTGGTTTCAAAATTATTTTTCCCTGTTAAATTTAATTCCTTGCTATTTAGATTAGTTAATTTATTAATTCTCTGAAAACCCCCATTTTTCTCTTTCTTTTAAACCTTAGAAATAATATCAATCTTTGTGGGGATCGACCCTTTGCCACTATCTACAAAATAGTTGGTTTAAGTAATATATTGTATTAACGCGTTCGGTGCGCGTTAATTTTTGGTGTTGTTGCTGAGGATTTTTTCTTTGGTTTTCTTTTATTTATTTATTTTTATTTTGTCTAGCTAGTCCCTTATTCTTAACATGTATCAAGACAACTCCGCGATGGTTTCTTACTCCCACAATTATGATCAATTCGAAGACTCACATTATTATAATGTGAATAGGGTAGGTATGTCACATAATGGACATCAATTTTTTAACATGCATTCTTTTGTGCAACAGGTCGAGGTTTGTGAAATTTGTGAAGAATATTCTCATTCCACATGTGATTGTCCTTACTATCCAAAGTATGAGAAACATTATTATTCTAGTTATGCATCGTCATAACCCGACTTCTTTGAGCTCATACCAAGTCCAAAGATTCCTTATCCTGAAGAGAGGTCTATATAAAACATGATAAATGACTTGATCTTCAACCAAGAACTACATTTTCAACAAGTTCATCAACAATGTCATGAAGAGAACTAGCAATTTCAACAAAGCACCTTCTTGGAAGATATAAATCAATTAATAGTTGGTCAATAACACATTCATGAAAAGTTTCAACAATTCAGTATGTTAATCCAGGGTTGCAAAATTTAGGAACTCAACTTATTCAAGTGAATGCCACACTTCAGAATATGATTGATGAGAAAAAGTTGTATAGTACATAACCATTTTTTTTTATTCAGAAGAGAATTTGAGTGCTGATACACTGAAAAGTATTGAGGTGAATAATGATACACATATGGAGGACTATTGGAGCGAAACAGTGGAAAGACTTAAAGTCTTTTAAACTGAGCCGAAAATTATCATTAAACAAGATAAAGAGGAGGAAAATGATATGAAAATCGAAGTCATTTCAGAAAAGTCAGAAGAACTACAAAAACAGAGCAAGGAAGACCAATCTTTGGTGTTGGTGAAACCACCACTCTCTCATGCATATTTGTTAAACCTTATAAGGGGTTGGAAGTAAATGTGCATTCGCAGATTTTCTACACTGCCGACACCTTTATGTAGGATTATCATGATGCGACAGAGTCTTTTGTGTTAGAAGTCCGAATAAGCTCTCAAGTCTGAAGGAGGACGTGCATGTTGCATTGCCCAAAGCTATAAGTGCACCATTTGTTGTTGATATCTCGAAAGGAAATGGCATAATGTGATAAATCACGGCAAGTCTAGCTAAAGACTTAAAAGAAAGGCTCTTGTTGGGAGACAACCCAGCTTTATTTCTTTTACTTCTTGCATTTATTTCAGTTTTAGCTTAGTTCTTATTTTTTCATATGTTCAATAAACCTTAACTTGGTTTCTTAGGTTTTTGCAGGTGTTCTGAATGTTTAATGAGCACCGAAGGCACTGAAGCACCACCTGAGTTTTACTAGGTTTGGTTTTGGATTACAATTTTTTGCATAATTTGAGCATTTTTAGGGAATTAATATATTACTAGAATTTTAAGTGTTTTGAGACTTGGCTGAGACATAATCCAACTTAAGTTGTCGCGTCAATGGCGGGTCTTTGAGTAGACCCAAAACCCTAGACTTCATTCCACTATCTTGTTGATTTTACCCTTAGTTGAAAGACTTTGGGCTCGCAAGATTTGGTGGAAATTACTTAAATTAACTTATGTGTTTATTAGTTCTTGCTATTATTATGATGATTTTATTTTATAGTTTCCTTAGTCCCCTAGACATGAGAGATTTTGTTAATTCACTAGTTTTTGGAGACTTTTATTATGTTATAAAAAAAGTTTTTGATTTGTTTATTATTATGCATGAACTCGTATCTTTTCCACAATTATATATCTATTATATTTTTTCACCCTCTTGTTTGTTTGTATGTGAACCTCTTGACTTGTTTTGAACCTTGAGAACAAAGTTTAGAATAAGTTTGAGGTTCTTTAGGATTTATGGATTGAGTTGGATGGATTTCTTTATGAAAGACCGTAGGTGAGATCATTTAGATCGTTTAAGATTTTCGATTATATGCAGTTATATGAGGTTGATGATGGTAATTATGGTGTTTAATATCCCTTATTCTCTTATTTTTCCATTTCTTTTCCTTTCATACTTTTTTTCTCATTTCATTAGAGTTGATACAATTTCATGCATGTATTTATTATATTTTTCATTATCATTATTACTCAGAGTCACCCCGAAACTTTGTTTCATGCCTTTGGTTGTAGATGAGTAAACTACAATTGCATTTTTGACTTAAGACTTAAGGAAAATTAGGAGAAATACTCACTCTAACCCCATAGCCCGACATTTTATGATTTCTTATTGGGGACTTAGCATAGGGGTTAAGCCTTGTGCTAGATACTAAAGGCGGCAGACGGTCAGAACTGTGCAAGCAAAAATAATTTAACACACATTGGAGAAATTACTTAATCATACTGAAAGTGAGAAGGCTAGAAGGAGTTTTCTTACAACAAAATATAGAGAGTCCCACAGGTCCCACAAGAAATGGGGAAGGGAATCTTTTGGTGGGAAAAGTGAGAAAAACGGTTTTCAAAGGAAATAAAGCAGGGGGCATACTACTAGAGAAAAGAATATGAAAAAAAAAACATATAAATATAAAATGAATAAAGTTGAAAGTCTATGAAAACTCCTCAAATAAAAAGATTTAGCTCGAGTGCTTATAACTAGATTAAGTGAAATGCTTTGAATTCATTATAAACTACTTAAAGTCCTATTGCTCTCCATTAGTACTAAGTCTACAATAGTAGAGCATGTGGTTGCATTTCTCATCTATAGTACCTTTTAAGCATTGATGCACTATTTTTACAAAGATTGTAAAGTTGCGTGCTTGAGTGTATAGACTAAGAAAACTAGTAAGTATTTGATAGTTCTTGTCTTGATCGAGTCTATATCTTTAAAGTGTGATCTTAATTGTATTTGGATTGTGGTTTTAGACATATTATAATTCTAAAATTTCTTGAGTGGCTTGTTAACTTAGCGATTATGTAAACTAAAGAAACTCCAAGAATTTGGAATTGGGTATAGGATTAGTTTAGTTAGTGCACAACTATATTAGGAATTTAGTTTACTTTGGTTACGTCATTTACACATTTGCTCAAGACATGCGAAGTCCTAAGTTTGAGGGTATTTGATAAGTCGTTAATTATGTAATATTATGTAAGTTATTTATATATTTTGTATGGTTAAGTCTCCAAAATATTAACCTAATTATCTTTATTTGTTATTTTTAGGTTTAATGGGTGTGTGGTCAAATCGGAGCGAAAAACTATTCAAAATAGAGTATTTGTATCGCTACCAGAAGATTTGCTTCCAAACACGCGTAGCATAGTAATGAAGAGATTGAGCGCAATGAGGAGACGCAGAACCGAACACACTTAAGCCACTGTGCAACTAGAACCACTTAATCACGCCTAGACATCAACAAGCGAATCAAGCATCAAAAGCGAAGTGAAGGGTACGACCTGCCTCGGGATGTGTACTGGCACAGACTCCCATTTATTCGCTGTCTCCCATGCGTGTTCTCTTCTCTTCGACAACCCTTAATTATCCTTACGATGCGTGGAGCACGAACTCCCATTCTTCGATTGACTCTCTAGCGTGCCTTCTATCGATCCAGTAGCCATCGATGATCCTCGAGATACGTACAGTATTGTCTCCCACATCTTCGCAGCTTTTTTTACTTGCTCATCCGTCACCCATGCGCAGCTGCCACATGTCGACGTTACACTCGACCAGCACGTCCACTGGTCCTTTTTTCTCCAATCATAGTATGCCACATCATCCCACAGTAGCTTTCAACTAATCTCTGCGTGACACATTTCCTGACCCTGAAACAAACGCACGACAACCATCACATTTGCCTCAGCGCACGTGTCATTAAATTACCCATGAGATTCATATTCTCTCTCTTCTAGAGACCAAGTAAAATGGTTTATATAAATAGGACTTTGTTATGGAATATGGATGATCATGTATGTACACCAACATATTGTGTAGTCATGTAATTTGTATGTATCACTTAATAGTACCTCCATTTGTCTATGTATTGTCACGTAACTTGTAATCCTCTCCAATGTACACCAACTCTTTCATGTATTGTCTATGTTGCTTGTGATGTATTGTATGACATGGGCTGTATGAGTTGCTTGTACACATCGTATGAAGTACATTTATCATCATCACCAAATGGCCTATATAAAGGGTGTCAACCTCATTGTAAAAGCACATCAAGTTGAATGAAAACTTCTCATTCCAACTATCTCATTTCTTCTCTTCTCCTTTGTAGTAGTAGTTTGTAGTAGTAGAAGTTCTTAGTCTTCTATTTCATTCTCTAGTTCTTAGCAAGTCTCAATTCAATTTACAACACGTTATCAGCACGAGCTTGCTCTAGCATTAAGGAGATCTTGAAGTTTAAGAAGGCTTGTTAAGGAGAGAAAGCTAGGAAGGTATAACTTTTGTTATTTAAATGAGTTCAATTTACTTCTATATTATCATGGTTGCTTCCTTTTATCTATGCATACTTTATTCATATATTATGCATTATAGCGTCACCGATTGCGAAAGTATGCTCTGTAGTTGCGTCTTGTACGATCTTCTACATCATAAATCAAAAGTCAATATGTGACATAACTAGTTTTCTCTTAAAACTACAAACGATTAGTTATTGTTCTATTCTTGATTTTATAATACAAATCATGCTATAAGTTTGAGTTGATAGTGGGTAAGCCTTGTCCCCGGTAAAGCTAAACATTGAAAGGGAGACGGGTTATCCCGTTCGAGGAGGCATGGCATTAAGCAGACTTTGTCTCGCCACCCAACCTGGAGGTTGTCCCACCAACTCATACGAATAGTACATTTGATTATTAATGAATCAAGTTATGAACATATACTTAATCATATGTTATGTTTTTTTTTTATTTACATAAAAAGAAAAGAGAAAATTATTTTATATTTACTTTCAAAATATTAATCAACCATAGTTGAATTTGTTATCTTATTATAATTCTTTTCATGATAATTAGATATTACGAATTATGAATAAAGCTTGTATCCATGCAAGGTTGTATGTTGTACACAATCATTCACCAATTTCTCTTTAGAGATTTGAAAAGTGAATATTTCACTTTATATATATTTTCACCTTATGGAGTTATATATATACATACCAAAAGCGTAATGCTCCAAAAAGCTCAAAATGAGCGGTTGGGTCTCATGCTACAAAATTTAATCAGTCAAATGTTAATTATAATTCCACAATTTGAATTACCTCTATGTTGAGGCTATGTGGAAATATGACTGATGAGACAATAAAGAGGTCACGTGGCCGCCTCGATTAATTGTTGCAACAAATATCGAGTGCGCACGTCAATCCAATAAGTATTAAGGATTGATTTCTTGTCTCATGGTAGTTGAGTAAAATAATGAGATATTATAAATATAATATCGCTCAAAGTCAATTAGTTCAACTTCAAATTAAGAAGCATATGTTGCATATAATGATCATGATCGCAATAATAAATTTATGGACGTGGAAAAGGTGAAAATATCAGGTAAAGGTCGTATTGACAATTCCACCAAAAATTGGAATAAAAGTGCTGCACCACTACAAAGGACAAATAATTATTGACAATGAGCGCTCGTAATTGTGACATTTTTTTAGTCATATATGAAAGACTATTTTGCCTAAATATTGTCATATATATGCCCGAATATTTTTGTGACCTTTACCATACCTTCAAAATCAAAGGCAAAATATTATGAATTTTATCATTGAAATATGACTTTTTTTTTCCGATTTGCTAAACATTATTTATCCAGATGGATCAACAAATCATGTGTTCAAGTCATGAATCAAATAAGAGCGATATATGCCTTGCTGATTGTGCTACGACGCGTACAATCCTTAAAAACAGAGAATATTTCTCCAATTTGAACTTAGTTGAGGCTAATGTTCAAACAATATCTGGCATCTCCAATTTGATTAATGGCTCTGGAAGAGCAAATATTATGTTGCCTGGGGGAACAACAATTCATGTTGACAATGCCTTATACTCTGAAAAATCCAGAAGAAATTTACTGAGCTTTAAAGATATTCGACAAAATGGATATCACATTGAAACCGTGAATGAAAATAATAGAGAATTTCTCTATGTCACATTGGTTTCAAATAGGAAAAAAGAAGTGTTAGAAAAATTCTCAGCTTTATCATCTGGATTATATTTTACTCATACAAGGCATGTCGAAACGAATGTCGTCTTGAATAAGAAAATTAATGATCCAAAGACATTCATTTTATGGCATGACCGGCTTGGTCATCCAGAATCATCAATGATGCGAAGAATAATTAATAATTCGCATGGACATCCTTTAAGGAGTCACAAAATATTTTCAGTTGGTGATTATAATTGTGCTAGTTGTTCTCAAGGTAAATTGATAGTTAAACCATCCCCAAGTAAAATTGTTGTGGAATCCCCAGTTTTCTTAGAACGCATTCAGGGAGACATATGTGGTCCTATTCATCCTCACTATGGACCATTCAGATATTTCATGGTTTTGATAGATGCATCAACTAGGTGGTCACATGTTTGTTTGCTTTCAACCCGCAATGTTGCATTTGCTAGACTTTTAGCACAAATCATTAAGTTAAGAGCACAATTTCCTGACAACCCAATCAAGACCATCCGTCTTGATAATGCCGAAATTTCAATCTCAAGCATTTAGAAATTATTGCATGTCTATTGGAATTACCATTGAACATCTCGTTCCACATGTGCATACCGAATGGTTTGGCGAATCTCTTATCAAACGCATTCAATTAATTGCAGACCTTTAATCATGAGAACTAAGTTATCAACTTCGGTTGGGGACATGCAAATCCTTCATGCAAAAGCATATATCATTCGTTATAGGCCTATCGCATACCATGAACATTCCCCATGCAACTCATTTTAGGTCAACAACCAAATATTTCACACTTGAGAATTTTTGGTCAGGCAAAGTGTGTATGTTCCTATACCACCTCCCAATAGAACTAAGATGGGTCCACAACGAAAACTTGGGATTTATCTTTGGATTTAACTCATCGTCCATTATAAGATACCTTGAGCCCTTAACAGGGGATTTATTTACTGCACGTTTTGCTGATTGTCACTTTGATGAAGCAATTTTCCCACCATTAGGGGGAGATAAGAAGCCAATTCAAAAGGAATGGCGCGAAATTGCTTGGAATGCATCAACTTTATCACATTATGATCCACGCACAAATCAGTGTGAATTTGAAGTTCAAAAGATCATTCATTTGCAACAAATTGCAAATCAATTACCTGATGCATTTAATGATGCAAAACAAATGACAAAATCACATATTCCAGCTGTAAATGCTCCTGCAAGAATTGATGTCTCTGTGCAACAAAATGCACAAGAACCAACGAAACGCTTTAAGCGTGGAAGACTAGTTGGTTCAAAGGATACAAATCCTCGAAAGAGGAAAACGGGAGTAAAAATAAATACAAATCAAAATACTCCTGAGAAAGCACAAGAATCCATTGATAAGGGTTTGTCAGAACAAGTTGATTCTGATGAGGAACAACTTCCTCTAGAAAAAGAGGAAAAAAATGAAAAAAATGAGATCTTAATAAATTATTTAAACTCTGGTAAGATTTGGGATCGAAATAAAATTGTTCCTGATGATATATTTGCTTTCAATGTGTCCTTTGAAATATGTGAAAATGATGATGATCCAGAACCACGATCAGTGGACGAATGTCGAAAAAGACCCGATTGGCAAAAATGGCAAGAGGCTATCCAAGCAGAGCTAAACTCGTTAAGGAAACGAGAGGTTTTTGGACCAATTGTCCAAACGCCAGATGGCATAAAACCTGTTGGATATAAATGGGTATTTGTACGAAAGAGAAACGAAAAAAATGAAGTTACAAGGTACAAACCAAGACTTGTAGCTCAAGGTTTCTCGCAAAGACCTGACATCGATTATGAGGAAACATATTCTCCTGTTATAGATGCAATCACATTTCGGTTCTTGATAAGCCTTGCGGTCTCTGAAGGGCTTGATATGCATTTAATGGATGTCGTTACAACATATCTGTACGGATCCCTAGACAATGAGATATATATGAAAATCCCTGATGGATTTGTAATATCCGATGAAATAAAATCAAAACCTCATAACATGCATTCTATAAAATTACAAAGGTCTTTGTACGGATTGAAACAATCCGGGCGAATGTGGTACAAACGCCTCAGTGATTATTTACTGAAAGAAGGATATGTAAATAATCCGCTTTGCCCATGTGTCTCATTAAAAGATCATCAACATGATTTGTGATTATTGCTGTATATGTTGATGATTTAAATATTGTGGGAAACCACGACGACATCGTTAGAACATCCGAATACTTGAAAAAGGAATTTGAGATGAAAGAACTTGGAAAAACAAGACTTTGTCTTGGTTTGCAAATTGAACATTTTTCAAGTGGAGTATTTGTCCATCAATCAAATTATATTGAAAAAATATTAAAAAGATTTTATATGGACAAGGCGCATCCATTGAGCTCTCCAATGGTTGTCAGATCACTTGAAGTGGATAAGGATCCATTTCGACCTCATGAAAATGATGAAGAGCTACTTGGTCCAGAGGTACCATATTTAAGTGCAATTGGTGCACTTATGTATCTTGCAAATTGTACAAGACTCGACATTGTTTTTTTTGTCAACCTACTTGCAAGATACAAACTCATCACCAACTCGAAGACATTGGAATGGCGTTAAACATATTTTCCGATATCTTCGAGGAACAAGTGACATGGGTCTATTCTACTCGAGAGGGTAAAATTGAATTCCAAGGTTATGCGATCTTTGGATTTTTATCTGATCCCACAAGGCCGTTCTCAAACGGGATATGTATTCACATGTGGTAATATCTTGTTGTATCATGGAAGTCGATAAAGCAAACTATGGTTGCTACTTCTTCCAACCATTCAAGTACTTGCAATTCATGAAGCAAGTCGTGAATGTGTATGGTTGAGAAATATGATTGAACATATTCAAGAATCATGCGGATTGCCTTCAATAAAAGATTCTTCAACCATATTATATGAAGATAATGCAGCATGTATTGCACAATTAAGTGAAGGATTCATAAAAGGGGACAGAACAAAACATATTTCACCAAAATTCTTTTATGCGCATGAGCTTCAGAAGAATGGTGAAATTGATGTCAAGCAAATCCGATCGAGTGATAATCTTGCTGATCTATTCACAAAAGCCTTACCAACTACGACATTTAAAAGGCTTACATATGGTATTGGCTTGCGTAAACTTAAAGACATTGCAAGTAAAGAAACTGAACAAGTTTCACCCATGTTCGCATGAGGGGGAGTTATTGATTAGTGTATTGCATTCTTTTTCCCTTAGCTATGGTTTTATCCCATTGGGTTTTCCTAGAAAGGTTTTTAATGAGGCAATCTTAACAATATTATACCCGTCTTAATATTTATGAGAATAGTGTACTCTTTTTCTTTTACTATATTTTTTCCCACAGGGTTTTTCTTAGTAAAAGTTTTAACGAGGCACAATCTCTAAGCAAGTGTCATCCAAGGGGGAGTGTTATGGAATATGGATGACCATGCATGTACACCAACATATTGTGTAGTCATCACTACAAAAAAATAGCAAATCAGAAACGGAATTTTCTGTTTCTGATTTGCAAAAATTCCGTCTCCGATTGGATTCAGAAACCGAACAGAGACGGAATGCGTTCCGTCTCTGAAAACGTCGTCGCTGATTGGATCAGAAACGGAAAATGGATTCCGTTTCTGATTTAGAGACGGATCAGAAACGGAATAAATTCCGTTTCTGATTATTTCCGTCTCTGATCCGTTGCTAATCAGAGACGGATCGAGACTAATTTGATCCGTTTCGATTTATGTATCTTACAAAAACGAAAATTAGAGACGGAAATAGCAACGGAATCCAAAGATTCCGTTGCTATTTCCGTCTCTAATTTTCATTTTTGTTTAGTTTTTAAAGTCTTACATATATAGGTCTCAATCCAAGCACATTTAACTCCGCCAATATATAATAAATTGACATTCATACATCGACAATATATATCAACAAATATTCAATTGAGAGAACAAAAATGTAAAAATCAAAAATTGAAAAAGATATATATCCAAAAAAATTGTATAGTATTACAAATGCTCCAAATTTCTAAGTATTCACAAAACCACCAATCCTATTGTTCAACAACCAAAAAAAAAAAAAAAAACTTACAATCCTATAAATATGCACAAAAAGAATTATCAATCGAAAAGTCTTGAGATGTTCTTCAACACCACCGCACAAAGCCTAAGGGACATTTGAAACAACTTAATAATTGAATAGTTGAACTTAAATTTTTCAGGGGACATAAGCATCATATGAGATAGAGCTAAGGTAGAAGAGCAATGACTCACATCGAACTTATAGTGACGATCCCGCACTCGACCATCAAAGTCTACAAACAAGCAAAAAGATTAACATTAATTCATTTGAGATTTAAGAATCCACAAACGATGATAAACACTTGCATATACTTGATTTAAGTAAATTAAATTCTTACCAATCCAAGTAGGAGGAAGATAGCAATGTTTGTCATTTTCACTTTTATCTTCATTTTCTAAAAACATATAAGAAAACAAAAATATGCTACCTCATAGATAGACCAAAAACCTCATAAGACTATTTTCAATCAATCCACTTTCACAAGCTACAAAATTTATCATAAGCTCACTCATCTCATTTCAAACCGAGCTTTTTAAACTTTCAAGAACCAAACAATAAACCTGTTTAATCCATTTCATAAAGATCGATTTACATTGGCTTTTGACCTATTGCAACCCACCCCTTATTTTCCAAGCGTGACGGTGACTCCTTTACCTTTATCTAGAGCACACAATATTCTACATAGGTTGAGTTTGACAATATCAACTTGATGAGGAACTAGGATACCTTTTAAGTTGTGAAGTATGAACTTAATGAGTATCAAACTATTGATCACACCAAAAAAAATGATATGGACTTGTTATTGCCTAAATTTAAAGAAAACATATCCTTATTCAAACAACAATGCAAATTATAGATCATATTCAAGTAAAATTTACGCATTAAACCACTTAATCGAATATTTCAATCAAAAAATGAATGAACCAAAACCAATTTTAAATATGTTTTTCATGGATTCTTAAAGTAGTATTTACTGAATTTATTTAAAAAATATTAAAATTTGATATTTGGTTAAGGGGGTAGATGAACAAACCAAAGACCAATTTTAAATATTTTTCATTGATTCTCAAAGTAGTATCTTATGAATTTTTTAAGAGACTAAAAGTAATCTTTGGTTAATGGGTAGAATTGCTTAATTACTTCTTTCTCTTAAATATTTAACCAATGTTTTGCCCATCTCTATCTTTGGTTTATGGCTTATGTTTTAAGTCAAAATGCTCTATTTCAACAATACAAAAAAGCAGAGTCATTAGACAACTCTATTAAGCATGGAACTGTTAACTAAACTAAACATTTGTGAATTTACACATTTAATAAGGTCATGTGGAAAAATTACAAGTCATTTTGGGAAGAACAAACTTACCTCGACTTTTAGCATTTCCTTCTCAATCACTTGTCTAAGCCTATCAGTTTCCTACAAAGTTCCAAAAAAGAATACATTGTAAGCAAGTAGCAAATTTCTAATAAAATTCTAATAAATTGTTTGGCACATTGAGCTGAAACTATAAAAGATAAAATCCGAATAAATAGTTTCTAATTACTACTCATTAGCTAATTATGTCATAAATCCATTATGCATCAAACAACTAAAGAGAACCATTTTCAAGTCCCTAAAAGGAAAAAAATGATTCAAATTCACATCAATAGTTAGTCTAAAAAACAACTAAAGAGAAACATCTAACATACCATTGCCACTGAATTCTCTAAACCGACACTAATACCAAAATCTGTGATCTTCGGAATGTGGATATTTAAGAGAATAGGAACGTGGGAATGTCGCTCATAAACTATGAAAATCCATTATGCATCAAACGAAGAATCCATAAAATGATCAATTTGGGTCATAAACGACCACCTACAAACAAATAATTAAGCGAAAGTTATAAATTCAACTAAGTTACAAAAGGTTACATCTGATTCAAGCATGATGATTCAAACAAGAAAATGGAGAGAAAGGAGAATTCGGCAAGTTCTACTGCATGGAAAGAAGTAACGCTTCCAAGTATTACCATACTTACTTGGAATGAAGATAATTCATCCTGCAACATGCCATATTTTCCCTGCAACATTGCGAGGCTCTCTATCATTACGACTTTTCTTGTTCAAGATGTTCAAGGCTTGCTTGTATGAATCGCTATCTCGCTGAAGTTTGCTATTGTATTGTTGTAAACCGTGTTGTAATCTTGCGCATTTTTATATGAAGCATTAAGTGACTCAAATATGTAAAGCAATTTTGAAAATAACTTCATTTACCCTATAAGTCAAAGAAAAACAAAAAGCGAACCTCTAATTTTAAACAAAACTTTGCAAACTAATTGTGTAGATCTACTTACCAACTTGTACACCACCCCTAGCTTGATCATCTCCTTAAAAATTCTCCAAAATCTCTCTACCTCTAATATATAAATATGTATGTCATACTTACATGCGCTGCGCTTGTCCATAAAACTTTCCGGCGATCCGAATAAGCGCAAGTTCATATTTCCAAGTTCCAATTGCAAAATTTCACAAGCCATGTTGAGAGCACAGTTGCTAACTAGCAAGGCAAAGATAAGCAATGGTAGAAATAAAATTGTCGAAAAAGAACATACGAACTAACATTATGCGTCCACTCAAAACATACCTAAATGCAATGTCTTCTACAAACATTCGGTAAAGTACCTACAAGAAAATTGTTTAACAAAGCAAAAATGGGAGGGAAGAAAATTGAACAAATTGAAACAAAAACTGAAAAACACAAAACCAAACACGAAAGATCGAAGCTTTCAAGACCAAACAAAACTCTACCAAAACCTCATTACCGAAAACACAAAAACAAACCCTAGACACCACAAAACCCCAAAAACTCACATGCAATCTTCGAGAAACCAAACAATAAAAAAAAATCTAAAATCGAAACCTTAGAAACCAAAAACAGAACTCACATCGAGAATCCCCAAGCAAGTCGTCGACCGAGCCAGGGGGTCGCCGAGGCGCGTCCGGCTTCGTTGAGCTCGAGCTCCAGTTCTGGGTCCGTCATTCTCCGAATCTCCGCAGACCTTTCAAAACCCTATCGATCACGAACTCGATTTTAGACTCCACGCCTCATCAAAGAAACCCTAGAACGAACCCTAGAAACCAAGGCGGAATCGGAGGGACTAAATCTAGGGTTTGGTACGCGAAATCGATTCGGACAAACAACATGGCTATTGGTGAGAGTGAGAGTAGAGAGGTGCGAGAGAGAGAGAAAGAAGAAAGCGCGAGAGAGAGAAGTGCGGTGACGGTGAGAAAGAGACCAGAGAGCGCGGCGTGAGAGAGAGAGAGAGAGGAGAAGCGGTGACGGTGAGCAGAGAGCGGCAGAGAGAGAGAAGTGCGGTGACGGTGAAAAAGAGAGCAGAGAGCGGCGACGGTGAGAGAGAGAGAGAGAGAGCGGTGACGGTGAGAGAGAGCGGTGAGAGCGGTGAGGAGAGAGGTTTGTTGAGAGAGAGAGAGCGGTGACGGAGAGGTTTGTTGAGAGGCAGAGAGAGGTTTTGAGAGACAGAGAGACAGAGAGGTTTTGAGAGACAGAGAGAGGCGGACTGTTGTGGGTATGTAGATCAAGCATGCACGAATCTCGAGACATAATGAACGGTTGAAAAAAAAGAAAGTTTTGGTGGGAATGTTGGCGCCATTTTTTAGAGACGGAATTTAATTCCGTCTCAAATTCCGTCTCTGATCCATCTCAAATCCGTCTCTGAATATTTCCGTCTCAATTCCGTCGCTAACTTTTTAATTTAGAGACGGAACTTATTCCGTTTCTAATTCCGTTTCTGATTTAGAAACGGAACTTATTTCCGTTTCTAATTCCGTTTCTGATTTGTTGTTTTTTTGTAGTGCATGTAACTTGTATGTATCACTTAATAGTACCTCCACTTGTTTATGTATTGTCATGTAACTTGTAATCCTCTCCAATGTACACCAACTCTTTCATGTATTGTCTATGTTGCTTGTGATGTATTGTATGACATGGGCTGTATGAGTTGCTTGTATACATTGTATGAAGTACATTTATCATCATCACCAAATGGCCTATATAAAGGGTGCCAACCTCATTGTAAAAGCACACCAAGTTGAATGAAAACTTCTCATTCCAACTATCTCATTTCTTCTCTTCTCCTTTGTAGTAGTAGTTTGTAGTAGTAGAAGTTCTTAGTCTTCTATTTCATTCTCTAGTTCTTAGCAAGTCTCAATTCAATTTACAACAGACTTAGATTTTTTATGGAGAACTTTCTCTTCTACTTTCTATAGACAATCGATATCTCTGCTTTTTTATCATATATTTTTGTTCAAATCATGAGACACTAATCTCTTGACCTAGTCAAGACTAAGAGGGAGGTTTGACCATTCTTATTTATGAATTCGTGAGGTCTATTTATTTTAGTCCCGTTGCTTGTTTAATGTTTTATTTCTTTTGGTATTGCATAATTAATTAAACTTTGATTTATTGCTAGTGAGTCATACGCATCCGTCCTTAAGCAAGAACACTACACAAGTGACAATTTGACCATACTGATGTTGGGTTTTGGGGTTCACACGCAGCGAAGATTACACAACAATTTTGACAAAAACGCCAACAAGATCCGAATCTAATTCCATTAAAAACGTTTAAACCATGAAAACTTAATCTTACCTCAGTCGCAATATACCTTTCTGAAGGTTGATCGATCTCTAAGGCGCTGGCAACGACGAACGCCCTCTATCAGCAGTCCACACACGAACGACGGCCGAGATTCGAAGTGCTAGCTTCGAGAGAATACCAAACCTTTTGTTTCTCTCCAAAACGATCCAGAGCATACCAAAAACCCTAAGTCGTTTCTAAAACGAAAATAGAGTTTTGGCGTTTTTTTCTTTCGTGTGTGTGTTCTAACTTAAAGCGTCTATTTATACAACCCTTGTATATAGACGGTTAAGTAAATTACACATATACCCTTACTTAAAGAAGTATATGTGTAATACACCACAAGGACGTTTCTGTCATGAGTTTTATCACATAAAATTCATTTTTCTGAATCATCTTAAAATCTCGCAAAACCATTCTTAGTGTGCGACCCAATAGGCTCATACAACGTTGGCAGTGTACCAAAACACATTTTGCTATACAAGTCATAAGCAGTCTCTAGCAAGACATTATGACCACCCAAGTTGTACGAATATCAAATCGATACAACCTAATCAATAGTGTATATAACATCCTTTTGTCACACGATATCCTTTTGATCAAACATAAGGCATTAAATTGTTATCCAACATGTTCAATCGTACTAGTCTCGATCTCTAGGTAGATGAAAACATCCAAGTGACATTGATCAATATCAATTCACTTAAATCGGGCCTTTTAACAAGATCTAACACATCGAGGGATCCTTTGGATATCTCTCTTTATATGAGAGGGACAAATTCTATCTTGATTACACAACTTCATCACATTGCTCACACAAGAATAACCGATCACAACCTTTATAATCATCCCGGTTAAAGACAACGTTTGATTGTGTCAAATCACTGTGTTCCTAATGTTGAAGTCTCTGGTAATCTCAAGTCAGAGGACTGGAATATATACCTATCATGAGAAACAACAATGACTTAATTCATGTGATGTTTTCATAGCGGGTCGGTCCAGAACTTTGTTCCCTAACAAGTACTCGTGATCTTGATTTGTATCCATATACGTATAATCATCATATGATCATCAATCAAGACTCACACTAGTCTTAATTCATTATAGTTCCCAGTATAATGATCGACTAGGGACATTTAGGATATTTCTGTAAATACCCATGGATCTTATTATAATGTAAACATGCAAATTAATTATAATAAACAGCAAATGAAATCCTCTATTTTATTAACTAAAAGTATTCATAAAGACAGTTAATGGATTGACCTAGGGCAAATGCCCCATCCACCGATTGATTCAACTCTTTTGGGATCGATCAAGTACCTTACGAATCTAGGCTAAATCAAAAGCATCTATACTTGTGCGATCCACAGTAGTCTAGGTGTAGTGCCTTCACAAAACTCATTTTGCTCATCGTGTTAAACTCAATTCGCTTGAGTGTAGGGCTATATATTTAGCTAGAGAAATAGTCATTGTAAATACCTTGGTTATCGAGAATAAAAGTGCGAGAACCGCGCACTTTACCGGGTCTATAGCTACATTATGATACTTTTGATTTGCATAATTTATATAGATTGAATACCAAATCCTATCTTTTATCAAATCGAAACTTGTATGTCTTGACCTATGTATTTTTATTCATTGGTTTCAAAACTATTATTCCCTGTTAAATTTAATTCATTTCTATTTAGATTATTTAATTTATTCATTATCTAAAAACCCTCGTTTTTTCTCTTCTTTTTTAACCTTAGAAAGAATAACAATCTATATGGGATCAACCATTTGCTACTATCTACAAAATAGTTGGTCTAAGTAATATATTTTATTGACGCATTTGGCGCACATCACCCGTATGTCTAAAACCTCTTTAGAGTTCTCGACCCTGTATGTCCAAAACCCACAAGCAAGAATGTTTGAGTAATGGGGCATATTTAGCAAAAAACTGAATACGTTTAGTAACGTTATTTTAGGGATTTCAAAAAAATGTGGGGTACTTTCAACAATTAAAAATTAAAAATTTGGGGTATGATTAATAACCGAGGTAAACTCAGAAAAAACTAGAGTCCGCTCAGCCGCTCCTAAGGAAAACACTTTTGGAATTAAACTCAACAAGGACACACAACACGTGTTGGGGTTCCTTTTCACATTGCAATGTATGTATGGAGTAATGAGATATTTTCTCATTTACTTCGCCTCCTCCATACTTAAGTTGGTGAGTACGGTCGTTGACGAAGTGGTTCACGATTTATTTTTTTTATTGATGAATCGGTTGTGAACCACTCTAGAACCCCTCTGTCTAACGGTTGTTGCTCTCCAACTTAACAAAAAGTACCAAAAGTAGAAAGAAATGAAAGTTCAAAAACCAAAAGAGAACCGACAAAAGTTTAAGGAACAAATCTTGAAAAACTTGAAAAGTTCAGTACTAAATTGTTGTAAACTAAGTAGGATTTGCTAGAGACTTAAGCATGGAAACTATGAACAAAAACCAAGTAGAACAAGTAGAGAAGATGAGACAAGAGAGAAGTGAGCTAGAGTTGGGAATGTAGAGATTGTACACAACTTGGTGTATTTCTACAATAAGGTTGACACCCTTTATATAGACCATTTGGTGATGATGAAAAATGTACTTAGACAATGTTTACAAGTAAAACATACATCACATGACATACAACTTATTACAAGTAATTTGATAATGCATGGAAGAGTTGGTATACATTGGAGAGGAGTATAAGTTACATGAAGTGCGAGAGTCATGTTTGATGTTATAATTCAATGTGAGATCCATGCTTGACAATGTGATCATCTACATCCACAAGTATCCATCGATTTCATAACATTCCCCCTTGGATGACACTTGTTTAGAGAATGTGTCTCGTTAAACCTTCTACTAAAACAACCTGTTGGAAAAAATCTAGTATAGAAAAAAAGTATATTGTGCTCATCAATCTTAATTTGTTGTTTGATATTATTGATTACCTTGTTAAAAACATTGCTAGGAAAACCCTTTGAAAAAAAAACCATAGCTAAGGAAAAGAGTACAACGCATTCATGATTCATGCACTTTGAGAGAATACACCTTATTAAAGCCGCTACTAGAGAAACCCTATCGGATAATCTAGTAAAAGAAAAATAGTGCATTGTTTTTATTAATTCTTATATGGAGTATGATCGACATCGTTAGCACTATCTCATTAAAACCCTTGCTAGGAAAACCCAGTAGGATAAAATCATAGCTAAAGAAAAAAAAAAGTAAAATACACTAATTAATTTTGATAGGAATTACAATAATGTTAGGATTTCCTCATTTAAAACCTTGTTAGGAAAATCTAATGGGATAAAACTATAGCTAAAGAAAAAAGAGTGCAATGCACTGATCAATAACTCCTTACGATTCTCCCCCATATGTTGACATGGCGAAAGATCTTATTGTTTTGCAACAAATCTTTGCAAACTCAAATTTATTTGTTGAGTAAAATAAATTAATTGATGAAAAACTAGTTTACTTGAAAAATGCTTGATTTTCAAATCAATGCTAAATCTTATTTCCCAAACATCTTTCATCTTGAATTTTTTTTAAGAATTCGAATGATATATGCAACGATGTTGTGGTGATTTCTCATAATATTTAAATCATCAACATATGATAATATTATAATGAAGACAAGAGGATAATATAGATTACTTACATATCATTTTCTAAGTAAATAATCATTAAGGTTTTGGTATATTCATATGACCAAATTGTTTAAATGCAACAGGCTTTATGGTGCCATAAGTCTTTTGGACTGTTAGTCCAATAATTTCTCGTTTCCATAACGAGTTTAGCTTTGTTTAGATAACATTTTTTTATAATTATGTCTTCTTTACATTCATCCACTATTTATGGAATTGGATCATCATTTCCAAATGATACATTGAATCTTTACCAATTCTTTCATCATGAGTATTTTATTTATTTAACTCCTACCATTTTTTAAGAATTTGTATCCTTTGAACCAACTGATTTTATATGCCTTAAGCGTTTTTTTTTTTTGTTCTCGTGTATTCACTTGTACATAGACATCATTTCATATATAAACCTTCAATAGTGGAATGTATGAGATTGTCACCTTTTTATATCAGTGATTGCATCAAGTAATTGATTCATAATGTGTCGCTAATGGATGATCATATGAACTTGAAACTGATTCATAATGTGTCGCTAATGGATGATCATTTGAACTTCAAATTCATATCATAATGCAACAATCTTGATGTGTTTTAAGCAATTTCACGTCATTCTTTTTTAATCGGCTTTATATATCTCCCCTAATTGTGGAAAAATTGTTTCATCAAAATGACAAACAACAAAACTTGTTGTAAATAAATCCCTTATTAGGGGCTTAAGACATTATAGAATTGTTGGAAATCAATATAAATTAAAGGTTTTCTTTATAAACTCATTTTAGATTTTTTTTATAACATATGAAATAAAACATATACTTTATAATCGAAAAACTTAAATGTGAAATATTTCATTGTTTGTCTAAAATGAGTTGTATAGAACTCTTTTTTTAAGTAAAAGTTGTATAGAACTTTAAATGAACTAAATATGTTGTGTCAATAACTTCTAATCTCAAAACTAAAATTAGTAACTTAATTTTTTAAAATCAATTTAATGCATTGTCTTAGCCAATATAAATTAAAACTATATAAATACGTATATGGCTAAAGTTGTATAGAACTTTAAATGAACTAAATATGTTGTGTCAATAACTTCTAATCTCAAAACTAAAATTAGTAACATAATTTTTTAAAATCAATTTAATGCATTGTCTTAGCCAATATAAGTTAAAACTATATAAATACTATATGGCTACTTAGCTAATGCATAAGTTAAAAATATTTAATATAAAAATGAAGAAGCCCATATGTTTTCATAAATAAATTATAAGTAGAAAACGAGCGTTTTCACAACAAATTTACTTTTAGATGATTTAAACATTTACAATTTGCCTTGAGACTAACAACACAACTATAATTACCAATTGATAAAATCTTTTGTTTTGTAATTGATGCCCACACGAATTTTCAATATTATTCGCGTAATTGATGATCAAATCGATCTTTTCATCGTATGAATGTCATTAGATCATATGACGACATTTATCTCAATATGCCTTATTCAAGTTAAATCCAAAAGATAAAGCTGAGAATTTAAATTCTCAGATAGACAAAATCATACTGAGTAACTTTTGTTAAGGCATTGACAACATTATAGTTATACCAAATATTGCATTACACTAGTATCCGCTAAGTTCAAATGAGAGAAATACTCTTTCTATTTTATATTGTATTGTGTACTTAGCACAATAAGCAAGATATGCATTATTCGCCTTTATTTAGCTCGTGAATTGAACACATTAAACACTTCTTAATGTGTGTCAATTTTATTGAGCTATTTTCAACAATAAATTCATAATTTTGCCTTGATTTTGAAGGCATGGTAAAAGATCAAAAATATTTGGATATGTATATGACAATATTTAAGCTACATAGATTTTCTTATGTGACGAAAAATGTCACAATTATGAGCGCTCATTGTCAATACTAATTTGACCTTTCTAGTTGTGCATCACTTTTATTCCAACTTTTAATGAAATTTTTCTATATGATGTTACCAGATCTTTTCACCTTTTCAATACCCATAAATTTGTTATTGCGACTAAGATCATTATATGCAACATATGCTTCTTAATTTCAAACTGAACTAATTGGACGAGAGTGATATTATATTGATAATATTTTATTATTTTACTCATCTACTATGAGACATGAAATCAATCCATAATATCTATTGAATTGACGTTAACGTTCGATATTTTGTTGCAACAATAAATTGAAGCGGACCACGTGGTCTTTTTTATTATCTCATCAGTTAAATTTCTGCATAGCCTCAACATAGAGGTTATTAAGATTGTAGAGTTATTATTAATATTCAACTGATTAAATTTTGTAGCATGAGACTCAACCACTCATTTTGAGGTTTTTGTAGCATCACCAATTGTAGTCTCCATGAGGTGAAAAGATAACAAAAAGTAAAATATATACACTTTTCAAATCTCTAAAGAGATATTGGCAAAGAATATTAGTGCTACACGCTCAGGCTTGCATAGATGTTTTATATATAATTTTAGCATCTTGTTGCCTTGAAAAGTAATTATATATTCTTGACAACAACAATAAGACAACTAATTCAATCAAGTGTAATATTTTTTTTTCTAAAATAGAGACTATAAATAGTTTTTTTTTTTTTTAATATAAAACACGTAATATACGATTAAATGAATGTTCACGACTTGATTATTTTATAGACAAAATATACGACTTGTATGAGTTGGTTGGACAACCTCCAGGTTGGTTAGCGAGACAAAGTCTATTTAGCAACCATGCCTCCTTAAATGAGATAACTCATCTCCCTTTAATATTTAACTTTATCGGGACAAAGCTTACCCATTATCAATTCAAAATGATAGTATTATTTATATTATAAAAATCAAGAATGGAACCTAATTATCTTTAATAGGTTTAAGAAAAACTATGCGTCGCATATTAGTTTTTGATTCTTGGTGTAGAAGATCGTACAAAGATGCAACTACAGGGTATACTTTTGCAATTGGTGTGACGTATATACAATGTGTCATGCATATTTAATATATACTTGATATTTTATAAAATACTTAAACAATATGTGGTGTTGTTATACTAGTTGAACTTGTTTACGGACTACTTAGAGTCAACAACCACGCTTCCTTTGATTTTCAATATGTATATTGTAGAATGAATTTTTGTTTAAAATATAAATATATGCATTGTGATGCATATATATAAAAGATATTCACATTTACAATAATTGCATGTTTGGTAACCTCCCCCTCTTTTAATCAAAATATTATAAGATGAAGTAGAATATAGCTACCATGTATTTTTTAATTATTATTGTATTTGCATATGGGCAATAAGATTTTTCAATTGCAAAGAACTAACTATATTAGAAGTCACTCCAAAATGTTGTGACAATGAAGACAATAACTAAAAATGCTTCAATTTCAAATGATACTTAAGTATGTAATTTAAAGGATGGACATTGATTGAGAGCATAATTAAATTCCAAGCAGGCAAGTAAAACTTAAGAGAAAAACCAAAGAATGTATTTTAATTCATTTAATATAGAGAACTCAAACTCCTTTTTTTGGTGAAGTACTGACACAAAATACGATTTGGCTCTTGTTCTTTTTCTACAACAAGATCAGTAGATGAGGAAACTTTTTTTTTTTTTTTTTTTTAAGTACATAGACTTGCATAGATGGTTCAAAGTATTTTTCTTTTAGGAGGCATAACTTGCTATATCAAATCATATCTAGAAGCATTAACTTTGTGCACACATATTAGTAAAAAAAAAACCGTGTTCACACGTACATATAAAATGGTCGAAAGGTATGGATTCTCAAAAGGATGAAATCAAATAATGTGTGCATGTATGAATGATGCACATACATAATAAAGAGATATAAACTATATATATTGAAATGGAGATGAATTCAACTTATTTGAATTAATATAACTTAAACATTCTAGCTTTGTCTCTTTATCAACCCTTCTTGAACTTTAAGATCTTCTATGTGTTAAAGCAAGCTCGTGCTGATAACGTGTTGTAAACTAAGTAAGATTTGCTAGAGACTTAAGTATGAAAAATATGAACTAAAACCAAGTAGAACAATTAGAGAAAAAGCAAACAAGAGAAAAGAAAACTAGAGTTGAGAATGTAAAGATAATATATAACTTGGTATGCTTCTACAACGAGATTGACACCCTTTATATAGGCCATTTGATGATGATGATAAATATACTTAGACAATGTTTATAAGTAACACATACATCACATGTCATATAACATATAACAAGTAATTTGACAATGTATAAAAGAATTGGTATATTAGAAACGAGTACGAGTTACGTAAAGTGTGAGAGTCATGCTTGACATTACAATTCAATGCGATCATCTACATGCACAAGTGTCCATGTATTTCATTACACAAATAATTTTTTTTGTCTTTTATTTTATTTTTTAGTTTAAACTACTTTATTTTTGGACTATCTAAGTGCCTCAAGTTCATTCCAAGCCGTGATCCATAATTGGGGAGCTTTCACTATTGACATTATCATTCTCACAACTCAAACTCGACCGCTCATTGATATATAGGCTCGACCCCTCTTCCAGCAGGTACCGTCCACGGGTTCTTGTCCGCTCGGATTGAAGAAAACACGCCACGTGTACGCATTTTGTCTAAAGAAAAGAAAATTGGGATTCAGTACGCTCGACACTGACAAACAAATCCCGATCTCATTTTCCACACTCCTCTCTTCCAAAATCGGTTCAAACAATTCCTCCATTGACAACAGTTGAAGAAATCTTAACGACGACGACGACGACGACGATAGATCGAACAGGCTCGCCATGGTCGTTGAATGATGAGGAATTCGAAAACTTCAGAGGAGCTCAACAACAACAACAACAACAACAACAACAACAACAACAACAATTCCAATCTGGATTCCAGATTCAACCAAACCCTCAGGAATGTGCAGGGGTGAGTTCGGATTCACTCTCTTTAATTTGTTAAAATAATTAGGTTTCTTGATCAGTTAGTAATGTTTAGTGATTAATCGGTTCTTTGTTCTCCAATGTGGTTGAATTGGTTCTGGTTTTAGATCTTTGGATAGATCAGATCTAGTGTTGGGAGTAGAATTTGGCGGCGGTCACGCGAATCCCGATCGTTTTGGGGATTTGATGCTGATGCATGTAGAAACCCTTATCGCAATTACTTGGCTTAATTAGTATGTTGGTAGAGGTAGACCAAAGCTAAAAAGAGCTAGAAAACTCGACTCTATAAATTAAAGAAATTAGATGATGCAGGGGTAGATCAAAGCTAACCTAGGAACATGGTCGATTCTGGGGGTGGGCGGAGCAGGCGGCCGTACCAAGCCCCACCCCCAGGATAGGCCTCCAAAATTTATATTTATATATATATATATATAGTTTTTTTTTTTAAGTTTTTTTTTTGGTGTGTGTGGTTGGCTCGATAATTATGTGGTATTGTGGAGGCCTCCAACTTAGATGAATCTCGCCATACGTGGTTACTGTAATTCGACTCAATATGTATGTGGGTTCCACTTATATCAATTTCTCTCTCTAAGAAGTATCTTTTCTCCCCTTAAATTTCAATATTGCATTGCTATTCTCTCTATATGTAATAAATTAATAAAACCTACATTTTTTTTCTTTTAGTAATCAACTGTCGTGTTAAGGAAATTATAGTAGTTGCTATATTTCTGTAGTTTAGGTATTTAGGTAGTTTCTATATTTTGGTATTTAAGTAGTATTATGAAACTTTCCTTATTTTATACTTTGTTCAGCTCTATAAATAAGAGCACCCTATTGTATTCAGTTAGCCCACATTAATACAATTCTTAGTCTCTTCTTTGAAATCTATCATGGTATCAGAGCTTGATTTTTAATTCTAGGTCAGTCGACTTTCGAGTCGATGACCGATTCGTGATCTCCTATCCTTTATGATTCTTTTGCGATGCCTTTGTTCAAGCAATCTGTCTTGCATTTTTGCTTCTGTGCTTTTGTCCGCTGTTGCCACAATTTCCATCTGCGGTTGCATAATCACGTACATGTCCCACTACGCCTCTCCATTCTATCTGTGCATTCAGCCCCTTGTCATGCATAAACCTGTTCACCATGTGCGATGTGTCACATATACATTTTTATTCTTGTTTGATTTGATAATAAAGTTACAAAGCATGTGTGCATCAGAGTCACTTTGGTATCAATTGACTTGGAAGACATCTTGTTCGATTTGTTCTCTCCATCATCAACTTGCATCACCATGTCTTCCCCTTCTTCGTTCACTGTTTTCATCACCGAGCTTGTCGTTGTTGGTCCGTCGACATTGTTCGCCGGATGAATATTTCTACGTTGCTATACGTTTTCTTGTTTTTGTTCGCTTTTTTGCTACTACCACATTATGATTGCGTGGAATCTGCTGCGTTGTCTACTTGTTTGCTGTCGACTCGCTATCTGTCCGTCGTCGACTCTGTTGACTCTGATATCCGTTGTTCTACAGTTCCGTTGTTCTAACTCTACCGCATCAGAATCTGTTTCCTGTCGTCTTCGGTGGTCGTTGATCTGAACGAACCTTAGATTTGCCGTCTTAGGTGGTTGTTGATCTGCTCCGCAACGAACCTTAGATTTGTCGTCTTAGGTGGTCGTTGATCTATTCCGCAACGAGCCTTAGATTTGTCGTCTTGAGTGGTCGTTGATCTACTCCGCAACGAACATTAGATTTGTCAGGTTTACTGATTCAATTGACAACCTCAAGTTGAACCAACTTGAGTTTGAGGTAGGGTGTTAAGGAAATTATAGTAGTTGCTATATTTCCGTAGTTTAGGTATTTAGGTAGTTTCTATATTTTGGTATTTAAGTAGTATTAGACAACTTTCCTTATTTTATACTTTGTTCAATTCTATAAATAAGAGCACCCTATTGTATTCAGTTAGCCCACATTAATACAATTCTTAGTCTCTTCTTTGAAATGTATCATGTTGTATTGATTAAAAAACATTAGTAGTATACATAAACTTAACAATATGATTATTTTTGCAATTGTAATAAATTAACAAAGCTAACATTTTATTTTTCTAGAAATTAAATGATGTTTTGATTAAAAATTTAACAATTACTCAAAAAAAGATTAGCATTATATAATGGTAGATGCATCAATTGCCAAAAGACAAAGTTTGAGGATGCCGTGAGTTGACTCCCACTTAAGTCAAAAACAAGATTTTTTTGAAGTAAAAAAATAAAAAAAAAAAAACCTTTTTGCTTAACTTTTTCTATTATCCGTATTGATCATATCTTTAAATACATATAGTACTTTTTATATATTAATTTTATTTAAAAACACCATTTTTTTCATAAAAAGAATTTATATATAAAAAGAAAATGTGCAGTTCATAAAATTATATAAATCTAATAATAGCTTGAGCATATGAAAAATAATTGGCGAAATCAAACATTTTTTAATAGAAAATAAGAATATAAAAGGTCTCATTTCGATTTCATGTCGCCCTAGGCCCCAAAAATGTCAGGGCCGACCCTGCCTGGGAAGCATTGATTAGGAGGGGGAGTTAAAGGACTTGGAAAGCATGACATCAATTGTGCTAAATCAAGAGCAATGGAAGAGTTTGGTTTATGTAGCCGACCCAAACTAATTTGAGATTGAGGCTTTTTTGTTGTTGATCTTAGGGCCAAGGTGTATTTTTTTAAGGAGTGCTTTAGAATTGAGATGCTGTGGTAGAAGTTTGAATTAAAAACAATGTAACTTGAATAACTTTTTTAAGTTTTAATGGTGGAAATGCCAAAGCATACCTCCGTGAAATGGATGAGGCTTGGGGGAGGCTGAGGGTTCAACTCATGTTGAAGTCAGAAGTGTTGGCAACCAAGAAACGCCTTATAGTAATGGATGATTGGGTTTATTCAATTTGACGAATCCATGGATTTTTTTTAAATGATGGATTTCCATAAATTTCATGGAATTTTTCATCCAAATCTCATGGGTAGAGGTGAGATTTGGTCACGCGTATTTTTTGAATAGAAATCCATCAAAATCCATTAAAATCCACCAAAATCCTAATGTAGTTTAAAAATTGAATATACCTAGACTTTTAGAAATCCATTAAAACCCATCGAAATCTTAATTGAATACCCCTTGACTTTTCAAAAGTCCATTAAAAATTATTTGGTCTTTATTGGATGATTCATCAGTTTCCCAAAGATATATTTCTTCACTGATGTACTATTTTGAAATATCCCACTGAATTCAGAACCAACAATAGGAAATCTTAACCAATTGTGTTGTCAAGAGATTTTTAAGGAAATTTTGTGGGTTTCACGAGGTTGGAATTATGCTTTATTGTTGCATCGGTTGTTGAATTCCCTTCTCTTACATTTGTTCAGGGAGTAAACAAGCAAGCATGTGTTTGCATCCACAAAATAGTACCCTTTTCTTGAGTTCACATCCTTTCTTTTGAATTTCTAGTGATCAACATGATGACGGTCTTATCTGTTTGAACAGTTGCTGCTGGTGATTCTTCCATTCTCTTTCCCTATTTTGAAGTTTGTCTCTAACTTATCGTGGTTGTAGATTGTATAGCAATTTCATAGTAATGAGACTTGATTGTTGGTAATACTTAACTTTCAGTAAAATCTTGGTTCTAGTTTGAACAGTTGCAGTTGGTGACTCTTCCGTTGTATTTTTTCTCCAATGTGGTTGATTTGGAGCTGTTGATCTGATAAAAGTAAGCTGGGTTCGTTTAGATCTCTGAAGAGATTAGATCTGTTATTGGAATGGAACTTGATCTTTTGAATTATGATTGTTTTGCTGATTATGATGTATGTGAATCAATTTGATGGGCATTTAATCCTTTAGAGAGGAAAGTTAATGGAGGGATTAGGGATACTTGTTTTTTGATTGTTGTAGATTTATAGTAAGAGTTGGAATAGAGCTCATATATCAGTAGAAACCCTAATAGTAATCAGTTGGCTTAGCATATTTGTAGAAGTTGTGTTTTTGAAGGAATGCTTTAGAATCAAAATGCCCTTGGAAAAGCTGAGTCTTCATGGTTCCTTGAAAAAGCTTTAGAATCAAGATGCCTTTGAAAATGCTGAGTTAAAATAATGTAATTTGAATGCCTTATGGTGATCAAATATATTTCTTGGTTCAATTTATTAGGAGCGGCATTTCGAGGAAGATTCCATTGGTAATGAGAGAATTGGATGGTTCAAATGGAGACTTATCTAGAGCATTTAGCATAGATGACACCACTAAAGCTTTAAGGGAGAATTTTACGAATTGCGACGTCGTTTTGCAACAGGGACCCGAATTATTTTTTTTATAGGAACAGGGACCTGAATTATGAGTTAATAAGAAACAATCTTGCTACTAAAATGAGGATGGTGGACATGGGCATGGGTCATTTTTCAGCATCGTTTGAATGAAAATTAATCGGTCGATATTGGATGATTCATCAGTTTCCCTAAGATATATTTCTTTGCTAATGAACCTATTTTGAAATATCTCACTGGATGACTGGATTGAGAAACAACAATGGGAAATCTCGACCAATTGTGTTTTCAAGAGATTTTTCTTATTGGGAAATTATGTGGATTTCACAAGGTCGGGGTTGTGCATTATTGTTGCATTGGTTGTTGAATTCCTTTCTCTTACATTTGATCAGGGAGTAAACAAGCAAGCATATGTTTGCCTCCACGAAATAGGACCTTTTTCTTGAGTTCACATCCTTTCTTTTGAATTTCTTGTGATCAAGTTGAAGATGGTCTTATCTGTTTGAACTGTTGCAGTTGGTGACTCTTCCGTACTCTTTTTCTAGTTTGAAGTTTCTCTCTAAGTTATCGAGGTTCTAGATTGTATAGGAATTTTGTAGTAATGAGAATCGATTGTTGGGAATGCTTAACTTTTGGTAGATTCTAGGTGACTGAATCGTCAATTTTCTTATGATTTTATTTCATATGATGTAAGTCACTTAACTACTTCCTATTAGGTTGCTTCAAGGTCGCAGCTTTCCTGGTAAAGTTTTGCTAACACGGAGATCAGACCCACTAAATGATTCTGCATCAACAGAATGCTCTACTGACATCGGAAGAAGTTATTCAGAAAATGATCTTGAAGCAGATGAAATGGATAAGTCTTTGGAGGTAATTTTGACAAATTACGTATGATTAATCTGTTCCTCAACACATCTATTTCTTCTCATTTTGTGAGAGGTGTGGCAAAAAAATCTATTGTAAAAGATACTACGTGTCTTGCAGCACGAGGTGCAAAATGCAGCCAAAGCCATAAATAATATAACATTACATAAGTCGAAGTCATCGACTTCTAGCAATGACAACACATCTAGTGTCAGTCAAAGAACTACAATGGGTGCTAGAGCTACGGATTCTGCCAGGGTTATGAAGTTTAAGAAGGAACTATCTGGCCTTTCCGTCATTTTAGGTATTTTGCTTTTGATCTAACTGTATGTTGATTTGGTGTCATTTAATTGCATAGGAAAATCTCTGACATTCTTGTATGTTTTTCATATTTTATAATAACTTACACCATGATTGAGTTGTCTTTTTATGATGGAAGACCCCCTCATTAAGAATCATCTTCCTTTTTCTCCTTTTAGTAATTTCAGATGCTGAACAACAACAACAACAACAACAACACAACAACAACATAGCCTCAGTCCCAAATTAACCGGGGTCGGCTACATGGATCAAACTTTTCCATTTTGCTCGATTAAGTGCAATTGATGGTGAGCTTTTTAAACCATTCAAATCCCTCCTAATTAATGCATCCCATGTTAACTTTGGTCTACCCCTACCTCGTCGAATTTTTACAGTTTCTATTGAGTCAAGTTTTCTAGTTGGGGCATTTGTAAGTCGTTTTTGCAGGTGACCAAACCACCACAACCGCCCTTCCTTAATCTTTGTATCAATTGGTGCTACTCCTACTTGTCTTTGAATTTCTATATTTCTTATTCTATATTTACGAGTTTACCACGCATCCATCTAAGCATCCTCATTTTTGCTACGTTCATTTTATGTAATTGTTGTTGTTTTATCTCCCAACATTCACTTCCATAGAGCATAGCTGGCCTAATTGCGGTCCTATAAAATTTTCCTTTTAACTTCGTAGGAACATTTCAATCACAAATCACCCTTGTTGCACTCCGCCATTTCTTCCATCCAACTTGAATTCTATGTGTGACATCATTCTCAATGTTACCATTATTTTGTATGATTGATCCTAGGTATCTAAAGTGGTTTACCTTAGGAACTTCTACCTCCCCTAATTTTACCATTCCGTCATCTCGATGTCTAGTGTTTCTAAACTCACAGTGCATGTATTCGGTTTTCGTCCTACTCAACTTAAAGCCTTTAGATTCTAATGTATTTCTCCAAAGTTCTAATTTCTTATTCACTCCATCTTTTGTTTCATCCACTAAGACAATATCATCTGCAAATAACATACACCATGATATATCCTCTTGAATATGTCTAGTTTGTTCATCCATAACTAAAGTAAATAGATATGGGCTTGAAGCCGATCCTTGATGTAGTCCTATCATAATGGAAAATTCTTTTGTAGCCCTCCAAATGTCTTCATACTCGTAACTACTCCATCATACATGTCTTTAGTAGTGTCTATGTATCTAGCACGCACTCTTTTTCTTTCTAGAACCCACCAAAGAACATCTCTAGGGACCCTATCATATGTTTTTTCTAAATCTATGAATACTATATGAAGATCTTTTTTATTTTCTCTATATTTTTCTAACAATCATCTCACAAGGAAAATTGCCTCCATAGTTGACCTCCTAGGCATGAAACCAAATTGGTTCTATGATATTGTTGTCTCTTTTCTTAGTCTATTGTCAATATCCTCTCCCAAAGTTTCATAGTGTGACTCATAAGTTTAATTCCCCAGTAGTTTGAGCAACTTTGAATGTCTCTTTTGTGTTTGAAGATTGACACGAGCGTGCTTCTTCTCCAATCCATTGGCATCCGTTTTGATTTTAAAATTTTATTGAAAAATTTTGTTAACCAAGTCAATTCAATTTCTCCTAAGCATTTCCAAACCTCTATGGGTATTTCATCTGGGCCACATACTTTTCATATTTTCATTCTTTTCAATGCCTCTTTAACTTCTACAATTCTAATATTGCGTGTATAGTTTACATTTCTTTCTTGGTGTGGGTTTTCATCTATTATAGTATCAACTTGGCCTACAAATGCCCCAACTAGAAAACTTGACTCAATAGAAACTGTAGAAATTCGACGAGGTAGGGGTAGACCAAAGTTAACATGGGATGCATTAATTAAGAGAGATTTGAATGGTTTGCAAAGCTCACCATCAATTGCACTTAATCGAGCACAATGGAAAAGTTTGATCCATGTAGCCGACCCCAGTTAATTTGGGACTGAGGCTATGTTGTTGTTGTTGTTGTATAGTATCAACTTGGCCATCATTAAATAAACTATCGAAGTAACTTCTCCATCTCTCCTTAATATCATCATCGCGCGTTAAAACAATTTGATTTTCGTCCTTAATACATCTTTCATGACTTAGGTTTTGTTTCTTTTTATCTCTTAATTTGGCTAGCTTATATATATATATTTTTCGCCGTCTCTATTACCTAACCTTGTATATAGATCTTCCATGAAATTTGTTTTAGCTTGACTAACTTCTTTTTAGCTTGTTTTCTAGCTTCTCTATATTGATTGTACACATCTTCATCTTGACACTTAGGTATTTTCCTATGCATCTCTCTTTAAGTCTTAATTGCTCGTTGGACATCCGCGTTCCACGACCATGTTTCCTTCTTTGGTGGTCCCAAGCCTTTAGATATACTTAATACGTTTGATCTCACTCTCCTTATGCAACTACTCATTTCTAGCCACATTGTATTAGCATCTAAGTCAAGATTCCAAACATTTTTCTTTAGTAATTTTTCTTAAACTCTACTTGTTTACTATGTTTTAGGTTCCACCACTTTATTCTAGGGTCGCTAACTCTTTTATTCATATTACGTCGTCGTGTTAGCTTAATATCAAGTACTACTAACTTATGTTGGGTAGTAAGTGCTTCACCGGGTATTACTTTGCAGTCTCTACATATTTTTCTATCTATTTTTGTTATTAAAAGAAAATCTATTTGACTCTTGTTATGACCACTACTAAAAGTAATTATATGCGACTTCCTTTTCCTAAAACTAGTATTTGCTAAGACAAGATCATATGCTGAAGCAAATTCTAAGATTGATTCTCCTTCTTCATTTCTATTACCGTAACCAAAACCTCAATGAACTCTCTTAAACCCATCGTTACTTGTCCCGACATGCCCATGTAAATCTCTTCCAATAAAAACTTTTTCATCTAATGGTATCCTTTGCATAAATCCATCCACATCGTCTCAAAACTTGCGTTTGATGCTCTTGCTTAATCCTACTTGTGGTGCATAGGCTAAGTATGTTAATTTTTTCGTCTCCAATAATTAATTTAACTAGAATCAATCTATCCCCCATTCTTTTAATCTCTACGACCTTATCCTTATAATCATTATCCACCACAATTCCTACTTTCAGATGCTGAAATTAGTGTTATTTTATTACATCAATGGTAGCATGTTTTGCTTTAATGCTCAGGTTGCTTTAATGCTTACTTTTATACAGATTTGGAATACATCATAATAAAAAATGGTCTGTCTAGCTGCATGGCTTTTGAATTGGATATGGAAAAGGCTTATGACTGTCTAGAATGGGGACTACATATAATTTTTTTTATTTTTTATTTTTTTACTGTATAAAGTTTTTCCAAACATCTCATTTGTGGCATTCTTAAAGTGATAGTTTCAGCAAGGAGCACCTTATATATAATATAACATGTGAAGAGTCCAAAATTTTCATATATGTCTAAATAAACTAGAGAGCGGCTAAATGGGCCCCACTTTTTGCTGAACGCACCCTATTTACTCACCCATACCCGAATTTGAATTTCAATTGCTAAACGGACCCCACTCATTTTTTTTCAGAAAACCCCAAAAGATCCTCCTCAACAACACATACACCATCTTCCTCACCGATTCTCACGTTTTCCCAACCTCCTAAGCCCCTCTCTCTCGTGCGTTTCTTCATCTTTAAACCTCCTTTAACACGTTTTCCAATCCCTTTTAGTTTCTTTATCCCCACCTTTCGACGGATTTGCCAACCCCATCTCAGTCGATTTCGACGTCGAAAGCGTGCAGATGTGGGCGATTTCATGGTTTTTTTTGTATCACTCGTAGGTCTCAGTACCATGGAATCGAGATATATAGAGTTGGTATCAGTCGCATAGGGCCGAGACAAACTGATAGTATCAGTCTCGGGCATGTGTGGCCGAGACAACCACAGGATCGGGACATAAAGAGTGGGTCTGGGTCGCACATGTTCGAGACTAATCCTATCAGTCTTAGACCTGTGCAACAAAGACCCACTCTAAATGCCTCGGTTTTGTGGTACCGAGATCACGAGCGACACAAAAAACTACGAAATCGAGTAAGACTTGCATCATTGTGCTTTGGATTAAGTGCTCTTCTAGAATTTGTCGACATTTTGCACCAAAAAACTCCGATTCAAGTCATAAATTGATGCCCTAAACACCAACTACAATACAACAACCTAGTAAAGAAATCCACCAAAAGCACTCAAAAAAACGTAAACCGAATGCAAAACAAAGGAGAAACACATTTATTAAGTGAATGGAGATATTTTTCGGTGGTTTGGCTGGAGTGGGTGGGGTTAGTGGCGCGGGAGAGACGAGAGTGAGAAAGTGTGTTTTGGCTACGTTTAGGAAAAGGGAAATGCTAGGGTGACCCAAAATGAGCACGCGAAATGGACACGCACACGTGGTTATCCATTAGATGTATGTCAATTATCGTGCCGACACATTGATGCATAAATCAATGAACACCTACAAGTGTGTGTCCATTTCGCGTGCCAATTTTGGGTCAACTTAGTATTTTCCTTAGGAATAAATGAGCTCTGTTTAACTAAGGGTTTATATTAGAGGGCAGCTGGGTCATCTCGCGAATGGTTCAAATTTTTTTTAAAAAGGTTATGTTCAGCAAAAAGTGAGGTTTTTTAGCTGCTCCCATAAACTATGGTGTATTTAGACTCGTCTAATTGAGATGAGGGTTGAGTAGTCCAATTCTAAACTGTTTCTAGCACTTATAATCTTCTTTCATTATTGATTAAGAGACTTTTGGAATGATTGTGATAAGATCCTACGTCTAGGTCATATAGAGTTAGTGTGAAGGAAATAGTGTAAATAGCGGTGAATTAGTTAGATTACATGAGTAACCCCAAAGAAAGGAACCCAAATCTCTCTCAACCCAAATCACTCAAAATAATGCCTAATTATAATTCCAAGTCCAAGATCTGTAATCTAACTAACTCACCCTATATATACCATTTCCTTCATACTAACTCCATATAACCTAGATGTGGGATCTTATCCAATTGACTTGTAAAATTGTTGTTTGGGTTTATACTTAGACTCTGTATTCTTTTGACATCAGAATTCTTGATCAGAATGAGCAACTAGCTTTATCTAAATTGAGTTAAAAACCTAGGAACACATTCTCTTAACTTGATAAATCTTAGACAGTCAACAACTCACATTGGCAACTTCTAACTTCTAAGAAACTGGTGTATGCATGGTGACAGTAATCTTTTTCAAGATGCTACTAAGTAAACTTAATACAGGCTTCTTTCAGCACCATTTTTTTTCTTTAGATAGGAGAATCAACTGAAGAAGCATTGGATAGAAATTTTCATGTCTCAGTTGAGAATCCATCTTTTACTATTTTATCCAATATATCCCTCTAAGTCTCTAACACCAAGTCACATCATATCGTAGAATTGAAATGTTGAATCCATGCATTGATGCAAACTTATTTGGAACCGAAGCGACACATGTTACAAAATTGGTGGATGTATTGTGATAATGTCCTCCACTCTCATTGTCATCAAGTTAATTTCATTTAAACAAATTCTCGAAGTCTACATATTTTGTACGTCTTCATTTTTTTTCTTTGGGGTAAGTTATACGTTTTCATTGTTATTACTACTAATTTCCTCCTAAAAAATTGCAAAGAAACTTTTTGATCTAATGAAACACTTGGCTAACTATTATGAGTTCCAGGAGGCATAATATTATACAAATTTAAGGAGGCTTCTTTATCTCCGATTTTTTTTTTTTTTTTGTTTCCAATGATTTAGTTCTTTTTTTTTATAATAAAAAAAAACTTGCCTCCATCGAGACTTGAACTCCCAACCTTTTGTACAAGAGGCTCCATAACAAACCAGTGAGCTATCCAACTAGTTGGTAATGATTTAGTTCTTTTCATTATGCAGAAACATTGCGTGAGTTAGCATGGAGCGGTGTGCCTCCATATATGCGGCCAAATGTATGGAGGCTTCTTTTGGTAAGTTCATGTAGTCGTACTTCATAACTGACATACTATAATGGCAATAACAAAATTGTACCAGAAAAAAACTATTGCTTGAGTTATTTCTACTCAATTTCCGATAATTGAATGCTAATGGTATTAGGTAATGTTGCTTATGTAAAATAAGTTTATTGCTTGCATTTGTTGCTTTCATTGTTTTTCTGCATAGATGTATGTGCATAGCTTTTGCTTGAAATTTTTGTTATTTGAGATAATGATGGTGATCTGATGGCATGATGCAAGCCATGTAGTGGCAAAATCTCCTCTTTGCTAGTAGACTAATAAAATTGTTTAAGCCATAAATTTATACGTTATTTAAGATAACTCTTTGTCAAGAACTCTATGAAGTAAAGAAGATATATGTTTACAGGTTATCAAAAGAAGATATATGTGTACCAAGCACTAAGAAATAAACAAAAAAATATCTTCTTTATTATTTTCATCATGCGCAGGGGCGAATCCAGGATTTTTGATAGCCCTGGGCTATAAATATTTTTTAAATTATTATTTTTATATATTATTATGTATACTTTAGATAAATTATACCACTATATATATATATATATATGCATCCATGACAAACATAAAATTAGCATGGTTATCGCATAAATTAAGCCACAAACTATTAAGCAAAGAAAAAAAAACTTTTGAACACAAACACTTGTAATAGATCAAATCGAAACCAAATCAATAGATAATGAGTTCAACTGAAGTACCTTAAATAAAAAATTGTTGTCTACTTGTCACAAACATGACTCGATCAATGAAAAGTGTATCAGCTGCAAAAACAAACAATATAGAATCAAATATAAATTATATTGGTGGGTAAAGAATAAAAATAATACTTAAATAATAAATTATATAAAAATCAGAATATGAAGAAAAATAACCTATTTAAGTTGTGCCCTCCTTTGCTTTAAAGAATCGAATTCATCAATTACTTCATCTATATCGATATTTTGAGCGAATTCTCGTTCAATATGAATGATCATAGTATCTGTCAAGAATTCTTCTTCCATTCTATTTCGTAAATCAGTCTTAATACGCTTCATAGCTGAAAATGCTCGCTCTGTTGATGCCGTGGATACAGGTAGAGTCAAAATAAGACGAATCAATCTCTCAACCAAGTTGTAGTGATGCGACTTATTTGTTCGAATTAATATCTGCAATAACTCAGAAGTTGATGACAAATTCTGAAAACACTTGTGGTGAAGTACATCAACCTCATAATGCTCCAATTGACATCTCAAATGATGCATTTCTTGATCACTAAAATCAACAGGATAGAACTTTCTTGCAAGAATACGTATTTGATCAACATCAAATAATTTGAACTGATCATTTGGTTGTAAAGCACAACTCAACTTAAGGATTTCCAATGCATCATCATTGAATCTGTAATTCAACTCTTCCAATTGATAGTCAATCACGTAATTGAACATATCAAAGTGGTAATGATGCTCAACTGTGACGAGACTTTTTTGCTGACAAGAACAACCCGTGCCCTCATTGTACCAAGCATTCATATCGGGTGTTTCGATTTCATACTCTATGCAAATCGAATTCACACACATCAAAAGGTGATCAAAGCTTTCATTTCGTAATTTTAGAAGAAATACTTTTGTTGTGGCAATTGAATCTATTGCATTCAGAATATCTAGAGTTTTTTCTTGCAAGTTTCGGCAAAGCATATCTGTAATTCCCATAATTCTATGCATTACACGCAACATGAATACGAAGTCAAAAGTTTCCATCATCATTAAAACACCTTTTGCTTCACCACGAATATCATCAGTAGATCCATCACTAACCATTTTTTTAAGCACTTGCATCGTTGCCCAATACATATCAATCACACTGCAAATAGAATCAAAATGAGAGCTCCACCGTGTTTCTCCTGCTCGTTGTAAACTTCCGATTTGATTAGCTCCTTTACTAGTTTCACGTTCACCACTAGCTACTTTACGTGCAATCTCTACAGCTTGAAAGGCTTGCAACTCAGTAAGGCGTTTTGGAGAAGAACCTATAAGGTTAACAATAGAAGACAACTTTGAAAAGAGTAACCAAATCGACGGTTCCTTTTTAGAAGCTGCAACTAATGCTAGTTGTAGTCGATGAACAAAACAATGTACATAATATGCATATGGACAGTCTTTGAGAAATAAAGCTTGCAACTCATTCCATGCCCCACGCATGTTACTAGCACCATCATATCCTTGACCACGCAAGTCATCTATAAGTAAGTTATACCGAGCAAGAGAGTTACATACACTTTTCTTAAGTGTTGAAGCAGCGGTGTTTTCGACTTGGACAATATCGAAAAAACGCTCTTTAATTGAGCCTTGACCATCGACGAATCTCAACACAATTGCCATTTCTTCTTTGCCTCCTGCATCCTTGGCTTCATCAACTAATAGACAAAACTTTTTATCTCCAATTTCTTCACGAATTTTTTTTCTCACCATGTTAGCCATAATATGCAAAATCTCTTTTTGAATATTTGGTGAGGTGTACTTTGCATTCCCTGGAGCATTGTTGAGTATAACGTCCTCAATGTTAACATTTAATCTACCCATAAGCTTCAACATTTCTATGAGATTTCCTCGATTCTCTGAAGTTGAACCTTCACGATGACCTCTAAGCTGCGCATCCTTGTAAACTAAGCCATCGAACAACCTCACTTGTAACCTTAAGCCGCAACCGATTTTTCGAACATCCTCTGAAGTTTGTGCATTTATCACCCTGTCAATGTGTCGAGTAACATTCGACAAATTCTCAACAGATTGTACAGAATTTCTATGCGGCGAATATTGCCGTATTGGAGTACGCAAGCCCGGATCTCTTTCAAGAGAATTATAATCAACATAAACTTCTCGAGTTGGAGATTCTAAAGGTCTCGTTTCCTCACGAGATGAAGCCTCAACAACTGATGGAGAAAGATTGCCAACCTTAGATGCCTCCCCACTTGATTTAAAAAAGTCAAAAATTGTCTTCGTTCTTTTGTTACCATGACGCTCCATAGAGTTTAGTCCAAAGCTAGTATGCTATCCTTAAAAGAAAAAATGTCTCCTTAAATATGATCAAAGATATAAAAAAACATGTGAAACATAAAATTGAGCTAAATTGATAAGTACACTTATACATTTATTTTATGTAACCAACCTAAGCTACCAACTTCAAAATTTGATAAACTAAAGCTTAAAAAAACCGAATTTTGCGAAAGATATGAACTAACTGTTCAAATTGCATTCGATTATCTAAAAATATAAACACTACCCTATATTCTTCTCCACTTTGGCTAATACAACATAGAAAAGAACATAGCAGAATTGCATTACTATCAAGCAAAAATGGAAACTTTACACAAGTATTTTTGGATTCAATCAAGGTACCAAGTCTTGAGAAGATCTACACTTATGTAAAACAAAAACCAACACTCGAATTTGCTTGTGCTTCAATCCCAATCAAGACTTAAACACAAGTGACCGAAAGATTTGCATGAAACCAAGCAAGAATTGATCTTTATCGGTGTAACAACAATCCAAACAAACCCCTAATTCAATTTCGATCCAATGCAAGGAAAGAGAGATCTCAAGCAAGGCGATTTTGGAAGTTTGGGCATGAAACCAACAAAATAATGGCAACCGAGATCTTCCAAACAAGGAAACTCGTCCATAACGAGATCGACAACAAATCTCAAAACCCCATCTCACCAATCAACCAAAAGTACCAAATTTACAGTAAAACCCCAAGAATCGAAAAGGGCATCGACGAACGGACGATGGATTGGAGGGTACATCGAGTTGGTGCAACGGGGCATTCAAGAAGCTCATGAACGCTCGTGAGGGCGAGATCACCGCGGCAACGACGCCGCCGCCTCCTCCGCCGCCGTGAGGCTTCGAAGGGTATTGATGAAGGAGATGCACGTCCTCATCTGATCGATCCCATTTTTTTTTGGGCTTAAATACTAATTTTTTTGGGCTTAAATACTAATTTTTTTTTTTTTTTGGGCCTTGCCCTGGGCTACAGCCCAGGGCAAGCCCAACGTGCATACACCCCTGATCATGCGTCCATCTTTTTGGATCTGTCCCGACTCTCCTTTTACAACCATTTTTTTTTCTAATTCATGTCTATTTAGTATTAGTCTTCTTTGTTTCAGTTATTGATTGTTTTATTTTCATGTGCTATTTAATCCACAAATTAATTTTTTAAAAGAGCTATTCTATTTGAAGAGGGATGGCTGGAAACCATGTAGCCGTTCAGTAGCTTTGACACGCAACTCAAGACTGACAAAATAACTCATTCTTGTCGTTAATTTTTACTGCATCGGCTTTTATGTTTCTTGTTCAAGTGATTGTGACTTTTTTAGATGGTTTCTAGTTATGCTTGATTGTACGTGCTAAACACAATGATGCTTTTCCTTTAATTCTTGAAGGCAGGTATGGAAGTGTTGGGCACCTAGTTTTGACATTTTAAGATTAGAGACAGTTTTGACCACTTGAGGCCCAAATTTTAAGAGTCATAGTTTAGCATAAGCCAACCTCACGAATTAGAAGACAAGTGAACCAATATAAAGCAAATTGAAGAACTCTGATCCTTACTCCACGTGTCTTGAAATGAGTTCTTGCAAAAATCCAAAATTGCATTGTTAAGATGGGGCTATATAAGTCTTAACTCTCAAGAATTCCCTAACAAGATCAACTTAGAAATGGGAAATGCTTTGTTGACCCACACTGGGCACCCGCTTTCAGCACCTAGCTGATGTGGTGAGCATGGGGCCCATTTTCTTGGTTTGCTTTTGTTAGGTGCGCAGGAAATTGGATTTTTAACAAACAAAAAAAAGTATCTTAGTCTAACTAATCGACTATACGCTGCCAGTCGGTCTGACTAATCAAAAATTTCAATTTTTGAATTTCCCACACAGTTTTTCTTCTCTTGCACCCAAAATTCGAGCCAGAGGCAAAAGAGCGACCTTTCTTCATTTCTTCCCTGTTTTCCGCTGTTTACAGTCAGTCTTGTGTGTTTAGGGCGATTCTCTCATTTTTGAATTGCATAGTAGATTTTGTCGACTGGCTAGAAGAGTTGCAAGTCAATCCGTCATTTTTGTATAGAGCTGCTCCATGTTTCCTTTCGTTTGGTGCTCAAAGTGTGAAGAAAAATGTTTTTGTTGTCTGTTTTGCATGGGAAATTCAAAAATTTTGAAATTTTCGGTCAATCGGGTTGTCCAGTCGGTCAGACCGATTGACAGGGCACAATCACTTGCTCGGATCGACGAGACCTTTTTTTTGTTTGTTAAAAACTCAATTTCATGTTCACCTGACAAAGCAAACCAGAAAAACTGGTCCGACGCTCATTGCAGCAGCTAGGTGCTAAAAGTGGGTGCCCAATGTAGGTCAAAGCATTTTCCCTTACAAATAGCAATTGCACAGTTGCTTAGCAATCACGTTATTGGCCAAACTTAATGAAATGTTGTGTCCTAGGAAATTATCAGTACCTTTCTTGGTCATTTTACTAGGTCATAGTGTTTGGATGCAATGGAGGAAGTGGGTGCTAAACCTCAACGTTAATAGCACAATAACAGATAGCAGACATCAAGATGGAATTTCCATTTTCATCTTCAATTCCAAAGAAACCCTAAAAAGGTCAACTAAATGGTCTTCCCAGGTACGCACTCTCTCCAAATTTCTTCGCTTTTCTCACTATTTCTTGCTCTCATTGTTGATGTTCATTATGGGGATTTGCTGTTTGCGTGTACTTTTGGTGATCTTTTTAGGGTTTCTCTGGAATTGAAGATGAAGAAGATGAAGATAGAGATTCTATCTTGATGTCTGCTATCCACTATCAATCCTTTGTCTAAGTTGCAAAAAGAATTAATATGTTTCTCTCTTTCTTTCCCATTAATGAGAATTTATTGACGGTTCTCAAAGAAGGTTTAGCACCCATCTATTGTTGACTGAATTTATTTTGGATCTAGGCATTAGATAGGAAAGAAGCTGGTGCATGGATTTCTGCCGCTAATTAACCATGAAGATTAAATCAAAGAAGGAAATATTACTGATGTGCACACCAACTATATCAACTTAAATACAAGCCGTTGAATTCCTAGTTGAACAAATTTATTGTGGTCATGAATTTCATCAAAATCAATAACAATTGGCTTCTACGTTAGAAATTTTCCAGGTGACAGATCTCGCATCAACCAATTCTCCATGCTGTCTTCTAAATACTCTGCTAAGAAAACTGTCAAAAATGGAGTCACAAAATCTTTTATTCCCTAAACAAGCCCACTTGCTGGATCCGTAATGGCCTTGGAAGTTAAAACACATGCTATATTAGATAATCAAGCCCCAAGATGAAACAAGATTCATCAAATTTCAATTATGGTTAGTATTTCATTATTATGCGTATAATGTAGATATGGAATGGCAAGCAAACCACTTGTGGTCAAATCTGCTCTGTTTTTTGAATTGCTTGTGTCTGCAATGAGCATATTTGTTGCATGTTCAAAGTTTTAAGTATGAGCTGACAACAGGGATATGCACCACCTAATTCAGATAGACGGGAGGGTGTTTTGACAAGGAAACGGATTGATTATCTAGAGTGTGTTTCTCAATATTATGATATTCCTGATAGTGAACGATCTGATGATGAAATCAGCATGCTGCGCCAGGTGATTATTGACCCTTAATATGTATGGTCGCAGCCGTTTGTTTCATTAGTGGGAAGCATGGTGATGTGATCATTTGATAGCTTTTGATGTTTATTCTGATCAGATAGCAGTTGATTGTCCTCGTACTGTACCAGATGTAACTTTCTTTCAAGAAGAAAGAGTTCAGAAGTCCTTGGAACGCATCCTATATACATGGTTAGCTTCTACTTCATCCGGTTGTTTTAGTTTTTCTTTCTCTGCTCATTATATGTGGCTGTTGTTTTTAGGCGTATGTAAGCAGATACAAATACTGCATCTTACGTATGAATTATAAATGCAAATAAAACAAAAAATAAGGCATTATAGTTCTATATTGCAGTGTTTGATTATTTAATATTATTTGTGTTCAGGGCCATTAGGCATCCTGCAAGTGGGTATGTTCAGGGAATAAATGATCTTGTGACTCCATTCCTGATCGTTTTCTTGTCGGAGTATTTGGAAGGCAGCCTGGAGAATTGGTCGATGCTAGATTTATCTCCTGAGAAAATTTCTAACGTAGAAGCTGATTGTTATTGGTGTCTATCAAAGTTGCTTGATGGCATGCAAGACCACTATACATTTGCTCAACCAGGAATTCAACGGCTTGTATTTAAGTTGAAGGAGTTGGTTCGCCGAATAGATGGTATTTTCTCCCTTCTTTGATCCATTCTTCATCATCATGGTTAATGGTGTCAGAATCCCAAGTAGCAACTTTCTTACTATTTAATGATGTGTGCTAAACATTCTTTTAATAACTTCTGTATTAATGGGTAAGAAAGAGGATAACATAATTATCTTTAAAAAAATTAAATTAAGGATTCTTGGGGAATTGATCTTTTAAGCATTAATAGTAGTAGCGCTTTGCACACCCTATGGCCGGTCACTGAAACTTGACTCTAGTATATTTCATTCCATAAAACTGAGGTCTTGATTAGAGTGAACCAGCAGTTGTCACACTTTGCGGAATCCGAATGCTGACCTGGTTAAATGATGGGAAGCACTAGATAATTGATAACTTGATATAATGCATATGTTTGAATGGAAAAACTCTGAATCTACCGTAGTAATGACTAGGAAAGCTACTTTATCTTGAGATGCAATTTTTCATTAAATTTGGCAAATGATATGATTGTTTATCAACTGTTATGTTCCTCTTAGTGAGGGTGGTCCTGGTAGTGAATTGTGGAGTTTCTTCTAGCCCAAGTTTGACAATGTAATTGTTTTGAATTTGTGCTAGAACCTGTTTCAAGACACATGGAAGAGCAAGGTCTGGAGTTTCTTCAATTTGCTTTCCGTTGGTTCAACTGTCTTCTAATACGTGAGGTTTGCTTTTGTTATACTATGTCTCTTTAATTTTTGAGTCTTCAACTTTTGGAAACTGTCTTGTGAATCTTGCCACTTTCATGTTTATCAGCAGAGTCATTCTCATAACGGCTTCTGTATTTTTTATTTTATTTTTTTTGAGGTCATAACGGTTTCTGTATTTGTTTTGTTAGATCCCTTTCCATCTTGTAACTCGCCTTTGGGACACATATCTTGCTGAAGGAGATGCATTGCCAGATTTTCTAGTTTACATCTTCGCCAGCTTTCTTTTAACTGTAAGGTTTTTCTCAAGTAACTAATAAGTAGTCTGTGGTTCTGAAGTGACGAACTGACAATATTCTCTACTGGATCACCTAATCTGCAAGTCAAACTAATCAATTGAAATTGGTTGCTGTTTCTGTTCCCTTTCCTATCCTGCCTCCATATTGACCTGACTGGTAATTTGCCATCTCTGATAATTGTGTTGAATTTTATAGGTCCACTGCTTATTCCTAACAGATACGCTATTTAGACTAGGATTTGGTTGGCTGAATCTTACTGACAAACTTTCTTGATGTTTAGAATTAACCGTTCATCTGAAAATACGATACTAGATGATGAATAATTGACATGTAATCTTGATTGTTGAACTACGACACAAACCTCACTATATCATGAGTTGTTAATGTCTCCGAATGGGTCTCCCAAAAGGTTTACCTAGTCTTAATCTTTTTCCCCACAATATTAATCCTAATTTTTCCCTGAGGAACTGATGGTATTCATTTATCGGGCGCGGATACTGTTATCTTTTCATATTTCTTTGATGATTTTTGCATGGTAACACTGTGCGAGACTAATTTATTTCATCCTGTCGCTTTATTCAGTGGTCAGATAAGCTTCAGAAGCTTGAGTTCCAAGAAATGGTGATGTTTCTCCAACACCTTCCCACTGAGAACTGGACTCACCAAGAACTCGAGGTGGTGCTTTCAAGGGCATATATGTGGCATGCCATGTTCAACAGTTGCCCCAGTCATTTAGCTAGCTAACCAAAAATATAAACTTTGTTTAGTTATTTATGAAGACTTTTTTTTTATCATACTTTGATCTGTGTTTTCTTTTGGTTTTGTAAAAGCGAGTTTTCTGCTTTGATCTTTTGTTCTCATATGTGAAGGAAAAATGTTCTCTGAGCTTATGTACTTGCTGGTAATCCTTGTTTTTTGTTTTGTAATGCTTTCATGGTAAAAACATTGTTGATTTTATCAATCCAAGTGAGCCCCACCCGGACTTATAGTTATGAAAAATGCTAGAATGACAATGAGTAAGTCATACATCAACACACATTAGCTTACAAGACCCTTTCATACGGTCTTGTCTTGCGTGTTATGCATCGAGATTTACGTGTGCTCAGATCACGAGGTAAAAGTCTTGCGTGTTATGCATCGAGATTTACGTGTGCCCACATCACGAGGTAAAAATCAATGGCTCTTGAGCCAATGTGTGTCAATGTGTGACGGGATGGGACGTCCCATTGTCATTGCAGCACTTCTCTATAGTTATTTTCTTACTCTTCCTCCTTGAGACTTGAAACAATATGAAACAATAATCAAGTTCTACAAATTAAATAATCAAGTTCATTTTGTCTTCTGAGTCCCTAAGGGATGTGGCGCAATGATAAAGAGATGAACACCATAGCTTCCATTGAGTCGGAAGTTGTGAGTTCAATGGTCACTTCATTATATTCTCTTAGTTTCTCTTGGGTTATGGGAGTGAGGCTTTCAATCAACTTGTGGGATTAGTTAAATCAAAGTAAGGAGGATTTGAAAAAGGTTTGGATTTAACCCCAAAACAATGTTTATTTTATCAATCCCCCAACCTAGAGAATCCAAGAAAATATGATCAAACGAGTAAGCTCGATTTTCTCGTTACAAAGAAAAAAATTGGAGCGGCTAAACAAACTTTTTTTGTTGAACCTACGTCATTGCTCATTTGTACCCCATTTTTGGATTTCAATTGCTTAACAGTTCTTACTTTTTTTTAGCCATCGAAATATTCTGCTTCCAACGATTAAACTCCATTTTCTCACCCATTTGAACCCTAAACGCCCATCATGATCAAACCACATCACTCCCATCATCTTCATAGTAGGTTTAGAAGTGTTGTAGCATCATTTTGGTTCGTCGAACAAGGTCGGATCTAGTGTCGTTGATGCCTTAGGAGCAAGGAAGTATCGCATAAGTCAAAGTTGTTTTACACTCGATTTAGTAATTGAAGATGTTTCACACTCGATTTGGTAAGTTTTCTGCATTAAAAGTTTTTGGGTTTTGTTTCTCGTGTATATGTGCGTGTTTTGGTTGTATTTTTATTTATTTTGGTTGGTCAGAATAAGTTTAGATTTTTCAGTTGTAGTGTTTCAAACAAGACGATAGCATGGATTCGAGACCTTTTAAAAGGTGTTGACAATTATTTTTGTATGCACCAGTAGGTCTCCCGTCATTGTTGCTCGAAGACATTAAAGGGGTGACATTCCCTCACTTAGATTCCCTAAAATTAGGGCGCCTACTTTCTTTGAATTTAAAGTCCTAATCTTAAGCCCTAGTGTTCATTTGAATGAAATGAAGTGTTAGTGTGACTAGGGATGCAAATGAGGAGGGGAATACTTAAGGGTGATGGAGATTTACCTTAATGGGTACTGATATGAGGATTTTAAATGAGGATGGAGGTGAGGATAGGTACAAAATCTTATACCCACACGTAGGGCTAGCAAAACTTGTCCAAACCCGTTTGTCCAATTTTGTCCAGACCTATTTTAAACGGGTTCGGGCAATATTTTTGTGAAAAACATACGTGTCTGGACAATTTTTAAGTCCGTTTAAAAATACGGGACGGGTTTAGACAAAAATCTCAAAAAAAGGGGTACCCGTTTAGTGATTAATTTGAAGGGCATATAGGTAATTTCACATTCCATAACCAAAGTCACCAAACCAAACGACCCAAAGTCAAAGTCCAAACCCTCACCCGTGTCGTCACCTCTCCCTCCAGCTTTCACCTCTGCCTCTCAAGTCCAAACCCTCACGACCTCACCCGTCAGTGCCGTCGCCCTCTCCAGCTTTCGCCTCTGCCTGTGTCGTCGCCCCTCTCCCTCCAGCTCTCGCCTTTGCCTCTCAAGTCCAAACCCTCACGGCCTCACCCGTCAGTGGCGACCTGCCTGTGTCGTCGCCCCTCTCCCTCCAGCTCTCGCCTTTGCCTCTCAAGTCCAAACCCTCACGGCCACCGGTCGGTCTGCGTCGCCTCTCCAGTCCTCTCGCCTATGCTGTACCGTCACCCCTCTCCCTCCAGCTCTCACCTCTGCCTCTCAAGTCCAAACCCTCACGGTTTCACCCGTCAGTGCCGTAGGCGCGTCGCCCTCTCCAGCTCTCGCCTCTGCTGTGCCGTCACCCCTCTCCAGCTCTCGCCTCTGCCTCTCAGCCTCTCCCTCACAAGATCAAACCCTAAGATCCAGTCGGGCGTCGGCGACTGTGTCTCGAGCTCCACTCTCCACAGTAGCGCATGGCCGGTCGGGCGTCGGCGACGCTCGCCGCCTCGCCTCTCACTCTCTCGACTCTCATCTCTCCCGGCTTCGTGGACGCGTGGTCACTTGATCCACTGCGGCTCGCCGGCTCTGCCTCTCACTTTCCCGGCTTCGTGGTCTGGACAAAATGGAGCCGTATGTTTTACAAATATACGAGTCTGGACAAAAAAAAGTGTCCGTTTTAAAAAACGGGAACGGATCTGGACACTAAATTTAATCATTATAGGAAAGTCCAATTCCATTTATGTCAAGTCCCGTATTTTTGTCAGCCCTACCCACACGGATATGAGTACAAGTATGAGTAATAAAATATATCTACGGGGATCCCTACGGGAAATTCCACGTAGATTCTCATGAGGATATCGACGAGTAACCCCTATGGAGATACCCATCTACCTACGAGAATGCCATATATCAATTTATACACCATATGATATTATATATATCCCATATGATATTTATATATAAATATTACATAATATTACATAGTTTTCACTCCAAAACACTCATACATATAACAAAAAACCTCTTAATGAGATTTATAATTTTAATTTACTTGGTTAATTAATAACTAAATGTTTTGGGTTGAATTGTTAGCAACATCAAAAGTACTGAAAAAAGTTGATGACTTGGTTGTTTAAAGAGACAGTGACTTCAAGGAGTATTTTTATTTTGAGCTTTTACGTTTTGTATATGCCAATAATTTTGTAGAAACTTAGTTATAAATGTCAGCACCTAATAGTTAGAATTTTATTACAAGATATGTTGATTTTTTATTTTATTTTTTGTTTGAATTTTAACAATGGTGTTGTTATGTATATATATTTAACACCTTATTTGTCATAATTTTTTTTTAAGAATCCTCGCGGGGGATCCCTGGCTAATGGAGAATGAAATGGAAAAAAAAAAAAAAAATTTCCCACGGGGATTCTTCATCCCCGCAAAAGTCCCCATGAAAATCCCCGTGGGGATCCCTAATGGGGAATGAAATGGGTAAAACATTTAACCCATGAGGATTCTCTATACCCACATGAATTTAATAGATATGGGTATGAGTATGGGTATGGGTATGGAAATGAAGTCTTTTGGAATAAAACCCCACACCTAATTGCAAAGAAATGCAAATAACTAAAACTTATGGCTATGATTTGTTGGAGATGTGTGGATGGAAATAATAGTCGATTAAGTAAGACTTCATAATAAAGTAAATAAGTACGGATCTCACCTCAATTAGTATTGAGGTCTTTTAGAATAAAACCCCACATCTGAGTGGAGTGTGGTTAGTTGGGAGCAATATCTGTACTAACGGAGATCCACGGGCTCACATAGGTGGCAATTCGTGTAATCGTGTCTAAACATGTCGTGTTGTAATGAGTCATGACCCATATAATGCAAATCCAAACCAGACCCATTAGGTCGTGTTAAACATGTTGGGTCTTCTGGTCGGTGTTACCCATTTATTAAATTTTTTAATTTATTTAAACTTTTATAATTACAACTTTTTAACATATATCTATAGGAATAAATTTAAATGACATAGTAAATATAAATATAATTAAATAGTAAATGAAATATAATAAGGTTGTAGTCTTAAGTCTTTCTTTTCTTTTTTTATTTAAAATTTAAATCTTAACAAAAGAGAGAAAATGATTCATAAAAATAATACAAAAACTAAAAATCCTCCAAAAAAATATTTAAATTGTGTTTTCATGGAAAACTTTTATTTTTCTTGATAAATAATTATTAATAAACTATAAAACATAAGTAATATATTAAAAGTAAAATAACTATTTCCTCATAAAATAAAAATAAAAATTAAAAAAAGATTATCATAACAATTGGAGAGATACTAAAAATCTTAAATCTTTACTCCTATAAGCTATTGCATCAAAAATATTGTATTTAATGAATCAGGTAAATAGGTTGTAAACGGAATTGACATGTCAACCGTGACACAATTCGTTTATTTCGTGTCATAAAGGGTCGACCCGTTTTCGACCCGAACCCAGTGTAAGCTCAACCCACTAATTTTTCAAGTTAGGCACGTCTTGTTATTGTGTTATGACCCATTTTACCACTCTTAGTAGGTGCGCTAGGCGGGAAAATTTAAAATGACTGAGATTGTGAGGCATGGTTGAAGTCTTTCAGTACAACAAGCTCCAGGGACCGTTGGCTCCTCATCCTTGGGAATGTGACTCATTTCCCTAGTTTTAGGGTTTCTCTTTCGTGGGTAGTCGTCCGATTTTGTTTCTGGTGCTGGATCTACTTGATCTGATGTTTTGGATTGTTAGGGCTTCTTCAATTGCTTGATTTTTGTTGATTTCAAGGTTTTGATGGGGTTGTCTTCCGGTCCTTCATTAGTTTTTTGTGATTTCTGTGTTGTTTGTTTGTGCTGTTGATGCAGAGTTGTGTTGAAAACTATTCTGTTAGATCAGTTATTGTATTTGTAGGTTTAATCTCACACGAACTAAAGATAAAGATTTATTTTCTTTTTTTTAGATTCTGTGTGGAAGTGTAAGAATTACAATGTCTATCATTTATAAAACATGCACATATTGTAAATCTATGTGATCCTTAACTTTTTAGCGGATTGAAAAGTATTGCTGTTTGTGTTAATGATTGACGTCAATTTCTGTTGGATTGAATGCACAATAAAGAATTCATGGATACAACTGAATCCTTCAAGGATATGCTAACTTGCTAAGGTGACCCACTACGGATATTCACTACAAGCATACACCTTATTTTTTTTTAATTTTTTTTCACAATTTTGTGGTTATGGAGGGTGATGATGGGTGTAGCCAGGAAGGAGGTGGTGCATGGGAGGTGAAAACCAAATTTAAAAAAAAAAAAAAAAAAAAAAAGTGTGCTTGTAGTGAGTGTTCGTAATGGGTCATTCTCTTAATCACATTTCTAATTCTCAATTTTATTGTATAAGTTTGCAAAGGTAAACGTGGAATAAAGAGTCTTAAACCACCAAAAAAAAAAGTCTTAAATATCATAAGTTTTAAATGTTGCTATTTCTTTCGAGTGATGAGTTTTTCATAATGGCCAAAACTTCCTGCCCTTGTAAAAATATCTACAAATTATTAGTCAGAGAGAAGAGACTTATTTTTTTGTGGTTTCACAAGATTTTGTGGGAAGAGCTAAACCAATTTAACTGCTTTGCTTTATTGATTGAGTTTACATTTTGTTCTTTTGGGAGCTACTTAATTACATTTTTTTTTAATCCTGCATGATAGATACTGATGACAAGATTGTAAAGCACTAAAGTGATCTCGAGGCAATTTCCCTACCTTAGGCGAGGCGGTGTCTAGACGATGCTTAAGTAGTGCCTAGGTGAACATAATAATATTTATTTATAGGCCTCTTGATGATTATTTATTTATTTATCGGTTCTTATGTAACACTATTAGTTACTTTGGTTCTTATTCAATATAAACTTCAAAAATACTTATAAGGCTTTAGGTCCATACAGAGCATTAGTTGTGTTAAGATTTTTTTGTTTGATAAATATTTTTATTATCAAACTTAAATTTAAATAGGCCCTTCAAAATTTTAAAAGTTATTTTGAAGCATACTGTCCACCTAAGCTACCACTTTGGTGGAGTTGACCTTAAAACGCCAGGCAACCCTTTGCAATCACTGAATAATGGTTTAGAATGCACTTTTTGTGCCAGGCTATGCTAAACCGTGAAGGGTACACCTCAGATATCAGCCACGGCGTACTGGTTGAGATGAATGAGCATAGGAGAGACCTGGAGAAGAAAACAAAGCCCATCCTGGACACCTTGAGAAGCTACCAAGACTTGCCTCCGGTATGTCAAATTTATCTTTCTTTGATAAGCGGGCCTTTGGATTCAAGCTTGCTAGTCCTTCTGTAAAACCATTGAATGAATGGCCAATCTTATCGTTGTACTGTCCTGTTTTGCATTCGCTGCAGTGCTTGATGCGCTTATAGAAGAAGTCTTACCAAGATTTGCATTTTGCAGAGCTGCTTTAGCCATTGAGGACAAAAGAAGGCAATACGCCGCGGCTGAGAAGTACCTTGAAGATGTGTTGTAATCAGCCCTTGCAACAACAGAATAATTGTCTTTTTTTTTCTTTGCTGGTATGTTATTGATTGTTAATTTTTAGTGACTATAGACTATAACTCTGATTCTTAAATATAGTAACACTACATAAAAGACCTTTTGTGACTGTTTTTAACCGTGACAAAAGGCTTTCGTAACGGTTTAAAACCGTTATGAAGTCCATCATGTTATGAGACATTATGAAAGCTCAAAGGACTTTCGTGATGGTTTTCCACCATCATTATATGTAAACTTGGTACTAGGTTTTTTGACTCTGAATAACCTTTAATAACGGATAACCGTTATTAAAGAGCTTTCAAATTTTTTTTTCAAATAAAACCGTTTTCCTACAACATAGAACCTTTTTTACAACAGAAAACTACCACTAATCATAATTAACACACTGATTACTGATTAGGAAATATGTAATTACACAAGAATCAAGTACATATCCTAGTTTTTCAAGAAATCATCATTTAAATGACAATCAAGACTGATGTTGGTAATCGACCAACTTGCATGTATAAGAACTACATATATACATCGAAACAACACCGCAGCTGATCAATTGATCTTTGAAACTTTACCCCACCTTAAACTTCACCTTTGCTTTGCCATCTTTCCTTAAGCCTGGATACCTTTATGTTGTCTCAAGCGCTAGTAAATATCCTAGTTTTTCCGAAATTCTCACTCGCTATTGTCTGCAAGTTTAAGAACCAAGTGAGGTTCAGTAGAAGAAAACAAGAGACTGCAGTAGATGTAGGCGTATATGAATAACAGGATAGAACCAAGTAAGGTTCTATTGTTTGTGTTCACATACTATATAGACTACTGGGAAACACTTAGCACAAACAACAACAAAAAGCACAAAAGAGTACTAATTTATAGTTTTGAAAATTTAAATATTAGAGGAAGGGACAAAACATAAAATTAACCTTTTCAATGAGGGAGATATAGTAGGGCTGAACTTTTTCTTGATCAATCCTCACATTTCTTTTGCTGTAGAGGTCATATTTGTTGGTCAATAACAGATGTAACAGCTTTAAATTAGGACCCTTTTTAGGACTAAAAAACAGAACTTTTAGTACTGTGGAGCAATTAATTAAAGGGTTAGACTTAATTACTTGAACACTTTTAGCCACTTGAGCATTTCCTTATCTTCCTCATTCATGAGATACTCATATAAGCTCCCTATTGATGCATAGCTTCAAAGAGTATAGACGTAACAAAAGTAAACAAAAATCACACTTTGCATAGTAGAAATTCTGGAGTTTTTTTATGGAATATCTATTGAATAAACTATCCCAAATATTTCAAACTCAGACCCTATATGTCGCAGCATACTGCGACTTAAGATGAAGATAGTATTCGAAGCTCGAAGTGTCACATGGTGCACTGCTACAACTACAATGCATGTTCCCAAAACAACAGCAGGTACCTAACTAGTCCAACCAAGACTGCATGAATAATTGCAGGTGTTCATAACTCGCTCTTTGATATGTCATTTGTTGATCCGTCATGATCAACTATACATCAACTTCTCTCCACTGGCTAAGAAGGAATTAGACATCAACATTTTGGATCAATAAAAACTACTAAACTTGGCAATTGTGCCGAGAAACACCAAGCGTCAACAGACTATCATTGGCATGATTCAGATAACTCTATATTTAAGCAACATCTGTCAAATGGATAACAAACTAGAGCACATGTTAGAGAAGCATGCCCTTAATTTCTTTTCCCTTCCAAATCAACACAATTAAATAAAAGAATCACAAAAACAACTAAGTAATAAAGTCTATTCCAGTATCAAGGCTTTATAGGCAGAAGGCTGTTAACAGAATAATTGAGATCAATGTTAAAAGAGCAGAAACATCACAAACTCGAAATGAGCGATCAAGGTTTAATATTATCAGTGTTATTTCATTTCCATCACCCTTTGGCTTTACCGCATCTCATAGAAAAATATATATAGGATGAAAATGAGAAGCAAAAGTCATCTAATCCCCTTTTTTGGAAAAAAACATTCAATATAATATATGATCGAAAGTTATCATGCAAATAGAGAGCCCACTGTCAATATTTCTAAAACAAGAAATCATCAAGAAGATCCTCACCAGGATAAACTTGCCTGAACCATCAAATGAGAAGTATACTGGATGAAATTTTGTGAAACTAGCTTTGCAAGAAGTCATAGCTTGTTTAGGTTTTTGTACTTTTTGATGGAATAACATCTGTTTTTCTTTATGGCGAAGACGAACGTTCTCCTCTTGAGATTAATAAGAAGATAAAAAGAAAAGGTAAATGTGATATCAACCCTTTCTTGCTTGGTTATACAAATGGAAGCAACAATCGATGCCCATGCCATTAAGAAGAAAAAAAAAAGAAAACGAAGATAAAAATGAAGTATATGTTAACAAAATAGAGATCTAGTCTTATAAAAGAAAAGAATAAGCTGCATTTTTCCTCTATGCTTTAAATAGTGATCCACCTTCTTCTCATGTTCAATCTTTAAATTCCCAACACTCTACAAATAATCAAACTCACTATGAAAATCAACGAAGTCTGCAAAATATATTGGTCTAAAAATATCCAAAAATCAATAAACAAAAACAAAACCTAAAAAGTTAATATTAGTGAATAAAGTACCTTAACTTCATCATGTAGTTTTCCAAAGCATAGAGCTTCTCCACAGTTGAACTATGGTTGTTATGCCCCACTGTTCCCAATCATCACATCATTTATTCTTTTTTTTTTTTGGTAAATACATCATTCATTCTTTGCATGTACAAGACAATGAACTGAAGCTCCTCCCACAATCATAGACCTTATTCAATAAAAATCAAACACACCCATCAACCTAAAAAAACTCAAAAAAAGTCACTAATTTTTAAAGACAAATGAAAAAAAAAAATGTTCCAGAGCTTGAGTTATGCAGTCCATTTAGGTAAGCATGCTCACATATAGGTTGAACATTCATATATCCGATAAATAACCTAAAGGGGCAGATGGCTCAAGTCACCTCCTCTATAAGAAAAAAATGGAGTAAAAACCCTACAATTAAGATTAGACACACGCGCCCATTCATAACTGTTTCTCTAGGGCCTAATGGATTTCATCTACATAAAAGCCCCAAAACAAAAAAAATTACAGTCTTTCTACCAATTTCATCCAACACACTGGCATTTTTGTACATGCCATGAAATTACTATTTACAATTATATACAACCAACGCCTTGCAACACCAATATCAGAATTGGCGTGTACCTAGTTTCAAGTAGCATGTTAGCACATCCATGAATATATAATCTTAAAAGATAGAGAATACATTAACCATTATCGTCGACATCGGAACATATCAAAACTATTATTCTAATTGTCAAATTCTCATCTACCGATTTAAAGTTTAAACATTTCCATTTTCTACCAACAACACGACGAAAATCTCAGCTTCCTTTCGCCAAAAATTGGTCGGAAAATTACGACACAGGGGCAAACCCTAGCAAGTTTCACCAATTACAGAAACTAGTATTTTGCAACAAAGAGAGTAGGAAATTAACTACTTTCCAATAATTAGGGCATAGTTTGTACAAAACAAACATCAAGAACTATTGATTTGATTGAAACTAGACCTCACCATGGCGGTCGAATCCAACCATTTTCTAACCATTTCAGCTCAAACGCCTCCCTACGGAGTCCGTAGAATCGGAGAAAACGAGCTAAGACACAGATAAATCAAAAGTCAGGGTTATCATACCTGAATAGATACGGATCTTTCGTGTATCCTTCTGCGAATCGCCACAAAGCTAGGGCATCGTCTGAGATCTGTTGAGGTCGCACGAGATTAGGCGAGGTTATACGAGAAATGCGAGAAATGCGAGAAATGCGAGAGAGATTTGCTGAGGTCGAATCGAAGATCGAGAGATCTGATGAGGTTGTGTAAGAGAGGGAGAGGGAGAGGGAGAGAGAAGTGTGGGGTTTTTTTTGGGTTATTTATATAATCATAAAAATGACGGTAATCGTTATCTATTCTATCTTTTAGTGACGGATTTCTCGAACCGTCATTAATGGTTATGTTATTAAAGCACATAAATGTTATAGTGTAATTTGCCTTTTCACCCCCTGTATTTGTTCATTTTTTGGTTAAACATGGTTGTATAACTTGTATTAGTATACGTTCCTAACCTAAAAGGATACATAAATATATTTCAACGGGGATGATAAATATTACATTTCAATAACGCTTGGATTTATCTGTCCATTCGTTACTTTAATGTAACACATATACTGACTCACTGATGACCCAAAATTACTATATCCATTAAGTGTTTAAACATAATTTCTCAATCCTTAATTTTTCAAAAGGAATTGTTCCAACACAGGCTTTCTTGACAAATTGAAGTATATTACTAGCATCTCTTCGAGGTTTGCCTAACTAAATATACTATTAATCATAAATCAAGATAAATGCATTAGCCACACAGTTGTTTTAATTCCTCCGATAGGATTTTTTGCTTGATTAATACATATAGGGATAATATTTATCAACCTAACACACCCACAGAAATACTTTTCAATCTAACACGTTTTTCGCCACGTCACTGCCACATCACCCGCCACGTCGAAATTGTAGTTCGTCAGATGTAAAACGTGACTGCAAGTCACATTTTCTTTGTTTTTTATTTTTCTGTGTAAATTTTGTTCCCTTTATGCTTTTGGTAGTTAACTAGCATTATGTAAGGCCGACTTATTTTTTTATGAAAGATATTGAAAATAATCTTGACAAAAGTATAATCTACCATATTATACATCATCGTACAAACTAGTAGAATCTCTAGCATCTTGAGTTTGTATAAATTTTTTCAATAAAACTAATGGTTTCAAATTAGACAACTAGTATATTCGTATTTTTTATTTTGTTGTCAATACAAACTAGTAAAAAGTTTGAAGTTACAATAGGTTTATGACCTTATATTTTACAACAAAAGCTTTAAAACTCAAGCAATTTGCAAAATTCATGAAATTAATGTTAGTCAAGGGAAAAACTTGAATTTTGAGCATCTTCTCGTTGAATATCATCGATATCATGCATTCCACCATCACAAGTACTTGTAGTCCCAGATAAATTTATCATTATTGGACTTGCATTAAAATGACGTGAAGATGTTGAAAGGCTTTCGTAGCCTCGAATGCCATGTTGGGAGGAACTGATGGAGTATGTGGAGTCTCTAACTCGTTGAGAGGTACTGATGGAGTATATAAAGTCTCAAACTGGTTGAGAGGTATGGATAGTATACACTGGAGTGTCATGCCTCGAACATATATCATCATGAAAAGATTGATGAGAAGCTTCAAATGAAGTTGGCATATTATGGATGCGATAATCTACATGTATTGCAGTCAAAGTCGATGCAGCTACATCTCTAATACGTAGAATATACACATCATCACCTAATGTCAACTGATGAATTGATGTCATTTCATGTGCCTACATATAAAATATTTATGAAGTTGTATGCGAAAATAAAATCAAAACAACTATTTGAAAGACTTCATGATTGAATAAAAAAAATGTGTACTTACCAATGCCTCAACAATAGCTCCACGATGAGACATGAATCGTCGTGTAATGCGACGATACCATAGCATATACGGGTCATAAAATTCCAATGGCTCCTCCAATAATTCATCATTCATAATATTGGAAGCACGTTCATTCCACATGCAGACATAAGCACTATATTTTGCACTCCAATCTTTATCTGTTTTCCCACTCAAGTCAATCTTATGTAGCTCCATGCTTGTGCTATGTAAAGGTGGTATCCTTTGTTTCAAACCAAATTGTCGTATGACTCTATCAGGATTATATATTTCAACAACACAAAAGAAAAGTAAAGGTGCCATCGCTCGCCAAATAGCACGACCATTGCTATAATACGCAGGCAGGTCCCTTATCACTATCTTATGATAGGTTCCCAAATTATCTGAAGTCATGAAAAATAACTTGAAATGAATAAAATTCACATTTCACTATTGTAAAGGGTATTTGGAAAAATTGATTAAGTGTATTTCTTACTTCATCGGGTGTTTGCATGTCAATCATTTCTCTGTATTTTGTTAGCACGTGCATTGATGTTCCTCTCTAAGGCATGTCTCCACCTATAGAAATGTAAAAAACAACACAAAGCATGCATGAATGTACATGTAGATAAATATACTCAAGTTTATTGACTATGTTAAAAAATCTAATTACCTATGACCAAATAGAGGAGGTGGAAATAAATCTTCATTTGGTATTATGTCATTTCGAAGAACGTTTCCCATTATTGTTGAAAGAAAATGCAACCTATCCCATGCCCATAATTGCAATAATATGATTGGACCCGCAATCTCCACTTCCATCAATGTCAGCGGCAAGACGCAATTGTCTATATAGGTGAGCCAGAGTTGCACTACCCCAACTATATTGTCCTGCTGCGTGAAAATCCTCAAAGAATTGTAAATACGTGATGTGAACAAAATTGTTAGACTTGTCTGCAAATAAAGTTCCTCCAAGAAGTTGTAAGATGTGCGCTCTTGCATAGCGTTGCACTTCCACATCACCAACATTATTTGGAAGGTTCGGAAACCATCTTGAAAGTTGGCAAATTTGAATCCGACCTCCAGTCTTGTTGTTTTCAAGGAATGGGAAGCCTAGTTGTGTCAAACACAAGGCATCATAATCTTGCTCTACACTACCAGTGATTGGTAATCCATCGACAGATAAGTTTAAAATGATTTGTACATCTTATAGGGTAATAGTCATCTCGCCAGCTGGAAAATGAAACATGTGAGTTTTTGGCCTCTACCTCTCTACAAGTGCAGTAATGAGATGCCAATCAATTGCTATGAATATATTCGCGTTGTCCCATAAAACCCGACTTCCTCAAGATACTCAACTATTCGTTCATCTAGTGGACTAATCGATGTAATGCTGCTGAATTACGTCTGATAGTCAATATACCAGGATCCTATGAAATACGAGAGTTAAGTTACATTAGTTCAAATGTAGCTACGAAGCTATAAAAATATGCAAACATACAAATATAAGTACTACCGGTCCATTCCAAACGCGAGTAGATCTATACAGAGCTTGCAGAGTCAACATCGAATCATATATAGGTCCAGGATCCATATCGCGCTTGAACCCCAAATCAACCATAATGTTGTCATTAATACAAAAAACCAATGATGAAACAATATAATTAGCGATACATTTCATTCAAGAAACAATAAAATTAAAACAAAAGTGTGTGAATAATATGAAAATATGGTTTAATTGAAACAAAGTACATGCACCACATAGTCATAAGAAAGTGAACTAATACAAGGAAAATATGAGTGAATGCGAAAGATAAGACTTAAAAGAGTCTTTCACTATGAACATAGGTGGTTGTTCTTGCTAACTACGAGAGCAAGTGCGCCTATTGTGTCCATCCTGCTTAGACTTACTACATCGCAACGTTGTTGGTGTTTATCTCCATTCCTTCTCTCGCTGCATATGACGTGGTTGTTTCTGATTGCCTCTCCAATCCATCTCAATTCGCAAATGTCTTGTTTGAGGACGACCTCTTTTGACTCGCTTTCGAGATGGATCAGGCAGCAAGGTGTGGGAAACTCTAGCGTTAGGCCAATAATCTTCGTGAGGAATGGGTTGGAAATTCGTAGCATAACACCGACTATACACAGACAATCTGTAGTATGACTCAATGTATTGACAGTGATCTATGGAAACACTGGCGCAAACGGCTTGGACATGGGAACATGGAATGCCAAAACACTGCCGCTTCATACAAGTGCATCTACGAGCCTCCAATTTCACCACTTGCTTGTTATACCCTTTTCTCAAATGATAGCCACGTGCTGCAGTGATGACTTCAAATGTGCCATTTTCACGATTCACTAATGTAACATTATGCTCTCCAGCCGCCTTTCCCCAATGTGACAACTTATCAAGTGCATACTTTGTATACCTTTCGCCCCTTCTTAGGACTGCACCTATTTCGTCACGTCTTTTGTTAAAGTAAGCCATGACATAATAAAATGTCAGTTGCACTAATGCGGTGACAGGGTAAAATCGTGCGCCTTTAAGGACACCGTTAAAGCATTCTACATTTGTTAAAAAAAACTATATAAGTATTAGCTTATAAACGTAATATAAATCAAACACATTAATTAAATAATAGTAAGAACATATAAACATAATGAATACCCGCTAGATTTGTAGTCATCCATCCGTATCGAAATCCTTTGTCGTATGCGTTGGTCCATTGTGTTTGATCAAGATCATTAAACCACACAATACATTCCGCATTAATTTGTTGAAGTTCTTTCATGTATGCCTTAAATTTTCGCGGTTGATGTTGTGCACCGGCTAAGTACACCATATCTTTTAATTCTTTGCTCCTAAATCTCATGTTGAAATTACTGCATATGTGAGGACAACAAAATCTGTGTTGAGCTCTTTCATGGGTCCATCTATTTTGAGGATTATTCATTGCCAACAATATACCAGGGTGTCGATCGAAATGACACATATACCATTTCTATCAGTCACATGATGTTGCAAACAAGCCATAAACCATCTCCAGCTGTCTTGACTTTCCTCATCAACAATGGCAAATGCTAAGGGAAATACGTGACTATTACTATCAACAACAGTGACTATTTTTTGTTTGTATTTTCCATACAAGAATGTGCCATCAATTTGTATAATTGGTCTGCAATGTCTAAAGCCTGTAATAGAAGGTGCACACTACAAAAAAACAACATATTAGAAACGAAAATTTCCGTTGATGATTAGCATAAATTTCGTCTCTAATTCAATTCTGCAACGGAACAGAGACGAAATCTATTCCGTCTCTAAAATTGTCGTCGCTGATTTAGTCAGCAACGAAAATGTGTTTCCATTGCTAATTAGAGACGGGTTAGAGACGAAATTTAGAAATAAAATAGAGACGGAACAGAAATGCACATTCTTCTAAAGGGTACAATTGTAATTGCATTCCGTCTCTGATCCGTTGCTAATCAGAGACGAATCAGAGACAGAATGCAATAATTCCGTCTCTGATCCGTCTCTGATTAGTAACGGATCAGAGACGGAATTATCGAATTCCATCTCTGATCCGTCTCTGATTAGCATAGGAACATTGACGAAAGCGATTTGTCCCGTTGTTATTCAGTATCGAGGTTTAGTTTTGCCCGGTTGGGCTCGGCTATTTCCTCGGAAATTAGAGACGGAATAGCAACAAAATCTCTGAATTCTGTTGCTAATCTGTCTCAATTCCGCTTTGTTTAGTTTTCAAAACTAAGCTCAATCCGATTGGTTCTCCATAACCTTTAAACTTGAAAATACAACCATAGGACCTACTCCATTGGCTGCACCCCCTCCAACAACTCCTTGGGGGTGCTAACATCCCAAAAAAAACAAAATTTCACATACATACACAAATCAACAATATATATCAACAATAAAGATTCAAATGAGAAAAAAACATACAATTTGATATTAAAAAAGATTTATATATTCACGAAACGTAGTCAAGTATAATAAATGTCTAAGATACCTAAGTATCCACAAAAAACTACAATTCTCATTGTTCTACAACAACCATAAAAATACCTAAGATCATAAAGTTGCCCATCCCTTGTTGTGCTAGCACCTGGGATGTGCTAGCATAAGGATCTACGTATCTTCTCTTCTTTCTCCCTAACGACCTGAGACTGTAGACACGTCCTTTGGGACACTCACCCGCCACCTTGTAGTACACCGCCTTATCATCCACCAGTTGGTCTGGTGTAGTCTGGGTCAGCTCCTAACGTCTCATTTGGAGCTTAGCCTGCATGGATCAACAATAATGGTAACAATATAATAGTAGCATTAAATTTGTTTTCTTAAGTAGGGGTACCTTAAGCTTTACCGCTCATTTTCGTGATTTCAATAACTCTACTTTTAATATACGTCTTCCTGCATAGAAAGATCAAAGATATAAGTAATTACTTACAAAACAAATCATAAATGCACAAGGAAAAAGAAATAAAGGTTTAAGGAATGCCCGCGCGACCTTTAGAGAGGCATTGCAGTACAAACAATCCAAAATAATTAAGTTACTAGATAGCAACTCGAGTGGCTTTTGACATGTGAAGCTTACAAATGATCAATGACATCACTCGGTTAAACAATTCCATTCTAGTTTTCTACCATAGACAACCCTTGGCCAAAGCCCAATCTACACGACCACCTAAACAACAAAATATGGGTATTTAACTAGTTATGAAACATCAAACTGAATCATACTAAAACATAACCAATAGATAAGACAACCAACATAATCAAGAGATATTGGATAATAGATAAGACATTGCAACTCATTAAGTAAGGGCAAGTACAAAGGTTGGCTCATTAAATCATTCCTATCGAAGACTTCATTTTTAGAATTTACAAACAACATCACACCATAAACATATTGACATATGTGTGTACATTCACCAATAAACATAAGATCAAAATCTTGCAAATCTTCATAATTTTGACAAGAACTACATATGATAATGAACCAACAATTGAGCCCTCAAACAACTTCAAAAAACACTTAATCCATGTATAGGTAGCAATGAATTCACCAACCTTGAGTTTCACAAATGCCGGTGGCATCTGTTCATCACAATAGAGAGAATCAATAGGATGAGTGTCGAACTGTAGCATTCGCCTCCTTTTTACTTGTGAGGAAGACTCCTTATACTCTTTTTTTCCTTGTTTAAGTTTTCTGAAATTCATTATTTCACATAAAAAACACAATTACAGATAAGATAACGGTGGAAAAAGAGAGAAAGATACGCACTTCCATCATCGGAGATAAAGTAAGCCAAATCCCCACAAGCCTTAATTGGGGTAGCTTCACAAAACATGTAAGATAAGTCTTGTTCATTGTGTTCCCATGAGATGTCTGTTACATACAAGAAAAAGCCAATTCAATGTAAGAAAAATATTCATCCAATAATGAGCTGGTGTTAGCATGTTTCAAGTAATATACCAAGAGACAAGCCATGACTCACCAAACCGGGGATCCCTATGCAAATAATCATCGTTGCATCGCCACTCCCATGGCTCACTAACATTCATATAATAGAGAAAAGCAAGATCAATTCATCACATAATTATTTTGAACTTGAAAATAAATGAGCAATAGAAAGAAGTAAAGACTAAATTATCAAGTAATAGACCAATTTATTGAGTATCAACTCTCAACCACAATGCCGACTCAATGTGAACAAGACTGCAGAGGGCTCGAAGGAGTAGATAATTTGGCCCAAAAACTACATTCTACGCGCATTTGCGAGTCGAAACTTGTGCATTCACAGGTAATAGTAGATTGGGCAAAAAACAAAGAAATAAAGGGAGAACAATGTGAAACTACATTGTCCAAGATAACAACAATGAGGGAAAAATAGTTCAACTTAAAAGCCAGAATTTAGACTGAATCAAAAGCAGATCTAGCATTGTAGCTTTAGTGTCAACTAGCTTTGTTCACAAAAACATAATATTTGTTCATTTGTGACTACTAGTCAGACCAATTAATCAAGCACCATTAAAGCAACAAAACACACAAAAAACCAAACACCATAGAAGATTAAAATCACAAAAGGGCACATAATAGCCAAATTAAATCAAGCACATAATAAACAACACCCTCATTTCTCCCACAAAAATTGCCAAACCCACCAACCGAATAACCGAATCAAAACCCACAAAATCCCTCAAATTTTAAGACCCAAAATCAACCAAACCAAGCAAAAAATGTCAAAACAACCAAAACCCATTAAGTAGAACCAACATTTTAGCCATAAAAACATCATTCCAAAGCAAAAAAAATCAACCAAACCAAGCAAAAAAGCTCGTCCATGCTTCAAAAGAATTCTCATTCAATCCTAGAAAAAGAACTCGATTTCAACAACAAAACCTCCTTAACCTTCTTCATTTCCTCTGCTTTCAACGCCACCAGCCTACGTCCCGACTCCGACGACGGCGCCTAGTGAGCTCGCGAGCAGGCAGATGAGGCAACTCCAGCCTCGTCGGCTTCAAATTTGCCTTAACCTTGATGCGGCTCCTCGCCGTGTGCGAGTCCGAGGAACGATGGATAATACCAATCCCGCTCATAAATGACTTCAGGGAACGAAGCGGAGTCGGACGATGAGCACAAAACTCCCAAAACCCGCACTGTGACTGCCTAAAACCAAAACCCCTCTTCAAGCACCCATCTATTCTTCCAAAATCAAAACCTCATTTCAATCCCTTACCCAAACCTGATGCACGAATCTCAGCCTTTTCGGTTGACGGCGAAAGAGAGAGTTGATGACGGTGAAAAGAGGAGTTGGCGGCGCCGGTGAAGAGAGGAATTCATGATTTTAGGGTTTAGGAGGCAAGGGAGAGGAGAGTTCGAGAGAGAGAGAGAGAGAGTTCGGCGAGAAAAGAGAAAGAAAAGAGAGCGTGTGAGGAGAGAGATGGTTGGAGTGATGTATCGATTCATGCACGAATCTCGAGATGTGATGGGCGTTCATAAATTATTGAAATTCTGGAGGGGAAATTGGCGCCACTTTGTTAGAAACGAATTTTATTTCCGTCTCAATTCCGTGTCTATTTCCATTTGGAATATGTCTCTATTCCGTCTCTAATTTCGTCTCTGATCATTTCTAGTTACCAATGGAATTAGATTTCATTGCTAATTCGTCTCTAATTTACTATTTTTTGTAGTGTGCAAATACCTAAAAAATCCATTTGAATACAACCTTATTATTGGCATTAGGCTCGCAATGCCTCCATTCGACATGTGTCCCTGGATTGCTTTCTTGAAAAGTGGTCATCCACCGTGGCAACACTTTATACGATTATTCACAATCTCCAAAGATTTTAGCAATTGCTTTCTTCTTCCCCAACCAAACTTTCTTGTAATGAACATCATAACTGAATTTGTCCTTGATAATCTGATAAAGAATTGGAATTGAGATGGACAAATCTCTTCTCACCACATTTTCTATTTCACGGCATATAACGGTGGAGTCCAAATGAGCATGATCCTTTGACAGTTTTGCATAGATACATGTATGTGGTCCTGCATATTTACTGATCTCAAACATTCCATGTGTTTTTCTTCTTCGAACACCGCAACCTCCAATCACATCCATCTAAATGTTTCTTACAATGGACAATCCATATATTGGGCGTTGAATGAGTTACCACAAATTGCTTGTGTCCTTTAATGCTATACAAGTTCACGGCATGTTGGATATATACTTTAGAAAGGAACCGCATGCCTACATGAAATTCTGATGCCTCATTCCATAAAGACCTAGAAGGGATCATTGCATTCTCATGGATGGGTGCATTGCCTCAATACTCAATTCCATAATACAAATGAAGGTACGACAAATTCATATACACCCACATGCGCATCATCAATTCCAGCAGCCTCTTGATCGAAAAATTCATCATTTCTAACTTCGTTCGAGATTGGAGGACAAGATAATGAGCCATAATCGGCTATGACTCAATTTAATGTATATCAAATTATGTCATCATCAACATGATGAGCATCAACCCCAGCATCATCGACATCATCATCGCTACTCTCTTCACTAGTATCCCCATCACTACCACAATAGTCATCATCTTCCTCGGTATTCATATCATCACAGGAATGAGCATCCTCATCTACGTCGAGATTTGAAGTCATCAAAGGCGATGCATAATGATTATGTTCAAATATTAATTGAGTACTAGGTCCTTCTGCACTTGCCATTATATTACAATTGGAACTAGTATATGATTGCCTCATAACTAAATCTAAAATAGCTCCATATAATTTAGTGGTGGAAATTCTGCCACAATCTCCCAAACATCTTTTAGAGTTGATTCATCAACTATTCGCAAAGGGACATAGTTGAACGTTGCAGTTCCAATGTACACATGATATCGATATGTCATATTTAATGTCATTTTTTCATTGTCTATCTCCAAACTCAACTTCAATCTGAGATGTCAAATAGGCGGTTTCGTATACAAAATCCCTAAATGGTCCATCAACCATGACACCATTCATATAGCACACCAAAGTTACTCTTCGATCAACCATTATGGAATCTATATATGTAGAATATAATTGTTAATCAATAGAAGTGATGATAATTAATACACTCACTTAGCACAAATAAACTTAACAAGCTCCCTCGTGTATTAATACTTTATTTTATTTAAGTTCTTTATTTAGTTCAAATAAGGAAGCAGCTATCAATCAATTTGTAGTAAATAAGAAATTACACAATTGATGCAAACAATAGAACAAGGAGCCATTCAATGTTTGTCAATCAAACTACAATGTCTATCAAAATAAGCCCAAACCATGATAACCATTCGATGCATTTCTTCATAATTTAAAATTAAAAATTACACAATTGACCGTAAAAGTCTTAATTAATTCATCAAGGCATTATATAAATATTGCACCAATGAACCAGAGATCGCAAAAGTCTCAATTACTTTATTAAAGCATTATATAAATATTACACCAACGAGACTGCAAAAGTTCCTATTAATTCATCAAACAATGACAGTTAAGTTGACTATATGGTGGAGGATATAATTTATATATTAGTGCATGATTTTAACCTATTGACCTGTGTCATGTATTGTTGCATTTTCTAAATTTATACACTTTATTCACTTTGAGACATAAAACATAAATTTAAGGAAATTAAATACTAACACAATACCAAAGCATACTTTTATTCATCAATTTAGCATACTATTCTAATGTTGAATATCAAGCATACGACCCCAAAGAAAACACATTACAGAATTAATTCATCAATTAACACAATTGGAAGAAGATTTTTACAATACAAAAGAGATTGGTTGTGAAGGCGAGCAACGACGACATGAGGCAATGATCGACCAGCGGAAGGCGAGCAGCAGCTTCGACAAGAGGCGATTCGCGTCGGCGGAAGGCAACCAGCGGCGAAGGGAGGCGACCAGTGGCGGCGGCAGGCGACCAACGACCCGCGTGACTGAAATTAGCCACTACCGAGAGGCGTTCTCACGTCAAAGTTGCAACGACCTGCGGGATATGGACCACGGAGGCCGACGGACAGTGGGAAGGGGAGACGGATGCAGAGGCGGATGCCGGTGAGACAAAACGAGATGGCAAATGAAGGAGGACGGCAACGGGTGGGTGGGTTATATCCTTTACCTAAGTCGTGACCCGCGGTCACGATTTCCATTAAATATTAAAAAAAAACCAACAACTAAAACGTGACCCGATGTCACGTTTTGCAAGCAGACCACCCAGCGGTTCGGGTGATGTGGCAGTGACATGACAAAAAATGTGTTAGTTTTGAAAATATTTCTGTAGGTATGTTAGATTGATAAATATTATACCCATATGTATTAATCAAGCAAAAACTCCTCTTCAGATAGATATTAAGATGCTCACATTCACATCATAATGCAACATTCTTAAAAATTCTGACAACAATATCATAGCAAATGACTGCCTATCACAAGTTTATTATCCAATCATTTCATTTTTCTTTTTTATAATCTTAGATGTTCGACCTTTTTAGGCTTGACTAATCCCACGCGAGTTAGTCGGACGCCTCAACTCCATGACTCGAAAGAAATCAATATATTTGAATTTGAATGTTAAGATTCGATTACCACCACACCAATTCAATTAGGGCTCCAATCATTTCCTTTTGATAAATCGTATTTGAAAAAAGAAATTGATAAGGTGTAAAAAAAGGAAAATGTTCTTTTCAAAAATTAAAAGTGATATTGTACCAAAAATGGAAAATGATTGGGTACTTACTTTTGATATATATATTTGCCACACACTCTGTTAAGGTCCTCCAGCCAAACATTGTGGTGTGTGCACATGACTTTTGGTATAATTTTTATTTTTATTTTTATTTGGGAAGTAAACTACAAATAAAATCAATTGCCATGAAAGTAAATTGATTCACTAATTATATTTTTAGTTTCTCACGAGTAATATGTTACGTATTTGATTGAGTCCCACATATATAAAAATAATAGTAAAAAAACAAAAAAACACCTCACCCAATAGAATCGCAATAAGGCGTGACAAATTAGCGTGCCCAAATTGGTTCAAAATAACATTTTCTCTGGATTATGACCTTGAAGCTTCATTTGAACGATATCCAATAATAAATATTCCCTCCGGTCATTTATATAAGTTGTTCTAACAAAAGCATCTTGTCAAAATCATAAGTCATTTTTGGAAATCAAGAGTATATTTATTGCATTTTACCCATTTTACTCTTACACAATTCAAACATTTATGATTCTTCATTTTCTTAATTCATTTAATATTATTAGGATTAACCATTAGTTAATGTGGTCCATAGTCTATTGTAATGAGCATTGGGATATGGATTGGCAAATTTGATGTAAGCCATCCAACGATTGTAACACACTTTCAATTTATATAAATATAAGGTAGTGAGACGTCTCAAAACAACTGAGCTTCTCATCTAATTTTCATTTCACTATCTCATGTTTCTTCTCAACGAACCTAACTAGGGTTTCGTCATGGTATCAAAGCCTTCATCAGCTCACGCTGGAAATGTACGGTTCTTCAAATTTGGGAAGACAAGTAAGAAGATCGTGAGTAGGAAGTAGAAGCTGCGGCTCAGATCAGTGTCTGAAAGGTGTGATTTGGTGTTTGAGGTTTTGTGAGACATTTCATCACATTTGGCAAGAAAGTTCTTGGTTCATGGTTATGGAGTGTAGATCTGGTGAAAGTCTACACGGATTTGAAGTTTGGTAACAAGTTGATGAGGTAGTTTCGAATCTTGCATGAGGGTTTCAAGTTCATCATCATCAAGATTCGTAGATCTACATTCAATAAGTGGAGATATGTGATAGCTGAGTCCAGATCTATGTCTGGAAATACTAGATCTACGTTCAAGAAATATAGATTTGTGGTTGACGAGTCTAGATTTAGAATTGAAGAGGTCAGATCGGCGTCAAAGAAGTGTAAATCTAGCACTAGTGCATGCAAATCCGAAATGTAGATCTAACATTTATAAATCTGAGTTAGTATTCATAATTTGAAGGAAAATGGAGGTTGGTTCAGGATCTAGTGACTGTGAACTGGAGATAGCATCACTAAAGTCTGTATGCACGAGTCCTGTAAGGTATCTCCTACTAATGCTCGGTTTGGTAATTCTTGGAGTCAAAATATTTCTGTGAAGTTGGATAGATCAAGTTTCTTGATCTGGCAAGCGATTGTAGTTTCCTTTGTTGAAGGACAAGATTTAGATGGTTTCTTGTTTGGCACAATTGTATGTCCAAACAAACTGCTAGCATATAGTACTATAAATCCAAAGTTCAAGAAATGGTATGTTCTTGATCGAAAGTCGAGTATCTGGCTTGTCAATATGTTAACACCAATAGTTGCAACTCAAGTGATCAGTTCGCAGTATCACAAGACCTCCTTTGAGTTGTGGACAACAATTCAAAACTATTATGCAATTAATCAAAAAATCTCAAATACAAGTGTTGAAGAAGAAGATTCATAATACTAGAAATGGAAATATGTCTACTTTACCTACTACTCCTGTTTATTCGTCTTCTACACCTAATGCTCATTGTGTGTCTGAGTCTGAGAATGTTATTAGTCCTAGTTCTAGTTATGTACCCACTAAGGATATTGGTTCTAATACTATGACACCCATTAATACACATTCAATGATCACTAAAGCTAAAAATGGGATTAGTATGAAGAACTCTTGGCCTTTGCTTATAAGCTTTTAACTGATATCCCAAAGACTATTGATTCCTCACTGGAAAGATGTTATGGATAAGGAATATCAGGTTTTGATGAACAATAATACTTGTTCTCTTGTACCTGGTAGTACTAATTAGAATATTATGGGTTCTAAGTGAACTTTCACTATTAAAAAGAACTCTGATGGCTCTATTAATCGAGCCAAAGCTCAGTGGCTAAGGACTTTAAGCAAGTTCCTGGTATTGATTTTGGAGAAACTTATAGTCCAATTATCAAAGCATCTACTGTTAGAGTCATTTTATCAGTTGTTGTACACTTTTGGTGGTCTCTTCGACGACTAGACATTAATAATGCATTTCTCAATGGTATTTTGGGTGAGATATCTTTACCAATCAACATGTTAGGTTTGTTAACTCTCAATTTCCTGGTCATGTTTGCAAATTACATAAAGCTTTATATGGGTCGAGACAGGCTCGGAGGGCATGGTTTGATAAGTTGCGTACTACCCTTATCTATTGGGGTTTCCATAACTCCCGTGCTGACAATTCATTGTTTGTATTTTATGATTCCTCTCATGTCATGTATATTCTTGTATATGTTGATGATATCATTGTAACTAGGTCAAGCACTTCTCTTATTCAGTCATTTATTTCCAAACTGAATAATCGGTTTGCACTCAAAGATATTGGGAGTTGAGTCTGTTTGGGTATGGAAGCTAGAAGAGATACAAAAGGTTTATTTTTTGAGTAGTCTGCCTATGTCCAGGAGCTTCTGAAGAGGGTTGACATGACTACAGCTAAGTGCATTAACACTCCATTTCCGGTTTCCAAACCTCTCTATGCAGATGGTGGTCCTATGTTCAATGACACTACTCTGTATAGGAGCTTATTAGGGGGTTTACAGTACTTGGTCAATACTAGACCAGAAATCTCCTTTATTGTGAATCGTTTAAGTCAGTTCCAATAGTCCCCAATTATGACTAAGAGGCAAGCTTTAAAGAGGGTTTTTAGGTATTTGAAAGACACAACTAATATGGGTATTTATTTTCCCCTGGTTCTCATTTATATGTCACTAGATTTTTTGATGCCGATTGGGCAACATCTCCATGATAAAAGGTCTGTGGCTGGTTATGTAGTCTTTTTGGGTCCTAACTTTATTGCATGACAATCAAAGAAATAGACGGTTGTTGCACGATCTAGTACCGAATCGGAATATAGGGCGTTGGCCCAAGTTACTGCTTGAGATATCATGGTTGCGTTCTTTGTTACAAAACAACATCTTCCGGTGAATGCTCCTCCTACAGTTTGGTGCAATAATCTCAGTGCTACTACTTTAGCTAAGAATCTAGTTTATCATTCTAAGACCAAACATATTGAGATTGATCTTCACTTTATTAGAGACAAAGTCTTGGCTGGTCTATTGAATGTTCATCATGTTCCTTCTGCAGATCAAATTGCTGATATTTTTACGAAACCGTTTTGGTTTTCTCGATTTTCTTTTCTTAGGGACAAACTTGGTGTAATTTCTTTACCCCAACGTTTGTAAGGGAATATTAAGATATTAGTTAATATGGTTAACCATGAACATTGGGATATGGATTGGCATATTTGATGTAAGCCTATTATAATGAACATGGGATATGGATTGGCATATTTGATGTAAGCCATCCAACGGTTGTAAGCCATCCAACGGTTGTAACACACTCTCACTTAATATAAATACAAGGTAGTGAGACGTCTCAAAAAAGCTAAGCTTCTCATTTCATTTTCATTTCACTCTCTCATGTTTCTTCTGGACGAACCTAACTAAGGTTTCATCAAATATCAATATATATATATATATATATATGTTGTAAAATAAATTGGAACTTGCTAAGAACTAGAGAAGGAAATAGAAGACTAAGAACTTCTACTACTACAAACTACTACTACAAAGGAGAAGAGAAGAAATGAGATAGTTGGAATGAGAAGTTTTCATTCAACTTGGTGTGCTTTTACAATGAAGTTAGTATCCTTTATATAGGCCATTTGGTATGACAACAAATGTGCCTTAGCAATGTGGGACTAAAACATCACCCCATGTACATTGAAATGGTTACAAAGAACATGACAATACAAAGACCAATGGAAGTACATAACTACACAATATGTTGGTGTACATGCATGGTCATCCACACTTCACAACACCCCCACTTGGATGACACTTGCCTTTGAGAGATTGTGCCTCGTTAAAACTTTTACTAAGAAAACCCCTGTGGGAAAAAATATAGTAAAAGAAAAAGAGTACACTATTCTCATAAATATTAAGACAGGTATAATATTGTTAAGATTGCCTCATTAAAAACCTTGCTAGGAAAACCCAATGGGATAAAACCATAGCTAAGGAAAAAGAGTGCAATACATTAATCAATAACTCCCCCTCATGTGAACATGGGTGAAACTTGTTCAATTTCTTTACTTGCAATATCTTTAAGTTTACGCAAGCCAATACCATATGAAAGCCTTTTAAATGTCGAGGTTGGTAAGGCTTTTGTGAATAGATCAACAAGATTATCACTCGATCGGATTTGCTTGACATCAATTTCACCATTCTTCTGAAGCTCATGCGCATAAAAGAACTTTGGTGAAATATGTTTTGTTCGTCCCCTTTTATGAATCATTCACTTAATTGTGCAATACATGCTGCGTTATCTTCATATAATATGGTTGGAGAATCTTTTATTGAAGGCAATCCACATGATTCTTGAATATGTTCAATCATATTTCTCAACCATACACATTCACGACTTGCTTCATGAATTGCAAGTACTTCAGAATGGTTGGAAGAAGTAGCAACCATAGTTTGCTTTACTGACTTCCATGATACAACAGTATTACCACATGTGAATACATATCCCGTTTGAGAACGGGCCTTGTGGGATCGAGATAAAAACCCAAAGATCAAAGCATAACCTTGGAGATTCAATTTTACCCTCTCGAGTAGAATAGACCCATGTCACTTGTTCCTCGAAGATATCGGAAAATATGTTTAACACCATTCCAATGTCTTCGAGTTGGTGATGAGCTGTATCTTGCAAGTAGGTTAACAGCAAAAGCAATGTCAGGTCTTGTACAATTTGCAAGATACATAAGTGCACCAATTGCACTTAAATATGGTACCTCTGGACCAAGTAGCTCTTCATCACTTTCATGAGGTCGAAATGGATCCTTATCCACTTCAAGTTATCTGACAACCATTGGAGAGCTCAATGGATGCGCCTTGTCCATATAAAATCTTTTTAGTAATTTTTCAATATAATTTGATTGATGGACAAATACTCCACTTGAAAAATGTTCAATTTGCAAACCAAGACAAAGTCTTGTTTTTCCAAGTTCTTTCATCTCGAATTCCTTTTTCAAGTATTCGGATGTTCTAACGATGTCGTCGTGGTTTCCCACTATATTTAAATCATCAACATATACAAAGCAATAATCACAAATCTGTTGATGATCTTTTAATAAAAACACATGGGCAAAGCGGATTATTTACATATCCTTCTTTCAAGTAAATAATCACCGAGGGGTTTGTACCACATTCGTCCGGATTGTTTCAATCCGTACAAAGACCTTTGTAATTTTATAGAATGCATGTTATGAGGTTTTGATTTTATTTCATCGGATGTTACAAATCCATCGGGATTTTCATATATATCTCATGTCAGGGATCCGTACAGATATGCTGTAACGACATCCATTAAATGCATATCAAGCCCTTCAGAGACTGCAAGGCTTATTAAGAACCGAAATGTGATTGCATCTATAACAGGAGAATATGTTTCCTCATAATCTATGCCAGGTCTTTGTGAGAAACCTTGAGCTACAAGTCTTGCTTTGTACCTTGTAACTTTATTTTTTTCGTTTCTCTTTCGTACAAATACCCATTTATATCCAATAGGTTTTACGCCATCTGGCGTTTGGACAATTGGTCCAAAAACCTCTCGTTTCTTTAACGAGTTTAGCTCTGCTTGGATAGCCTCTTGCCATTTTTGCCAATCAAGTCTTTTTCGACATTCGTCCACTGATCGTGGTTTGGATCATCATCATTTTCACATATTTCAAAGGACACATTGAAAGCAAATATATCATCAGGAACAATTTCATTTCGATCCCAAATCTTACCGAGTTTAAATAATTTATTGAGATCTCATTATTTTCATCTTTTTCCTCTTTTTCTAGAAGAAGTTGTTCCTCATCGAATCAACTTGTTCGACAAACTCTTATCAAAGGATTCTTGTGCTTTCTCAGAGTATTATGATTTGTATTTATTTTTACTCCCGTTTTCCTCTTTCGAGGAATTGTATCCTTTGAACCAATCTGGTCTTCCACGCTTTAAGCGTTTGTTGGTTCTTGTGCATTTTGTTGCACAGAGACATCAATTCTTGCGGGAGCATTTACAAATTTGGAATATGTGATTTTGTCACTTGTTTTGCATCATTAAATGCATCGGGTAATTGATTTGCAATTTGTTGCAAATGAATGATCTTTTGAACTTCAAGTTCACACTGATTTGTGCGTGGATCATAATGTGATAAAGTTGATGCATTCCAAGCAATTTCGCGCCATTCCTTTTGAATTGGCTTCTTGTCTCCCCTAATGGTGGGAAAATTGCTTCATCAAAGTGACAATCGGCGAAACGTGCAAGTAAATAAATCCCCGTTAAGGGCTCAAGGTATCTTATAATGGACGATGAGTTAAATCCAACATAAATCCCAAGTTTTCGTTGTGGACCCATCTTAGTTCTATTAGGAGGTGGTATAGGAACATACACTGCACAACCAAAAATTCTCAAGTGTGAAATATTTGGTTGTTGACCTAAAATGAGTTGCATGGGGGAATGTTCATGATATGCAGTAGGCCTATAGCGAATGATAGATGCTGCATGAAGGATCGCATGTCCCCAAACCTGAAGTTGATAACTTAGTTCTCATGATTAAAGGTCCGGCAATTAATTGAATGCGTTTGATAAGAGATTGCCAAACCATTTCAGGTATGCACATGTGGAAAGAATGTTCAATGGTAATTCCTATAGACATGCAATAATTTCTAAATGCTTGAGATTGAAATTCCCCGGCATTATCAAGACGGATGGTCTTGATTGGGTTGTCAGGAAATTGTGCTCTTAACTTAATGATTTGTGCTAAAAGTCTAGCAAATGCAACATTGCGGGTTGAAAGCAAACAAACATGTGACCACCTAGTTGATGCATCTATCAAAACCATGAAATATCGAATGGTCCACAAGTGAGGATGAATAGGACCACATATGTCTCCCCGAATGCGTTCTAAGAAAACTCGGGGATTCCACAACGATTTTACTCGGGGATGGTTTAACTATCAATTTACCTTGAGAACAACTAGCACAATTATAATCACCAAATTTGAAAATATTTTGTGACTCCTTAAAGGATGCCCATGCGAATTATTAATTATTCTTCGCATCATTGATGATCCTGGATGACCAAGCCGGTCATGCCATAAAATGAATGTCTTTGGATCATTAATTTTCTTATTCAAGACGACATTCGTTTCGACATGCCTTATATGAGTAAAATATAATCCAGATGATAAAGCTGGGAATTTTTCTAACGCTTCTTTTTTCCCATTTGAAACCAATGTGACATAGAGAAATTCTCTACTATTTTCATTCACGGTTTCAATGTGATATCCATTTTGTCGAATATCTTTAAAGCTCAGTAAATTTCTTCTGGATTTTTCAGAGTATAAGGCATTGTCAACATGAATTGTTGTTCCCTCCAGGCAACATAATATTTGCTTTTCCGAGCCATTAATCAAATTGGAGGTGTCGATATTGTTTGAACATTAGCCTCTACTAAATTCAAATTGGAGAAATATTCTCTGTTTTTAAGGATTGTATGCGTTGTAGCACAATCAAGAAGGCATATATCGCTCTTATTTGATTCATGACTTGAACACATGATTTGTCGATCCATCTGGACAAATAATGTTTTGCAAATCAGAAAGAGTCATATTTCAATGATAAAATTCATAATATTTTGCCTTTGATTTTGAAGGCATGGTAAAGGTCACAAAAATATTCGGGCATATATATGACAATATTTAGGCAAAATAGCCTTTCATATATGACTAAAAAAATGTCACAATTATGAGCGCTCATTGTCAATAATTATTTGCCCTTTGTAGTGGTGCACCACTTTTATTCCAATTTTTGGTGGAATTGTCAATACGACCTTTACCTGATATTTTCACCTTTTCCACGTCCATAAATTTATTATTGCGATCATGATCATTATATGCAACATATGCTTCTTATTTTGAAGCTGAACTAATTGGACGAGAGCGATATTATATTTATAATATCTCATTATTTTACTCAGCTACCATGAGACAAGAAATCAATCCTTAATATTTATTGGATTGACGTGCGCACTCGATATTTGTTGCAGCAATTAATCAAGGCGGGCCACGTGACCTCTTTATTGTCTCATCAGTCATATTTCCACATAGCCTCAACATAGAGGTAATTAAAATTGTGGAATTATAATTAATATTTGACTGATTAAATTTTGTAGCATGAGACCCAAATTACCATTTTGAGCTTTTTGGAGCATTACCCTTTTGGTATGTATATATATAACTCCATGAGGTGAAAATATATATAAAGTGAAATATTCACTTTTCAAATCTCTAAAGAGAAATTGGTGAATGATTGTGTACAACATACAACCTTGCATGGATACAAACTTTATTCATAATTTGTAATATCTAACTATCATGACAAGAATTATAATAAGGTAACAAATTCAACTATGGTTGATTAATATTTTGAAAGTAAATATAATCTAAAATAATTTTCTCTTTTCTTTTTATGTAAATAAAAAAAACATAACATATGATTAAGTATATGTTCACAACTTGATTTATTAATAATCAAATGTACTATTCGTATGAGTTGGTGGGACAACCTCCAGGTTGGGTGGCGAGACAAAGTCTCGCTTAATGTCATGCCTCCTCGAACGGGATAACCCGTCTCCCTTTCAATGTTTAGCTTTACCGGGGACAAGGCTTACCCACTATCAACTCAAACTTATAGCATGATTTGTATTATAAAATCAAGAATAGAACAATAACTAATCGTTTGTAGTTTTAAGAGAAAACTAGTTATGTCACATATTGACTTTTGATTTCTGATGTAGAAGATCGTACAAGACGCAACTACAGAGCATACTTTCGCAATCGGTGACGCTATAATGCGTAATATATGAATAAAGTATGCATAGATAAAAGGAAGCAACCATGATAATATAGAAGTAAATTGAACTTATTTAAATAACTAAAGTTATACCTTCATAGCTTTCTCTCCTTAACAAGCCTTCTTGAACTTCGAAATCTCCTTAATGCTAGAGCAAGCTCGTGCTGATAACGTGTTGTAAAATAAATTGGAACTTGCTAAGAACTAGAGAAGGAAATAGAAGACTAAGAACTTCTACTACTACAAACTACTACTACAAAGGAGAAGAGAAGAAATGAGATAGTTGGAATGAGAAGTTTTCATTCAACTTGGTGTGCTTTTACAATGAAGTTAGTATCCTTTATATAGGCCATTTGGTATGACAAAAAATGTGCCTTAGCAATGTGGGACTAAAACATCACCCCATGTACATTGAAATGGTTACAAAATATATATATATATATATATATATATATATATATATTGTTATGGAATATGGATGACCATGCATGTACACCAACATATTTTGTAGTCATGTAACTTGTATTTCTCACTTAATAGTACCTCCACTTGTCTATGTATTGTCATGTAACTTGTAATCCTCTCCAATGTACACCAACTCTTCCATGTATTGTCTATGTTGCTTGTGATGTGTTGTATGACATGGGGTGTATGTGTTGCTTGTACATATTGTATGAAGTACATTTATCATCATCACCAAATGACCTATATAAAGGGTGTCAACCTCATTGTAAAAACACACCAAGTTGAATGAAAACTTCTCATTCCAACTATCTCATTTCTTTTCTTCTCCTTTGTAGTAGTAGAAGTTCTTAGTCTTCTATTTTTCTTCTCTAGTTCTTAGCAAGTTCCAACTTAATTTGCAACACGTTATCAGCACGAGCTCGCTCTAGCATTAAGGAGATCTTGAAGTTCAAGAAGGCTTGTTAAGGAGACAAAGCTTGGAAGATATAAATTTTATGAGTTCAGTTTATTTCTATATTATCATGGTTGCTTCCTTTTATTACATGCATCACTTCTATATGCATACTTTATTCATATACTATGCATTATAACGTCACCTATTGCGAAAGTATGCTCTGTAGTTGTGTCTTTTATGATCTTCTACATCAGAAATCAAAAGTCAATATGTGACATAACTAGTTTTCTCGCTATACTACAAATGATTAATTATGCTCTATTCTTGATTTTTTATATTGCAAATAGTGTTATGAGTTTGGGTTGATAGTGGGTAAGCCTTGTCCCCGGTAAAGCTAAACATTGAAAGGGAGGCGAGTTATCCCGTTTGAGGAGGCATGGTTTTAAGTAGACTTCATCTCACCACCCAACCTGGAGGTTGTCCCACCAACTCATACAAGTAGTACATTTTGCATATTAATAATCAAGTTGTGAACATATATTTAATCGTATATTATTTATTTTTTATAAAAGAGAAAAACTATTTACTCAATTTCTTGACATATTTTCAGACTATGGCAAACCTTCAAAAACTTGAATTTGTTGCTCTTGATATCACTGAAAATAATTATTTGCCATGGCAACTGGATGCCGAGATACATCTCCAAGCTAAAGACTTAGGAGAAACTATTATAGAAGGAAATGAAACATCAATGCAAGACCGTGCGAAAGCACTAATATTCCTTTGCCATCATCTCCATGAAGGCATGAAAAGTGAGTATCTCACTATAAAAGATCCTCTTACCTTGTGGTTAAGCTTGAAAGAGCGATATGATCACCAAAAGACGGTGATATTTCCAAAAGCTCAAAACGACTGGCTGAATCTTAGGCTGCAAGATTTCAAAACAATCAGTGGGTATAACTCCACCATGTTTAATATTACATCTCGTTTGAGGCTTTGTGGAGAAAATATATCTGATGAGGCAATGATGGAAAAAACATTCAATACTTTTCATGCCTCGACTTTGTTGTTGCAACAGCAATATCGAGCGCGCCAATTTAAAAAGTACTCATAATTAATTTCTTGTCTTATGGTGGCTGAACAAAATAATGAGCTTCTATTGAAGAACCACATAACTCCCGTCCAACTGGTTCCGCTTCAATTAATGAAACAAATGCAGCATCCTATAATGACCATAAAAAAGTCATGGAAAGAAAAACCACATACGTGAAAATGGGAAAGGATCAATCAGCAAAGATCGTGACAAGCCCTATTCTAAATTTCGTGGCAATAAGTTCCAAAATAAATGGAATAAAAATGATGTCGTTAAGAATAAGGGGAAAAATATTGCTGAAAATGGGCATGCTCATAATCGTGACCAACCATGTCACAGGTGTGGTCTAAAAGGCCACTGGGCTCATGTATGCCGCACGCCTAAGCATTTTATTGATCTTTATCAAGCCTCCTTAAAGGAGAAAGGCAAAAGCATTGTTAAGATGAACTTCACTCGTCGGAGATGGCTCATCGGACATCAATTATATGGATGTCCCAAATTTTCATGATGATCCAAACACTAATCTCGATATTTTTAATGATCATATCTAATGATTTTAAATAATTCTATGTACTGATTTTTGTTATGCTTCTTAGTTATATGTACTAGTTTCTTATTATGAATGAAATATGACTCTTTTTCTAATTTGCCAAACATTATTTGTCTAGATGGATCAACAAATCATGTGTTCAAATCATGAATCAAATAAGAGCGATATATATCTTGCTGATTGTGCTACAACGCACATAATCCTTAAAAATAGAGAATATTTCTCCAATTTGAACTTAGCTGAGGTTAATGTTCAAACAATATCTGGCATCTCCAATTTGATTAATGGCTCTGGAAGAACAAATATTATGTTGCCTGGGGGAACAACAATTCATGTTGACAATGCCTTATACTCTGAAAAATCCATAAGAAATTTACTCGGCTTTAAAGATATTCGACAAAATGGATATCACATTGAAACCATGAACGAAAATAATAGAGAATTTCTTTATGTCACATTGGTTTCAAATGGGAAAAAAGAAGTGTTAGAAAAATTCTAAGCTTTATCCTATGGATTATATTTTACTCATATAAGGCATGTCGAAACGAATGTCGTCTTAAATAAAAAAATTAATGATCCAAAGACATTCATTTTATGGCATGACCGGCTTGGTCATCCAGGATCATCAATGATGCGAAGAATAATTAATAATTCGCATGGACATCCTTTAAGGAGTCGCAAAATATTCTCAGCTGGTGATTATAATTGTGCTAGTTGTTCTCAAGGTAAATTGATAGTTAAACCATCCCCAAGTAAAATTGTTGTGGAATCCCCAGTTTTCTTAGAACGCATTCAAGGAGACATATGTGGACCTATTCATCCTCACTGTGGACCATTTAGATATTTCATGGTTTTGATAGATGCATCAACTAGGTGGTCACATGTTTATTTGCTTTCGACCCGCAATGTTGCATTTGCTAGACTTTTAGCGCAAATCATTAAGTTAAGAGCACAATTCCCTGACAACCCAATCAAGACCATCCGTTTTGATAATGTCGGGGAATTTCAGTCTCAAGCATTTAAAAATTATTGCATGTCTATAGGAATTACCATTGAACATTCTGTTCCACACGTGCATACCCAGAATGGTTTGGCAGAATCTCTGATCAAACATTCAATTAATTGCCAGACTTTTAATCATGAGAACTAAGTTATCAACTTTAGTTTGGGGACATGCAATCCTTCATGCAACATCTATCATTTGTTATAGACCTATTGCATACCATGAACATTCCCCTATGCAACTCATTTTAGGTCAACAACCAAATACTTCACACTTGAGAATTTCTAATTGTGCAGTGTACGTTCCTATACCACCTCCCAATAGAACTAAGATGGGCCCACAACGAAAACTTGAGATTTATGTTGGATTTAACTCATCGTCCATTATAAGATACCTTGAGCCCTTAACAGGGGATTTATTTACTGCACGTTTTGTCGATCGTCACTTTGATGAAGCAATTTTCCCACTATTAGGGGGAGATAAGAAACCAATTCAAAAGGAATGGTGTGAAATTGCTTGGAATGCATCGACTTTATCACATTATGATCCACGCACAAATAAGTGTGAACTTGAAGTTAGAAAGATCATTCATTTGCAACAAATCGCAAATCAATTACCTGATGCATTTAATGATGCAAAACAAGTGACAAAATCACATATTCCAGCTGTAAATGCTCCCGCTGTAGAATTGATGTCTCTGTGCAACAAAATGCACAAGAACCAACGAAACGCTTAAAGCGTGGAAGACCAGTTGGTTCAAATGATACAATTCATCGAAAGAGGAAAACGGGAGTAAAAATAAATGCAAATCAAAATACTCCTGAGAAAGCACAAGAATCCTTTGATAAGGATTTGTCAGAACAAGTTGATTCTGACGAGGAACAACTACCTCTAGAAAAGGAGGAAAAAAATGAAAATAATGAGATCTCAATAAATTATTTAAACTCTGGTAAGATTTGGGATCGAAATAAAATTGTTTCTGATGATATATTTGCTTTCAATGTGTCCTTTGAAATATGTGAAAATGATGATGATCCAGAACCACGATCAGTGAACGAATGTCGAAAAAGACCTGATTGGCAAAAATGGTAAGATGTTATCCAAGCAGAGCTAAACTAGTTAAGGAAACAAGAGGTTTTTGGACCGATTGTTCAAACGCCAGATGACGTAAAACCTGTTGGATATAAATGGGTATTTGTACGAAAGAGAAACGAAAAAAAATGAAGTTACAAGGTACAAAGCAAGACTTGTAGCTCAAGGTTTCTCACAAAGACCTGACATCGATTATGAGGAAACATATTCTCCTGTTATAGATGAAATTACATTTCGGTTCTTGATAAGCCTTGCAGTTTCTAAAGGGCTTGATATGCATTTAATGGATGTCGTTACAACATATTTGTACGGATCCCTAGACATGAGATATATATGAAAATCCCTGAAGGATTTGTAATATCCGAAGAAATAAAATCAAAACCTCATAACATGCAATCTATAAAATTACAAAGGTCTTTGTACGGATTGAAACAATCCGGACGAATGTGGTACAAACGTCTTAGTGATTATTTACTGAAAGAAGGATATGTAAATAATCCGCTTTGCCAATGTGTCTTCATTAAAAGATCATCAACAAGATTTGTGATTATTGTTGTATATGTTGATGATTTAAATATAGTGGGAAACCACGACGACATCGTTAGAACATCCGAATACTTGAAAAAGGAATTCGAGATGAAAGAACTTGAAAAAACAAGACTTTGTCTTGGTTTGCAAATTGAACATTTTTCAAGTGGAGTACTTGTCCATCAATCAAATTATATTGAAAAAATATTAAAAAGATTTTATATGGACAAGGCACATCCATTGAGCTCTCCAATGATTGTCGGATCACTTGAAGTGGATAATGATCCATTTAGACCTCATGAAAGTGACGAAGAGCTAATTTGTCCGGAGGTACCATATTTAAGTGTAATTGGTGCACTTATGTATCTTGCAAATTGTACAAGACCTGACATTGCTTTTGCTGTCAACCTACTTGCAAGATACAATTCTTCACCAACACGAAGACATTGGAATGGTGTTAAACATGTTTCACGATATCTTCGAGGAACAAGTGACATGAGTTTATTTTACTCGAGAGGGGTAAAATCGAATCTCCAAGGTTATGCTGATGCTGGATTTTTATCTGATCCCCACAAGGCCCGTTCTCAAACGGGATATGTATTCATATGTGGCAATATTGTTGTATCATGGAAGTCAGTAAAGCAAACTATGGTTGCTACTTCTTCCAATCATTCTGAAGTACTTGCAATTCATGAAGCAAGTCGTGAATGTGTATGGTTGAGAAACATGATTGACCATATTCAAGAATCATGTGGGTTGCCTTTAATAAAAGATTCTCCAACCATATTATATGAAGATAATGCAACATGTATTGCACAATTAAGTGAAAGATTCATAAAAGGGGACAGAACAAAACATATTTCACCAAAATTCTTTTATGCGCATAAGCTTCAGAAGAATGGTGAAATTGATGTCAAGCAAATCCGATCAAGTGATAATCTTGCTGATTTATTCACAAAAGTCTTACCAACTACGACATTTAAAAGGCTTACATATGGTATTGACTTGCGTAAACTTAAAGACATTGCAAGTAAAGAAACTGAACAAGTTTTACCCATGTTCACATGAGGGGGAGTTATTGATTAGTGTATTGCACTCTTTTTCCCTTAGTTATGGTTTTATCCCATCGGGTTTTCCTAGCAAGGTTTTTAATGAGACAATCTTAACAATATTATACCCATCTTAATATTTATGATATTTATGAGAATAGTGTACTCTTTTTCTTTTACTATATTTTTTCCCACAGGGTTTTTCTTAGTAGAAGTTTTAACGAGACACAATCTCTAAGCAAGTGTCATCCAAGGAGGAGTGTTATGGAATATGGATGACCATGCATGTACACCAACATATTGTGTAGTCATGTAACTTGTATTTCTCACTTAATAGTACCTCCACTTGTCTATGTATTGTCATGTAAGTTGTAATCCTCTCCAATGTACACCAACTCTTCCATGTATTGTCCATGTTGCTTGTGATGTGTTGTATGACATGGGTGTATGTGTTGCTTGTACACATTGTATGAATTACATTTATCATCATCACCAAATGACCTATATAAAGGGTGCCAACCTCATTGTAAAAACACACCAAGTTGAATGAAAACTTCTCATTCCAACTATTTCATTTCTTCTCTTCTCCTTTGTAGTAGTAGAAGTTCTTAGTCTTCTATTTTTCTTCTCTAGTTCTTAGCAAATTCCAACTTAATTTGCAACATATATATATATATATTATACTCGTAATTAAATATTGTATCTTTACTTTAAATGACTTATATAAATGATCGGAGGGAGTCATGCAGTTAAGATGATTACAAAATAATTGTTCTTGATGTGAAATTACATGTACATGCCCTTTGACTCTACATTCTGCATGTTGAATTGTTGATACTTCCTCGATTAGAAGAACCGCAAAGAAATTACAACCACTAAGTATAACAACAGAATTTGAATCATGAAGGCCTAACAGATTTAAGGTATAATTTTAGAAACCCTAAGTATAGATAACATGCATATTAAACTGCAAACCATGCCACCTCAAAGCCAAGCTTAATAAATTTGTGGGCATCAGAGATCCACAATGACTCACCAATTTGATGACAACTGCAAAACTCTTTAACATTTTTTTAGAAAATGCTATTTTGACACCTGAAGTTACAATTCAGATCATACGCTGACTTCAAAACCGTGCAATTCTCATCTTTATATGTACATGGATATCTCGAAGTTCATCAACAGTTTTCAAGTAGGTGCGTGATTTTAGATCAATGACTTTAGGGCGTTATTGTAGCACTTCCCAATATTTTTTGTTCTAGAACAAATGGCACCAGCTGTTGTGTTGCAAGTGCAAGGAAAACAACAGCCACGAAAAAGTCAAATTAGCACCAAAAGCAACGAAAAAAAAAGAACCATTAGCCAATCTTTCTATGACAACTTTGCATTGGAAAAATAAAAAAAGAAAAGAACCAATGAAAAGAAGCCAAGAAAGTGAAAGATTTGAACTAACATAACCAACCTTCTTTCCTCTCTTCATCCTCTATTTCCTTCTGTTGAGTTTCTATTCTTTGACAGATCTCAAGTGATTCATCTTTCATTCTATCAGCAGAAAATGAACATGCCACGCAAAACTTCGTCGCCTGAGCTATGCCCTTCATCGAGTTTTGTTCAAAGATCGAACGACTCATCTCTAGAAGGTAAATTTTTTGCACTAAAGTATATATCATGCAAACCATTTGTTCACAAGCTTGTTTTCTGTTGGCATGAATATAAGATATTCTTGATTCACAAAAGATAAATGCATAAGTAAATTTAAGAATGGTTAAAAATTAGAACCGATCTAATGTCGATATGGGGGATTGAACGACTCATTTTATGAATGCTTTCTGTTTTTATATTCCTTCATAGGTATGAGTGCAAATGTAAAGCTGCTGTTGAAGTTAATACAAGAGCACAACGAAACAGGCCAGAAAGACAACGAAGGACGACAAAAGCAAAGAGCTGCAGAAATGCTCATCATTGTTGAAGATGTTAAAACCAGAATTCAAAAGTCTCAGTTAATTGTTAAGAAAAAACCAGAGCTGCGTCGGTGTAGCACCGAGCTTAGGCCCCTTAATGGACCGAGAGAAGCAAAGCCACAAGAACCAATCACAGATGAAAAAGAAATCCTACGACATGAGCTAAACAATTGCATGGCAGTGAGAAAAAGCCTGGAAAAGATGATCTCAAGTGTAGGAAAGGAGAAGGAGATAATGGCTGCTGAGCTTGCAAGAAAGGTTCATGAATCGAACGCAATGGAAGAGCATCTCAATGATTTAAAAGCACAAAATGAAATGCTGTTAACGAAGGTACAAACTTGCGCTGCAGAACACAAGGAAAGAAATGTGGACACTCAAGGAAATGTGCTTCTGCAAGAGCGCAACAAGGAGCTCTCAGAGAAGCTCCTGAAGTCCCTCGACAGATACAAGTCATTGAAGAAGAGATTAAAGGATTCACAAGAGGAGAAAGCACGTATTCAATTCGACACACAGGAAATTGCCGAGGATGTTACCAAGGGTCTTAATCGTATTCATGATGTTCAGCAACATTTCACAGAACGAAATGACCGAGCAGAGGAGATCAAGGTGGAGTTATCAGCATTAGCAGATATGTTTCATTGCTTCCAGATCAAACTCTCAAAACTCATATCAAAGAGAAGCGAAACTGCCCAAATAAAATCAGATGTTGTAGAAAGCCTTAAACCTTTGTCTGAAGAGAGAAGATGAACATCAATTTGGATTCAAATTTGCTTCACCCCTTTCTCCCATCAACTTGAGATGGGAAAAAACATTTTCTTGTCAACTTTTTTCGGGAAAACTAAAATAACAAATGCAGAAAATTTTTTCCCACATCAAAGTTAGCACTTGCGCTAAATCGAGCATAGTGAAAGAGTTTGATCCATGTAGCCGACCCCAACTAATTTGAGATTGAGGCTATGTTGTTGAAGCATCAGAGTTAGCGCTTGGCAATCCAACAATTAGGTTGCAACGGTAACAAGTTACAACTGAACACTAACAGGCAACTTATTAAATTTATGGTTTGTATTCACATTGCATAAAATATATAAAAATCTATGAGGAAAGTGAAATAGGTCCATGTAATTCAGGAAAGCTTATACATGGCTCTTGCAACTTAAAGGTTGCTTTTGTCAGGAAAGAACTTACAGGCTGCAATGCAGTCCAAGACCCAGGAATGGCTAGCTACCTCTGCTCCAGTTGTATTTGCCAATGCCTTAATATCATCATACTTGCCACAGTGAAAAATCTCCTTTCCATTGCCACATTCAGGTGGTTGAGAATTATAAATTATGAAGGTTGAACGATCTCCCGAAATGGGTTTCCGATGTAAAACATTTCCTCCAGCAGCAACAACTAGATCATGCAGATACCCCTTGTAGGAAGGTGTAAATTCTCCACTGAAATAAAACTGGAGGCCATAAAAAATCTTTGGTTGCTGCAAATGGTGAAAAATTGATTAGAGATACAATTTCAATTAGAAGCACATATTACAACTATGCACAAGTTCTAAAAGCATGTATTGCAAACTGTAACAATCCATCTGCTGAAAAGACCAACGACAACCAAGCCTCAGCCCAAAATTGGTTGGGGTTGGCTACATCGAATCCCTCATTTATGTTCAGCCATGTTTAATCCAGTTGATGATGTGACTTGGTAATCTTTTAAATCTTATGTAATTATTGTATCCCAAGTTATCTTAGGTTAACCTCTGTCCCTTACGAATTCCTTCAATTTCTAGCAAGTGTAGATTCCTAACCGAAGCATTTGCAAGTCATCTTTAGATATGTCCAAACCATCACAACAACCTTTCTCCTACTTTTTTTTTTCCCTCTATTGGTATTACGCTTACACCCACTTTTTTTGAATCTCTACATTTCTTACTCTATTTACTGACAACACCAAATCAACCAAATTGTTTTGGTACCCACACAAAAAGATGAGCTTTGAACCATGAAAATAAATTAGCAAGAGCATTACGTGAATGATCATCTGCGAAAAGTATAGCTGAAATCATATGTTGTACAGTTTTGATGGATAAACGGAGATCTAAAGATACTAATTTTTCTGTTGAATCAATTCCCTGCATCACATTGATTTCTAGTTTTGCATTCTTTGTTATGCTTCTATTTTTTAGGAGTGTTTCCCAACAAACATTGGCTTTTAGTTTTTCTTATTTTGAAATTTACAAAGCATCTCATTTTTGCATGAATTCGATCCATTTTGTGTTATATATTAATCCTAGTTTGGCATTGACAAAACTTCAGTAATTAAGAAAAGTTTAAGAGAACTTCTGAGATTTCTTATACCATACTGTGAAATTGGCAGTAAATGTAAGATGACAGAAGCTTTTAAAAACTAAATACAGAGAAATAACCTTGTTCAAGAGCCTTAGCCTTCCAAGCCATGGTCCGTCTCTGATTCCATGGATATCCACATTGATTTCAAATTGCTCCTCAGGAACAAACACTAGAGAATTCATGCATGCCTTAACCCCTGGTTTTAGAAAAAACATCAACATGAGTACTTTGATGTTAATTTAGCCTCAAGCTCCAGCTTTTAGCTCAATACTGTAAAATTAGTGAGAACTAATCTATGTGGTAAGGAACTACGCTCTTACAATCAATCTTAAGTATCCATCTACCCTCCTGGATGCCCATCAAAAACTTAAGGGTTCTTTTACAGGCTCCATTCTCATCAATTGCTGAAATTATGTGCGTAACATTGGGCCCGAAATTCTTTGCCAGCGCAACTCCAGCAATCTTTTTGAATTTGGAAACAACACCCTGCATACCAAAATCAACAGAATGTGAGACATTATGTATATGGTCAACATCAAATCAAATGACATTCAAAAACTGGTAGATACCTTCTCCTCCTTTGAAAGTCCTGAGCAACAAAGGACATACTTAGATGATTCGGAATTTTTAAAAAGCTGACTTCCAGTAGGATCATTCTGACCTACTTCAGCTTGATGGATTTGCAGTCCTCTGATAGTTTATTAAGTGACCAAATAAGAACACAAATATTAGTCAAAGATTTAAATACCATCAAGAGTAATAAACCAAGGTGAACTGTGGTTACTTTCAATGAAGAATTTTGAATACCTTGCAATCTGTTTCTCTCTACTTTTCCCTTGAAAACCAGAAATTTCTTTTGGCAATTTTGAAGAAGAGTGTAGGGGGCACAGCATCACAAAGTTCTCCTATTGCAAAAGGAGCAAAGATCATCATTAGTTTTTGTTTTGCCATTGTACTTTCAACTATTTTACCTTTGAAGTTCTATTAGAGTTGGAAACAACGGAAATGGGATCACTTACAGTATCCCATCGACATTGGGGGATCAACTTTGCGCATGGAACATGGAAGCTCTTGCGGCAGCTCTTCTCATAGCACCCAAGAGCTGCGCCCTTGATTCCGCAGCAGCTACATTTAATCCTCCTGCTTCTTAACAATTCGGCTTCAAGATTAATGGCATCATCATTGTCAAAGTACACATTTGGTGCCCTGCATTTTAGTTTGATAAAGAATATATTGAGCATTATCAAAGAGAGTATAAGCAAACCTCACCAACAAACAAGTTTCGCTAAAAACAGTTAACCAACTAATTTGCGCTTGCAAATACTATTTTCAAGAGAAAAGAATTATTCTTTATCATCAGGCATCTATGGCAGCATGAAGAGTTCAAACTCTGCATCTTGAAGGAAAGGCCCAGGAGCCAGAAACATTCAAGAGATCTTTCATGTGGGGATAGGGATTTTCTAGTTAGTTTATGACATAAAAACCAATCAACTGCCCAATCAATTAATGTACAATAGAAAACTTGGTAAACATACAAATCAACCTAAGTCAAAAGAAAAGGAGCGAAAATAAGACTGATATGAGAGCGTAGAAATTTATGTATTTTTTGAGTTTTCTTAGTATACCACTCGGTGCAGTTTTTATGCGAGTTTATGACATTGAAACCTTCGTTGTAATTTGCAGCAACAGGCTTTCCATTAAAATAGTGCATCATCACCCCGGAAGCCTGAAATTTAGGTGATTAAGATTAGATCTCATATAAAATTATAGGTGATAAAAGTGGTTGAAAGACAAGCTATTGAGAAAATTGCTAATAAACTAGGATAAAATATGTTGAAAAGTCCATCAAATGAGAAGTGAGGCCAACAAGATACCTCCGATTCAACAGAACTTTGACAAAAAGCGCAATGGCCTTGAGTAGGAATTCTTTCACACTTCTGCAGAATCCTGTTCTTAGATACAGAAAGGGCTTTGTCGGTTGTTTTTGAACTCCTACTTATGCTCTCATCTTTATCAGTGTCTATTGCTTCTAGAGTATTCCCAGCCGGCTTAGTGGATCCACTAACAACATTGACAAATTCTTTGTTTTCATTACCACTGGTAAATAACACCAAAATATTTTGCGTCCTAGATTCTTCCACGACATTGTTTTGAATTTGGTCGCTGATATTTTCAGATGAACTGCTGGCATTCTTAAAACCAGGAGTTACTCTGCTAGCAACTCTTCTAGATGCAGAAGGGGAAAATGATACGTCATCACCTTCATTCACGTTTTGATGCATTGGAACTCCATCATGCACCTGTGTCTCAGCATTGCCATCATCGCGCCTTTTTGAAGTACTATTCCTCTGGTATGTCAAGTAACCATTCATGGTGCACATAAGATTTTCATTTCTGCCACTTTGAAACTTCTCCCCAGACAAACTAACCAATCCTCCTTGCACATAATCATTCACTTGATTCTGGATATTTTCTTCCACAGAGACAGTACGAGCATCATCTAAATTGTCATCACCTCCACCGATTATATCAACCCTTGCTCTTTTGCTTCTTGTTTGAATATTGTTCGAGAAATTTTGAGTCTTTGAAACACTGTCAGTTGGAAACTTAGCTCTAATGCTTGAAACTTCAGCAGTTCTACTTAAATTTGAGGGAACTGCTGCTGGTGTCTCACCCGTCGTAGTAGGAGGATGCTTTCTATTAGACTTCCCATTGGATCTATTGCCCATTTCATTGCATTTACTTCTTCCCTTTTGAGACATTTTATTTTTGAACCTCTTAGAAATCGGTTTTCTCATATCCGTGCATCCTTCGCTTTTCTTCTTTTCTCCATCAGATGTGCTCAAACTTTCAGAGCTTTTCTTGCAGTTTTTCTCTTGCAGATCATCTTTCCCGTAGTGATTATCGTCCTGCATTTCAAATAAATTTTAAATCATGTACGCAGAGCTCATTAAGTGGGAATCAATTTATGAATATAGGGAATAGAGGTAAATGTAATCTCTAATCAATCAAAAACGTACCTGACTTCTCACAGGTGTCACACAAAGCTCAGGAGAGCAAGCTCTTTGTGTCCACTCAAACATCTCATTATCAAAAGCATTTGCAACCTTGTTCTGAACACATTCTTCCTCCTTGAAGTTAATGGGGGGAAAAGCAATAGAAACAGACAGGCAATAGTTAGACCAAGTCCTAATACACAATTATTCATGGTTTGGTAAATGTTAACGCATCTAATATAGCAACTGTAAATCCACCTTTTGCATTCATCTATTGAGAACTTGAGGTCAATCAACTAAACCAGGACATCAACGAGTTCATTAGTGATGAGAAGACCATGTCTACTTGTTCAGTTTCTGAACATCTGATTTTAATAGTAAAATCCATGGGAAACATTTTGAAACAGACATACTTACAGTGTGAGTCCTTTTACTGGGTTCCTCATCATCTGAATCTTTTATGTCACTAAAGGAAGGAATATCACGCGGAGAATCTGAGATGTGATCAATTTCTGTCCGCTGACTGTCCAATCTTTCAACTAAATGACTTTCATCATCCTCTCTTAACCAAAAGAAAGGAGAAAGCATAGGTTCTTCCTTTCCATCCAATGCTACACTCTCCCTTGATATAATTGCCTTATTTTTTTGTTTGTTCTCACGTTTATCTGATCCTATGCATTTTTCGAGTCGCATTGGGGTTTCAGATAGAAGGTCTTGTGGCACATGAACCCTTTTCTTTGATGGAAATGAAGCCCTAACAGATGATATAGGATCAGAATTTTCTGAATGGACTTTTTCTGTTTCTTTCGACCCTTTCTTATTGATTCTCTGCTTCTTTCTTTTTCCATGGGTGATTACAACAGCTTCTGATCTGTTGGAGTCTCCATTACAATGGTCTTGGTTTTGTCCTCCTTCTGGCCATGGACAATCACATGTATAACAAATAATCAAAAGACGGTTCTAAGATTTGTAACCAAAACATAGAGAACTAAAGTACAAGCTTCAAATATTTAAAACTGGTTTAACAGATAGCTTTTAGATTTAACATAAAGCTATCATGATACAGTTTTTTTTTTTTTTTTTTTTTTTTTTTTTTTTCAACACATCTTTGGCTTAAATGCATTTAGCACGAAGAAACGCTTACATGATGAGCAAAAACAATGATAAGTTTATCTGAACAGAAAAGACAAATTTATTTTTTTTCCTGTAGGAAAGTGAATTGGATCAATGTTGTAAAGGGAATTCCTTGGAACTGTTAGGCCATCACATACATTCTCACCTCAAACTTCTTAGGAATTCTAAAGGCAAACCATGTGGCTTCAACTTTTTTTAATCAGAGTTTGTGTTTCAACTTCGAGGCTATGTTGTTGTTGTATACTTCTGTTTTATTCATAATTGATTGGAAGGCCTAACAGTTTGTGTTTGTGTTTCAACTTTTTTTAATTAGAGTTTGTGTTTCAACTTCGAAACACATATAATATTAGCATACACATACAGTATGTATTTGCTCCATTTATATCGCCTCAGCCATTTTCGGCAATTCTCTTAAGGACAAACTTACCTAATGAGGCAAATCACTTGGACATCACCTTTAAGGCCAGATGAAGTCATCTTGAGTTATCCTTTTGGTGATTTCAGTTTTTATGGCCCAAGGAAAACCAAACTAATCAAAGCGATAATCCTGTTTTTATGTGGATATTTGTCTTTGGATTTTGAATAGCACTTCAATCATCAGTCGCTTTTATACAATATATAAACTAAACGATTAATGTGTCCTTTCCATCAATCTTGCTGTGAATTGAAATAATTCTAACAACTAACTTCCACAATTTTAATAAAGGCTAAACACGTCGCTTACAATATTACATGAGCTTTTTCAATTTTACATGCACCAGTGACTTACTTGAGTTCTTAGCTGAATAGGAAAGTCACCTTGAACAGATTTTGAGTGCTTTTATAACAATAAGTTTCTTATTAGAGAAACATTTTCTATTTGTCAATATACACGCGCGCGTGCGTTGCGCACAGAGACACGTGTCGAGACTCTGAGTTGGGACTTTCATCCATCAAGGACATATCTCATCTCAACAAACAGAAGAGTATGAATCTTTATAGTCAATGGTTCAGGTTCACTCCAAATCAATACTTTCCTTTTTTAGAATCCTAAAATATGTATAATGCTAAAATGTAACAAAAAATAACGAGAATAAATAATAAATATTGATGTGCTGTCCTGCTTTGAGTTTGAGAGACGGTATGAAATCATTGCTAAAAATAGAGGGAGAATTAAATCCAAAATTAAAAATATGGGAAGAACGAGATCCTGGTCTTACCTGATCTCTGGGCAGTTTGCGAGATGAAGATATTGATTCCCGAAGCAACTTCCATGCTTTTGTAAATGCTTACCAAGTTGTCCATATGAGGAGCAAAGCGTACCTCTGTAGAGTTTAGACAAGAAATATGTCATCATCAAGAGTTTGAGATCTGACTAGTAAAGAATACATGTCAAAAGGGTCTGGATCCAAAGAAAATCACTGAAATGATCATGCCAAATATTTTCTCCTTTATGCTTTGCTACAAACTACTATATTTAGTACAATGTCATTCAAAACTGTGTCGATTTAACTTAGGCATTTACTTCATGTAAAAGACATTTGAAAAGCAAAAGAGTGTTAACAAGTGAACACTAAAGTGGAGCCATTATATCCAGCAGAATCACCACGAATGTCCAAAGGAATTAATGAGTCATTGACTCATTACGCTCAGCAAAAGTTTCAAGAGTTATGAATAATGACAAATGAAAACAGTCGGCGAAAAAGGCCCCTATCCTAAAGATGCAAAATTCATATAAATTAAAACTTCTTGTAAGACCATAATGTGTCTCACAAAATCATATTAATTTATATAATGAATAAATTATGTAACATATGGACCTAAAGACAAGCTCCCATTATTGTTACAAATTTGATGGAAATTGGTGTTAATGTAGGAAGCTCAATGGTTCTCCCTCAAGACTATAAAATGGCACTTGTACCATCAAAAAGGTGTTGAACGTTGAAGCTCATGAGGGCGATAAAGTTTTGGTATAGTGCTAAAAGAAAGTTCAACTAGATAATCGCTTCTGCAAGTAATTCTCTATTTGATTTATTTTTTATATGTTAAAAGAATGCTTGCACTTCTGTCCTTTGTGCTTACCTAGAAATGCAGAAAAGACATATCATGTGAACATCACATGTTGTATCCTATAATAGCGAAACTAGATTCGCTCCCTTAGATACAAAACAACCTGAGATACCGTAAAATTAACAAGAGAACAAGGAAACTGTTGTTCTATAGTTCTGCTTTTAATTATCTGTTCATGCAGTGGGAATTCCGGTTCCCTTTATGTACAGTTGTTTCTCCATTTTGTTTCCCTTTGCAAAAAACAGAAGATCATTTTCTTCGAGATGGCATCGTAAGCCTACATAGAGCTTGGACTAGATTCTTATTTCCGTTAGCAAAGTGACTTGTTTCTTTGGTATAACGAGACTAAACACAGCTTATCACCAAGGATGCCAATCACAAGCAAAGGCATAAAAATTTTGCGTACAATGCAACTTAAGGCTAATCAACTCCCCCTCAATTTAGAGAACTTTGACAAAGCTACAGATTTTAATTCAAAGCTCACGCTCTCAATGACACTCTTTGAAGGAGAAAAAAAACACTCAAAGTAAACTTTTTGGAAGTCAATTATTAAGATTATACACACCTCTACGTCGATAGGGCACTTTACAAACCGGGCAATGCGAATCCGACTTCATCGACTTCAAAATGCACAAACTGAAACAAAGAAAAACCACAAATAACAAAGACCATCAGTTAAATTCCTCATTTTCACTTTAGTACCATTCGAACCAAATCACAAACACCGCACTTGCAGAACACGTGATTGCACGACAGAGAAACAGCCGTATCGAAGAGGCTCAAGCTGCATAAATAACATAAGAGAATCAAATCCCCGATAATTCATGAAATCCGAGAGACCCAGATTGGAATTTGGAGATAGGAACACTTATTAGGGCTTGGATTACCAGATTGGGCACTTGAGCTCTCTTCCCATCTTCTCTAAATGAGCAGAATCCGCCATTGTTCAAAGGTTGGAGAAATAGGTGAAGAAATGATAGGAAATTGAAGCGAAATCGAAGATAAGTTGATAAATTAAAATGTGAGAGAATGAGTGAATTCTATGGATTTGGTTTTGGCGCCGGATTTGAAATTGAGAATTTGAGAAGGTTTGCCACTTTTTTTGAATTCCCGCCAACCCCGACGTTGTTACAGGGAGCGCTTTTTTAGAACATCTTTCTATTGGTAACGTGGATTTAGACCATAGATTAGTGTCACATCATAAATATGAGAAAAATGTCTATTATATATAACACTAAATAGACATTCAACTCTTAAAATAGTTTCTAATGAACAATAGATTTAGACCATACATTAATGAGTTGACACTGTTTAGATTGAGGGCCGCTAAGGGCACCCCACCATTTAATGAGGGCACCCAACTTATTTGTAAAAATTCCAGCAAAAATGGAAAAGACCATTTTGCCCCTGTATATATATAATGGTTCAAACCCCACAAACCATTTCGACAAGGAGTTAGGGCACCCCACCGTGACAAGCTTCAACCACAAAGCCACGCCACATTGCGTTTGGCGAAGAGGCGATCGATTCTTGCTCGTCAGATAGCGAGGTAACAATGTTTGACAACCATTTTCGGGTTTTTTGAGCTGTTTAGTTGCGTATAACGGTGAAAATGATGATTTGTTTGTCAACGTAGGGTTTGGTAATTTCTTCAAATCCGAAGTTGTTTCCATTTGTATAATGGAGGATCGTAATGCTTCGGTGCGAGAGGAGGTCGTCCTTGAGGTAATGTTGCAAATGTTTTTGTGTTTTTTTTGCGGTTATCCGAAGTATCATGTCGGGTGCGCGATTGTTTCGGCCTCTCGCAGACCGAGATGTATGGTAATGTCTCGGTCGCGAGAGAACCGAGAGAGGTTTCACGTAGGTCACGGTGCGGACGGCCAGAGTGCTTGGTAAATCTCGGTCTCACGTAAACGAGACTATGAAGAAAGTTTGAAGCTGTACAAGCGAGAACCTATTTTTTGGGTTTTTTGTGATTGTCTTTGTACATTTTGGTTGATTATAATGTTACCTTGTTTGTATTGCAGGTAATGCCGTTATCTTGTAATTTTCCGGACTACAAGGACACTTTTACACCTTCTAAGCCATTCCCCTCTCGAGAAGCGGCAATTTCATGGCTTCAACTGATTGGTGGCGAAACAAGTTTGTGTTAGTAACGAAGCGCTCGGATGCGGGGCATTAAGCGAAGGGGAAGGGTGAAAATTGCATGTGACAGTGCGGGACATATAGGGGGCCGGCTCGAGAGAGTTGGGAAGGGAAAGCGGCAAAAATTTTAAAGAAATCAAGGAATGATGAAAAGGCGAGGACTCGCACTAGTACGAAGAAATGTGGATGCCCTTTCCAAATTAACGTCAAGGAGAATGCGACTCCTTATGGTATGTCTTGTGATTTGTGGGAGGCACAATCACGACATCGCGAGGAAGATTGGATAAGGGGAGGAGGAAGTTGAGGATGCGGGGGGGGAGGGGCGAAAGTGAGCGGCTCGGGGAGATTAGTCCACGCCGTCTTTTGTGGAGTGCGAGCGGGAAGTTGAGGATGCGGGTGTGAGGACACCGGGGTCTCCAGCCGGAGGCACCCCGGTGTCGGATGCACCCCGATCTCCAATCGGATTTGAGTCCTCCCGGCTCCACACAAAGCTTCTAGGCGGAAGAAATGCAAGGTTCCACAAATGCGTCGTGCCGGTCGACGCACGCAAAGTGGATCTAACATGGCTTATAGTCATTGCTTAGAACCAGGATTGGTTGCCACATGTTGATGCCATTATCGATGTGGTTTCCGATGGGAATTGTGGATATAGGTGTATAGCCTCGGGCTTGGACTTGCTTAGACGTAGACGGGTGGAGGATTGTGCGTAGACGGATGTACGATGAGATTATCGGGTATGAATACCTATGGCGGGAAGTGCTTGGCTCGAGTTTCGAACCTGTCAAGAATGCGGTGTATTGCCCAGAGAAGCAAGATGGGGCATCTTTCAAAGAATGGTTGACACTTCCAGACATGGGATTGTTAGTATCCACCGCATTCAATGTCATTCTCGTCAACCTCTCGCATGGGAGTGCCTCCGCATTCCTACCTCTACGTAGTACTCCAACGTCGTCATTGCACAACAGACTTATCATTGCAATGGCGAATGAAAGGAATATCCATTGGGTTAGGGTAAGTTCTATGATTTTTTTGTGAATTGGTTTGTTTCCCCCTTAATCGGGTTTGTGACAATATCTTCTATGTTCTCTTGTTCACTTTGTGAGTGCGGTTGCGTGTGAATGCACCGCATTGCCATCCTTATATCCATCGTGGGATCGGTACGTTGAGAATTTGCGCAAAGGTTGGCGAGATGGATTCGTTTTTCGAGACATCGCGCCCCCATTGCAGCTGCGATCATGAAGCCACCATACCATACTGTTGTAGATTTAGATACACCGTAGGTTAAAGCTTGTACCTAGACGGCTAAACATTTAGAAAGTTTGCCAATTCGTTCGAATGTTCTATGTATATGCAAATGTTGTGTTGTGTTTTAATTGTTGTTTACTTATGGATGGACCCTTTTTAGAGTCGGTTTGAATGTTACGGAGATTTATAATTAATTAAGGTTCGGTGCAAATTGTCGTCTTTGGATTTTCAATCTTGTATTGTTAGTTTGACGACTACGGAGATTTTTTGAAAGCTGTAATGTTCAAATTCATCCATTCCTGATATCGCGGTCAAGCAGGTTCGTGAAACAACCCATATTTTCGGTCACCAATGACCGACAAGTATTCCAATATATCGTTCTTGTATAGCAGAGTCCTATTTCAATTTCTCGGTTGTACACCACCGAGATGGATTGACCATTTCAATTCGCGACTCTCGTCCTATGACGGCCGAGCCTCGAGACCCTATCGGAAGTGGACAACCGATACGCGATTAACTCTTCCGGTCTTCGTGGCGAGGCTGCGACTTCCCAAAAATATTAGCTTATGTCTCGGCCAAGGCGAGACGGTTATTTCGATCTCGGCTGTGTGGCGAGAACCACGATTTCCCAATTTTTTTACATTTTAAAAAACCGCCACACACACATTACATCTACTCTACCAAATGTAACTTAATTCGTCGATCTTCAACCGAGCCCTAATTTGGAGACGAAATCGGCTCACACCGGACCCTAGAAAATGCAGAAACCTAGAACAACGAAGGAGAAACACACGGCGAGGGACGGAGAACACGATTTCGGGGATTCCTCTCACTGGTCGGTTCAAAACAAATGAATTCTTTCACCAGGAATTCGGTGAACGATGGTGGTGGTGGTGGTGGTGGTGGGGGTGGTGGGGTGCCCAGGGGTTTGCACGAGGGTGGGTGAGAGGGTTTATTGCACGAGGGGCATTTTGGGTATTTTGGGTTTAATTTTTGGGTGCCCCAGGTAAATCGATTTGTGCCCACATTAACTGGGTGCCCTCATTAAATGGTGGGGTGCCCTTAGCGGCCCTCTTTAGATTTACCAATGTAGACTTGAAAAATAAAAAATGACGTATGAGCCCTTGCTTAGATGTGATTTGATTTTGATTTCCTTGTAAGAAAGTACATGTATATCATGGGACATTGCTATAGTAAGACATTTGTAAATTGACACAATCGAGCGGGTGCCGTGCAATGTGCCTTGAGATGCATACTCGAGGTGCATCGCATGGCGCTCGCCCGTCGGTGTTGATTTGAAGGGTGTTGAAAGTGGGTTGGCAAACATTTTTTATGTTAATTATGATACAGTTAATCAATATCCAGAACATATGGCAATCCCTACATCAGTGCAGTGAGCCTTTTGAAAATAACATGACCTGAATTAGTAACCTTTTGGGACTATCTTCAACACCAATTACATGCAACACGTCAATCAAACAAAGAAATAAAGACAAGTGTTGTTTGAAGAAGAAATCGATTAGATACATCGGGCTATTGATATTGAGATCATAATTGATCTATTAAGAATACAATAGCCAAATTATCTAAGTTAATTCTGTTTGTGGACTCAATACTAACTGATAAGTCAGTAATTTGTCAGTGTTTTGTGGAATATTTTATAATTATTTTGAGTATAAAAGACATTTACAATGGGTTTTTTTCTTGTTTATGAGATTCCATGTTATAAGGAAGATTAATGAAATGAAGGAAATTGGAGATTAAATGAGAAGAATTTGATTAAGGATATAAGAAGCCTATCGATTTGCCACCAATGTGGAAATTGAATTGAAAATGCCAAGTAAATCAGAAGTAGAAAAGCTCAGCTAAGCACCAGCAAAGTCGAAAAAGACTTAAAAAGGCCAATCACATCGTTTGGATTACAAAGAAAAATTAAATAAAGAAACTTAGTAATTATGACAACGATTAGTATACAAATATCAAAACGCCAGCAAAATATCGAGCCCGGTGACGAGTTTTTTCGATAAGAATTAGGAATTTGAGTTTGATTAGGATTTGAACGAGCTTAAAACTATAAATGAAGTCAATAAAGAGGTGTTTTTTATTAATGTCTTTTATTTATTTTATGATGTTTGCATAATTATGTGCGAGTAGTTTGATAGTCTAAACAAAGGATGAATTAAACCAATTGTGTGACGCCCCCGAGTCCTCGCGAGGCTAGGTTGCTCAGCTCAAGCCAGCATCGAATCCCTCGAGATAACCCAGCGAGTCGAGTGATGACTCGATCACCCTTAACCTGGGAAATATAACAAGACAATCTACAAATAGACAACTAAGACAAATAGGTGAGGAATACAAAAGCCTTTAAAGTCTTCTAAGTGCAGAAATAAACTAGAATTCTTATAACCAAACCAAGTGAATTATGGGTTTGCATATCAATTACCCTTGTTTTGATACATCAATGTCTCAAAATAAGATGGATAATAAAGTTCCAAACTCACAAACAAGGAAAAGAGCTCATAAACAATGGTTTTGCCTTTTCCGTTCTCTAATGCAGTTGTCGATGTACCTAGAGGGGAGAAGTGAGGTGTGACATCCAATAATTTCATAAACTTGATTAGGATGCTAATTAAGTATTTTCAAACTTAATTTGGGATTTAAGTATCCAAGGTGGGACCCACGCGTTATATACCAGAGGTCATAAGTTTAAATGTTATTTTTTGTGTCGTGTGACTAATTGGTGTAGTATACTCTATTCGATGCAAAATAGGGTCAAGTAGAAATGTATACGTGGTGTACGCGAGTTTCGGAGTGTGTTGGAAATTTTTTCAATTTTGACAAAAATTAGGGTATTTTTAGGGATTTAATTTGGTCCTAAAAATAATTAAATAACATAATTAATAAATTGGTGGGCACCTAGTGATACGCGGGATCGAGGGTGACACGCGTTGGATGCATAATAGTGTGCACGCCCGAGGATGGATGTTGGCGTGTGTGGCAAATTTATAGCCACAAAATACAATTGTGTATATGTATATTTAATAATATATATATGAATTCTAAAGTTTAAATATTGGATTCGCCTTGATATACGTGTAATGTGAGCATCTAGGAGAAAGAGTGAGCGATTGGTTATTTTGGAGATGGTATCTATGCCTCGAGATACGTATAAATGCATCTCAAGGAAAATAAGTGGTGTATGGTTATTATAACCATAAGATCCACCTCGAGATATGCGATACATATCTCGAGAAGATCAATATAATTGATCTTATGTAAGTTGGTTATGGGTGATGATCTTGTTAATAGCCATACAGATTACGTATATCGAGAAAGATCAAAATATAAAATAAATGGAATTGAACCATCGTATCTGCCTTGAGACTCATGTGATGCGAATCTCGAGAAAATCTTAATATTTATCTAAACTCACACCCATACCACCTCATTAGTTTATAGAGAAATCGAAAAAATCCAAGAGAGAAATATAGTTTAAAATCGAAACTGAGAAAGGAGATCTCGAGACCGAGAAAGAAGGAAGGAGAGACTGAACCAGAGAGGGGAGAATCGAACCTGTGAAGGGGAGAAATAGAGACCTATGGTGAGGTTTTGTTGTTGTCATTATTTTGTTGTTGCTTCGTTATGATGTTAATGGAAGAAGCGAAGTGGAAGGCTCGGACGAACTGTCATATCAGTTCATCCGAGGAAGACGATGGCAGTGGAATGGTTCCTCTTGCCCATACCAAACCTGAGGGTTGGGGTTGGGAGCCCAACACCAATAAAATAAAAAAAGAGGACGAACAACAATAGAATAGTAGGCGAGGAAGAAGAAGTGGGTTTGATGCCCATACCAAATTGGAGGAAATTTTAGAAAATAGGAATAAAAACAGAAAAATCATATTTTAGATAAATTAATTAAAATTGTGAATTTTTATAAAAAATATGGATTTCGAAATTTCTCGAGGATTTATACTGAGGCTTTTCCTTGTAATACGTGTTATGATACTAAAAAATATCCAAAATTTTAAAAATTATTTAAAAGCCTAGTAAGGTTAATTTTCAAGTCTGAATCATAATTTGTAGTCAAAATTGGGATTCAAACATCCGAAAAGTTGATTTGAAGTGATTCTGGGTTTTTAGGACTTGAGAATACAAAAACAACTCGAAAATTGATCGAAAACTTAAAAAACTCGAATAGAAAATTTATCTAGATTTCTCAATTGTTTTAGGTAACATCGAGGATCCTGAAACCTCTCAAAACAAAGCTCGGAGAATAGGTTCAAAGTACATGAAAGTCAAGAAAACGTTGTGTGAGGCCTCGCAACTAACTTTGAGTTGGTTTGGTGTGAGTAAATCCTACAGTGATCTTTACTATTGATTGAATATCTTTGTACCTGTAATTGCATCATAGTCTGCATTGTATTACATCATTCTTGGTCATGCATACAAACATAGAGTAAGGGGGATAAGCTTGTTTTGGAGTCTATTTTGCTTGAAACTAGGTCTCAATCCTATTTCTAACTCAATCTAGTGAGACTAGTGGAGTCTAACATTGACAAGTTATCTCTGCATTTCATGATCTCTTACTACTATCTCTGTACTATTTTTGAAAGTTAACATATGATTATAGTTAGGAGACATAAACATAGTGGATTGCATGTCATGTTGTCGCATATATCTTGTTGTTTATTTGGAAATGCAATTGTATGTCTTCATGTATCAAACTAAAAATTGTAGAAGTACATATCAATATATGAGTTTACTTACATAACATCTTTGAATTGTTTTTAATGATGCTAGATTCTATATGAAGACAAAGGAAGAATGGACAAGGCTCGAAGATTATGGTAATTGTTTTCAAAAGTTAAAGTAAATTATTGTTTTAAATTGTTTATATATGTTATTTTGGGGTTCTTGGGATGAGTGTATGACATGAATTTCGTTGAATGGTTGTGAGAGTCTCCTAAACTAGTTTAAAACATGTTGAAGGGTTTATGTTTTGATTTTGGTTTATTTGGGATTGTAAAGTCGTGATTAAGCTATTGAAGACTCTAATTAGGTTATAAATTTGAACTTGATATATATTGTAAACTGCAGGGAGCTGTGAGTCCTTTTAAGCCTATCTCTAATTCTGTTATCTATTAGGTGAAAGTTTTTTTAGTAAACCACTTTTAGGGAAGGTGTTGCTGAAATTTTTATAAAATAGGAAGAACGATCCATGTGATTTCCTATTTTTTTTCTCCAATTGAACAAATCATGAATTGATTTTCATTGAGGATATAAATTTATTTTTGGAGCCTTATAAAGGATTGAGATGATTATTGTTTTGAGGTCAAAGTCGAAAGATTAGACTAGGCTGATTAGATTATCAGAGGATTAAGATAATCTAGGTCAGTCAGTCGTCTTAATGACGAGGGGCTAACAAAGTTGGTATCACAGCCTAGGTTTGGCTCAATTAAGGATAAAATTTGATTGGAAACCAAAGAATGATTGGGCAAAATTAGTTAGGAAGTGACTGTAAGCTAAAGTATTTGAATTATTGTGTTATGCTTATTCTATGTATGTATTATTACTAGATATGCAATATGAAGTTTATTCTCCTTGTTTGTTCGACATTAATTTGTAAGACATGATAAATAAGAACAGACAATTAAAAAGTGAATAGACTTGTGAAATGAAACTGAGTGTAAATGGGTGTGAAATGGACTTGTGAAATCCAAAATTCACGAAGATGTTACAAATACTTCGATACCAATATAACTAATGAAAGTATTAGTGATGGAACTAATAAGAAATTGGTAGAAAGGGAAGTCCTTTAAAATTGAAAGTATCGAATTATCACAATAATGAAACGTTAAGGGAAACATTAAAATAGACTGAAATTAAGTTTCAAACGATTGAGACTTGTTTAGAAAATGTCGAATGAAATTGATACTTGTGGGAAACACAAGATATGGATTATCTTGAATTTTAGAATAAGGTTAGTACCGGTTGCACGATTAACTTGGGAAGACCTATTCTATGAAATATTAGTTGAATTTATGACTAATTGAGAGTTGCTTCCAAAAGAGTCTCAAATGAAAAATGTAGTGATAAGATCAACGTGTTAGAACTTAAGTTTGGGGAAAATGTTATGAAAATGACTAGGATTAGCTATTAAATATGAAACGACCCTCACCTTAAATAGGGTCGGGTCGCCCTATACTCGAACCAAGCCCAAACAACAGTCTGGCACACCTAATTAAACCGTGGAACAACATACTAACCATATAGGGAAATAAATGTGGATATGAAGTCAACACTATAAATTCGTAAATCATCAAATCATAGTGATAAATGTCCAAAAGTCTGATCAATTTCAACCAGCCCAATACGTTTCCAAATCAACCTTAAAACTTCCATAATAATCCAAAATAGATAAGGAGGGTTTCAAGCTACCCCAAATAATCAACTTAGAGCTACATCCCAAATTTATTATTATGAAAATCAAATAATTATATAATATAATCATGCAAATTCTCACAAAGAAAGGAGACTTCAAGCAATAGCCTTCCCTTTGCCAAGATCGATCGCACTTGTAAATGGACCCGTATTATAAGTGTGGTGAGCTAAAGAACCAATAGAGCATAATAAGAGAAGAACTACGCTTAAATATTAAACATGCAAGTAATACCTATAAAGCAAAATAAAGCTAGCATGCATTCAAAATCAGGATAACATTGAAATATGCAGCATGTCATCAATTTCATATATAATAAGCATATCATAATCATAAACAACTTAAGCAGATATATGGAGTATCAAGGATTGTAAAACATAAGAAAAATCAACTTTTGCATGCAAAAGGGTTTCAAGAGAGATACATAGAATGTAATCGATATAAATGCAAGTTCGTTGTCTCATTTGTCACTACCTCCCCTTGTTGACCAATCATCATAATACAATAAGTACGCATGTGTGACTTGATTGTACCGTGTGTCCACTGCTCCTCAAGAGGCCTGAGTGACTTGGTTCCATCATGCATCCACGACTCCCCAAGAGGCCCTTGCAGAAATGGGTGACTTGGTTCCATTGTATTACTACAACTCCCCAAGAGGCCCTTAAACATGTAAGGTGACTTGGTTCCACCATATGAGTATGGCTCCCCAAAAGGCCTTACATGAAGTCAACCAAGGTAGGTAATGACCCCATCCCAAGTCATTTTATCAAAATCATGACTTCTAATTATACTAATAACAAGCCATATTTAATAGATGAGCGGAGCTCCCCACTTACCTCGACTCGGCGAGTTAGACTTTCTTGTCCGACCTCGCACGCACGGGGCTTGATGTGAACCTCTTTGTAGATCTATACAATTTAAACAACAGTCGCATTATTCGACGATTTGAAATCTAAAACTAATTATTATTCAATTACTTCGGGGTGGGGCTCACTACGACGATCCCGTGGGTCCTACGTCGCCGGTAAGAGGGTCGAGTGTGGGGGGCCCACCCTAATGCATTTGAAAACACAATATTATCATGTTTATTTTTAATATATATTTATATATAATATTTTATTATATTTCATCTTTATTTATATTTAAGATTATTATATTTTTTATTTTATTTTTGTGTTGACTGGTTAAAAACAATTGACCGATTCCCACATGGTTGACCGAACCAAGAGCAGTGCTCATGGTTCGTCAACCACATGGGAGAGGGGAATAACTGCTCCCCCTAATCGCTGCCGGCAACGTCCTTGCACGACGGCGGGAGGGGTGGCTTTGGGTGCTACCCCTTGTTTTTTTTTCTTATAATTAATCAATTCAAGATTAAAAACCAAATAGGGAATACATCGTTTGTAGAGTCTTTTGGCTTAATCTCGCTCTTCTCTTGTTCTTTCTCCCCGCATTTTCCTTGATCTAGGGGACTAAATGTGGTGGCTAAGGTATAAGATTTAGTTTATTTTATATTAAGGTCAATTTAGTTAGGGTTTAGGGGTAAATTACTAGGTTGCCCCTATAGTGGGTCAACTTAATTTATTGGGACGTCATAACATCCACAATTTTAAAGAACTTTCGTCCTCAAAAGTAGAATAAAGTCATACCTTATGGTTTGAAGAGAAATGGAAAGTTCTCCATCTTATAGTCATTTTGTTCTCAAATCAACTCTTGTTCTACATGGAATTGCCACCGAACTTGCATCAACGAAATTTCTTTCTTCCGTAGCTTATGCACTTTCCTAGATTTTGATGGCTATCTCTTTGGAACTTTGAGGTGTCCAGATCAAGTGTGTAGTGATGGCTCATCGAATCCAGAGTTCAAGACCTGGTTCATGCAAGATATGAAACTTAGTGGTTCATCAACACAATTTCTGTTGAAGTTTCTTATCAGGTGATTAAGACAAGAGAAAGAAAGACTTTTCATGAGTTGTGGCTGGTGACTGAGAAATATTGTGCGATAAATAATAAATTATAGATTCGATTCATCAAGAAATAAATCCATACTTAAAGAAAGGGATCTCTTAAGATGGTGGAGTTCTTGGCCAAGATAAAGGAATTGGCGTATGGTTTAGCCATAGCTGGAGCGCTAATGAGTGATGATGATCTTATCTCTAATACATTGATTGGTTTCAATGCTTAATATCTTCCTATCATGGCAATCCTTCAACGTCAAGTAGATTTAGATTGGTAGCAATTCCATGTTTCATTGTTATGTTTAGAGAGTACATTAGATTAGGTGCAAATGATTCAGGGAATAAATTCGATGTTTGTTCAAGAAACAACTCCAATGGCTAAGTCTGCTGAGGTAAGGATTGGATCATCTACATATGGATAATAAAATTGAAGTCCCCAAGGTCATCAATCAGGATTTGGCATGATGAGTGGTGGTTATTGTGCTATTGGTACTCGTGGCCGTGGTGGCGGTGGTCGAAATCGAGGTCGATGGGATTTCAATTTCTAAACAACTATCCTACATGTCAAATTTGTAGTAAATATGGTCATCAACGATTGTATGTTACTTTTGGGGTGATATGAAGTACAAGGGATCTCAGCCTATACCATTTATGCAGTCTCCTCCTTAGAGGCCACTCTCTAGTCTTTCTCTAGTGCAGAGTTCTATATTCTGCTACTGAGTCTGTACCTGATAGCTTGTGGTATATAGATAACGAAGCTTCCGCTCATGTTACATATAATTCTTCTTAGATATCTAACTTTGCATTATATAAAGCTAAACGATCATTAATGGTTGTTAATGGCCATTTCTTAAAAATTGCTAGCACTAGTTCTGCTTTAATTCCTTCTCATAGCTCGAAATTATCATTTGATAATACTTTGTGTATCCTTGACATTAAAAAGAAGCTCCTTAGTACGTGTCAATATACTAGATATAATAACATTTTAATCATTTTTTATTGTGATTCTTGTCGGGTGGAGAATATTAATTCCAGTAAAGTCCTTTTTCAAGGTTTCCAGTATAATGGGTTGTATAGATTTTTTTGGCTCTCCTTAATCCTCAGTTGGGTTTAATTCTGCTTTCATTATGTCCAATAAGTGTCTACATGCTTTGTGGCATGCTAGACTAGGTCATCCTGCACAAAAGGTTATTCGACATGTTATGACTAATGATCTTCATTTACATTCTTATTTGTCATTTGATGGTTGTTCTGATTGTTCAATTAGTAAAACTCATGCTTTTCCATTTAAGTTGTCTGATAAGATGTCTACACATATATTATATTTAATCCACACTGGTCTGTAGGGCCCTGCTCCCTTTACCTCTCCCACTGTTTATAACTACTACTTTCATTATATTGATGATTGTACTAGATTTACTTGGTTGTACCCTTTAAGATTGAAATATGTTGCTATTAATGACTTTCTGCATTTTAAAAAGTTTATTGAAAACTAGTTTAATACAACTATTAAATGAGTTCAATCTGATTAGGTGGTGAATATAGGTCTTTTAAATCTATATTTCATAACTTTGGCATTTTCTTTTAACACCCATGTCCTCATACTCACGAACAAAATGGTAGAGCTAAGCATAAGCATATAGTTGAGCATTTTTATCTAATGCAAGTTACCTTTAAAATCTTGGTAAGATGCTTGTGAAACTGCTATTTTTTGATAAATAGATTACTGACTGATGTTCTTCAAAAGAATTTCTCATTATACCGAGTCGTATAATCAATCTCCTAGTTAAACTATTTTGAAAACTTTTGGGTGTGGTTATTTTCCATATCTTCGACCATATAACAAATATAAATATCAATTTCAATAAGAAAAGTGCATTTTCTTAGGATACTTCCTTAAGGGTATAAGTGTATGAATTCTAGTGGAAGATTGTTTATTACTCGTAATGTGTTGTTTCATAAGCATGATTTTCCATACTCTGAGTTGTTTTCTTCTCCTAACAAGGTTAATTCTTCTATTTATGCTCCTCATTCAGTAATTGATTTACAATTTGGGTCTGTTCCTATTTATGTGTATGTTCTTGTGGGTCTCTTTTTGTTTCTTTTATGCCTAATTCTAGTCCTTTTTAGTTAATTTTTTCACCTATATCTGTTAGTTGTCCTAGTCCTAGTTCACACACATGTAAGGATAGTCATTTTGATGTTGAGCACCTCATAATACACATCATATGATAACTATAGCTAAGAATGGGTCAAGTATGAAGAAAGTGTTATTAACAACTAACACTGTTACTACCCACAAGAACATCCTAAATGGAAGGAGGCTATGGATAAGGAATATCATGCACTTATTTCTAATGGTACTTGGTCTCTTACTTCTACTACCCCTATTCAGAATGTTGTTGGGAACAAGTGGCTATTCACAATCAAACATAATTCTAATGGGTCTATTAATTGATACAAGGCTAGATTAGTGGCCAAAGGATTCAAACAAGTTATGGGTATTGATTTTGGAGAGACATACAACCCAATGGTTAAAGTTTCAACTGTAAGAGCCATCCTATCCATAACAGTCCATTTTTGTTGGTCTCTTCAATAGTTGGATATTAATAATGCTTTCTTAAATGACACTTTGGGGAAGGAGGTGTTCACTAATCAACCAGCTAGTTTTATCAACCCCCAATGTTCTTCACATGTTTATATATTAAATAAGGCTTAAGGCAGGTTCCTAGAGCATGGTTTGACAAGCTTCGATCCACTCTTATTTTCTTGGGGCTTCCAAAATTCTAGAGCTGATAATTCTTTGTTTTTCTTTTGTGTCCAATCTACAATTTTGTATATATTGTTCTATGTAGATGAAATTATTTTCACTAGTTCACATGCCACTACCATTCAGTCTTTTATTTCTTAATTGCATTAATGTTTCTAAAAGACATTGGTGAACTGAGTTCATTTTTGGGAATGAAAGGTCATAGAGAGAATAATGGCCTATACCTTGCTTAATCGGTTTATGTCAAACAACTCTTACATAGAGGTGGTATGCTCTATGCTAAGGCAATTGAAACACCATTCTCTACTTTTAAACCTCTCTTTACATATGGTGATCTTTATTTCCATGACACTACTTTATATCGAAGTTGGTTTGGGGGGTTACAATATTTGGTCAACACATGACCGTGCATTTCCTTTATTGTTGATAGGTTGTCTTAGCATTAGCAATCCCTTACAGTTACATATTGGCAGGCCTTGAAAAGGGTGTTGAGGTATTTAAAAGGAATAATTGATCCTAACACTTTTTTCAGCCTGGAGATCACTTATTTGTTATAAGATTTTCGAATGCTGATTGGGCTACTAGTCTTGATGACAGGAGGTATGTAGCTAGTTATGTTGTCTTATTGGGTCCTAACTTAGTCTCATGGCAATCAAAGAAACAACTGATTGTGGCTCGATATAGTACAGAGCCGAAGTATCGTGCTATGGCTCAAGTCACTGCTGAAATCTCATAGTTCAGATCCTTACTGACTGAGTTGGGTCTTCTTTTCATTATTCTTCCTACTACATAGTGTGACAATGAGAGTGCTACTGCCCGTGTGACGAATCCTGTCTATCTTGCCCATATAAAGCATATTGAGTTGGACATTCACTTTGTAAGGGATAATTTTTTCTCTGGCCAGTTGATTGTTCATCATGTGACTTCATCTGATCAGATTGTAGACATCTTCACTAAATCTTTCACCTTCACTCGGTTTGATTTCCTTCATCACATACTTGAGGTTGTTTCTCTACCTTATACATTGAGGGGGAATATTAGGATAATCATTAAACAATTGTTTAATGTTCAGTATGTTATAATCCGTTATGTTGTGATCCCGAGAATGATTTGATGAGTAACTGGTTATGTTGTAACATGTATGTAGACATCTATGTTAGCAATGTGTATCTTGAGATTTGTTGTTACGTGGCAGGTCTAACGGTTGTAATAGGTTCCTGAATAGTGGTGTAATACATGTGTTATAGTGAGAGGTGATAATGAAAATCACCATCTCATCGTCTTCTTCATTTACAAACCCTAACTATGGTTTCTTGAGTGTTATCACCCATCGATTTCTTTGTTAACTGAACCAACATCAACACAATTCAATTAATTTCCAAACCTAACCATAATAATGAAAACCTCATAGCAGTACATCAACATCATCTTTTTCCCTTTTCTTCATCTTTAACTGAACCTAGTCATTCAAATAAATTGACAACAACTTCCCAGCAATTCATCATCATCATCATCTCCTAAATCCCCCGTCTTTGACCAAAACATCAACGTAACAACATCAATCTTGCCAATCAATCCAACAACCAAACCAACTAAACAAACTATGAATTGAAAATAAAAAACTCACCTTAATTCAGTGGGTAATTAATTTTTCCTCTTCATTGTGCTCACTGTCGAGAGATAAGGAGTTCATGAGTTGAAAAGAGAAACAGTTGAGAGAAAGCTAGCTTGAGGGAGGTGAGTTAATTAATAGGGAGAGTGACAAAGATGGAGAAACTATAATCGAAGAAAAGAGAAAGCACTCAAAGGTTGGAGACGATGAGGATGATCAAATAATAGGGTCATTTGATCGCGTTGGGGTTTTAGGTTTTAATCTCATTTTCAATTTCACATTTAGGTTTAATGGTTTGGTTTAACCAATGATAAGTTCGCCCTTTACATTTCATTTGCCCTTTTAGGTAATTTACTATTTTTCTTTTATTTTTCATGTTTATCTCATAATTTTCATTTGAAATAAACCTCGATAAATACCTTAATTTCACTAAAATAAGAGAAAATACTCACGCTATCTAAAACATGCAGACACCAAGTATAAACCTCACTTGCCCTATTTCGCAGCGAATAAAGTATAATACACGCACTATTCACACAACACACAAAAATAATAATTTATCTCATAGTCTATGATCCAAAACATGTGGGTCCCATATCAGATTCCTAAATTCCAAGTAAAATAAAAAATACTTAATTAGTCGCCTAATCAAGTTTATGAAATTCTTGGATTTCACACTAAAATACATGATCATGCCATTCTCATGTGTGTGGTCATATAAAGAAAAGGATACTTGGTGGTGCTATTTAGTTTGTCACTTTCATTGATGATCGCTCAAGAAATTTATGAGTTTATACCTTGAAGACAAAAGACCAAGTGTTTGATGTGTTCAAGTAGTTGAGAGGCAGACTAGGGAGAAGTTGAAATGCATTATATCTATTAATGGTTGTGAATATTGTGGTGCTTTTATGAGTATTGGAAGCAACAATGCATTCGACATCTAAAAACACCTCTTAAGACACCTTAACTAAATAGGTTGGCTGAGGGAATGAATATAACTCTAGTTGAAAGAGTGAGATGTTTACTTTTAGAAGCAAAGTTGCCAAAATACTTTTGGGGTGAAGTTTTGAATACGGTGGTATATGTTCTAAATTTAACACCATGTCTTCCTTTGAATCTAGATGTTTCAAAGAGTGTTTGTGTAACACCCCTAATCTCTACTTGGATAATTTGTCCCTTTATCAAGGTTAATTTAGTATATATGCATGGTATGCGTGTAATGGTGTAAACAATGTGTGTACTATATACTATTTAGTTGACTTAGGTGCGAGATTAAGCCTAAGTTAGTGAAATATAATTGGATAAAGTGTTGAAGAAATCAAACAAAGAATAATGGAAAAATTAGTAAATAAATAAACATAATGGTATTTATGTAAAATACAAGAAAGGACGGACTTATTGTAGACTTTTGGATCATCCCAATACTTAAATGCATCAAGATGATATGTAAGGTTTGGATTTGGTCGACCAAACCCTAATCTCCTTAACAAGCTACATAAACCAACTTAAGGCTTCTAGTCACTATTTTTTTTTGAAATTAGTTACGAGAAAGTTTGAGGAGGGAACTCTATAACACTTGCGTGGTGGATTTGATGGAGGAGAGGGACATTAAGAGAGGGAACTCGCATTAAGATCTTACAAAGCAAGGTAATAACTTGTGTCATTTTCTGTGATTTTCTCTATTTGATTCAAATACTTGATTTTGAGTGAAATTATGGTTTTCTCTATGAGTTTTAAGATAGAAGATGAACCCCTATGCCTTGATTTGTGATTTGGGCCATCTTTATTGTAACAACCCAAATTAATTAAATTAGGATTAACATTAATCTCGAGAATTAACGATCGTAATTTGAGTGTTACATAGACAAGTTAGTTGACTCGGACATAAGAATGAGGGTATATGTTATGTATGGATGATAGTTGTGTATAATGCGGTGTTTAAAATCATTATTTTTCATATTGCATTAAATTTGTGTACGTTGCTATCGGGTGAGTTGGTGTGACGGGTAGTACGTTAGGTTGCATGTTGATGCGGGTATTAGATAAGAGTTGCCTGGGGATGATAGACTACGCTAACTATAGTATATAGTGGAAAAAATTGAACCATAGCCTAAGTTAATTAAATAAATAAAATATGGCACACCTCGAGAAACGTATTGGGGCACGGGGCATCGGGTGCCGGGTAGTGGGGGATTGGTGGGACAACTAATTTATCAATAAATGTGTCTAAAAACACCAATCATAATTGTTAATATACCTATGTGAATTAATTTGATTTAAAGATGATTAAAGTCGTATAGTTAGAAGGATTAATCTAGAACCCTAGATCTTCATCGAGATATCCTAGATGATGATTCCTAGGTTTAGTGTATACAAATGAGTGTGTCACTAGAGAGTGTGACTTAATAAGGATCCCTTGATTTTTCTAGATATAGGTGTACATATTTAGATTAAGGGCCAAAATTTAATAACACATAGTATATAAATGGGACTTGATGGGTTTGATTTCAAAACTCACATCATCTACACATGCAAATCCTGAATTTTGAAGAAGAAATAAAAGAGAATTGGAAATCTAGAAGGCCAAATTGAAGGCATTCAATTTTAGGTAATAATCTTTTCCATCACTTTCTTATTCAAGTCATCAAAATGAAGCTCAAAAATAAGGTTTTCTTCAAAAAACAAAAATTAATCATACCTTACTATTTTGAAGAAGTCTCCTATAGGTTTTAAGTCCAATTCAACCATAAAATTGAGTTTTGAAACTGATTTTCGTCAAAATTGAGAAATTTGCCCAAATTGGAAAAATTGGAATGAATGCATGAGATTTTATAAATTGATGCAAATTCTTGTATGATTGTTGTTGTTGGCTATTATTTGGTGGTTGGAATGTCCCTGAGAAGAGAGGGTAGGATTGACGGTGTTGGTAGAGGCCACGAGGAGAGGCTCAGATTTTCGAGTTGAGAATTTTGGGTTTTGACCCCGTTAGTGTGCTAATGAGGCTAATTAGCACGCAAATGATTTTGGGGAGAAACTCGGATTAAGTTGCGTGATTAACGCGCTAATAAGTCTTATTAGCGCGCTAAATAGACACTAAGAATTCGATAAAAATATTTTTCGATAATGTAGCTAATTAAAACCTACTTTTGACACACCGATTCATAGATTTATGGGTTTTTAACTTATTTTGAATGAATTAACCTAATAAAAGAGTATTTAATGATTTTTAGGTCTTGTGATTAATATTGGTTTTAGGAGTTAATAGACATTAAATTGATCATAAACCCACTATATTTGAACTAATGAGAAACCAAACTTAGGGACTATAGCTTGGGTATAGGTTTTCCACTACTTAGGATTGTTAAATATTACATAATTTATTTACTTTAAGACTTCTGCTGTAAAATTGTAATATAACTTGATAAACTAATTACCGGGATAATTAAATCACTAATACTTAAATAAAGGTTTAATGGAAAACATGTAAGCAACCCGTTAGGTTGCGGGGCGTCATAGGTAAGTAGGCCAATATGTGGCGAGGCTTAGCAACGTGTGATGCGATGTGGCGGGTCCCACCGTGGCCTCGGAGTTTAGGGCTGCCATAGTTTGGTGTCAGAGCAAGGTTCGATGGAGCCTCGGGAATAGTTTAAAGAAATAGGATAAAACTTAAAGAAACAAACCTTATATCAGGAAACCCGAAGATCCTGGGTAGGCATAGTACACTGTGGTGGCCCCAAATCCTGAGGCAAACTTGGGACCTGTCATTTTGCATCACATGTCACAATGCCCTGCCACATCATGGCCTGCTTACCTATGACACTTCGCGACCTAACCGGTTGCTTACACTTTGCAAACTAACACTAGTTTAGCTAATTAATCCCATATAAGTATTAATGATTTAATTAGCCAGTTAATCGATTTATCAAGTTATATTACAATTTTACAATGGAAGTCTTTAAGTAAATAAATTATGCAATATTTAACAATTCTAAGTAGTGAAAAACCTGGCAAAAAGATACCATGTATATATTAAAGGTGAAATAAGTATAGCAAGAAATCCATATACATGTATTCAATGTTCAAGATTCCCCAAAACCTAACGAAAAGTAAATACATACATAATGTAATCAAACATGAGCTGGTGTCACTATCTTAGAGGTCGTTGCCAAATACCTCCTTGCCCATGCCATTGCTCGTCAAAGGATCTGCGCTCGATCACCCAATAAATATAGTAACGAGTCCAGTGATTAAAATCCCAAGAGAAGTTCACACAATATTCATGAAATAAAACTGATAAACTATAAAATATGCGAATATGACATTTAGCAACAGTAAGTCATACTCCCATGAATGTAGACAGACAAAAATAGTAACATTTCATAAACAACACATACTAAATAAAAAAGCTCAGAAATAAAGCATTAATAAATAAACAACCGTATAATCACGAGAAAACCCTAAGTTAAACTAGTAAATAATCGATAAAATAGGACATAATCATATATACCTACAGGCTTACAATGATTAAACCCCAACTACGGTTAACATATGAACCCCCTCCAGACGCTATTTAAAGTCAATGGAACATCTTATATCCCTCCCAATATATTCTACTGCTGTCGACACGAGCACTAAACACAAGTAAATCGTGCAAGTGATTTAGCCACAACTAATATATATATGTATATATGTAAATCGAGATAAGAGTAGAAAACACATGTGTGCCTACCAACAGTCACACATGTAACCCGATATCGATAAAAAAACCATGAATTACGTAAGGCATTCCAATGGGTTTACATACCTTAATATGCATTCTGACTTTTTTAGACTCCTAAATATAACGCCGCCATGCTCCCAACTACTGTACCATAGCCCTAAGTCGCCTAAAATCCACTTCCTATATTTTAGAGTGACTTAAGATGTTTAAATCTAGTTTAGAGTTATATTTCCAAAAATAATCCAAATTAAAATCAAATCGACAGCAATATTGTAAAAATCAATTCTCTAAATTTATAGCTATAAGAATCATGATTTTCAGTTAAAAGGCGTGTAACATACCCAACAACAATGTGCTAAAAATGACCTCATTTTGATAAGAACTGAGAGAGTTATGCCTTGTCAAAGTTCATTTTAGAAATCCCATATTAGCACTTCAACAACCTACTTGTAAAGCATTTTTGAGACTAATCATGTATGCATCAAGAATTCATGAAACTCCTATTTCTTGCCAAAACTAGCTTGAAACATTATTGATCATCAAGACCAATTTAAAACTCTTATTTAGATAAGAAAAATAATGTCTTAATTTTTGAAATTCATTTTTGCACAAAACCCTTCCCCCCGAAACTTGAGTTTCCATGTACACATTTTGATGAATTTAAGCAAATAATGGGTGGGTTCTCTGTACTTAGTTGATGAACTCTTGGATTTGATTTTCCTAGCTTCATTCCTCTAGAAGATAACCTCCCTTCCTCCTTGTTCTTACTGAATTTTCCAGTACTCCATTACATGAACAAAATTTGTTATTGTTGCATGAAGAGATTTCCTACTAACTTAGCTATAAATAGGTTATATTAGAATCAATTATGTTCACGTATCTCGAGATAAATCTAATAGTCCTTGTTAGCTCAGACTCCACTAAACTCCACCTTGTTGACATAAGTTTCCAACTTAAATCTCCTAAGATTCAATTCTAATGTGAATCTTGAGGCAAATTTATGACACCAATTTTTTTTATCCAACTATAAGGATTTGTAATCAATTGATTCAATTAATTTAACTTAGACACTTTTATACATATGTAGGCTATTTAGGGTCTTAAATTGGTGTACTACCACTTTCCCTAGTATCCAATTACTCGGCATCCAGTGCCCCGCATCTCAACATGCATCTGAAGGTACGCCAATCTTTGATGTACCCGATTATTATGACTTAGCCTAAAGTTTGATTATTTATTTTATTCAATATTTACCCTTTTTCTAGTCCTTTTATTTAAGTTAGCATTATAACTTAGTGTACCCGTACTATGCCTATCTAGTACCTGTGTCGACATGCTTTACGAGGCATTTACCCATCACACAACCGCACAAGATAACAACGTACATACATGTGATGTTATAATAATATAATGTTTTAAATCTCATACATAAGCAACCATCATCCATAAATAATATATTCCCTCAATGCTCCTATAAGAGTAAACCGAGTTGTCCATCTAAGGCCTGAATTACAATTGTTAATCCCCGATATGAATGCTAATCCTAGTTTAATTAATTTGGGTCGTTACAACTCTTCCTAAAATTAAATCATTAATACTTATATGGAGATTAATTAATCAACCAAGCTAGTGTTAGTTGAAAAAGTATAAGTAACTAGTTAGGTCTCGGTCATCATGGGTTAGTAGGCCATGATGTGGCAGGGTTTGGTGATATGTGATGTGACATGGCTGGTCCCATGGTGGCTTCGGAGTTTGGGGCCACCATAGTTGGTATCAGATCGAGGTTCGATGAATCCTCAAGAATAGTTTATAGAAATCGAATCAAACTTAACCAAACAAACCTTAGATGTGAAAACTTGAAGATCTTGACTTAGAAACCTAGTTGTGAAGCAAAACTGAGATAGGTAGTGCTATGTATTATACACGTGTTATGTTTTTTATTGGGGCTAACCGCACCTTGCTTACAAGTGGTATGGCACTAGCCACGATGCTACCTAGGGAATTCTGGGATTCAGTCTAGTGATCCCTTATGTTGTGTCATATAATGTACGATACTGGCTGATCCGTAAAAAATATTTTTGGGTAATCAATTCGAAGTCCAACAAAGTGCTAGATGTTTTTCCAGATTGAAGTCGGGTTTTTTTTTCTAAAATTACTGACTTTTGTCAAGAATATCGCCGGGACAAAGACTGGGGCAGTGGTAACTAACCCCGAAAACCTTTGTCGCCATTGATTCATAAAAGGATTTGACAATGATTGACTTATCTTAATTAAGCTTGCTAATAAAAATGTATTACACCTATACCAACGTAGAAATTCAAGGAGAACTAGATAGGAACTTCTCGAGTAGGATTGGAATAGGATAACGCTAGTGGTAAGTGGGGTTTGCTTTATATTCAATCATGACATGCTATTAGTTATGCTAGGATTCACGATAGTAAATGATTGATATCTTGCTTGGAATATAATTGAGTATATCTTGTTGTTCCGCTTTATCTTGTCCCTTTGAGCTCTCTATTTGTAAATTTATATGGAATTGATATGCTTGAATGAATAATTGTAAATGGTACCTCAAACAGGAGAGCCAGTGGCCATTTCATTATTAAATGACACCTTGAAGGCCAATTTATGGAAAATATGATCATAATGATGCTTAGACATCAATCTATGAGACATGACTATATTTGATACCTTGAAGCTAGTTGGTTTTCACACAATACAGTTTATATCTGGTTTCTATTTCGTTGACTATATGGCATTCATGTTATCATTGTTATCATGTTGGCTATCTTGTTCGTGCTTTTCTTTATTGTATCTTGCATCATATATTATACTTGTTAATATTATCTTTTCATGTCTGAAATGATAGTTAAATTTGTCAATAACTATGTTCATGTTAGTTATTCAGTATTAGGTATGACTTGGATGATTGAGGGTAAAACATGCTTTTGCTTTACTAAGCCCATTGGATATTTACTCACCCCACTATTTTTCCCCTCCATGTACCTCAGTTGTTGCTCCAGACAGAGGAAATAGTAAGGTCATAGCATAAAAGCTCTTTTCTCATTGCAAGGTTTGTTATTTATATTTATTTAGTTTTAAAACATTTTATGTAACAAACATGAGATTTTATTATGGGTAGACTTGTGAAACCTATAGCCTAGTTGTTTAACTTTTGTAAGACTTTCTATTTTATTTTTTGACCTAATAGACTCAAAAGACTTTTATTCCACACCTATCATGTATATTAATTATCTATTTGTAGATTGTCTTGTTGTATTTATGCAGACTAGCTTACTAGATCATTGCCTGACTCGCTAGGTCGTCTCTAGGGATTTGGCGATGGTTTAGGCCGGGCGACCCCTTGTTGTAGGAATTGGGATAATCAAAGTTTGGTAGGGAAATGATGTTTTCTATTATCACTTACTGATTTTTGGGTGCAAATCATTTGTTCACGTTCCGAAAGATGAGTGGTCTAAGTTTGATGTCGAGACTAAACATCGTGTGTTAATTGGCTATGGGCAAGATAATTTTTGGCTATAGGTTTTGTAACCAATTCAGAAGAAAATTATAAGAAGCAAAAATGTAGTATTTATGGAAGATCAAATTATTGAGGACAAAGATAAGACATTTTGTTCAATGCATAATGCCACTAGTGATTTGATTGATTTTTGGTCATTTTCTCTGCTACATATTTAGACACAGGTTTTAGGTGCAGTTCATGGTGATCAGCATGGTATTGGTATGTTGGTATTTTGCCAGAGGTTGTGTTAGGTGACGATGATCATGAGCAGTTGCTAGAGGTTAAGTTAGGTGATGATGATCATAAGCAGTTTTCGATAGTGCTAGAGGCTCCAACTATTGTTCCATCTAGGAGATTTAAGAGAGCAAATATACCTTCTACTCAGTATCCGTTTAGTGACTTTGTGTTATTGATTGACAAGGGAAAATCTAAATGTTATGTAGAAGCTATGCAAAAAGCGCATAAAGAGAAATGGGTTAAGGCAATGGATGATAAAATGAAATGATAGCCATACTTTTAAGTTGCTTAAGATACCAGTGGCAAGAAAGCTTTGACAAATAGGTGGGTGTATAGAGTGAAGCATGAATAGCACTATTCACAACTCGTTACAAAGTTAGATTTTCTGTTAAGGGATTTATTCAAAAGAAAAGCATCAATTATAATGAGAACTTCTCGCCGATAATCAAGATGTTATCTATTCGCGCTGTTCTACTTTTGACATCAAGTCTTGATTTTGAGGTTGAGTAAATGGAAGTGAAGATTGATTTCCTTCATGGTGACTCAGATAAAGTGGAACAAATAGAGAGTTTCAAAGTTCATGGAAAAGAAAGTTATATGTGCAAGTTGAAGAAAAGCCTTTATGGCTTGAAGTAAGCACTGAGACAATAGTACAAAAAGTTTGAATCCATTATGGGGGAGCAAAGCTACTATAAGACTACTTCTGATCATTATGTTTTCGCACAAAGATTTTTCGATGATGATTTCATTGTATTGTTGCTCTATGAATGTATGTATGTATGTATGCATGTATGTATGTATGTATGCATGCATGTATGTATGTATGTATGTATGCATGTATGTATGATGTATGTATGTATGTATGTATGTATGTATGTATGTATGTATGTATGTATGTATGTATGTATGTATGTATGTATGTATTCTTAGTTTCTAACAAATATATAGTACACATGCTTTCATATACGTTAAAATCTATATATCATATTATAATGTATATGCATATGCTAGCAAAACATGTGTTACACATGTGTTATACACACACATACATACGCACACGCGCATGCACCTCTTTATATATTTCTTTTTTGAAAAAAACTAAGTGGGAAGAAATTTTTTTCCATAGTGACTTTCTACAAGAATTTTTGCGGGAATCCTCTATTGGGAGTTAAATAAGGAAAAAGAAAATTTTTCACGAGGATTTTTTATCTCTACGGGGATTAGACGAGGACGGAGATGGTGATGAAAACTCATCCCTATATAGGAATGTGTATGAGGATGGAGATGGGGTGCCCATCCCTTACCCTTTATATTTGTATCCCTATTATATGTCGATGATATGTTGATTATTGGCATGAATTCTTCCAGAATTGCAAAGTTGAAGAAGCAGTTGAGCAAGTTATTCTCCATGAAAGACCAGGGTCTAGCAAAGCAAATTTTTGGTATCCTTATTTGGCAAGACAAAATTTCCTAGAAGTTGACCATATCGCAAGAGAATTATATAGAGAAAGTTCTTAAGAGGTTCAACATGACCCAGGCTAAGGTAGTGAATGCTCCTTTTGCTATTCGCTTTAATTTGAATAATTTGCAGTGTCCTTCTACAGATGAAGAGAAACAAGATATGAAAGAATTCCATATGCCTCCAAAATGGGAAGTTTGATGTATGTTATGGTGTGTAGAAGACCAGATATATTATATGCAGTTGGTGTGGTCAGGTTCTTGTCTATTATAGGATGAGAGAATTAGAATGTAGTTAAGTGGATTATGAGTGTGTAATGGCCCAAATTAAATAAACTAGGATTAACATTAAACTTAAGGATTAACGGTTGTAATTCGGGTTACATGGACAACTCAATTGACTTAGACATGAGAACCAAGGAAATATGTTATTTATGGATGATAGTTGCTTAGGTGTGATGCTTAAATGCATTATATTATTGTAACATTGCTTGGGTATACGTTGCTATCAGGTGAGCTGGTGTGATGGGTATTCGCTTCATAAGGCGTGTTAACGCGGGTATCGAGTAGGCGAACTACGGGTACACTAGAAAACTTGATTTATTCACATTAGGATGACTAATTGATCAATTAAAATGAGTAATGTGACGATATGCTAAGTTGATTATATTAGAACTATAGGCTATGGCGTACCTCAAAATGCTTGTTGAGACACAGGGCATTGGGTGCCGGGTTTTCAAAGGTTAGTGAAATCACAAATTTGTCAATTTTCGTGAATAAAAACACTAACCATATGTATTATGATAGGCCTAAGCTAAGATAATTTGATTTAATAAATAAAGGCTTATAGTTTAGTTAATTGATTGAAAACCATGAGATTTTACTAGAGATACATATTGGCACATCTAGAAACCATGGAGTGGCAAATTGGTGTCACTAGGAAGGAGTTAGTGGGATAAGTAGCAATAGATAGGCCATTAGATGAGTCTCAAGATATGTAAACACATAGAGATCAATGACTAGGAATCCGTCCCACCTTAATATATAAGATGAGTTGATCAAAACACATGCAAATCAAACCAATTCATTCAAAGTTCTCCGGAGAAGAAGGAGTTTGCTGATGAGGGAAATGATAAAATGTGTATTGGAGAGAATTGCTCAAACTTAGAGATTCAACACAAGGTAATTATCATCTCCACATTATATATATGTAAATGAACTCAATTTGGCTTGTTTTGGGGTAAATTTGATGTTTGAGGATTAGGTCACTGATGATGATGAACTCTTGATGAGTTAAAACTATAATTTACATTTCAAATAAGAATTTAGAATTGGTCTTGAATGAATTAAGGTTTTTGATAAAGTTGGGAAAACTAGTGAATGTATAGAATTAATGATTTTGAGATAATTGGTTTTGTTTAACCAATTTAAATGATGTTTTGGAGTCACCATGCAATGGAAAGTTGTTTAGTTGGGCTTAGTTCGCTAATTAGGAAGTTGGTGATAAAATTCTTGAGTTGAGAATTCTGTCATAGAATGCAGTTAGAGCGCTAATTAGGCTGGTTAGCGTGCTAACCAGTATAGGTCTTCAACTACTTTTCAAAACAAAGAGTAATAGTGCGCTAGATAGATCCCCTAGCACGTTAACTTTACCTAGGGCTCTAGGTAAACCTATAAGCGCGCTAATGACATATGAAAGTTGAATTAAATGACTGATTCTGGGATTGTTGACTTAATACAACACTAATCAACCTAGAATCATGCTAAACTTATAAAATTGGACTTCGTGGACTTAAAGAACGTAGATCGGGTATCGGGGAGCTAGTTGAGTCGGATTCGAGAGTCCGAGGGATGTTAGAGACCGTTTCGAGGTTTGTAAAACCCATAAGAACATCACTTGGCTATTTCATGGTGTGTCCATGGTATATTAGAACATAAAATGTATATCAGGAGTCCTCGGTGGATAACAACCAGAGCTAATTTGTTGGTACATGTGTTGATGTGCCGTGAATCTACGTAGGCCATTGAGAGGACCAGGTGATAGGACAGTTGGGTGCGCCCACTGGAGGGATCCTGGGAGGGTATCAAAAGTATGGTCTAGTCTGCCTAGAAGAGGCATACGAGTTTGCGCTTTATTGGTATTTACGCATGCGATGAGGCATTTATAGTTGTCGATTTACATTCGCATGTTTATTCAATAATATTTATTGGATTTCCTTTACTCTATCATATGAATGATCAGTGAATTTCGATGGGATTTTACTTATTAGACTCGTCATCTATTTTGTTATGATAGTTGAGTGCAGATCCTTCTACGAGTAAAGGTACGGAGATTCTTGGTGACTATCTCTAAGCTTGCCTACTTTTCGACACACTACTCATATGCGTTTGGTGTACATATTATGATATTTGTGGTTTATGGGAGACTGATGAGACAAGTGTACTTATATATATTTACTTTTGTCACCTTATATATACATTGTACTCTATTCCGGGTTTTCCACAGTAGGATTGATGCTCTATATAACCTAAGAGTTAATGAAAATACATGTTTATGTAATTTAAGACTTCCGCTGTAAAATACTGATTTTCTACTTGCAACTCTATAAAATACAAACCACTAGCACGACTAGGACTTGAATAACCTATAGACAATTGAATTTAAGGAAATAAATGAAGATTTATATGAATAATCGGTTTACCAAACTAGTAACACATACGAGGACACGGTTATCGAGATATGAGAAGGGTGGGTAGGTGCTGAACACGTGTAGCTCGGCCCACCAAGCAAGGAGCGCATGATGCGACAACACTCCAGGATGGCTTCGCGGCACGGGGCCGCCACAGAGTGTAATGACCCAAATAACTGATAGTGGGTTTGTCCTTAGTTAAGGGTTATTGACCCATGACGTGGTGCCCAAAGGTGTATACACCATATGAACACTCGGTAAAAAAATTGAAATATATTTTATTTATTAGGGTGGTGGATATACAATATGATGTATGTATGTATGTATATTACGGATAAATCTTATTTTGATGTTCTACTAATTTAGAGAGAGAAGTCGCGCCTTGAGATACGTGCAAGTGCAAGACTAGGGTGATATATCAAGTGTCTAAGTTAAATTTATGCATAAATAAAGATCAATTATTTATGTTACTTGGTTTACAAAGCAATAATCAAATCAAAATGCCTAAGTTGCATACAAAAAACAAGGATCATGGATCTTTCCTTGAGATTCGCATGCTACTTGATTATGTTAGGTTACAGGTGCTTTGTAGTGTATGAAGAGAGTGTTAGTAAACAATGATGGAATCAAATGAGTTCTTTATATTTACATTGAGATTTCAGGATCTTATAAGAACCCTATATATAAACATATAGCTGGTTTCATGAACATGCATTACAAAATAAGAGAGAAAACAATAGGGTTGGAGCGAGTTTTTGCTAGAATTAATCAAATTAAGCTTGAAAGACACCCAATTCATCATTTAGAAGAGGAATCATGTGTTAAGGACCAAATGGCAAGCCTAGGTAACATTTCTATGAGGTTTTCTTGTTCTAGTTCATAAGATGTAGGTCATGGATCATGAAGATTTTAGTCAAAATGAAATAGTGATGTTCTTTACTATTTTTGTGATCAATATGAAGTATCCAATAAGTCTTAAGTTCCCATTTTCAGGTTTTCAAAGTTATGAACAAAATTGGGGTTCTACCATAAAATCAAGTTTTTATAAATTATGATTTTAAAAAAGCTTTATATTTAAAATCCAATTACATATCTGAACTCCTTGTGATTTTCTACTCAACTAGATATATTGAATTTCAATTTTTGGTTTTGTTTTGATAAAATTATGAATTTTTGGAGTTTGATGGTGTTCTTGATGATAAATGTTGATTTAATTAAGATATGGATGAATTATGTATATTATTGTTACAATGTATGTTCTCCGATGTTTTAGAGGTGTTTGTACCTCATTATAGGTGTTTTGGCGATGGAGACGACCTAGGAGGGATATAAGGTTAAAAACCCCAAATCTGACCTCCTGAAATGCGGTTGTCAACTACATTAGTACGTTACTAAAAACGATTATTGCGTTAAACTTTCTAAATATTTTTTTACTTGACGTAGATTTTCTTAAATCCTCGAGATAAATGGTCATCCTAAACGTTAAATTCAAATTTTTGGTTTTCTTAACTACATCAAATTAGGAAATCCTTCAATTTGAGATTTAAATTTCTTAGAGAAAATTTAGAAGAGTCTCCCATGTAAATAGGGCTGTCAAAAATTCAGAAAAACATGATAAACAAAAGCAGGTGAAGGCTTAGAAAGACTCACATCTTCACTAATATCCATAACAATTTATAAATCAGAATTTATGCGTTATAACAATCCACTGATTGTTAAACTATTTCATGAAACCATATAACCCTAAACTCAAGTTTGTACTTGTCATTGTACTACCATTATTGTCACATACACCTTCGAGAATTCTTGAAATAGAAAATTGACCTAACTCACAACCTAAAACCTAAAATACAATAATAATCAAATTGTTATACAAAAGAGAAAGAAAGAATGTAAATAAATCACCATAATACTATAGATTGCTCTTTCCTTTCTTCAGATCCATTAATTGAACTTTTTATTACCTAATAATAAAAACTCGCTAATGTCCGATAAGTAAATCTCACACTATCCAATAAACATGTAATAACCAAATGCATCTTAATAAAAACTTAAACGAAACATTATATTCCAAGGAAATTAAATATATAATAATGAATCCATCTCGTTTTTGTTATCCGACCACAATCAGATGACGTCTTCCAAAAGTGGTAAGTAAATAGTAATGAGGAATCATTTAGTGAGAGGATATCCAAATGAGTCTTGTTCCTCTAGACTATAGAAGTATGATCTGTTCGACAGGATCTCATGATAAACATGTGATATATTAAGGGTGAAGTGAAACCAAACGAGCCTTGAGCATCAGATCAACTTGAAAGTGGCTCTAATAGCTTCCCTACATATTCAAATATATTAAGGGTCAAGCTTCAAGTGAAACTAAATAATGAAACTCCACGAAAATAGCGGGAAGAGTATGCTCGATAAATGTTTCTAAAACAATTATTTATGACAACTTCAACTAGCTAATTTGGCGTAGCTTTTTAATCTTGACAAGCTTAGTATTTGTCATACTAACCAAAAAATTATAGATCTTACTTCATGCTTTTCAAACTCCAAGAACACTAAAATCGGATCACAAATGGAGAAGTTATGAATTTTGCAATATGGCCTATAGATTAGGCAAACTTTATTTATTTTGAACTAGCGAAACATCTCCAAATCAACGTTTTTACAATTAAATTCTCAAAACTCAACATCAAACACTGAGAACCACACCAAACCAAAATCAAAATATTTTCAAAGCTCATGAAGTCAATTTAGACAAAAACTAATAATGCAATTCGTCTAAAATCCCAATGTAAATCAATTTTAACTAGGGGTGGACAAACCGCGGTTTGATCGTCAAAACCATCAAACCGCGACCAAACTGATCGTTCAGGTTTGGTCATTTTGCAAACCACCACCAAACCGCGAATCCTCAAAACTGCAACCAAATCGATTGCAGTTTATGCGGTTTGGTAAGTTTGGTTTTGCGATTCTCCTGCGACACATTTAAAAAAATTAAAAATAGAAAATGTCATACATTCCATACATGTTCATTATAAAAACATGCAACAAAACATATAGATATCAATACATGAACACCAAAAACACATTAACTTAATCTAATTATGAGCTTTACTTCATTTTCAAATATAAAATGACATTAAAAAGCTTCAACTTAATTCCAAGTGTGGGGGTGGTTTTGCGATTTGGTGAACCGTGGTTTTTCAAAGATGAAAGCCACCACCAAACTGCGGAATTGCGGTTTTTAAGTTTTCTAAACTACCTCCAAATCGCAATTTTAAAAAACCATACAAGACCATGCAATTTGGACGGTTTGGGCGGTTTTATGAAAACCATTGCCCACCCCTGATTTTAATTATAAAAGCATCTTCAAAATAGTTATCAACTGAATTGCATCGATTCAACTCATAAAAACCCTAACTCACGTCTATGGAATTTATTCCTAATTGGCACAAATCACCCATATATATCAATTCACAACAATCGTGTGATGACCCCTGACTTAAACTAGGGCACCTCCCCGCCTAATCCCGTTATTAAGCCCTAATCTTGACCATGTAGGACTTAACAACGTGTTAGTTAGCCTTTTCAATCTTATCTTCCCATTAGTTACTTTTACAACAAGCTTTACTCTATTGTTATGTTGATTAACATTTCATAGTTAATTAAAATTTTATAACTTAATCTTATTCATTATTTAGTGGAAGTCTTACTAAATTAGCAGAAGCCATTAATATAAATTTTAAGTATGTGTGGAAACTAGGTAACAACGATCACATGTACATGAAGGATGAAACGCCGATAACAATATAACAAAAATATGTCTGGTTAGGGAACTATCGCTCAACCCAAAATATAAAATCCAAAAATAAATAAAACACATAGATAAGTCATACAACAAAATCTGAAATAACAACATTCTAGTGGCTTAGAGGTAGTCATTGATCTTCTCTTTGCCCGATGTGCTACTAATGCATGCCGCAAGTATAATGGCTAGCTTGTAATAATAATACTTCCAGGGAAAGGTTTTGCACTAATTGTATATTACCTAATAAACTTGAATTATTGCTAAGGGATTCGCTTTAAATTAATTTTATATTAATCTAAACTATTCTAACAAATCACTATAAACTTTAGCTGTCTTCTTACATTAATGATATCTTAGTTCACAACTTCACCTAGGTAATTTTATATTATGCTTTGTATTCATTTTTACATCTCAATATGTTGTGTGCAATACCTAATTAGAATAGACATATTTCATTCAAATCCATTTCAACCTACTATCGTAATGGATAAAATTATAATGTTCGAACTAGAACTCCACCTATCGATATGAAAAACATAAGCTCCACATTGCTTTAAGTCTCAAATCATTGGATTCATAACCACCTAAGTTTACAATCTGTGTCTCTCTAATCAACAACTATCTATCGATGTTGTCTATCTTACGATTATATCCTTCATGTTTGGATTAAAATCTTCAATGTCCATGATGACTTCTAAAGTCTAAGTTCATTAAACATGTGGCACGTATGTCTAAAGCATTACGCTTAGAATCAACGCAAATTCTAACCATTATACATTTTTATTATCACTTTTTATTCCTATTCAAAGCATAATTTATCATTAAGATAAATAGACTACTTACACATCATTGAAACACACATATCACAATTCAATATGAAATCCATTACAAATCATAGATGAATATAATGATTTAATCAACAAAATCAAATATTGATTGCAAACGCGGAGTCTGCAATGTTTCTCCAACAAAAACTCTTTAATACTAAAACTCAATGCTAATTACTTTACTGCAGGCTAATCTCCTTCTATGTGGTGGTGTTCTATTTGTTTACCATGTCCTAATACCTATTTATACTCCTTAATAACAATTAGAAACCCTAAATTATAATTTAACCCTAACAAAAGCTTTACTTTTTATTTCTTGCGAAGTTGGTATTGTCACTTACTGCCCCAGTGGCGTGTGTTAAGTCACGACGCCGCCATTGTACCACTGCTTCATTATGTATTTTTGAGCTTCAGGAGTCTCGGCAGCGTCTTTCGTGTCGGCACTATCCCTTACGTGCTACGGCACTGCCACTGCGTCGGACTCCGGAGTTGATTTTCTTCATTTTTTTTCTTTCCAACGTCGTGCCTTTAATCTCCATGCGTGCCTTGTATTCCCACATTATCAACTCATACTCCAATGAGCCCAACTCTGATTTTATGGGTTTTTGCTCTATTTCATCTCATTTTTCCTTGATTCCTTCTATTACACCTTAATTATCTGAAAATATAATAATACCATGATTTGCACTCATTTGAGGATATTTATACTAAATACTACTAAAGTAACCCTATATATGTATAATCATTTATCAATACCCTCAGATTTAAGGTTTTGCGCATCCCAAGTAAATGTGTATTCTACTAAGTTTTATAATTATTAATTCTCATTCAATTTACATTTTTCATAGAGTATCCTTCAATTCACTAAGTTTCAAGTTAACAATCCACTCAAGAGTTTTTCTTTGCAAAAACTTACATTTTTAAAACATGTAGTTTTAACAACTCATATAACTTCACTTTCAAAATAATAAAGTAGATCTCAACCAAAAACCATCACTACTCACAAGTTTGTTTCATTTCAACACTCAAGTAGTAAGTATACAATCTCATGATTTCTCATCAAACTCAGGAATTCACCTATAAGCATAAATCGAACTCATTTTTGGTAGACTTTACACTTTAAGAGTCTATAGGACTTTTACATAGTTGGAATGAAAACTCGACGTAACAAGCTACTAGCTACTCGCACTCGAGATAAATCTTTTTTTTTTGAAGAGTTTTAGTTTACTTTCGCATTCTTTTCTTTTGTTTTCTTCTCTCATTTTTTCTTATTTTCTTCATTTTTCTTATTTAACAGTCTTTGCTCTTTTTCCTATGAAATTATTCTTCCTCACTTTTTTCAACCTTCAAGTTCTCTGCTCCTTTTCTCGTAGAACTTATGGGATTCTCTCCTGTTTTATTTTTATTCTAAAACTCTTGTTAGCACTTATCACTTCACTAAATCAAGAAAGTTAACTCCAACTTCTACTATGCAATGCCCATTTCTTCCTATTTTTGCATTAAATCTTTATTTGGTTTGCATTTTCAAGTAAGATTCACACTTATCATAGAATTCTTAGAGATCTAACTTTTCCACAAGAAGTGTTATAGTTTTTCGCTTTTGTTTCAAGTTCAAGGTCTTCCTTAACTCTAGGTTTCTCATCATGAAATCACACTGTTGTTTGCTACATTTCATATAGTAAATAAAATGAGAAATTTATACACAACCATGCTTTCCTCCTTAACCGCTTCAATTTTAAATTTTAAACGATCATACCTGCAGTGTTTATCCTTATTCCTTAGCCTATCTTACCACTTCGCATAATGTGGTGTAGTGTCGATGTCCCCGAACTTAAATCAAAACTTATCCTCAAGGTTTAAAATTAAGCTTGAAAAATGAAGAAACTAAAACACACAAACATATATAATAACATGAATTATAATACTTAAACATGGAAGTAAAACAAGTAAATAATTAACAAAAATATCCCAAATGTAACTTCTTGGTATTGCATGGCTATTAGCACAATTTGTAGGGCTTATCCATTCTGATGAAATATCTCTTGGTAAATGGTATTTCTTGGACATTCGATAAAAAATCTTCGAAAGTTGAAACTAAAATGTGGTAATTGTAATTATTTAAACTAATAGCTAACACCTTAATATTAACTGAAATTCAAAACTTGAAATCTCAAAACCCTAGGTTGCCTCCCAGTAGCGCTTAGTTTAACGCCATTAGCCCGACATCTTTTACCTTGGTTAGTCCAAGCTTAAGTTAAGAAGCTCCATCTACCAATCAAAGAGTTGAAATAACTGCTCATCCACAAATATTTCGATTACCGGCTTTCATGTATCACCTTCTTTATGAGGTAACCTAGATAAATGGTTTGCAAGCAAATTTTCACTTCTTTTTTATCCTTGATTTGCAAGTCAAACTCTTACAATAATAACACCCATCTAATCAACCTTGGTTAGGCATCTTTCTTTGCAAAAAGGTAGAGGATTGCTGCTTGATTCGTATATATAATGACTTTGGATCCCACTATGTAGGCTCAAAACTTGTCACATGTAAACACCGTTGCTAATGATTCCTTTTATGTAGTAGTATAATTGTTTGTTGTTCTTTATCTAGTGTTCTACTTGCGTAGTATATAGCTCTGAAAATTCCATCTCTTATTTAACCTAACACTGCTCCTACTGCGCGATCACTTGCATTACAAATTATTTTAAACTTGGAATTCTAATCTAGTAGTATACTATTAGTGCCGAAATCAAAGCTACTTTCAAGGTTTCAAATGCTTGTAGGCATGCTGGGCTCATTTCAAATTGAACATCTTTTTTCCAACAATATGCACAATATTTTAGTGATTTTTGAAAAGTCCTTAATAAACCTTATGTAGAAACCACATGCTTTATAAAACTCCTTACGTCTCTAATGTTTCTTGGTTTAGGAAGTTTCTCATTGGCACTATTTTACGTTATCTACCTCTAATACATGAGCTGACACTTTATTTCCCAAAATAATTCCTTCTCGAAACCATGAAATAACATTTCTACCAATTGAGTACAAAGATTGTGTCTTGACATCTTTTCAATACCAAAGTTGAATTTTGCTGACATAAATCAAAAGAAGCCCCGAATATAGAAAAGTCATCCATAAATACCTTTATAATATCCTCGACCATATCAGAGAAAATGGTCATCATACATTTTTGAAATGTTGTTGCTGCATTGCATAATCCAAATAGCATCCGTCTGAATGCAAATGTTCCATACGGGGAAGTATACGTCATTTTCTCCTAATATTCTAGAGTTATGGCAATTTGATTATATCTTGAATACCCATCCAAAAAGTAATAATACTCATGCCTGCTAATTTATCCAACATTTGATCAATGAATAGTAGCGAAAAATGATCTTTCCTCATAGCTTTGTGATGGCCCCAAATTCTAGACCGCCTTCTCCTTAATGCCTCGCAACTTAATGAATTGCTTACGCTTTTCCAGCTAACCCTAGTTATGCTAATTAACATTTACAAAAGTATTAATAATTTAGTTAGCTAGTTACTCAATTTATCAAGTTATATTATAATTTTACAGCGAAAGTCTTTTAATGAGTAACTTATGCAATATTTAACAATCCTAAGTAGTGAAAAACCCATCAAAAGATACCATGTATATATATCAAGGCGAGATAAGTATAAGAAAAGTTCCATATACATGTAATCAGTGTTCTATAGTCCCAAAACCCAACAAAAGTAAAAAAAATATATGCTGATATCACACACAAGCTGGCTCCATAATCTCAGAGGTAGTCGCCTAGTACCTCGTTGCCCTTACCCTCGCTCATTGAAGGATCCACACTCAGTCACCTAATAAATATAGTGACGAGTCCGGTTAGTAAAATCCCAAGAAAATTCCACACAATATTCATGAATTAAAACTGATAAACTATAAGACATGCGAATATAACACTTGTCAACAATACACTATATTCCTATGAAAGTCGGCAACATACGACAAGCAAAAGCAGTAGCGCGAAATAAACAAACAACATATACCAACTAAACCAGCTCAAAAGTAAAGAACACCGCTATTTGCACCTCAATTGTTTATGAGGGCACCCCAAAATGCATGTAAATTGGTACACTTTTGGGGTGACTTCATAAATAATTGGGGTGCACATAGTGCCCCTTGAAATAAAACATTAATCGTTAAGCATACGTATAATCATGAGAAAACCCTGATCCACACCAGCCAGTAATTAATAAATCGAGTAGGAACCACGTATATAGTTACAGGCTTACAGTGACTAAACCCCAACTACGATTACTGAATGAACCCCTCCAAACGTTATTTCAAGTCAAGGGAACGCCTTAAATCCCTCTCGATGATCGTAAGTATATCCTACTATCGTCAACATAAGCACTAAACACGAGTAACCCGTGCAAGCGATTTAGCCACAACCAATATATATGCAAATCGAAATAGGAGAGAAACCTCATGTGTGCCTACCAGCAGTCAAGCATGAAATGCGATATCGATAAATCAAAACCATGAGTTTTATGTAGCATTCTCAATGGGTTTATGCACTTCAACACCTCAACACGCGTTTTGACTCCCCTAGACACCCGAATCCGGTCCGACGAGCTCCCCAATACTTGAGCTACGGTCCCCTGAGTCCATGAAGTCGGTTAAGTGTGTTTATTGTCTATTCAAACTGGTTGAATATGTTTCAAATTGGTCTTCCCAAATCATCCCTAAAAACTAAATTAGGTCTCAATTTCAGTGTTATGTTACAATGCATTTTTAGGCATGAAATGGTCCAAATATTGAAATCTTTCACAACTACAAAGATCTTCGGTCTCTATCTTAGCTTTCTAAAAAGATTTAGTTTGCATAATTTATATTTAAAACAAAAGAGATACCATGATTCTACTAAACATAATCTAATTGGAACCTAATTTGACCAACGGACTTAGAAAATCTATTCCTCCCAATCTATATTTTGAAAAAAGGTGATTTTTGGTCACAAGGCAAAAAATATACCCAAATACAACATACTAAAAGATCAACTTATTTGGATAAGTAGTTAGGAAGTTATGCCTTAACAAGTTTAGTTTTAAAACTTTTCTTTTGAATTCCAGCACCTACTTGTAGAGAACTTTTGTACATGAAAACAATTGAATTACAACATCTTCGGTTAAGCAGAGTTGTTACCCTTTGAGTAAGCTTTCAAATGCCATTAATTTGGATCAATTTGGGTCTAAAATGAGTAAGTTATAACCAAATTAGATAGGCTAATTCCTAATATAACATGCAAAATTCTAGTTTTGGTCTTGCAACTTCAAAATTCATATCTTTATGATTTCAAATCCAAATTAATAACTTCAATATAGTTACATTATCAGCTTCAAATAAGGGGTCCAAATATATAAACCAATCGCAAATATTCAATCATCTACCCTTTGGAATTAGCCAAAAATCAGATATGATTTCAATCTAACATAAATAGATGTGTACCTAGTTGATGTACCACCTTGCTTGAGAAGTTCTCACCAATCTTCCATGGATTCCTTCTCTCCTTTAACCTCATTCTCCAACAAGTTCTTTTGATTCATAAGTTGAAAATGAAAATGACTTCCTTGCATGTGTTGATCTTATATATTAAAGTAATATTGATTCCTAGCCATTGATCTCCATGTATTTACGTATCTCGAAGCTCATATAACGATCCTCACCTTGACATGTATCCCACTAACTCCCACTAACCCAATCAAAGTGATACTAATTTGCTACTCACATGGTTCCTAGATGTGTCAACACGTATCTCTAGGACAATCTCATGGTTTCTAATTTAAATAACCAAAATATGGGCATTGATTTATTTGGTTCAATTACATTAGCTTAGGCCCATTATAATAAATAAGGTTAAGATCTTTATTCACCAAATTGACAAATTTTGCGATCCCACTAACCCTCAACTACCCCATACTCGATGCCCCACGTCTTGACACATAATTCGAAGCATTCCATAGCCTATTGTTCTAATTTGAATTTACTTGACATATGGTCACATTATCCATTTTAATTTATTAACTAGTCATCTTGACATGGATTAGTGTACCTGCAGTACTACCTTCTTTGATATGCTTTTCGAGGTAAACACCTGTCACACAAACTCATCTGATAGCAACATACACACATGCGGTGCAATATAATAATAATAATTTTAAATACCACATATACACAACCACCATCCATAAATAACATATTTCATCAGCTCTTGTGTCCAAGCCAATCGAGTTGTCCCGTAATGCCCGAACTACAATAGTTAATCCCCGAGATTAACACTAATCCTAGATTAATTAATTTGGGTCGTTACCGCTTTATTTAACTTTTTTTAATCAATGCAAACTCTCCACCTAGTTACTTTTATCGTGGACAAGGTTTTTCCATTCTCAGTTTGAATAATGGTTATTCCTCATTTCTTTGGTACCGAATATATTGGTTAAACCCATGAACAATCTGAAATGACATAGATGATTCCAACATTCGATAATTTTTAAGATCTCATTTTTTACTACTTCTTTCATTACAGGATTCAACTGCCTTTGAGCTTCAATTTATTGTTTATGATTTTCTTCCTTTAAGTTCTTATGCATGCAAGCCGTTGGGCTTATTCCTTTTAAGTCCTTGATTGTCCATCCCAAGGCTGACTTGTGCTTTCTCAACACTTGAAGTAATTTTTCTTCTTCTAACTCCATTAAAGCTACTGAAATGATCACATGATAAGTTAAGTTTCCTCCTAAATATGCATATCTCAGATATTATGGTAAAGGCTTTAATTTCATTGTTGGTTCAAAAACTGCACTTTCCACCTCCGTGTCTAATTTGTTGAAACCTTTATGAAACTTAAGGGGTCCTATTGATGTTAAAGCATTTACTGCTTCCTGAAGTTCACCCTATACTACAAAACTTGATGTTATGCTCTAGACTAGACATTGTTCCAGCAGATCATTTGGCGTATACTCGTGGGATCTTCGTAACACAATTAGAAATTACGTCTCTGACTTCAATGCTCTTGCAGTGTTATCCCTCACTCAAAGATTTGAAGGTTTTGTAGGTATTGAACATGACTTCCTAGTCATTTACTCATAACCTTAACTCTCCTTCTTAGACGTTTAGTAGTGCTCATGCAATTGCTAGGAAGGGTCTCCCTAAAATTAATAGTACTTATGAATCCTCTTCCATATCCAATACTCCGAAATCCACGGGAAAAATGAACCTATCCACTTTCACCTGCATATCTTTAATCATTCTTTTTGGATATGTCACTGATCGATCCGCTAATTGTGAAGTCATATTGATTGACTATAGTTCTCTCAATCCTAATATCTTAAATACTGATAAGTGCATCAAATTTATACTTGCTCCTGAATCACATATGACTTTATCGAATAAGTATACTTCTATTGTGCATGGAATGGAAAAACTTTTAAGACCTTTCAATTTCGCTAGTAGCTTCTTTTGTAGGATTGCATTGCACTCTTCAGTCAAGTTTATTTTTTGTAATCTTCTAGTCGCACTTTTTTCTCATTATGTCTTTCAAGAATTTTGTGTAGTTCGACATTTGTTCCAACGCACACTACAAGAAAAACTACATTTAAGGATGGGAATTCCCGTGGCCAAATAGCATGTTCCTGTGATTACAGGATTTTAGTGATGGGAAAAATCCCTTCATGGCCCGTCTCTAAAAGCTTCAAGGCTAAAAGTATATAATAACAGGATAGGGTCCCGTGATTAAAACTTATTAGTGAGTACACCATTCCCATCTCTAGATTACCTTTATAACGACAAAAATTCCTTTCACTCCTTAAATTTTCTTGTCACTAAAAGTGAAAAATCAAAAACAATTTTTTTACTATTGCATTGTTTTCCCATCCTTATATGATGTTTTTGGTGACATGAATTTTATATAGCATCTTTTAAAGCTCCCACAAAAATCACAGAGTCATTAAAAGAAAACAAAATTGTTATTCTATATAATTAAATTATTATTCTTACATGTACAAGCCAAAGAAAGGAAATCCAAAAACAAATATAGCTTTGTGGTCTTTAGCCTTAAATAGTACTTTGATGTTTGGCATATGTCGAAACTGTAAGCATTACATATTTAATTTAAACAACATCTAACTACATATTTTTCTGTCTACAAAAAAAATAGTTGGAAGGTCATCCATTTGAACATGTAAAGCTTTGCAAAGTCCCTATCCTGATCAAATGCTTTGGAGGTAATTGTGAAGTTGATGTCGATACTTGCAAAGACTTTCAAAAGGCTTTGGAAGACATCAAATATGATGAGCTAAAACGCCTCCAATGACTCAGAACTATTTACTTATGCACCATTTGTCAATGTCAACTCCATTCCATCAAATCTCGAGTATACCAGTAGCAAATATGGAAAGAAAAAGGATGTAAACCATATACTAGCAAAATATTACTGATTTGCAAAGAAAGATTAGGCAAAAAAAAAAAAACTCATAAGTTCATGATCTTTAGTCTAATATCAACTAAAGGACAAAAGGAGAATATAAAGTCATTCACATTAAAAGTCCTAATTCTAAAAGCAAATTAAATTAATCATAATATTTACTGCCTCCAACTTCATATTAGATTTTTTAATTTGCTAAAAGTGTTCAAGAAAATCAGGTAGATAACATATTTAGAATAATTTAATTCATATTTTGGTAGCCTGATGAGGAACTACTTTTATCAATTTTTATGTAGAATGTATCCTTCTAGTAGTAGTTACCAGTGGAATAATGAAGTGCAAATCATCAATAAAAGTGTTTTGAGGGTGTTTTATGCCATTACAGAAAAGGAATTGCAGATGATATAGTTGACTAGTCATGTAATGATTTATATGGATAAAAGTGTGGAGTGATTAAATATCAAGTATCAAGAGACATAGCTAAATTATTGCAAATCTTAACTTGGAAAAAAAAACTTATCAAAACCATTACCGAAACAAGAAGACCGATCCAAGCCATAACCTAGAAAAATAAACTTTTTGCCCAATGGATCCTTTCACAATAGCTTCAAATTGAACCTGAAAACAAGAGAATAAGATAAAAAGAAAATCAGTCCCGAATCTCTCAAACTCACCGATGGTAGCATTAGCTAATTTAGCATGAATGAAAAATAATATATCCAAACAAGCTTCATCAAATCTATAAATCCTAGAGCACCACTAATTAAGTAGCCAACTAAATATTCTAACAATCTTCAAGTTAATCATTTGATTATAATATTCTTCGATATTCAACCTCCACTTATTATATATTTTTCTTCAGACCGCACCTTTAACCTAATTAGTTAAGGAGAAAGATGCAAGCAAAAATAATTAATGCCTTGAATAAAGTAAAAGTAGAATTGGAAACAAACCATAATATTATCAATGGAAGTTATTAGAAGAGATGAGCATTATCCTAATGAATTAGGAGTAGTTTCATGAGGCAAAGGATGACTTTTTGAAGCAACATTTGACAACAATGGTTGCAATAACATATGCTAAAGTGATGCAAGAACCCTAAAAAGCAAAAAACAAAAGTATATCACAAACTTTTTCGAAGCAAGGCTCAAATCCAATATTATCGCATCTACCAACAATGGCTGCACCAACAAATGCCTTAAAAAGTACTTTTTATAGCCTTTAAAGACCAAATTTATTCATTGATTTGCGTTCCCAAATTGAACAGATGAATAGATAAAACCTTAAATAAAAAATAAGTTGATTTCATTGTGTGAGAAGTGAAGATTGAATGACAAAGCATGCATCGATGAAGAAAAGTTGTTGATTTGATCGAAGAACCGAAATCGAGTGAAAGACAACCAAAGATCAAAATCGATCATTACCTTTTTGTTTCGAGCCTTTCTTTCACTAAAGAATGAAAAATAAACCAAACAAGGCCTTAGATTATCAATTCATCTTTCAAAATGTTGTTTCATTCTCATCAAGATATCAAAGAGCTATTGATTTGTTGAAGATCAAAATCGATCATTGACCATTCTCATTGATTTCATTCGAAATAGAGAGGCCCAATAACCCTCACAAAACCCTCTCTAAAAATCAATGTTTTTTTTTCTTTAAGCTTTCTAAGGCATGGATGCATCTAATCATGTAGATGACAATGACGAAACGCAAGAACCATAAAAAAAATAAGAATTGAAATTAAAACACAAACCTTGAAAGGAAGTGATCGTCTCATCCACCAATAATGGCTGCAACAACATAACCATTTATTTCATTGCACGAGGAGATGGTTATGCTATTTCTTTTGAAACGCTGAGAAGAAAGATTTAAGGGATGAGGTCAGATTTTTTCATCGACCAAATCTTTAGTCTATAGTAGACCTCAAATGAAACACAATCGACAATCGGAAACGAAATAAAATGAAAAACACACCATAAGGTTCATGTACTGATCAGCGTCGAAGGAAGCCGTGTTGATGGCGTCTAATAGAGCGAATCTCACAAAAGCAAAGGCATTGGCGAACATTTGAGATCAAGGATCGTGAGAGTAGAAGTTGGAAAGCATATCTCTTTTCCTTTTTTCCTTATCGTCTAACGAGCACCCTTAACCGCCATTATCAGACCTTCTGAAGTCGATTGATCATTGCAAATGCATCACAATATCGAGAAACTCAAAGATCTGCATACCTCTTCAACTAGATGAAGAATCCAATTGAATTGAAATAAAACTAATCTGATCTACTATGAATGAAAAACTCGCCCTTTATTTCATTGCACAAGGAGATCGTAACAACAAGTGGTCTCTTAGAGAAATCTCTCTTTTTACACTTCTCTTCTCTATTTCGATCTATCGTTAATCAAAGATCGAGTACGGGCTACCCTGAAACCCTAATAGCCTGTTCGCTTCACCGTCTTAGATCGGATTAACCGCACTGGACTGGTTAATCCGGTGTTCGCTTGGAGGATTAACTAGGCCACAGGATTAGTTAATGGGCATGGGAGGGGACTAAACAATACCACCAATTTTGGTGGGATTAGCTAATCCATAGTGGGTGGTTATTGGAGATTACCACTTTACCCCTCACATTACAACCCATCTTCACCGATCCCTGTTTCTTCGTTTCCACGCCCAGCAGTTTCAGCGCCAAGAAAAAATTTAGCAGCCTCAGCGCGATCGATTCGTTGCTGGAGAAGGAGAGGAGGAAGTGAGGAGGAGGAAGCCCTTATCGTCGTCCGGCGCCGTCGCGAAAAAGAAGACACAGGTGCTCGCGATGGAAGGAAGGAAGAAGGGGATGAACCCATGAATGAACAAGGTGAGGAGGCGTGAACGAACCAGGTGAGGAGAGGTGAGAAGGAGGCGTACAATCGGCCAAGTGAGGAGGCGTCTTCTTCACCAGGGGAGGCGATTCATTGAACCGGGTGAGGTGCTTGCGATGGAGGCGTGGAATCGATGAACCAGTGGAGGCGATGAAAAATGTGTGAAAATGAGGTGAGCAGGTGTTATTTACGCAAGGGTGTTTTGGTAATTGTACAATTACAACCTCATTTAATCTCAACCTTAAGACTCCCAACCAAACAAGATACACAAATGGGGCTAAACCATCTAAACCCATGTATTAGTCCCATCACAAATTAATCCCATGTGTTAGGACTCACTAAAATGTGAAAGCGAACAGGCCATAAGTCCTTTTATCTAACCCTGAAACGAAATGTAAAGGTGTGAATAAGAAAGTTCAATGTCAATTACAGTTTTGATGGGTCAAAATTATTTAATGACGGGATTCTGCATAAATAACCATGAAATATAAAGGCCATCACTAATTCTCAAGGCTTTAATGACTAAAAAAGATTACCCTTACTAAATGGTGCCTTTAACCGTAGGGTTTAGTACGGTCACTAATTTTTGGAGGCTAAAAACACTTTTTCTTGAAGTGGCGTATGCAAATGGGATGTTTATGCGCAGCTTTTTAAACATTTCTACAAGCTTCTTGAACTATCCCTGATTTTTCTGTTTCTTGAACCATTGTGGATATGGTAAATGTGGATTTAGTAATTGTGGATTGTCTAGAAATGTAACTCTCCTGGTACCACATCTTTTTTTTTTTTTTTTTTTGCCGATCTCCCTATTTTCCTTTGAGTTGACTCGGATTCTTCTACTGGTGTTATTTCTTTTTGGTTATTAGTGTCATTTACCAAGTGATATGCCTCTCCTTATTGTTGCTCATCGATTTGTTTCCTTGTGTCATGTATTGTCAAACCCCACCTAATTAGGGTATCTAACCGACCTAGATTAACTTAATCCCCTCATAATCTAGCAGCTTTAACCTCTCTATCAATAAATAAATAAAATTTAGATCTCGTAATCATTAAATATAATACTTCATCAATTACAAAAGATTCTAAAGTGAATCTTAAATCTCAAAGTTATGTAAAGATTAATTATATAACCTCTAAATTCCGTAAAACATTTTCTACAACATCTCCTTTGTTTGTAAGCCTAGACCAAAAATCTCGGCCTTCAAAAATCTTTAACAAATTCTGTTCAGCTTTGGTGGAAATGCTGAAGGACTCACAGTCCACCCATAATAATATATATTGAATCAACTTAATATATATTCATTCTAACCATATTTAAAAGATTAAAATCTTTAAATTAACATTACCTTAACTCCAAAATAATCTTAATATTTTCCAAAATCATTCCAACCATTCCAAAATATATCCTATTCACACTCAAACCCAAGAACTCATTTATATAATATATTGTGTTAAAAAACAATACATACAGATAGGTAAAGGAATTAATCAAATGATTGAGAACCTGCTAATTCTTCATTTCCTTTGTCGTTGTTTGAACCTTTCATTATCCAATTATAAAAATTCAATAATGTCAGATAAATAAATCTCACATTATCTAGTACACGTGTAATAATCAAATGCATTGTATTCCAAAAATTTAAACGAATAATAATATCGCAAGGAATCATAAACATGCAAGTATGCAATTCATCTCATTTCTGTTGACCGACCATAATCAGAAGACGTATTTTCAAAAGTGATAGGTAAACAATAATAAAGATTCCTGAGTTTGAGAGGAAGTCTTTCGAGAAGCCATGCCCTCGACTCTTCGTGGAGTAAAGGACTCCTTCCTCTCGTGTCCATAAATGCATGACCAACAAATATGCAGTGATAAACCGTGCATGCAATCATATTCGAGAAATTCTCATACAATGTAAAGGTTGTTATGAGATTTACTTAACCTTACAAGGGCATACCAAAACCCCCTTACGCTCTGAGTCGGTAAGCTAGTCCACACAAAATCCCAATTGCAGTCCTACAATTAATTTGTAAGTCCAGTAAGTTCTCATAACAGTTCTATAATTTTTCTAATTTTTTTTAATTAGTCCACACAAAATCCCAATTGCAGTCCTACAATTAATCTAAACTCTTTGCCAACCCATAAAATCTCTGAAACTGCTTATCGACCTATTAACCCTTAAAACCCTATGAATAGAGACAAGCTGAGTCATCAGATTTCTATAAATGTGTGCCTCGATAGTAGTCAAAATGTCAATTGAACTCATCACATCTGCCACCTCGAGGAGTGCAAACTTATGTGTTATCTGAAAGATAACAATCCATACATAATATCTCTTACGGCTCAATGCCACCACTACATTCGCCTTCCTAGGATGGTACTATGAGGAGAAGTAGTAATCCTTAAGGAACTCTAGCCATCTGCGTTGTCTCATATTTAGGTCCTTCTGCAAAAAAGATACTTTAAACTTTCAAGATCAGTGAATAAAGTAAGTCTTTTGCCATACAGGTAGTGTCGCTAAATCTTCAAAGCTAATACCATTATCGCTAACTTTAAGTCATGTACCGAGTAGTTCTTCTCATGAATCTTTAGCTGTCGAGACGCATAAGCAATCACACCATCTCCCTGCATTAGAACACACCCTAGTCCGACCATGGTCACATCGATATTCACAACCATGCCCTTTACTACTACTAGTATTTCTAACATTGGAGCTGTCATCAATCTGTCCTTTAGTGTCATAAAAGCCTGATCACATTTCTTATCCCAATTAAACTTGACATCCTTTTGAGTCAACCTCGTCATTAGTGCCGCGATCTTAGAGAAGTCACGCACGAATCTTTGGTAATACCCTGCTAGACCTAGAAAGGTGCAAATATCTATCACTCACTGTAAGGTATGCCAATCCATCACTACTTGGACCTTTGAATGATCCACTGATACTCCATTAACTCTAACTACATGTCCAAAAAATCTAGCCTCTGATAACCTGAACTTATACTTGTTAAACTTATCGTAAAGTCGGTGCTCTCTCAGTGTCTGTAGGACTATCCTAAGATGACCTTGTGATCCTCACGAGTCTTGGAGTAGACTAAAATATCATCTATGAACACAATCACGAAACAGTCCAAGTATTGTCTTAACACGCGGTGCATTAAGTCTATAAACATTGTTGGCGTGTTCGTTAGCCTAAACAACATGACTGCAAACTCGTAATGACCATAACGTATACTGAAGGTAGTCTTCTCTCTATCCTCATCCTTGATCCTGAGCTGGTGGTACCCTGACCTTATATCAATCTTGGAAAACCATATTACGCCTCTCAACTGATCAAACAATTCATGTATTCGGGGAAGTGGATACTTATTCTTAATTGTAACACGATTCAGCTACCTATAATCGATGTAAAGTCTTAAACTTCTATCTTTCTTCTTTATAAATAGTACTTGCCTATTAAGACATACTAGGATGAATAAATCCTAAATTCGCCAGCTCCTCAAGTTGGGTTTTCGGCTCCTCTAACTTATTCAGTTTCATTATATATGGAGTTATCGAAATTAGCTTCGTCCTAGGGACTAAGTCGATAATAAAGTTGATTTCTCGTAGGGGTGATAATCCGGGTAAATACTCGGGGAACATATTTGGGAACTCGCACACCACATGTACCTCCTTAATATTCGTCACCGATTTCTCTACCGTACTCAAAATACTAGTGAATGTCTTCATCTCTGGCTCATAGCCACTCTACCTCTAGTACTCTAAAGCCGCGTCAAAACGCCGTGGAAACTGAACTCTGACTATTCAGGAATCTAAAATGTAACTATCTTACCAAAGTAATCCAACTGTACATGATATGTTGCCAACCAGTTCATTCCCAATAACGCATAAACTCTACAAAATTTAGTACTTTTAGATATATAGGCATCTCCTGTCCCTCTATCTCGATGGTACAACCCTCGTAGACCATATTAGGGTAAATTTTATCCTCGAAAATTATGCTAAGGATCAAGTGGGTGCTAAGCTTCATGGGTCTCAACCTTAACTCATCTACCATTCGTTCAAAAATAAAAGGCACGGTCGTACTACGATCAATAAAAGCATGCATCATCCGATGAAAAATAAAAATCATACCATCTATGAGTTGTCGCGTCGCCTGTGGGTCTGCTTGGGCCGCTACGTGTGTTCTATCTCGGGGTCACTACTACTGCGAGCTTTGCTGAACGACAACGAGTTGCGAACAATTAATCTTAATATGCCCCTCCTATTTACACTAGAGACATAGTCTTGATATCATCTGCCCAGACTGTTCACTCTTCCACTAGCCTGACTTCTAGCTCAGCTGTCTTGGACTTTTGCTCTAGTGGCCACAACATTTACCTCCAGTCCTATCGTAGGTAGCCTTAAACTGTTTCCCTAATTGAGAAGTCCGCAGTGCTTGTGGAGCTCTACTTATATAACTCTGCATAAAAGGAGGCGTGGCTGCATAAACTGGATGCGGTACAGCAAAACCTACACTCTGCTCTCTCCCAAAGCTCTGATGGTTCATTTTTCTCTTCATGTCTCTACCATGACCTTGCTCGGATCTCTACCCTGAACTCTAAGCAATTTATGTCTCTACAGGTCGTAAGGCACCATCCACAAGGTGGGTGATAAGATAAGCCTCTCTAGTTAAATTGCGCTTGTAAGCCCTATCAAGGTTACTCGGCTCGGTCGTAACCACTGTGCCTCCAATGGCAGGAAATAAACCTTCACAGAAGAAATGAATCTTGTCCCTATCAATGTCAGCAACACCATCAACAACCGATAACGGTTACTAGAATATCCCCATATACTAAATCACAGACTCTCCTAGCCTTGGTCGGATATGTATGAATTCCAACCTCTTGGTGATCTTCACTAAAGGTGGAAAGAACTTCTAGTTGAAAAACCTCTTGAAGTCCTTCCATGTTTGTGGCTCTCCTTCGATGGCTACCAAGTTTATCCACCGCATGTCTGTGTCCCTTAAAAAAGAAAAAGCTGCTAACCCAGACGTCTTACCATGCGCTAACCTCAAAAGTCTCTAGATTTCTTCATGACTCCTTATGAATTTCTCTGCTTTTGACACATATGAATCTCCATTAAACTTCCACAATTTGTACTTCTCGTACTCCCTAGTCAGTATGGCTGATGTCAAATCGAAGTCAGTATCTCTCCCAATAAGTGTCGTAACTGTTGGCGCTGCCATCTCAGTTAGTACGGGTACTACAATAGTAATGGGTGTTGCATGCACCGTAGATTACGAAGGAGTCGCTGAGGTGTAGGCGCACTCGCGTCCGGTGTTGAAGCTGCTATGGGTGTCGATAGTGATGGCAACAGTCCCTTAAGAAGAGTCAAAATCTCTTCTAAACGTTTATCCTATAAAGAAACCCTTTGTGTCTAGGCCTGAAAGTCTACTGGATTAATGGGGCCTAGACTTGTAGCTCTATTTTGATCACCAGTGTCCCGCTGATCGGTCATCACGATCTGCAAAGGCGAATAGTGAGATTTGACCAGTTTTCTTAACTACCATTAATAGTATATAATACATATCAATCAATTAACATGTATAATCCAAACTTAGTTTTTCCAACTCTCCTTACATCCCAACTAATACTTTAAGTAAGGATCATAGGATTTCCACTTTAAGTTCAGTTGTGTCCTAACTTTAAATTTGTATTTTATTCGAGTTGTAGGTTACTTAAAGTTAAAGGTAAAAACCTATGCTCTAATACTAACTATGACGACCTCAATCCATACAAATTGGGCCCCGCTCGACCTAAACCTACATGGACCCCGGTTAACTCCTTCAGAGTCAATGCAGGCTTAGTCAGCTTCTTATCCAAGTTATTTAATCATTAATTTCTTAATAAGTTCATTATTTAGTTTAACAAGTCTTTACTTTTACATAGCGGAATTTAAAAATATTTAAGGCAACTTAAATAAGTAAATACTAGTTAGAACACGCCTAGGTGTGGAAATCCTGCAAAAGTAGATCTCATGTATATATATGATGACGAACAATGTGAAGAAGTGTCATATACATGTATCAAATGTCTCGCAACCCAAAATGAGCCCTAAGGTAACTAAAAACATAAGTATATATCATATGTATAGTCCAAAATATCAAAATAAACCTACTATAGTAACATAGTGTGGCTAACTCTGAGGGAAGCTCAAAGGAAGTCACCAATCGCAGGCTCTTACCTTTGCTATTAAAGGGACATGCAATTGTCAATAAAGGCAAAGACAATTCCAGTGAATAAATCCAAAAGAATGCCAATAGTCATTCATATTAAACAATAAATAAGTCCATAAATCAACCTGAAAAGAAATAAAATGCTGAAAAAATTAATAAAACGCATGATAGACAGACTAAAGTGGTCAACGGTAGGGACCAAGTGACCCAAAAGAAAAATGATATGGAGCAAGTGGTCCAAACACTCTACACGCAGGCTCAAAGCCACTTAAAACGTGTAAGTGTCTAACACTGAGGTCAAAGTCGCGTCGGCCACACCTAATCCATTCACCACCGTCAGTTCGCTTGTGTCGCTGTCCGAGAAAACATTCCAAAGGGAGCCATAGACTAAACTAGATGCTCAACCACAATAGAACTTGAATACCTGAGAGGAGCCATGATACATGGCAGATGCTCACTCAAAGGATTTAGGTCCATCGGAGAGCCACAAGAGCTAATGACTGCTCAACCCGCGAGTGGACATAACTACACCAGATCATTTAGACCATAGGTCAATCGGTAGGGAAGTAGAGTCCAATAATAGCAATAATTCAATTAAATGTAGTAAGGAACTGAAAAGAATTAATATTGAATTTCTTACTGGTTTACTTACCTCAATATGCAAAATACCAAGCAAAATTGTGGCTCCCACATGGCTCGATATACGTACTTAATACATGATACTAGTCCCCTATGCTTCTGGTATCAATTTACGATAAATTAGGTGTGGTTAAGCCTATTTTAATTGATTTAAATTTTTAAATCCCAAAATAATTCAAAATATGAGAGTTACAGTGTTGACACATTATCGCGGAGGATTTCGATGTAAAAATCCTCGAAGAATTTCAAAAATCCACTATTTTACAATTTTTCTCATTTTTCTTATTTTTCCTAATTTAGTTTCTATTTTTCTTGATTTTTTTTTGATTTTTTTTATTTTCTATTATTTTTTATAAATTAAAATGAATAAAATACATTTTTTAATTAAAAATGAACAAGGTCCGGTTTAACCCGACCTAGTTCACCCCCTGTTGGGAGGGCTCAAGCTCGGCCCGTCCCACTGGGCTGGGCCTGAACTTGGCCCGGCCCAACAACCTCCCACCTCTCTATTTCGTTTTCACAAAAAAAAGATGGGGGGTGGTCGAACGCCACCCTTTTTTTTCTTCTTTTTATTTTTTTATTTTTTTACTTTCTTTATTTCTTCTTTCTCCAACCAAATCAACAAATTCAACGAAATTGATCCTATCAACTTCTTTTTTTTATTCAACCAAACTAGGATAAATTCCAATAATATCAAACTATAAACAATAAATTCATCAAGACTATCTTGCATTAAACCCATAAAACACCAAAATTAAATCAAATTTAAGTGTTAACTTACTTGGCTTAATTAGGATCTCCAAAGAAATTGGCCTTATTCTTCCTCACCACCACCTCTAACTTTGATAAAATCTCCATCTTCATCTCTATCTCTTTTTATACTCTCATTAAGGAGTGAACCACCACCACATAATTTTCTTTATTTAATATTTATTGAATTTGCCATTATTTCTCCATAAACCACAAGAAGTTGATACCTCATAATTCTAATTTATATTTAAAAATTCAACTTCATGAAAAGACAAAAATTCCCTTATGACTTATTTTAGGCATTTCAATTAAATAAGTTTCATTAGACCAACTTAAGTCAATATCGTTGACCTACCCAAATACCATTGAACGCGCCTATCTCGAGAATTACACTTCGATAATGACTACAATATAGTTGCGCGTGCACATATAAATAAACATAAAATATTTGAGGCATCACACACAAATAAAATTATTGAATTATTACCTCGGTGTTGACGTCCGAGTTTTGAGTGAGTCTCCATGTAGGATTAGTGGCCACGTCATGGTCCTATTAGGTAATTGATTAGGGTTAGATTTATTAGAGTCATTACAAGTTGTGCCCCGATTGCAGCCTGCGAGTCAAACTCATAGATGTTGTTGGTTTCCTTATTGTGGAATGATTACTAGCAGTGGCATTTGAGACATAAGATCAAGAGGATCTAATGCTCCATCTTCATATTTCGTAAGCAAATAGCCACCTAATGCATAATCTATTAGCGTTCTCATGCTATGTTTCATCCCATAGTAGAAAATTTGGGTTTTGGCCACTTCACATATCCGTGCCCCAGACATCTTCTTAGCATTTACTTGAATCTTTCCCAAGCCTCACCAAGAGACTCGGTGTCTTTTTACTTAAACTGATTAATCTCTAGTTTCCTTTCGATGACCTTCATTGGGGGCAAGAACTTATCAATAAATTTTTTGTTGACTTCTGCCTATGAAGTCATACTCTTTGCATTCAGACCTTGGAACCAGGATTTGAGTTTTTCACCCAGTAAAAATGGGAAAAATCACATCCTGATTGCCTCTTTCGTAACTTCGATTATGTACAATATGTCACATTTCTCCCACAAGTTCTTAACATTTGCAACTAGATATTCATTGGATAGCCCGTTGAATATACTATTTTGCACCATGTTCATTAGAGACGGTTGTAGCTCGAACTCGGTGGTGTTGGCTAGAAGCCTCATCTCTTTGTTGTATGTCTCCCGAACATCTGGCTTGAAGTAGTCAAGAAAGCAACTCTGTCTTCGCATTCTATCTTGCACTACCAGATCACCTGTGGGTTGGTTATTCTTGTAGCTCTATTGTTGGTTTCTAGCTTGCTCTTCAGCTATCTTGATTCCTTTCATTTTCTTTCCCTTACTTGTTCTCCCAATCTCTGGATCATAATGCATTATGTCCTTCTCTCCCTTGTTTCGCATGCACTAAGTATCTCTTAAAAGAAAGCACAAAAAGCTCAAGTGCAGAAAGTCAAACTAAAATTTAAGCCTATTTTTGTTATTTTTGTTTTTAAGAACTTAAAAGTAAAGTATTGAAAACAAAACTTAGCAACTACTCAAACTAACTAAGTAAATCTAATGGCTACTTATCTTTGGCAACGACATATGCTAAAAACTCGATGCATGCCGCAAGTATAATAACTAGCTTGTAGTAATAATGTAACCAACTTATTTTGATCATGGATATCATCATCAATGAAAGGTTTTTGCACTAGCTATATATCACCTAGGTAATTTAATATTATGCTTTGAATTCATGTTTACATCTTAATATGTTGTGTGCAATGTCTAATTAGAATAGACATATTTCTTTCAAATCCACTCTAACCACTGTCGTGACAGAGAAAATTCTAATTTGCAATCTAGAACCACGTAAGCTACACATTGCTTTAAGTCTCAAATCATTATATTCATGACCAACTAAGTATACTATCTGTGCCTCCCTAATCAACAACTACCTATCGATGTTGTGTATTTTACGATTATACCGTTCATATCTGGATTAAAAGCTTTAATGGCTATGATAACTTCAAAAGTATAAGTTCATTAAACATGTGGTCAATATGTCTAAAGCATTACAAATTCTAACCATTACACTTTTTATTATCATTTTTTATTCATATTCAAAGAATAACATTCATACCATAGGATTCATTGATCCCTAAGATAAATAGACTAATCACATATAATTGAAACATACATATTACAATTCGATATGGAATTCATTGCAAATTAGAGATGAATATAAATATTACCTTAAATTAATTAACGAAACCAAATATTGATTGCAAATAAGGAGTTTACAATGTTTCTCTAACAAAAACTCCTTAATACTCAAACTTGATGCTAAATTACTTTACTAGAGGCTAATCTCCTTCAATGTGGTGGTGTCCTCTTTGTTTACCGCATCCTAATACCTATGTATACTTTTTAATAACAATTAGAAACCCTAAATTACAATTTAAGACAAATTAAAGCTTCATTTTCTATTTCATGCGAAGTTGGTGCTGCCACTTACCGCCCCACATCGCCGCCACTACGCCATTGCTTCATTATGTGTTTTGATATCCTAGAGTCTCAGTGTCGTCCCTTATGTGTCCCAGCGCTGTTTCTTATATGCCACAGCGCCGCCATTGTGCCGGACCTTTATATTTAATTTTCTTCATTTTTCTTCTTTCCCACGCTCTGGCTGTCATCCCCAAGTAGTTCCATGTATTCCCAAACGTCAATTATACTCCTACTACACCAAACCCAATTTTATAGGTTCTTGCTATGTTTCTTCTTGTTTTTCCTTGATTCTTTCTATTATATCTTAATTCCTTGAAAATGCAATATTACCATGAATTAGCACTAATTTGAGGATATTTATACTAAATATACTACTAGACTAACCGTGCATATATGTATAAATAATCACTCATCAGCAATTCGATGGATCTATATCTACTATCATAAAAAGGATGGTAAGTACAAGAATATAGAAAGTAACAGTAAGAAACATTTATCCACATTTCTAAAAATATAACAAGTGTCCGAAAGCATAGCAATAGCAAGTATGTTGAAAAAGAGATCATGCTACAAGACATTTCAATTAAATAAAATAAAACAGAGACTTGGCTAAGTAGTAATAATCTAGGACCGGTTAACTATGAACTACATCACTGTTGGCCTAAGTGTTTAGTCACTCACACTCCGACCGAGATTTTGATGGAAACAAACAAGGTGAAAATGTACTGATGAATATCTAGTGTATTTCAGTTTGTGTTAAAGGATGCAATACAACACATCAAGGGTACTCAAGAAATATGGGGAGATTGCTGGACTAAGCGTTTGTGTTAAAGGATGCAACACAACACCTCAAGAGTACTCAAGCAATACAAGTTCAAGACTCGGCACAAATGAAGAAATGAAGATGAAAGTCCGAACCGCAATCTGTAATATTCATGTAAGGTATACAAATTCTTTCACGCAAGCCAAATGCATTAGTTCATGCATACATCAAGTTTTCTAAAACCATTTTTCAAAGTTAAGTTTACTTCAAAGTTTTAAAATGGTTTTTCAACACATAACAAGGTATATGAGTTTAAACATTATGAAACCTTGTATGAATGTCATTTGCATTTTAGAAGATCATTATAAATGTTTTTGAAAAAGAAAAACTCGTTTTTGAAAGGTCTTCAAAAAGAAAGCTGAAATTTGCAAGTGAAGTCCCTAGTCAATTATGAAACTGTGAATTACCGTTTTCGGGATTTGTTAAATTATCCGGACCACCCAAGTAAGCTTAATGACTCATAATAAACATGTATGACATGTTATATAAGGGTTGGTTAGGTCCCGGACGAGTTTAAGGGTTGCTAACACAAAGGGACAAAACAATTATTCGAAGTCCCCTGCAGTTAGCGCGCTAATATTTTTGTTAGCGCGCTAATAAGTGTTAGCGCTAATACACGTAATTAGCGCGCTAATTGCATTCTCGACGAAGTTATGGGCCAACTTTAATTTGAATTTTTGATCCATTTTGGACCATTGGATCTATGGAACGGCTATAAACCTGTCATGTTGAGATACCTAGCAATATAAAACCACAAAGAACATGGTTTTCTCAACAAGGAGAAGATTTACACTCAAAACCAAAAATCAACAAAAGAAAAATCTGATTTTTGTATACAAGCAAAGGGAGATCTTTGTTGCTGATCTTAAGCTCACACATCCAAAGATATTCGAAGCATACAAAGGAGTTCAAATATCACTCCGAACTGATCTCTTTTGCAACTCTCTCGGTTGTAAGGAATTTCTAGATCTACAACCTTACTTGAACTTAATCTTTATCATTTTGAGTATTTGATTTGAAAATCACTTTGGTATATATTTGAATATCTTCTCTGGGGTTTTTGCATTGATATTTATATTATCAAACCCTAAGATTGATTTGAACAAAAGTTTTGCACTTAAACTTGATCTTTGTTAGACTTTTGTTCTTATACTTGAAATCGGTTGTACACAAACATATTAAGCTTTTGAAACGATTTCAGATTTGGAATTTGTTTTAACATCTTCTTCTCTGGTTTGCATTGAAATATATTTTATCAAACCTTGAGATTGATTTGAACAAAAGTTTTGCACTTAAACTTGATTCTTGTTAAACTTTTGTTCTTAGACTTGAAATCGATTTCACACAAATTTAATAAGTTTTTGAAACGATTTCATATTTGGAATTTGCACAACATCAGCAACATATTTGCATATTCCATTTATTCTCACACTTGCATGCATAGGAGTTGTTAGGCTCTAGGTGGCTTGCTTGTGTTTGAATTTGATACTACTTTGTGTTGTAATCTTAATCTCTATATTTTTCCAGCAACATATTGTATTTGAATGATTGTAAGACTTAGTGGAATCTAAGTCGAAAGGAAAAATCCTAGTTGCGGCTAGGTGGGAAAAATCCTAGTTGAGGCTAGGTGGGAAAAATCCTAGTTGAGGCTAGGTGGGAAAATCCTAGTTGAGGCTAGGTGGGAAAATTCCTAGTTGCGGCTAGGTGGGAAGTCCTAATTGTAATTAGGCGTCTAGGCTTGTAGGCTTAGGTTGTAACACTTATTGGTAATATAAGTGGGTTGAAATCCTAACCGGGGAGGTTAGGTAGTGGATGTAGATCGTTGGATCGAACCACTATAAATCGTGTGTCACTTTCCATATCTTCCATTTCATACACTTGCATAGCTTATATATATATATATTCATTGATAGTGTATGTATTATTGTTGTAAATTGAGCATAAAAATTTAAAAGGGCAATAACTACTCGGTAACCCAATTCACCCCCCCTCTTGGGTGACCTTCAATTGGTATCAGAGCGGGTTATTGCTCAAAGTGTTACTAACGTATCTTTGAGTGTTATTTTTGTGCAAGGATGCAAATCTTAGATTCGGCTCGCTTTCGGGAAGGCATTTCTTCGGTTAGGCCTCCATATTTTGATGGAACTAACTATGCTCATTGGAAAGTGAGAATGAAGTTCTACATTAAAGCTCAAAGTAGATTCATATGGGATGCAATTGAAAGTGGTTACACTCGCCGGATAAGCCCTTGAAAGAGTACACCGCCGAGGAAATAAAGCTTGAGCTCTCAAATGATCAAGCCATAAATTACTTATTTTGTGCATTAAGTGAAAATGAATTTAACCGAGTGAGTGCTTGCCAAACAGCTAGGAAGTATGGGAGAAGCTTGAGGTGCACTATGAAGGTACCATGCAAGTGAAGAAGACCAAGCCGAGAATTCTTGAGGAGCACTATGAAACTTTTCGAGTTGAGGTGATGAAGACATAGCTACCGCCATCACTCGATTCACCAAGATATTGAATGAGATTAAGAATCTTGGAAAGAATTATGATCAAGAAACCTCGGTGTATAAATTCCTTAGAGGCTTGCCTAAGGAATGGGACGCCAAGAAATATGCTATCCAATCGGCGCAAAACCTTGGAGATTACACTTTTGATGCATTATGTGGAGAGCTAACGATCCATGAATTTGAACTTAAAGACCGAGCAAGATTAGAAGCATCAAGTGGAGGTACTAAGAGTTCAAGAAAAGAAATCGCATTAAAGGCAAATCGCTCCCCTAGAGCATCGGTAGAGATCATAGAAAGTGAAAAATCATGTGATGAAAATGATCTTGAGCGGGAAGTAGCTATGCTCTCAAGAAAGCTTAACAAGGCCATGTACAAGCGAGACAAGCATAAGAAGAGAAGAAAGAAGAGGTTCAAAGAAACTTGGGATGACTCATCATCATCAAGTTCGGAATCTAATTCTGAAAGTGAGAAGGCAATATTTTGTCTCACGGCACAAGGCGAGGTAAATTCTAATTTTTTTAATTTTGGTAATAATGATGATTTGAATGATGTTCCAAATTTTGATAAGCTTAGGAAAGAGTTGAAAAAGGAGGTCAAAAAGACCAAACAACTCAAAAAGAGTTTGATCATTGCAATTAATGAAATAGAGTCACAAAATGAGACCATCGATGATCTCCAAAGTGACTTAAATGAAGTCATAGAAGAGAAAGATACCTTAGTCAAGGAAGTAGAGGACTTGACTAGCACCGTGCATAAATTTACAAATGGCAAACAAATGTTTGACATGATGTTGGGAGCACAACGACGTGCACTCAACAAAAGAGGCATAGGTTATGGAGCAAACTTGTTGAGTTACAAGAAATTGCTAAATGATGATCGTAGATGCTCTAAATGTAACAAGACTCACATGGCCGGGAAATGTTTATTACAAAAGGCCAAAGTAGGTAAACTAGCATGGGTTGTTAAAAATGATTATTACACTAACACTCTCGGACCCAAAGGCGTTTGGGTACGAAAATCTAGTGTGTTTCCTATAGTATAGGATGCGAGGAAGAGCACCCCATGGTACTTGGATAATGGGTGTTCAAGACACATGACCGGAGATGCACATCAATTTACTAAAGCGACATGATGGTAGAAAGGTTACATGTGGAGACAACAAAAAAGGAAGAATTATTGGTCTCAAAACTGCCGGTAACAATTCACTTTCTATTTCTAACGTTTATCTTGTTGATGCATTGAAACATGATTTGCTTAGCATTAGTCAATTGTGTGACAAAAGAATTTATGCTATGTTTGAATCATCAAAATGTATTGTTAGGAATGAGAAGCATGAAACTTTGATTATTGCATATAGAAATGTTTATGCCATTGACTTGGATGAGATGAATATGCAAAATGTTTCATGTTTGAATGCACAAAGTAAATGTGATGCATGGTTGTGGCACCATAGATTAGACACCATTTTCTGCATGATCATGTTCAAAAGGGTAATGTCAAACTCATCCATGTGCCCACAGAAGATCAACTAGCCTATACATCCACTAAGCCTTTGCCTAGATAACAAGTTTTTGAAATTCGGCATGAGTTAGGCATGTATCGAAAATTGGACCTTCTACATATGTTCTAGCTATTCCAAACCTTTTTGTATGATGTTAATGAAGTGTCCATGAAGTTTGAGAACAATCGGAGCTATATTGCAAAAATTCAAAAATTTGTTGTCAAAAATTCCAGAGAGGAATTAGCGCGCTAATAGAGAAAATTAGCGCGCTAATGATGTTCGGCCAGGGTTTTATGATTTAAACTCTTTTAAAACTCACATCTACAGAATTTTTCTCCTCTCCTCTTGACAAATTCACTCTCCGAGTATCATCTACCACCATTCTCGAGGAGGAGTGTTTAGTCACACCTTAGATAAGCATTAGGCTCAAATGTGTTAGTCTTAGGTGTTTCGATTTGTTAACTCATGTTAAGCCACGAGTATGCTCTCATTGCTTTATGCTATTTATATCATGAATTTTCGCGTATCTCTCCGAGTTTGTCTATATGGCTATTTCTTGCTTCACTATGTTTTACGGCCTATGCATGTGTATCGCTTCCGTCTATTATCTATTGATATGCATAAAGTGAGGGGGAGAGTACATTTCTCTCGTAATTGCTTATATGGTATTGGTATGCATTAAGTGAGGGGAGAATATATTTCTCTTGTATTGTTCATATGGTGATTAATTCTTGATATGCATCAAGTGAGGGGGAGAGTTTATTTCTCTCGATCTTTGTTTCAACCGTGTCTATTTTTTTTGGCAATGTTTTTACCCCACTTTTTGATAATATCAAACGGGGAGAAATAGTTTGAACTTAAAAGGTTCATTGGTATTTAAAAGGTTCATTGGTATAAGGTTGAACCCGAAAGGTTGATATGTTTATAAGTATCGAGGTTGGTATCAAGTTGATAGATTGATACTTTGTAATTGGTATGTAATTGGTATCAAGTTGATAACTTAAACCTGCATATATTAGTATACTTGAATAGATTGGCTTTTATATTGGTGTACCTGCAAATGTGGTTGAACTTGAATAGATTGATGTGTTTTGAACTTGCATATATGAAATCATGAATGTTGGTATCAATCATGAATGTGATATACACTTAGATTATGCTCTGCACCTTTTAAAGTTCACATTGTTTGTTATCATCAAAAAGGGGGAGATTGTTGGCCTAAGTGTTTAGTCACTCACACTCCGACCGAGATTTTGATGGAAACAAACAAGGTGAAAATGTACTGATGAATATCTAGTGTATTTCAGTTTGTGTTAAAGGATGCAATACAACACATCAAGGGTACTCAAGAAATATGGGGAGATTCTTTGGACTAAGCGTTTGTGTTAAAGGATGCAACACAACACCTCAAGAGTACTCAAGCAATACAAGTTCAAGACTCGGCACAAATGAAGAAATGAAGATGAAAGTCCGAACCGCAACTGTAATATTCATGTAAGGTATACAAATTCTTTCACGCAAGCCAAATGCATTAGTTCATGCATACATCAAGTTTTCTAAAACCATTTTTCAAAGTTAAGTTTACTTCAAAGTTTTAAAATGGTTTTTCAACACATAACAAGGTATATGAGTTTAAACATTATGAAACCTTGTATGAATGTCATTTGCATTTTAGAAGATCATTATAAATGTTTTTGAAAAAGAAAAACTCGTTTTTGAAAGGTCTTCAAAAAGAAAACGGAAATTTGCGGTGAAGTCCCTAGTCAATTATGAAAGCGTGAATTACCGTTTTCGGGATTTGTTAAATTATCGGACCACCCAAGTAAGCTTAATGACTCATAATAAACATGTATGACATGTTATATAAGGGTTGGTTAGGTCCCGGACGAGTTTAAGGGTTGCTAACACAAAGGGACAAAACAATTATTCTGAAGTCCCTGCAGTTAGCGCGCTAATATTTTTGTTAGCGCGCTAATAAGTGTTAGCGCGCTAATACACAGAATTAGCGCGCTAATTGCATTCTGACAGAAGTTATGGGCCAACTTTAATTTGAATTTTTGATCCATTTTGGACCATTGGATCTATGGAACGGCTATAAACTGTCATGTTGAGATACCTAGCAATATAAAACCACAAAGAACATGGTTTTCTCAACAAGGAGAAGATTTACACTCAAAACCAAAAATCAACAAAAGAAAAATCTGATTTTTGTATACAAGCAAAGGGAGATCTTTGTTGCTGATCTTAAGCTCACACATCCAGCATATTCGAAGCATACAAAGGAGTTCAAATATCACTCCGTAACTGATCTCTTTTGCAACTCTCTCGGTTGTAAGGAATTTCTAGATCTACAACCTTACTTGAACTTAATCTTTATCATTTTGAGTATTTGATTTGAAAATCACTTTGGTATATATTTGAATATCTTCTCTGGGGTTTTTGCATTGATATTTATATTATCAAACCCTAAGATTGATTTGAACAAAAGTTTTGCACTTAAACTTGATCTTTGTTAGACTTTTGTTCTTATACTTGAAATCGGTTGTACACAAACATATTAAGCTTTTGAAACGATTTCAGATTTGGAATTTGTTTTAACATCTTCTTCTCTCGGTTTGCATTGAAATATATTTTATCAAACCTTGAGATTGATTTGAACAAAAGTTTTGCACTTAAACTTGATTCTTGTTAAACTTTTGTTCTTAGACTTGAAATCGATTTCACACAAATTTAATAAGTTTTTGAAACGATTTCATATTTGGAATTTGCACAACATCAAGCAACATATTTGCATATTCCATTTATTCTCACACTTGCATGCATAGGAGTTGTTAGGCTCTAGGTGGCTTGCTTGTGTTTGAATTTGATACTACTTTGTGTTGTAATCTTAATCTCTATATTTTTCCAGCAACATATTGTATTTGAATGATTGTAAGACTTAGTGGAATCTAAGTCGAAAGGAAAAATCCTAGTTGCGGCTAGGTGGGAAAAATCCTAGTTGAGGCTAGGTGGGAAAAATCCTAGTTGAGGCTAGGTGGGAAAATCCTAGTTGAGGCTAGGTGGGAAAATTCCTAGTTGCGGCTAGGTGGGAAGTCCTAATTGTAATTAGGCGTCTAGGCTTGTAGGCTTAGGTTGTAACACTTATTGGTAATATAAGTGGGTTGAAATCCTAACCGGGGAGGTTAGGTAGTGGATGTAGATCGTTGGATCGAACCGCTATAAATCGTGTGTCACTTTCCATATCTTCCATTTCATACACTTGCATAGCTTATATATATATATATTCATTGATAGTGTATGTATTATTGTTGTAAATTGAGCATAAAAATTTAAAAGGGCAATAACTACTCGGTAACCCAATTCACCCCCCCTCTTGGGTGACCTTCAATTGGTATCAGAGCGGGTTATTGCTCAAAGTGTTACTAACGTATCTTTGAGTGTTATTTTTGTGCAAGGATGCAAATCTTAGATTCGGCTCGCTTTCGGGAAGGCATTTCTTCGGTTAGGCCTCCATATTTTGATGGAACTAACTATGCTCATTGGAAAGTGAGAATGAAGTTCTACATTAAAGCTCAAAGTAGATTCATATGGGATGCAATTGAAAGTGGTTACACTCCGCCGGATAAGCCCTTGAAAGAGTACACCGCCGAGGAAATAAAGCTTGAGCTCTCAAATGATCAAGCCATAAATTACTTATTTTGTGCATTAAGTGAAAATGAATTTAACCGAGTGAGTGCTTGCCAAACAGCTAAGGAAGTATGGGAGAAGCTTGAGGTGCACTATGAAGGTACCATGCAAGTGAAGAAGACCAAGCTGAGAATTCTTGAGGAGCACTATGAAACTTTTCGAGTTGAGGCTGATGAAGACATAGCTACCGCCATCACTCGATTCACCAAGATATTGAATGAGATTAAGAATCTTGGAAAGAATTATGATCAAGAAACCTCAGTGTATAAATTCCTTAGAGGCTTGCCTAAGGAATGGGACGCCAAGAAATATGCTATCCAATCGGCGCAAAACCTTGGAGATTACACTTTTGATGCATTATGTGGAGAGCTAACGATCCATGAATTTGAACTTAAAGACCGAGCAAGATTAGAAGCATCAAGTGGAGGTACTAAGAGTTCAAGAAAAGAAATCGCATTAAAGGCAAATCGCTCCCCTAGAGCATCGGTAGAGATCATAGAAAGTGAAAAATCATGTGATGAAAATGATCTTGAGCGGGAAGTAGCTATGCTCTCAAGAAAGCTTAACAAGGCCATGTACAAGCGAGACAAGCATAAGAAGAGAAGAAAGAAGAGGTTCAAAGAAACTTGGGATGACTCATCATCATCAAGTTCGGAATCTAATTTCGAAAGTGAGAAGGCAATATTTTGTCTCACGGCACAAGGCGAGGTAAATTCTAATTTTTTTAATTTTGGTAATAATGATGATTTGAATGATGTTCCAAATTTTGATAAGCTTAGGAAAGAGTTGAAAAAGGAGGTCAAAAAGACCAAACAACTCAAAAAGAGTTTGATCATTGCAATTAATGAAATAGAGTCACAAAATGAGACCATCGATGATCTCCAAAGTGACTTAAATGAAGTCATAGAAGAGAAAGATACCTTAGTCAAGGAAGTAGAGGACTTGACTAGCACCGTGCATAAATTTACAAATGGCAAACAAATGTTTGACATGATGTTGGGAGCACAACGACGTGCACTCAACAAAAGAGGCATAGGTTATGGAGCAAACTTGTTGAGTTACAAGAAATTGCTAAATGATGATCGTAGATGCTCTAAATGTAACAAGACTCACATGGCCGGGAAATGTTTATTACAAAAGGCCAAAGTAGGTAAACTAGCATGGGTTGTTAAAAATGATTATTACACTAACACTCTCGGACCCAAAGGCGTTTGGGTACGAAAATCTAGTGTGTTTCCTATAGTATAGGATGCGAGGAAGAGCACCCCATGGTACTTGGATAATGGGTGTTCAAGACACATGACCGGAGATGCACATCAATTTACTAAAGCGACATGATGGTAGAAAGGTTACATGTGGAGACAACAGCAAAGGAAGAATTATTGGTCTCAAAACTGTCGGTAACAATTCACTTTCTATTTCTAACGTTTATCTTGTTGATGCATTGAAACATGATTTGCTTAGCATTAGTCAATTGTGTGACAAAAGAATTTATGCTATGTTTGAATCATCAAAATGTATTGTTAGGAATGAGAAGCATGAAACTTTGATTATTGCATATAGAAATGTTTATGCCATTGACTTGGATGAGATGAATATGCAAAATGTTTCATGTTTGAATGCACAAAGAAAATGTGATGCATGGTTGTGGCACCATAGATTAGACACCATTTTCTGCATGATCATGTTCAAAAGGGTAATGTCAAACTCATCCATGTGCCCACAGAAGATCAACTAGCCTATACATCCACTAAGCCTTTGCCTAGATAACAAGTTTTTGAAATTCGGCATGAGTTAGGCATGTATCGAAAATTGGACCTTCTACATATGTTCTAGCTATTCCAAACCTTTTTGTATGATGTTAATGAAGTGTCCATGAAGTTTGAGAACAATCGGAGCTATATTGCAAAAATTCAAAAATTTGTTGTCAAAAATTCCAGAGAGGAATTAGCGCGCTAATAGAGAAAATTAGCGCGCTAATGATGTTCGGCCAGGGTTTTATGATTTAAACTCTTTTAAAACTCACATCTACATAATTTTTCTCCTCTCCTCTTGACAAATTCACTCTCCGAGTATCATCTACCACCATTCTCGAGGAGGAGTGTTTAGTCACACCTTAGATAAGCATTAGGCTCAAATGTGTTAGTCTTAGGTGTTTCGATTTGTTAACTCATGTTAAGCCACGAGTATGCTCTCATTGCTTTATGCTATTTATATCATGAATTTTCGCGTATCTCGAGTTTGTCTATATGGCTATTTCTTGCTTCACTATGTTTTACGGCCTATGCATGTGTATCGCTTCCGTCTATTATCTATTGATATGCATAAAGTGAGGGGAGAGTACATTTCTCTCGTAATTGCTTATATGGTATTGGTATGCATTAAGTGAGGGGAGAATATATTTCTCTTGTATTGTTCATATGGTGATTAATTCTTGATATGCATCAAGTGAGGGGAGAGTTTATTTCTCTCGCATCTTGTTTCAACTGTGTCTATTTTTTTGGCAATGTTTTTACCCCACTTTTTGATAATATCAAACGGGGGAGAAATAGTTTGAACTTAAAAGGTTCATTGGTATTTAAAAGGTTCATTGGTATAAGGTTGAACCTGAAAGGTTGATATGTTTATAAGTATCAGGTTGGTATCAAGTTGATAGATTGATACTTTGTAATTGGTATGTAATTGGTATCAAGTTGATAACTTAAACCTGCATATATTAGTATACTTGAATAGATTGGCTTTTATATTGGTGTACCTGCAAATGTGGTTGAACTTGAATAGATTGATGTGTTTTGAACTTGCATATATGAAATCATGAATGTTGGTATCAATCATGAATGTGATATACACTTAGATTATGCTCGCACCTTTTAAAGTTCACATTGTTTGTTATCATCAAAAGGGGAGATTGTTGGCCTAAGTGTTTAGTCACTCACACTCCGACCGAGATTTTGATGGAAACAAACAAGGTGAAAATGTACTGATGAATATCTAGTGTATTTCAGTTTGTGTTAAAGGATGCAATACAACACATCAAGGGTACTCAAGAAATATGGGGAGATTCTTTGGACTAAGCGTTTGTGTTAAAGGATGCAACACAACACCTCAAGAGTACTCAAGCAATACAAGTTCAAGACTCGGCACAAATGAAGAAATGAAGATGAAAGTCCGAACCGCAATCTGTAATATTCATGTAAGGTATACAAATTCTTTCACGCAAGCCAAATGCATTAGTTCATGCATACATCAAGTTTTCTAAAACCATTTTTCAAAGTTAAGTTTACTTCAAAGTTTTAAAATGGTTTTTCAACACATAACAAGGTATATGAGTTTAAACATTATGAAACCTTGTATGAATGTCATTTGCATTTTAGAAGATCATTATAAATGTTTTTGAAAAAGAAAAACTCGTTTTTGAAAGGTCTTCAAAAAGAAAGCGGAAATTTGCGGTGAAGTCCCTAGTCAATTATGAAAGCTGTGAATTACCGTTTTGGATTTGTTAAATTATCCGGACCACCCAAGTAAGCTTAATGACTCATAATAAACATGTATGACATGTTATATAAGGGTTGGTTAGGTCCCGGACGAGTTTAAGGGTTGCTAACACAAAGGGACAAAACAATTATTCAAGTCCCCTGCGAGTTAGCGCGCTAATATTTTTGTTAGCGCGCTAATAAGTGTTAGGCGCTAATACATGAATTAGCGCGCTAATTGCATTCTGACAGAAGTTATGGGCCAACTTTAATTTGAATTTTTGATCCATTTTGGACCATTGGATCTATGGAACGGCTATAAACTGTCATGTTGAGATACCTAGCAATATAAAACCACAAAGAACATGGTTTTCTCAACAAGGAGAAGATTTACACTCAAAACCAAAAATCAACAAAAGAAAAATCTGATTTTTGTATACAAGCAAAGGGAGATCTTTGTTGCTGATCTTAAGCTCACACATCCAGCATATTCGAAGCATACAAAGGAGTTCAAATATCACTCCAGAACTGATCTCTTTTGCAACTCTCTCGGTTGTAAGGAATTTCTAGATCTACAACCTTACTTGAACTTAATCTTTATCATTTTGAGTATTTGATTTGAAAATCACTTTGGTATATATTTGAATATCTTCTCTGGGGTTTTTGCATTGATATTTATATTATCAAACCCTAAGATTGATTTGAACAAAAGTTTTGCACTTAAACTTGATCTTTGTTAGACTTTTGTTCTTATACTTGAAATCGGTTGTACACAAACATATTAAGCTTTTGAAACGATTTCAGATTTGGAATTTGTTTTAACATCTTCTTCTCTGGTTTGCATTGAAATATATTTTATCAAACCTTGAGATTGATTTGAACAAAAGTTTTGCACTTAAACTTGATTCTTGTTAAACTTTTGTTCTTAGACTTGAAATCGATTTCACACAAATTTAATAAGTTTTTGAAACGATTTCATATTTGGAATTTGCACAACATCAGCAACATATTTGCATATTCCATTTATTCTCACACTTGCATGCATAGGAGTTGTTAGGCTCTAGGTGGCTTGCTTGTGTTTGAATTTGATACTACTTTGTGTTGTAATCTTAATCTCTATATTTTTCCAGCAACATATTGTATTTGAATGATTGTAAGACTTAGTGGAATCTAAGTCGAAAGGAAAAATCCTAGTTGCGGCTAGGTGGGAAAAATCCTAGTTGAGGCTAGGTGGGAAAAATCCTAGTTGAGGCTAGGTGGGAAAATCCTAGTTGAGGCTAGGTGGGAAAATTCCTAGTTGCGGCTAGGTGGGAAGTCCTAATTGTAATTAGGCGTCTAGGCTTGTAGGCTTAGGTTGTAACACTTATTGGTAATATAAGTGGGTTGAAATCCTAACCGGGGAGGTTAGGTAGTGGATATAGATCGTTGGATCGAACCACTATAAATCGTGTGTCACTTTCCATATCTTCCATTTCATACACTTGCATAGCTTATATATATATATTCATTGATAGTGTATGTATTATTGTTGTAAATTGAGCATAAAAATTTAAAAGGGCAATAACTACTCGGTAACCCAATTCACCCCCCCTCTTGGGTGACCTTCAATCACATCAACCTTATTCCACTATTTAGGGCATAGATACACTAACATAACACACGGATATATATATATATATACTTGTTGACAAACCTGGGTCTCATACCTCGTGTGTCGCATAAGCTAGTGGCGAGATATCGACAACCCCAAAATCCCTTGACGTGTGCCACCCGTCTCTATTACATAATGGTCCTAGATATAAGAAATACCTTAATAAATCAAGAATTGACTCGGTTTAGGATTCCTAGAATGGAACTGCTTAAGTAAAGCACAAAGTAAACAAATTTACAATACCAAAAACCTTATACGTAATAGCATGTTATTTGACTTAATTAAATTCCTCAACAACCAAGAAAGACATAACACGTGATTTTGAAACAATGAAAATTGTTTAAACACCAATAATGCCATGAAAACAAACTCATGATATGAGATAGGACAACAAAGTCATGGCATCAAGAGTATGATAGGTATATCGGTCCAAATGACTATAAATAAATGCACAAATAGGAAATGAAAGGGAGATAAATATCTCAATCAGTTTACTTATAAGTCACACAAACTTCCTAGCTTAACCTACCTCCTGACACCCCAAAAATGCGTACTCGAACTCTCAAAATTCTCCTCTAGGTTTATGAGGTTAATTAGGGTGCTTTAGGACTTGTAAAAATTATTAGAGTTGTTTTAAGTGGTTATAAATTTTAATTTTTCAAATCAGGTCCATTAATAAGATGTTTATGTCAAAATCTACTTTATTAAACAAAGACGGTTTTAGTACAACAACTTCTGAGTTGATTTTAATTACCAAAATGTTAAAATTATGTATTGTAGCATAAAGAGAAGTGTTTAGAGCTATGTCTTAGCTTTCCAAAACATAAGGTTTATGCAATTTCAATAAGAATCAAATATGATATGAAAAACTTAACCACAATGGCTCAAAATAACTTTTTTCGACTAGCAATTTTGAAAATTATTTTCTGCTAAACCATAGCTTCAAAACTTATGATTGCTTTACTGAAGCTTACTAACATATCCTAGATAATCATATTAAATGATGAGCTTAATCTAATAAGAAATGAGGGAGTTATGCTTAAAACAACATGACATTAGTAAAATTATGAACCCCGAAATCTCAAATTCAGTATCAAAGTTGCAAAAGATTTTAAGATGTGAAAATTTTCTGATTTTAAAATATTTCTGTGAAAAAAGTTGTTCCTCTTTGACTTAGCTTTTAAATGTCACCAGAATGGGTCCATTTCAATTTAAAATAAGAAAGTTATGACCAAATAATAGAGGCTGGTTCATAATACAATACGTAGAATTTCAAATTTGGTGTTACAATTTCAAAAACTTATAACTTTATGAACATAAATTTAATTTTAGAACTTCTTTATGGTATAATTAGTGCAACTCCACAATGAATCCAAATATGGAATTGGGTTTTTAAAAAAAAGTTATTTGCCCACTGAAATTGCTAAAAAACCATAACTGAACTAAAAATTATAGTTTTTGTTTGATACATAAATCAAAGGTGTAGACTAGCTTACCTAGTTGTAGATCCTTCTAATCCTTAATATAGACCTCCAATTCACCAGAATTTTTTCACAATTCAAAAATCTTACTCTCCATTTTTTTCTTCTCCTTTTTGGTTACAAATGAAAGTGATTTACGTGAAATCTCATCTAACCTTCTTTCATATATATGTGTGTGTGTATGCGTGTATGTGTGTGTGTGTGTGTGTGTGTGTGTGTGTGTGTGTGTGTGTGTGTGTGTGTGTGTGTGTGTGTGTGTGTGTGTGTGTGTGTGTGTGTGTGTGTGTGTGTGTGTGTGTGTGTGTGTGTGTGTGTGTGAATTATTTGGAGCCCTTGATTTTAATTTATGCACCCATCTCTAGATCAATCTCATGGTTTATAATTTGACCCCACAATCTATTATCTATCTACTAACTCAGTTCTACTAATACCAAACTTAACACGTATCTTGAGGAATATTAATGGCTTTTCTTTTATTTTTCTAACTTAGGTTACATTAATATCAATTCAGTTATATCCACAACAAATTAGCTATTTAAGCCACACTAACTTAAATTAAGACTTACCATATCACTTTCTAATCTAGTCCTACGTCGACACACATCTCAAGGCATGCCTGCTCACGTCACGACAACTATATACAAGTCAGAGTGATTTAATAATATGAACATATATAATACATGAGGAATATATCACTATAAAAGTAAATACATCTCTACCACATGGCTCGGTCAGCGCACGTATCTTGATGCAGGATCTACGTCATGGGTCGATAATCCTGATTAAGGAATTAAACTAGAATTAGGAATTTGGGCCATGAAAAATCCCTACCAATTTCTATCAAATCCCCGAGAAAGAAATAAAAAAATCACAAGAATTCAAATTAAATTGAGAAAAATGCCCGGAAATGAATTTTGTTTATGCTAAAATGATTTGGTTTTGAAATTAAGTTTATATATATAACCCTCAGCCGCTTGTCAGCAGCTTCATTTCCTTTTATTTATTAATTCTCAAAATTTATATTTTGACTTGTTTTGACTTTCAGTTCTCGTCTTCAATCCAGTTTTCACCAAATCGAGCCAACTTCTCGACAAAATAGTCAAAATCCTATAAAACTTCTATAACACTAGTTTTTGTCACACCAAAACCCTAAAAATCTTAACTTTGTCCACTAAATACTAATATCTTTCAAACCAATCCCCTTACCATACTTAACCAAAATTACACCGATTTGGACTCGATCTCAATCTCGACCACCACCAACTGACACTAAACTTGAAGAAAAGACTTGCACCAACTTTGTTATCATTTTACACTATTGTCGCTTTCGACTTGTACACAAATTGAGGCAAAATCCCCACGTGATACTTGACACTTGACTTACGAGTTTTCAAGCTACTAATTATTTATTTTACTCGTGCCCTTCAGACACACACTTGCAACCCCGATTATGTCAAATTGAGGACATACCTCAACACACTTCAACTTCATGACAAAATACCATATAATGCACACACTTGGCATTCGCCAACGAAAAACAACATTAAGCCTAGTGATTTATTTTTCACCGATCTGAGTCCTAATCTACAATATGTGTCACATCTAAAACCCATTAAACTCGTAATTAAATCTAAAGACTGATTTTTTGAAATCAAGGATTTGACACTTTCAATACTTAAAATGTGAATAAGTAGCCTCATAACTTACTCATTAGAATTGTCATCTTGGTGACATATTTGTTTAGTAGCAAGCCGAGTAAGGATAAGATTGATGACTACCTTAGAGCCTTCGACAAGCCAATTTTTGCTACTTTTGTAGGTTACATATGTTGTATTTACTTATTTACAATCTTTTATATATTTTTGGGTTATATATTGGGTTGAGAGACTTATTCCCTGACTTGATGCATATTATATACTTTATTATCACCACTTAATATGCATGTGATCTACTATTTACCTGGTTTCCACTGTTAGTTGTTTAATTTAAATCTTGCTACAAATTTAACAAATTTTCCACTGATAATATTAAAATGTTATAAAGTTTTCATTAACTCTAAAAAATGAAAATAAAATGGAATTGAGAAATGCTTTTCCTAAACACGAATAACAAGATGAATGAAAAGTGATGGCTGACTAATACTTTGTTAATTCCTACGTGGTTGAAATTAATGATTAGTAATGAGACTGGGCTGGGCGATTCCCTGATTTGAGGTTTGTACCATCACATTGAGATATCTATGAGAGACTACCTTTTAAAGAATCACTTTTGGTAGTGAAAAGCTATTGTTGGTTGGTTATATGGATGCAAAGGTGATTTGGACACTTAAAGGTCCATTTCAGGTTACTTGATAACTTTCTCAGGTAGGGTAGTATATGGTTGTTCAAATTGTTTAAAAGTGTTGCATTTTCTATCATTAAAGCCGAGTTCATTGCAACAACTGAAGCATGCAAAAGTTGTTGTGGTTGAAAAAGCTTCTTCAAGGTATGTTTTGTTTGTGAGAATCAAGTGGCATTCATATGAGTGAAAATATTTCATTTCACCTGAGGATTAAACATATTGATGCAAGGTATCAGTGGATACGGGATGTCCTCAATTATGAGAGCTTACTTGAAATCGGGAAGACTTACATTGATAGTAATGGTTCTAATATGTTTACAAAAGCATTGCCAAGTTTGAAGCTTGAAGTATCTTGCAATAAAATGGGATTGGTGAGTTTTCCTTCTCCAACAGGAAAAAAATGGAAGATTGTTGGGTTTTTTCAACCCGAAATGAGTGAAAGACATTTTTGTCCTTTCGTCCTTTCTCTATTTAAAGCAAAGAATTGTTTGAGAGAGAGAGAGAGAGATTTGAATTGGGAAAAAGAGTTTGAGAGCTTTTGAATCCCTAGTTTCATGCATTTTTCTAGTGCTTGATTAGAAGGCTATACATACTCCGTTTAAGGCAAGATTCGAAGAGGGAGTTCATAGTACCGAGCTCTACATCACCGTTGAAAGAGATCGAGTTGGGAGTTCTGAATCAACATAGTTATCAAAGATCTCACATTGCTATCTTTAAGTGATTTCTTTTCATTTTTCAAGTGTTGGTGTTTCTTACCAAGATATGCTTGTTGTATTGATGCTTTGTTGATGCTCATACCTCTAACTAGTTTTAGAGAGGTCTTGTGTATTCTTATTTTACATAGTCTAGAGCTTTCATTGGTGTTAGTCACCTCGTGATTTTACTTCTCACTTTAAGAAGGTTTCTATGTTAAAATTGTTTTGTGTTGTGTTGTGGTGTGGCTCTGACATTTTCATTATTCTTTACTTGTTGGATTGCTTATATATACATACATATATATATATATATTGTGGTTGTGAATGTGAATCTTATTTGGTGACAAAAGAGACAGGTTAATTAATTGTTGGTGTAAGTTCACCCCATCAATAACAAGTACTTTATCTTACATTTTATTTTTGTAAGATTAATAACTGTTGAAAAATACGTGATAATTTTATAGTTGAACATTGGGTATTGTTAAGATTGATAACTGTTGAAAAATCTTTGTTAACATAGTAGTTGAACATTTGATAGTCGTACAATAATCATTTTCCTTAATATAAAGCTTACTTTTCTAACCCTAATAGAAGAAAAACATGAGGCATGAAGGAAATTGAAAATAGCGAAATAATTTTTTTTACTTAAGTGGGAGTCAAAACTGCCCCAAACCTTGTCTTTGGACAAGTGATGTTTCTACCATCTCACCAGAGTTGTTTTGACAACAATAGTGAAATAATCTTCCTTAGTAGAATTTTTGTTATCTAAAGTAGCAAAATTCAATTTTTTTTTGGAATAATCACTATTTTCCTAAGAATCTTTTTCTATAAAATCAAACAAGGCCTATGATTATTATTTTTTATATACTACTAAATATGACATTTGTTTTAAAGTCAATGAAAGGAATTAAGTAAATCTTGTGACAAAAAAAAGAATTAAGTAATCTTTATTATAATTATACCATTTGTAACATATAATAAATCACTAACAAACGTTTATGTTCCCATAGAATATGAAGTAATATAAGTTGTCAACTTCATGTTTTAAATTCGTTCCACGTAATATTATATATAACGCAAAATATATTTCTCGTGCATGTACACTTGCTTAAATACAAATATTACTTTATTTAACATTGAAATTTAAAGTATGTCCTTAAATTTATTAAAAGAGATATACAAAATTTATTATAACAAGATCACAATGCCCTTAATTTGCCCAAAATCACTAATTGTTCTACTATAAGGGGAAGGGAATCTTTAATGTGACATGCAAGTGGTTTCAAACAATACAACAAACTAATTATTATTTTCATCCTTTACATTGTTCAACAAAGTTCTTCTATTATTTTTCGGACATGTCTTCAATCACAATAGAAGAACTTAGATTATTTTACTCAATCGATAGAGAACTATTTACTCGACTAGTGATTCGCTTACGTCGAGATGTAGGTAAATCAATGGTAGCCATCTCCCTTTGGCTTTGTTTAGAGGAGGTAGGCTTTCCCAATATCATCCTGAAGATGTTGTCTTTACCTGATGAAATAGTTAGTTTAGTTGCAGATGAAGCAGCTATCATCATAGGCTTTCTAGAATCATCAAGAACAAAGTCTCTCTCGATGCCTTCACATACATTAATTGAAATGACAAGGAGTCTCATGAATTCTACTCTCTCATTTCAGTTTCTTCATCAACACAGGCTTAGTGTTCTTACTGGGGTTCTTAGATACGTGGAAAATGTGTGTGCCAAAGCTTTTGAGGACATATTAAAACTAGGTTACCTTATAAATAGTAGTTGCCCACCTACTACTGGAGCTAATGGTGGTAATAATAGTTTGCAAGGATTGATGGTTACGACGCCTATAATCATGCCACAACTTGCAAATTTTAATTGCAAACAAAGATTGGATGAGGCATCATCATCAACACCAGTATCATCTCAACGTCGAATTATGTTAAATCATATGGTTCATCATTGGGATCCATCAAAAGATGTTGTTCCACAAGATGAGCGCACAATGTTTATGACATTTTCGCGAGGTTATCCATTAAGTGAGACAGAAGTTAAGGAATTCTTCTCAAGGTAATTAAAACTTTTTGCCATTATCTAATATTCTATAATGAAAATTATCAATTATTTTTTGGTTCCCTTTACTCACAAAAGATCTTTGTTTTTATATATAATTCTTTTTAAGTAATTAATCATAAAAAAAATATGGTTACATAAGTACTTATTTTATAATTGTTTGATTGAATATTATTATTTTATTGCCTAAAGTTTCATACAAAGAAAAAGAACAAATGAATTTTAATATAAGGGTTATGAGCTAGGTTGGATTATATTTATAAAAGTGTAACTATAGTTTCTTCAAAAAAAAAAAAGTTATTTGTCTAAGTATTAATGATTAGTAGTTCAATCTACAAGAGTGCTGTTAGTCTAATCTACAATATTTAATTTTTTTTACTTAATTGATTACGGTTTTTTGAACACATCTAAAAACAAGCTACAAATGCCTCAATATTAAAGCTAACTATGTGTGCTGTGAATTGAATGAATTCAACCAAAGAATATTTACATTAAGGTTGACCTAGGATAACCTAATTAGATGTATTTATAGTAAAACAAATAAAAAAAATGATCAAATTACATCATGTACTGCATTAAGTTGAGTAGAATTAACAACGACATCAAACAATTATGAATGTTTTTTTTGTTTTTGGTTTCCCACACGCACAACTAATTAATCTACAATCAGACATTGTCAGAACCATATGGGAGGCGGTTCTCCCAACCAAGTTTTTCTATTCACGAAACTCAAACTCGAGACACCGCTAATTAAGGGGACTAAGTCCCTTGCCACTTGGGCCAATGATGCAATGAGGATTATGAGAATTTCGCGCTGCATGAAAAAGATAAATTTTCTTTACCATTATTTCCTCGAATATCCGGTAACAAAAAAAACCCCTCGTTTCTAACTTGTGATCAAAAATACGAATTTAAGGAAACAAAATGCACCAAGATATACTCTCTCTCAAAACACAAATTTTCATTAATCAAATAATCACCCACCAACTGAATTAATTTTATGCATTTGTATATATAGGCATATAGGTGAGACATAAAAATAACAACTACTCCTACTATGACATAAAAACCAACTCTAATTGAGACTCCACATGTTACTTAAGTAAATCAAACGCTTATACTAACTAATTAATTAAACTAAAAGACAAACTCTTATATATGGCTCTCAATCTAACAAACTCTTAATTTCAAAGTAGGTTTATGATTTGCATGGCGTGACTAGAATTTGTAGTGGATCTAAATTGTGATTTGCATATGTGGCACCCCATACATCATCAATCCTCATCATTCTCTGCCGGTTAAAAAAAACTCGTCCTCGAGTTTTAGTCTTTTCCCTCGTTCGATAGCCTTTAACAATCACGAAATCTTCAAACCAAGTCAACTCTTCATTAAACAAAGTTTGAAAGAACTTATCACCACTTGATGTTATATGTCTTTGGAGAATGATGTTCAAAGCTTCAACCATCAAACTAAAGTTGTTAATAAATACACCACCATCACTCGTAATTGTCTCTACCATTGCCGGGTTGTCACCAAATGCCTCAATTACTTGGAGAGTCGTAGATCGCGAAATTACTTAATTTGATAACAACTGTATTTTCCTCGAAAGCGGTCTTATCTTCAACAAAGTCACAACCTTCACCATTAAACTTTGGCGGCTCATCAAAGTCAAAGATGAGATCACCATCATCTTCTGTGGGTTCAAAATCATCTTCTAATGCAGCTTCCTCCGCTTATTCAAATTCAAGTTCTTCTAACTTTTTTTGAATGTCTTGACACTCCTGTTGTATGTGTCGCAATTTAAAAGCACACATATCAAGCTTTCATGTAAAGTGTACTGAATCTTCCCACATATTTGAAAGAAATACGTTAATTTGTTATCTCCTCAACACCATCCCAAAATTACAAACGAACTCGGCTCTAATATCAATATGTTGCAGTGAGAATTCCGAGAATTGCTTAGTGCATGCAAAATGATGAATTTTCTTTACCGTTAATTCCTCGAATACTCTATAAAAAGAAAATCCTTATTTTTAACTTATGATCAAACACACAAAGTTAAAAAACAAAACACACAAAGAGATACTCTTTCAAAACACAAATTCTCAGTAATCAAATAATCACTTACCAATTGAATTTACGTTATGCCTATGTATATATAGGGATGTGAGACACCAAAACATCAACTCCTACTATGACATAAAAACTAACTCTAATTGGGACTCCACATGTTACTTAAATAAATCGAACCCTTATATTGATTAATTAATAAAAGTTAAAGACAAACTTTTATCTATGACTCCTAATCTAACACTAATTCTAATAACTTAGACTATAAACAAGATTAAACTATCTAAGTAGATCTTTGACTTGCATGTCGTGACTAGAATTTGTAGTGGATCCAAATGTGATTTGCACATGTGACACCCCATACATCATCGATGTTCATCAGCCAACCAATTGTTGTTGTTGTTGTTATTGTTGTTGTGAAAAAAACAATTTATGTGACAAAAAAGGTTTTTTGTGTATATATTTATATATATATATATATATATTTCATTTTAAGTTAATGCAGAAACTATGGAGACTGCATTGAAGCATTTTATATGGAAGATGTGCCAACGAATCAACAACCACTTTATGCTCGTGTGATATTTCGGTCTCCAACAATGATTACAACTGTTCTTGATGGAAAACATTCAGCTCAATTTGTGATCAATGGCAAGCATGTGAGGACTCGACGTTGGATCTTATATGGCCATTAAATAAATCAATGAAAACGTACTTGTTATCTTCAATGATAATCGCCAAATCGTAAGTGATAAAGTAAGATATAAAATTGGTAGTGCTTTATAAATAAATAACATAATTTTTCAACACTTTAGTTGAAGTCAATGAGATTATACTTTATTTATGAGCTTTAACAAATGTGTTAAAAAGTGTACTAGAGTGATACTTTGATATAAAACATTATTTGTGTTTAGTTGCAATAATGATCTATAGCTTCATTTCTTGTTGTTTGCAATATATTAGCATATGTAGTATTTAGACATTAATTTATTTTTGAACAGGTGCATACATAATTTTGAATCTACTTATTATATATTTTAATTCATTATTATTGACTACAATTTTTATTGCCCTATATGTGGCAAATGCAATATATTTGGCTTTTCAAAATTTAATTAGATTTTATCTTTTACAATTTTCAAGATTCAATATAGACATTCTAAATAATTATTGAATTATAAGTATAACTTTCATTATTATATTTGTTTCATTCCTTGATTTAGATTTGATGGGAATAAATTTCCCAACATTACAATAAATTTTAAAAATCATAATCAGTAGATTATGAAATGTTTTTATATAGCAAAATACCAATAAAATTAATTACGCAATCAATAATAGGCGGAGGAAGTGCGAGTGATCAAGATGTCACATATATTTCTCATGTGATAATCTTATTTATAACTAAATTTATGGTCTTTCTTTTCATAATAATGATCTTTTCCTTGGTCAATTCACCTCTGCTAAACTTTCAAATTTCCTTTAAATTGAGATATTTTTGCACGCGTCATGAGGCCAATCAACGGTTAATCTCCACCATTGCTTCGCCGCTCCCATTTGCATTGATTGCACCTCTATTTCAAGTATGCTCCACGTCGGATATAATCGTTAATCCCTCGCCTGTTGAGGGGTGGCAATTAGTGTTATCGTATATAAACATGTCGTGTCGTAAACATATCATAACCCATACAAGGCAAATCCAAATTTGACCATTTATTAATCGTGTTTGTGTTTAAATGAAGTGTGTTAAACATATCACGAATTTGTGCCACCCATTTATTAAAAAACCAATCGATTTCTTGCGCTCTGCACAGAAGTTAGTAAAACTTTAAGAGAAAGTTAATAAACTACTAATTCACACGAATATATTGTAATATTTTTTACAATTAAAATTATAATTCACAATAATCAACTCGAAATATACAATAGAGGGTAAAAATATATAGTTATAAACCACGCACTTATCAAACATCTTAAACAATCCTTATAAAAACGAACATCGAGATTTGAAGTTATTGATCACACTGCAAGATCTCTGATACGTCTTAGAGTGTCATGCAGCTCAACAATAACATTGCATTTAAGTGTGAAGAACGCTATAAGAGGTGCTTGGATGTTGCTAAAAATATATAGTAGTTGTGAACTTATGATCTATATATATATATATAAATAAGATTAATGATTTGTGTAAATGATGTTGTAGTAATCAAATGGATAGTGTATGATTTGAAACGTAGATTAAACACATAGAAACAACCCTTCATTAATCAAGAAAAGAACTTAAATGCACTTAATTGTTATTTCGGTCAAATACAAACTATAAATAAATTCAATAAATGGGGGAATGAATATATTCCTTGAAATAATCAATAACACATAAATAAATACCTTAAAATAGAAAAAGCTACAAAATTAGAAAATTATATTGGTGAAAGGAGAATGCATGTCAACTTTCCCTCAGCTCCAACTTTTATATATATATATATATATATATATAGATTTAGTTGTTTTTTTATTTCTCAAAAATTTATTTAAAATTTTATAATTTCTTTACAAATTTTTAAAATATATATGCATGAATAAACTTAAATGAACACAATTAATATAAACATATATAATTAAATAGTAAACAAAATATAATGGGGTTGTAATATTAAGTTTTCCTTTACTTTTATTTTATTCAAGTCTTAAGTCTTTACAATAGAAAAAAATTACTCAAATAAATAACACATAAAAACTATAAGAATCCTCCAAAAATATATCTAATTGTATTTTCATGAGAAACTTCAATTTTTTTTCTTGATTAATAATTATTAATAAAATGTAAAACAAAAATAATATTTCAAAATAAAATAAATATTTCTTCTAACAAATAAAAACTCAAATTGAAAAAAATAATAATTATCATTTTTGTTGTAAAAAGATGTGAGTTAATTGGAGATCATGTACTAAAAATTTAAAATCTTTACATCTAGAAACTATTATATCGAGAGTATTGTATTTAATAAATGGGTTAAACGGGTTAGTGTGTCAACCCGTGACACAACCCTTTTTTGTATCGTAAACGGGTCGACCTATTCCAAAATTGAACTTGTATAAGCTCAACCCTAACCTACTATTCCCGTATTAGCCATGTCGTTTTATCGTGTCATAACCCATTTTTCCACCCTTACCTGTAATCAACTTTTGCAGCCTCGTAATTTATGCCAACATGCAACTCAGGGCTAATTTCCTCAAATTTCCATATCAATTCCATACCCTCTAAAAGCATCTCCAATGGAAATGTAGATTTAGAGCATGAATTGGTGCCTTGTCATGGATGTAGGGGTCTCTATCCTACGTGGCATTAGATAGATATTCAAATTCCAAATGATCTCCAACGATAATATGAATTTAGATTGTGGGTTGTGACTTTTTTGAATTTTCATAACAAACAATGATGATGTGGCAATTGACCGCCTAGTATGGGACTCATATGGTGAAGGAAGAAATGATTCACAAAAGTACTAATTGAATCGGACTCCTTCGAAGTAGACCGCTTTCATTGATGGAAGATTTCTGAAACCTGATGAAGCTAATCCACTATTTGATAGATGGACTCGTGAAAACTATATGGTAACATCTTGAATCTTGAATTCCATTACTAAAGAGATTATCGATGCTTTTATTTATAGTTCTACTAATTTAAATCTCTAGAATTAAATTAGGGGCCTTTATTGTACTAATTGAAGAGGGAGATTAGCATAATTATTCAAGGTGACTTGTCGGTTTCAAAGTATTACGCAAAACTAAAGAATTTATGGGATGAGTTAATGTGCTTAACACTAATTCCAAATTGTAGTTGTGGAATTTCAATTAAATTGAATGAAATGGAATCTAAAGACAAGCTTATGCTATTATTAATGGGATTAGATGACATCTATAATCCTATTAGGAATTAGGTTTTAGTCATGGATCTCTAATATGTCTCTAATTTGCAATTGATTAGCAACAGAATGCATGAATTCCATTGCTAATCCGTTGCAAATTAGAGACATATTAGCAATGGAATGCATGAATTCCGTTCGTTGCAAATTAGAGACGGAATAGAGACGTAATTCATGCATTCCGTTGCTAATCCATCTATATTCCGTTTCTATACTCATTTTACCCAATTTTTTTCCTGATATATCTTCGCAAATTAGAGACGGATTAGCAACGAAACCCATAAATTTCGTTGCTAATCCGTGTCTATTCCATTTCTATGCCTATTTTTTTAAATATACACCAAAATCAAATTGGTTCTCCGAAACTTCTACACCTCAAAATCACGACAATAGGACCTACTCTATCGCCTGCACCCCTCTTACAACTCCTTGGGGGTGCTAACATCCCCAAAAAAGCAGAATCTCACATACATACAATAATCAACAATATATATCAACAACAAAGATTCAAATGAGAAAAAAACATACAATTTAACATTAAGAAAATTTATATATCCACGAAAGGTAGTTAAGTATAATAGATATCTAAGATACCTAAGTATCCACAAAAAACTACCAATCTCATAGTTCTACAACAACCATAAATATACCTAATTATCATAAAGTTGCTCATCCCTCCTTGTCCTTTAAATATGCACAAAATGAACTATCAATCTGAAACTTCTATAAACAACCATAAAAGACATCTAAGTATCCTAGAATCTTTTATCCCCTGTAATCGTAGACACGACCTTTGGGACACTCACCCGCCATAGAGTAATACATCGCTTCATCATCCACCAACTAGTCTGGTGTAGCTTGGGTTAGCTCTCGACTCCTCCTCTAGAGCTGAGCCTGCATGGATCAACAATAAACAAATAAAATGATATTCTTTTAAGTAAATTTACTAATTTTTTGCTCGTACTAGACTTACATAGAATTGCTTTGATCTAGTATAAATGAATAATGTCACCCCGCCGTGATTTACAGTGTGGAGATGCAAATACAATTCATTTACGGTAAGTGGCATCTCGGATGTATGAGTCTGCATACCAAAGTTATAAAAATGTTAAATATGAGGATGCATACATACTTAGTGTCTCCGACTTGAGTGTTGGGGCATGTGCCCTAGGTCAATCCATTAACTGTCTTTATGAATACTTTTAGTTAATAAAATAGAGGATTTCATTTGCTGTTTATTATAATTAATTTACGTGTTTACATTATAATAAGATCCATGGGTATTTGCAGAAATATTCTAAATGTCCCTTGTAGATCATTATATTGAGAACTATAATGAATTAAAACTAGTGTGAGTCTTGATTGATGATCATGTGATGATTATACGTATAGGGATACGAATCAAGATCACGAGTACTTGTTAAGGAACAAAGTACTGGAATGGCCCGCTATGAGAACATCACATGGATTAAGTCATAATTATTTCTCATGATAGCTATATTTTTCGGTCCTCTGACTTGAGATTACTAGAGACTTCAACATTAGAAACACAATGATTTGACATAATTAAACGTTGTCTTTAATCAAACGATTATAAATGTTGTGATTGGTTATTATGTGAGCAATGCGATGAAGTTGTGTAATCAAGATAGAATTTATCTCTCTTATATAAAGAGAGATATCCAGTGGATCCCTCGATGTGTTAGACTGTTAAAAGGCCTAGTATAAGTGAATTAATATTGATCAATGTCACTTGGATGTTTTTAGTCTACCTAGAGATTGAGACTAGTACAATTGAACATGTTGGATGACAATTCCATTACTTATGTTTGATCAAAAGGATATCGTGTGACAAAATGATGTTATATACACTATTGATTAGGTTGTATCGATTTGATATTCGTACAACTTGGGTAGTCATAATGTCTTGCTAGAGGCCGCTTATGACTTGTATACCGAAATGTGTTTTGGTACACTGCTAACGTTGTATGAGCTTATTGGGTCACACACTAAGAATGGTTTTGAGAGATTTTAAGATGGTTCAGAAAAATGAATTTTATATGATAAAATTCATGACAGAAACGTCCTTGTGGTGTATTACACTTATACCTCTTTAAGTAGGGTATATGTGTAATTTACTTAACCGTCTATATACAAGAGTTGCATAAATAGACGTTTTAAGTTAGAACACAGGTATGGAATTTTAGGGCCGAAACTCTATTTTCGTTTAAAAAGGAATTAAGGTTTTCTGGTATGCACTGGATTGTTTTGGAGAGAAATAAAAAGGTTTGGTATTCTCTTGAAACTAGCACTTCGAATCTCGGCCGCCGTTCGTGTGTGGACTTCTGGTAGAGGGCGTTTGTCGTTGGCAGCGCCTTAGAGATCGATCCACCTTCAGAAAGGTATTTTGCAACAGAGGTATGATTAAGTTTTCTTGGCTTAAACGTTTTTAATGGAATTATATTCGGATCCTGTTGGGGTTTTTGTCAAAATTATTTCGTAATCTCCGCTGCGTATGAACCGCAAAACCCAATAGTGGTATCAAAGACATCAAGTTCGATTCCATTAAATTCATTGCATGTTTTCTTCTGATATATACATGATATATGATTGAAAGCATGTTAATAGTTGATGTAAATGTGATATACATAAGTTTTCTGTAAAATTTATTATCATGTTTTGTGTATATGATACATATATTCATGATTTAATTGAAATCAGTTTCGTACATGCAAGTAACTATGTTAGGTTAATTCGAATAATTTTAATGAATTGAATTTCGTGTTCTGTGATCCATGACACCATTATGTATAATCTTTATTTTTCGTGTATTGATGCCTGGATGAAATCTCTGTAATTCAGTATGCATATTTAGGTTACATTGTTTTAAGTTTCTTAAATTGTATAAGTCTTAATATTAATTTGAAACTAATATGACTAGGTTCGATTGGGATAGTAGTTCATGATTCAATTACATGTTTGTGATTATTTGAATGAGGACCGAAATTGCAAATAATTATTTTTCAAAATTATTTATTTATCTCATTATATCTATTCTTTTATGAAGTTTCTATTTGTCAAGAGATAGAAAACAAATTAGATTAGGAGATATTAGCAAAATCAGTTTCGTTATCCCTATTGGATAGGAGATAAATATCGAGAATTTTGTTATTAGTGATATGCTAGGATTCAAATATCTTAAGTCCTAATTGGATTAGGATAAGATGATTAGTTCTTAGCTCTTATAATTTGTTCAGAACTTCTTTCTCTGAGAAATTAATGGTGGTTTAACTTTCATGTCGTTTCTTGAGAATTTACAACCCATACCTCGGGTTTTGTCATTAAGGACTCATAACTCACTATGATCCAATTATTTTAAGTTCATAATTCATCCTCGAGGTTTCAATCTATTACTTGTGGGTGTTATTACTAATGCGCTTTTATTTGTTCGGGTACTCTAAAAGTATGTACACGAGTGTGTACTTAGTACTTAGACGAGCGTAACTTGAACGTCATGCCATTTAAACTTTCAAGGTTACCACAACCTCAAGATGATGTATGTTCAAAAACTTTACTTTTATCCAAAAGGATTTTTTTGTCTACTTGTTAAGGCATTAACCTTAATTGTTCGTGCATCTCACCACTTGTTGATACCATCAACATTTTGGTTATCCTTGCAAACTTATCACTTACTCATGTAGGTTGCTTTTTAAGCTTCTCTCACATGATTCTATTAGGATTTTCACTTTGGGATTTACTCTAAAATCTCAGGCTTTTAAGTGCTAGAAACACTTTGTTTAATAATTCCTAATGGCGTTAAATGTATAAATATAAAAAGTCTCATCTCCACTTAGAGATGCATGTTTCATAACTAGCTTAAGATATTTCCTCATCTTTCTTAATAATCACATTGTTTGTGTTACCTGGTATTAACTTGGGAGTCGATCCTAGCCTATGATCCCTAATTTTAATCATCAACCTATCATTGGTTGTTATTTTATTCTTCCTAAATCCATTTAGTCTTACTCATAAAGTAACATTATTTCTTATCGAGAAATCTTGAGTTATTTTCCGTATGTGATTATCATGATTTCTTGTGATGTCACCATTTTGATTTAGAATTTTAAGTTTTTGAAACATGATACTCCCGCTTGGAAGTCTTATGGTTACGAAAGGCTATCGTAGTGTATTCCCTATTGGGATCACAATTCTTCCAACTAACAATTTACTCTTTCATTTTTTTTAACGGGTTGATCCTGTCTTAAAATCTCCAATTTTAAAAGTTCAATCATCATTGACTTCGGTTAGGTGGGATTAGTTACAATATTTATTCCTCGGCACTATTTCTCATTCAAATGTCCCCTATCAAATAGGTTGGGTTTCACTTTAACTTAATTGTCGTTAATTCTTGTATCCATTATCTAATAATCATACTAAAGATATTCTTTTAGCTGGGTATCCCTAATTTTAATGGTTCACCTATCCTTGAGTTTTTTACGATATCATTAACAGTGGTGTACACCCTTCATGTTGTAGGCATCTTGACTTATATAAAGCAGTTAATTTTGAGGTATTCAATAATTTCTCAATTATGGTACCACCGTCGCGTACCTAACATTCATTTCGAAAACAATTTATCAAATTTTGGTATCCCTAATTTTTTATGAGTCAACTCACTTTTAATTAAATTCGAACAATGTATCTTTGTATCGGTTGCCTTTAATTTGTATCATCTTAATCTTGGATCATGGGTCCCTTAACATTTATAAATTTCTACTTGACAACAAAATACTCAAGCATGTCAATCTTGCCATAAATAGTAACTGACTTGTGATCCTAAAATTCTTCTAACTCACCTATCCTTGAGTATACTAGCTCAACATTAACTAAAATGTACACTATATAAGTTGTATTCACGAGATTTTTCTTATTGAGTTATTTCGAGGTTTTTCTTTAACTTCTCATTTGCTAACCAATACGTCATGTATTTATGTTTTGAGTTAACTCTTAGATTAGGATCCTCAATCTCGATATTCAATTCATTGATAATCTAGTTTAGAGTTATCTTTCTTTCACACAAGATTGATCAAAACTCTAGGAAAATGATTCTATTATCAAGAAGTAAATTTTGAGTCGAAACTTCTCTAAAGTCTTGTGCCTTATTCAAAAATCCTATTTCAAAATAGAGTTAAATTTATTTTCATAGGAAAATTCTAAATCTATCTTTGATTTTTGAGTGACTGTAAATGTCTTTTCAAATCGATTTGGTTGATGTGACTTAAAGAGTAAATCATAACCACACGAATGCTTTATTTCCACTATAAGATAATAACTTAGCTCCAAACTTATACCTTGCATCTTTATCAAGTAAAAAACCTTCGAATTCATTAAAACTCTTTCATACAACCCGAACTGGGTCAAAACTTTCATAAGATCAATGATTTTAGAAACCTTAACCATGTTTGTCGATTCAAAGTAAAACTCATTTTGGAAAAACCAAAGTGAATTCATGATGCCAAATCTTTGAAATATACATAAGGTTATTTACTTCATTTTTAAAACACCAAGAAAAATATACACTTGATTTTGATTTCAAATCTTCTAAAACAAGTACAGTTCTTCCTTGAAAATTGATAAAAAAGCAATTCGAAACACCCAAAAATAATGATCCAATATAGTAAAAAACAACTCATCATTCGAGGAAAACAGATCACATTTAACAACAAAAGTTAAATCATAGTAATGACCTTCGATCTGGTATAATCATAGATCGTTGATTCACATATTTAATCAGAAGTAAAACGTTTAAATGTACATGTGTATTTAAGGTGAGTTTCATAGTCGAACTAACTTAATTTTGTTGTTTTAGACGAAAACTTGTTTGTATCCTTACTAGGATTGATGATCTTCCTTAATAAACAAGACATCATGACTTTTAACCATTTAAATAGAGTCTTAAGGGTCAAAGTTACTTTTCTGAAGTGTGACCATGTCACTACTCCCCCTTGCTTATGTAGTATGGCATCTCAATGCCATTTTAAGTCTCATGATTCTTGTTTGAGTATTTTATTCGCTACACTACTATTAAGTATAGGCACATTACACTATATAATTCTCAATTAAAACTTATTCGTTCTCACAATAGTCATCGCAAATATCACTTGAAGTGCATGTGGGCTCTCTCCCAAGGAATTCTCTTAGATTTCCCTATGTTGTTCATTGTCATTCCCTCCACTGTCTTGTAAAACTCAAGTTCCTTATCCGCTCATGGAAACCATCAGAAACAATTAGACTAATAGGGAAGGTAATTTATCTATATCTAACGATATATTCATATATAAAAGGCAAAAAATAATTAGCATAATAAATATTTTGTCAAATTTTAGTATCCCATCCCATTCTCGGATTTATTATTATTGTCTGTTAAGTCAACTGCGAGCCAATGTCCCATACCATTGATTCATCTAACTTAGACTTAACCTTTAAATCTTAAATGCTCTAAAAAATTAGGTTCCACTAACCTAACGTTTCCCTAGGTTCTGATCCTTATGCTCTGATACCAACTTTGATGACCTTAAACTAAACTAGGGTCAGGTCGCCTGGGCCAGAGCACCTCCCAAGCCTAATAACTAAATCAGGCCCAAGCAAGCGGTTTGGCTTGCTTAAACAACTTACGAAATAAGCATAAAGAAAATATGGAAATAAAATGCAGAATAAAATATAGAAGAAATCTATATGTCTACCAAAGAACTATAAATAGGTTTTCATTTTATACAACCAAGTAAGGTCATCCAAGGCTCCTACATAACTCAACTATAAGGGAGATAGTGTTCAAACTACCCAAAAGACTTATTTAAAATATAACCCAAGTTTAATAGTTTCAAAAATGAATATGTAGACAATACAATATAAGGTTCACATTAAGAGAAAAGGCTTCGAGCTATCACCTCTCCCTTTTCTAGATCTAGTATCGATGTGGATACCTGAGATGTAAGTGGGGTGAGCTAAAGAACAAACGAAACTTAATAAAAGAGAAGACTCACTCAAACACTAAACATGTAAGTACTACCTATAAAGCAAAACAATTATACACATGAAGTAGTAAGCCAAATTGTAAAGCATTTAATGAAAAGCAATAGAGACATGGTTCTTGTACGTAAAGGGGTGTGAACAAGTCCCAAGTCTAGTAAAACATAAAGGTAAGATTAAAAAGTAAATAAGCAAGAAAGTGAGCATTCTTTTGAAACCATATCATGAAGGAGAATTCACAAGTTCATAAATAAATTCCATTTATTCGTGCAACGGGGTTCAACAAATAATACGTATAAGCCATTGTTCCATTCAATGCATTCTAGCTAATAGTATAAATTTGATGACCGAAACACACACCTTTGATGTGATATGAAGGATTGGTGGTCACAATGGTCGTTGTGATCTTCATCTAGTTCCATTTAATAAATAGTAAGTGTTTCCAAGCCATCACTGATTGTGACTACTTGTGAACCTGATACTTCGTCGTGCGGACCACTTGCTTTTTGGTGAGATCATAACCACGCCACTACAATTCGTGGTGTGAGCCAACCTCTATTGGTATGCACACTGTCACACCACTGCTACTCATGGCGTGGACCACTCTCTTTTGATGAGCATATAGCTCATAACCGCTTTTAGATCGAATAGCGAATCTGTTCACGCCACATGCATTCCATAGATAAGCATATTCATACCTTTAACTAAATACAATACAATCCCAAGTCTTTTGATAAGAATATGAAATTTCTACTTATCTAATATTTAAGCCACATTTAATGCATTAGCAAAGCTCCCCACTTACCTCGTCTCGCCGCGTATCCTATTTTCATCCTTGCGCGCTCAGGGTCCAATGCGGACCACATTGCGAATCTAAAAAATTTAAGACACATTCACATCAATGATAAGTCATATATTAATTGCAATTTATTTTGACATTTATTTTGGTGCCCACTAGTATGGGTTCCGTGGGTCTCCAATTGCTTGGAGCCAAGGTCGAGGGGTAGGACATGCTCAACTCTTCCATTAAGGACATGGTATTGCTCCCTATTTATAGGTAAGATTTAATATTTATGTTTTATATCATATATATATATATTATATGTATATATATATTACATATATTATATATTTTTTATTCATTTACTTACATAAATTTCCAGAGGCAAAACGTCCCTGGTTTGAGGTGCATGGGCCAAATTGGCCCCTAGTCAATTCAATCAAGGGGCTGATCTAGCCCTTATGGCATGTGCACAAGGGGAGCATTACTCCCCCTTCCTTTACCTTCTCCGGTAGTGTCAGCCCGCCTTTCTCCTGTAACAGCGACAACCCAACCGTCGCCCCTCTTTAGCACGTCGTGGTGACGTTGCCCCCCATTTTGGGGTTTCACCAATACACCCATTAAAATTCTCCTCCATTAATGCAACTAAACCAAGCTTGTAAATCAACTTGAACAAGAAAAAGAGGGAGTATGGATAATGAGTTTACATTCAAAGGGACTTTAGAGCATAACACTTACCGTGAAATCACATACAAAGCTCTCCTCTATCATTTTCTTCAAATTTAGGGTTTTGAATAAAAAGGGGGCTAGGGTTTATAATTAGATTTATATAGTGGGGTCAATTAGTGTAGGGTTTATGAAATTACTAAATGCCCCTAGGGTTGGTTTTTTTGTTTTGGGTCGTCACATCGGAGATGCCATGTTGATTAGCCTAGAACTTGTACATGACCAAACTGATCAGGCAACGATTAGAGACTGCTCAAAGATGTTGGAAGAAATATGCTCACAAGGACCATTGAGAAGTTGTATTCAAAAAAGGAAGATTTATGCTATTAAAAGTGTCACCAATGAAAGGGCATTACCGATTCGAATTGGAGGGAAAGTTATCTCCCAAGTTCATCGGGTCATTCGAGATCAAGAAACAAATAGGCTCAATAGCTTCCGCCTAGAGTTGCCAACACAATTAGTTGGAGTTCATGATGTCTTTAATGTTTTAATGTTGAGGAAGGCACATAACAAACATGCACCGATGATCGATCGAGGGCAAGTTGATTTGAGAGAGGACGTGCAATATCATGAGTAGCCAATTCAAATCATGGATAGGAAAGTGCATAAACTTTGCAAGAAATAAATCTCGTTGGTGCAAGTCTGGTGGAAATTCCACGGAAAACAGGAGTTGATTTGGCAACATGAGGACTATATGATGGAGAACTTTTCATTCCTTTTCGAACATTAAGGTATGGCTTTATTTTACTTTCAAGGATAAAAGTTCTTTAAAATTAGAGATGTCGTGACAACCCAAAACTCAAGAACCCGCTCAGGGGAAAATTAGTAATTATGTGAACACTAATGTAAACAAGACTAAAACAAACCTAGCCCCTACTAGTTGATTTATAAAACACCAAATCAAAAAATGGGAATATATGAGGGTTAGTATATATCAAGGCAAAAGGAATCCACAAAGAATTTAATATCCATTTCCCCTTTTTTAAGTCTTGTTTGGGCTATTTGTGGAAAGTAAAAAGTGAATCGAATGGGAATAAAATCAAGAGGGTGGTGGTTCCACGACGACACTACCGATGAAGGTGGCAATAGCATCATAGCTGTCGCCGCCACTAGTGAAAATAGGTGGGGCCCCACTGGGGAGCCCCACCACCGTAAGGAAGAAGGAAAGAGGTAGAATGGGTACCACTCCTCCTGTGGCTGTTGCCGCACTGGGACATCCATGGCCAGCGGCTGGGGGGATCAGTTGCCCCCTCCCTATGGTTGATGAACCATAATCCAATAGGTTATGGTTCAGTTAACCCAAACTTGACCGATCTTGGTTTAGTCAACCCCTCTAGAGGTTTTGACCACATTGATCGAGGGCTTTTCTTGGCCCCTGATCAATAAAACAAGGACCAAATTGGTCATTGGTCAACTAATAGGGACCAAATTGGTCCCTGCGATGAAATTAAAGGTCAAATGAGACCTTCAATCCACGACGCACTCTGCCTCCCCGACGAAGGCAGCGGATGGTGCCGAACATAAGGGACCCATAGTAGTGGACCTCAAAGACCGATAAATGGAAGATTACTTAGCTTTAAATCAAAGCATTTATTTATGAGATGTGTTATGGATTGTATAGTGTCGTGTGAAGATTCAAATTAGGCCTTGCACATACCAAGAATTGTTATAGGTGTCACGATGAGTCGAGGTAAGTGGGGAGCTTTCTCACGCATTAAATATGGCTTGAATATTAGATAAAAAGAAATATCATATTCATATCGAAAGATTTGGGATTAGGTTGCATTTAGTCAATGGTATGAATATGTTTATCTATGGAATGCATGAGATGTGAATTATTATGTTATTCGATCAAAAGCGGTGATGTGGCAATATGTTCATTAAAAGAGAGTGGTCCGTGTCACAAGTAGCGGTGGTGTGGTAGTATGCCCATCAACAAAGAGTGATCCATGCCACGAATTACAATGATTTGGCTATAATCGCACAAAAAAAAGAGTGGTCTACACCATGAAATATCAAGTTCATAAGAGGTCATAATTGGTGATGGCTTGGAAACACTTACTATTGGTTTGATGGAAGTAGATGGAGGTCACAACGGCCATCGTGAGCACAAGTGGTTCACATTACCTTGAGATTTAGTGTTTCAGTCACTGGATTCATACCATTAGCTAAAGTGCATTGAATGGAACAACGACTTATATTTATTACTATTTCTTATAGTAAATCTCTTGTTAGACCCCATTGTATGAATAAATGGAATTTATTTACGAATTGTGAATTCTCTTTCATGATTTGATTTCAAAAGAATGCTCACTTTCTTGCTTTTTGAATTATGAATCTTCCTTTATGTTTTACTAGACTTGGAACTTGTTTGCACCCCTATTACGAGAAAGAATCATGTCTTCACTACTTTTCATTAAATGCTTTACAATTCGGTTTACTAAGTCACGTGTAGTATTATTTTGCGCTATCGGTAATACTTGCATGTTTAGTGTTTGAGCGAGTCTTCTCTTTTATTGTGCTTCGTTAGTTTTTTAGCTCACCCCATTTACATTATTGGTCCATCTTCGAGTACGGCAGATTGTGATAAGGAGAAGCTTATAGCCTATAGGATCCATGCAGTGTGAGCCTTGAGTGTTATTAAACTACTTGTTTTGAGAACTTATGAATTTTGGTTATAACTTAACACTTGTTAGGTAGTTTGAACCATTCCTTGGCTTAATTAGAACTTATAGATGCATTTTAGGATATCTTAAATTGAATAGACTATTAGAAAACTTATTTCATATATTTTACTATAATAGTTTTATGGATATCTTATTACCTTGATTCCACATTTTTTTCCATTTGTATAGTTATTGTCTTTTCGTAGGTTTTGTTTAAGCATTCAAGACTATTACTTGAGTCTGGTTCAGGTATTAGGTTTGGGTGGTGGTCTAAGCTAGGTGACTCTACCCTAACTCAGTTGAAGGTCATCATAATATGGGTAGCACAATTCTAGCTGATCATTAGGTGGTGCTATTAGCTCTGTTGGAACCCATTCATGTCTATATAACATGTATTTTTGTTGTCCATGAATGTTATCACACATTTGTGTTTGTTGAACCTATGAATGAGACCTTAACTTGATAAAATGTTGAGTTTTGTCAAATTATAGCACCAACATAATATGTGGTGATGCTATTAGGCAGATTTGAGTTCATTCACGATGAAAAATCATGTGGTTTCAATGACCATACATGTTATCCATGTTCAGTGACAGTTTTATAAAGAGCGGGAGTATTTATTCAATCGTTTATTTGTGTACAACTTTACACCTATTTATAGGTACATAGATACATTAAAAGATAAGATCAAATAATAGTACTTATAATGTTGAAACCATATTGAGGATAGACACCGTGGAGATCGTGTGGTGATTGTGATGATAACAAATTGAACCAATCGTAACACCCTCCCTCAAACTCAAGATAGATTTGTGGAAACCAACTTAAGTTTGTCACTCAAGTCTTGAAATCATTGGAAAATAAGCTTTAGTGAAGATGTTTATTGTCTAATTAATAGAAAAAACTGCGATAAGATGAAGTGTCCTTCAGAGGGGATGTTGACGAATAAAGCGACAATCATTTTCTATGTATTTGGTGTGCTCATGAAACACATCATTGCGAGCAATTTGAATGGCACTACGATTGTCACAAAGTAGAAGAGTAGAAGATGAATGAGTGACTCTCATATCCTTAAGTAACCAACAGAGCCAAAGAAGTTCAAAAGTGGCGTCAGCAACTACTTAGTATTCAGATTGTGTACTAGAGCAAGAAGTGACTGCTTGTTTCTTACTATGCCATGAAATGAGGGAATAACCCATGAGAAATAAGTAACATGTTGTGGATTTATAATCAATCGGATCACTAACCCAATCAGCATTTGAATAACCAGACAAAATAAGAGAAGAGACAATAGAGAAGTGTAAGCCTTAAAATAGAAAACCCTTTACATATTGGAAAATAAGAAGAACAACAGTGAAGTGAGTAATGCATGGAGCGGCAATGAATTGGCTCACGATATGAACAACATATGCAATATCTTGTTTAGTAATTGTAAGATAAACAAAACTTCCAACAACTTGTCGATAGAGAGTTGGATTCATAAGAAATGTTTCGTAAGAGAGGGTCAACTTAACATTCACATCTAAAGAAGTGGATACAATAGCAGCATCAATAATCACAGATCGAAAGCTCAAATTAGATGCATATTTAACATGTGATAAATAATATCCATTTGAAGTAGATGTGGCTTCAAGTCCTAGAAAATAACTTAAGATTCCATAATCTTTCATCCCAAAGAGCCATCAAAGATTGTCTTGTACTCAAAAATCCCAATGGAATCATCCCTACTAATAATCACATCATTAACATAGAATAGAAGAAGAATAATGCCTTGATCAGTGTGGCGAGTGACCAAGGATTGGTCATGAGGACTTTATGTGAAGCCAAATTTGATAATGGTAGTATTGAACGTTGCAAACCAAATACGAGGAGCTTATTTAAGTCCATTCAAGGCTCGTCGTAAAATACAAACTTGACTTGGATAGTGTACATACCTAGGAGGAAGGCACATATAGACTTGTTCCTCAAGATCTCCATTGAGAAAAACACTCTTAACATCCATCTGAAAGAGGGATTATTATTTAATAGCAGCAGTAACTAATAAACTTTGTATAGAGGTTAGCCGAGCCTCAGGAGTAAATGTCTCTTCATAGTCAATACCATACTCTTATGTGCAACCTTTTGTAGCCAGACGAGTTTTAAGTCACTCAACAAAACAGGTTAGAATGAGTTTTGATCTTATAAACCCATTTACATCGAATAGGAGTCTTGCCAATAGGAAGATCCACTAAGTCCCAAATGTATGTTTTCTCTAAAGCACATAATTTTTATGTCATTGTTTGCTGCCAATTAGGGTCAGTACTGGCCTCCCGATAAGAGGAAGGCTCATGTAAAGACGATATAGTAGAGAAATAATAATAGTTTTTAAGGTAAGGATAGGTTTTATTACCCTGTTAGATCGAGAAAGAGAGGAAAGAGGAACAAGATCATCAAAAGGTACAAGTTTTTCAAAAGCAGATGTTAGGATGGGATTGCAATTATTGAGCTCAGCTAAAGTACCTCTATCAAAAGAGGAAGAGAACTTGACAGACGAGTTAGTGAAGAAAGGCCGAGAATAAGAGAGGGAAGTATCAAACTTGGACAATATGGAAAACATAGAGTATTCCCAGAAAATGGCATGCATGGAGATTCGCAATCTTTGAGAAATAGGATCCCAACATTGATAACTCTTATGTTCAATTCCATAACAAAGAAAACAACATAGACGAGCATGTGGTTCAAGCTTAGTGTGCTCAGAAGGATTGAGAAGAACAAAACAAGCACTACCAAAAACTCTAAGAATAGTATAATCAGGTGCTTTACCATATAATCACTCAAATCGAGAGGTGTTTTAGAGAATCAAAGTAGGAAGTCGATTTATGGTATAAACACCAGTTAGGGCAGCTTCACCCCAAAACTTTTCAGGACACGAGACGAAAAGAAGTTGAGCTCGAACAAAATATAAGATATAACGGTGTTTTTTTCTGCTATGCCTTTATTTTGAGAAGTATGAGGACATGAACGTTGAGCAATAGTAACTTGCTGCATAAAAAACTCTAGAAGAATAGAATCTTGATATTCTAAAGCATTATCAGTACAAAATATTTTAATTGATCATGAAAATTGTATTTTAACCATGTTAACAAATTCGATATATTTTAGTGATAGCTAAGACCTATGCTTTAGAAAATAAATCCAAGGGAATCGTGAATAAATATCAATAAATAATATAAAATAGCGATAACTATTCACAGTGGAAGTAGGTGCAAAACCCTAAATATCCGAATGAATTAAACCAAATGGACTATCAACATAAGAATCATTAAGACTAAAAGATGAACCAGGTTGTCTTATTAACCGATAGTGCATACTATCAAATGACTAAAACTTTGAAACACCTAATAATACCCTAAAAATAAGAGTATGAAGTTTACGAGCAGAAGAATAATAAAGATGAAGATGCCTCTGATATACCGAATGAGATGAAACAACAGTAGAAAGTTTAGGATAAGCAGGCAAATGAAGCGATGATAGCTCGAATAATCATCCCACTTTGCTCCCTATTCCAAGAATCTGACCTGTCTAAAAATCTAGAACTTGACAACTAATTGGAGATAAATAAACAAATAAGCCAAATTCACATAATTGACCAACTGAAACTAGATTTAAGGTAAGAATAGGGACACAGTAAGTGTAAGGAAGAGTAATGTAACGAACCATTTTATTAAATTTGCAGACGTGGACGCCAGCTCGGATCCACATGGACGTCGCGGTAGGAAAGGACACACGGGGACTTAGGTATGCTAGGTATTGTATGTTGGATGCTTATTTGCGGTGAAATTTATTGAAATACATCGCATGAGTGTATGTTGCATACAAATACGTGCTAGGTTGTGTGAACTATATTCGCCTCGATATGCATGTCGACGCGGGTACCGGGTAGTTGACGAGACCAAACATTAGGTCGAGGAAACTGAAACACACAAATTAAATAAAAATGGCCAAATTACTAATATGGAATGGGTATTAGGCGGCTAGTGACGCGGCGGTACGCGTATATCGCGGTTCGGACGCGAAATCGGACGTCGAAACGCCTGAAAAATGAGCGAGTGTCCCAGCTGTGTCACACTTTGGTGTCAAGAAAAAAAATTCAACGTCACAATCCTTTTCTACACACTCCAACATCATTTCTCTCACCTCACTCACACACTCCACCCTCACCACCGTACACACCCCACACACCCTAGGGAGGCCGAAAGAGAGGAAGAAGAAGACGAGATGAGGAAGAGAAGCAGGGACGCGCCGGGAAGGAGTGGAAATGCCACGATCGAGGTGAGTCTAGTTGGTTTTGGTTGTGGGTTTCGGTTTAGTCATGGTGGCGAGACGGGGGTTCGGCCATGGAGGTCGAACCGGGTCGCGGTGGTGATGGCGGGGTGTCTCACTTGCAATCAAGTCCACCGGGGTTGGGGTGGAGAGCAACCCCAACCCCAAATCCAGATAAAAAATTGGGAAGCCGATCGAACAAGTCACTGGTTCGCGCGCGTGTGCGAGTCCCCCTCATGGGTTGGGCCCAGAATGGGCCAAGCCTGGACCATTCCGGTCTAGGGCCGGGTCGGGTCCGACCTATTTGGGCCGACCCGACCCAAACCAAACCCGGTCCAGGTCGGGTCAGACCCGTCTGGGTCGACCCGACCCAGAGCCAAACAGCAAAAACAAAAATTTAGAAAAATTTGGAAAATTTTAAAAAAATTGAGAAAATTCTGAAAAAAATATATTTCGATCAAATAAATAGAAATGTATGAATTTCTATGAAAATAACATATTTGGATATTTCAGACGCGACATTTTGCGGGGTTTTGCCTCGAAAAGCGCAAAATAGACAATTTGGCCTAAGAAATTTTAGAAATTTGTTGTAAATTTTCATGTTAAATTAAATTATTGATTAATGGACATAGGTTGACACGGGTGATCGATTGGAGACCAAGGACCCAGTGGACTTGGACCGGGGGATTGATTACGGGGTAGTAGAGCGCGTTGTGAGGTTTGTAAAACCCAATGGAAAAAATCTTGAGTAATTATTTTGCTTGGTATATATTCCATTCAATTCTAGTATTTCCTTGTGATTTTTCCTATATCTTATCTTATCGTTATTTGCACGGTTGGTTAGTTATTCCCATCAGATTTTTCGTTGTGTTTCTATGCGTGTCTTTGCAATCTAGACCACAACATGTGTACCAAGAGCGCTCGGTGGATAACGACCCAAGGGAACTGCTACATGTGTCAGTGCGTCGTAGGTCTACACCGGCCACCGAGAGGGATCAGGTGATAGCTAGTTGGGTGTTCACACTTGTGGGATCCTGGAAGGAAATCCCGAAGTATGGTTTAGTCTGACTAGAATAGACACACACATTTGCACTTTATTGTTATTTATGCATGCAATGCCCTACTTACAATTGCATGTTTACATTCCGCAAGTTTATTTAATAGTATTTATTGAATTCCATTTGCTTATTTTATTGAGTGCAGATCCTAGTATAAGTAGGGGCAAGGGGATCTTACGTGACCACCTCTGACTGCCTATCGTTGAAAATTACTTGTACGTGTGTTTTTATTTTGATATTTTGATTCTTTTGGGAACTGGGGAGTGATATAACATTGTACATAGTTACTTTGCATGGTATAGTACAATACTTTTCAGGGTTTTTCCACAATAAGTTTTGTTTAAATTGAATAATCGTTTTTTTGCATTTACGTACAACTTCCACTGCATATGTCTTATATACACTGTACACATACGTGGATACGAAATTAGAGATAGAGGAAGGACGGGCAGGTGCCGTACACGTGTAGTTAGGCCAGTTGGTAAGGAGTACACGGAGACACGTCACCCCGGGGCGGTGAGGGCCACCACAGGTGGTAGTAAAGCCCGTTCGGCTCCATTGGAGGAAGCGTAGGTTTCCTTAAACTGATACTAACGCCACAGTTGGTATCAGAGCGTATGTGTCCTTACCCGGATTGCCACCGCAACGAGCTGTTGAGTTCATAATCAAGTTGATACCGGGGACGCAGCCGATTGCCAGTCGACCTTACCAGATGGCACCAACGGAGCAGGAGGAGGTGAGACGACAATTGGATGAGCTATTGGAGAAGGGTTTCATTCACCCTAGTATGTCACTTTGGGGAGCTCCAATACTATTTGTGAAGAAGAAGGATGGTACAATGAGGATGTGCATCGACTATAGGAAGTTGAATCAGGTAACTGTAAGGAACCGTTACCCATTTCCTAGGATTGATGATCTGTTTGATCAACTAACGGGTGCCAGATTCGTTCGAAGAATGATCTTCACTCAGGTTATCACCAATTGAGGATTCGAGATGAGGATATCAAGAAAATTGCTTTTTGTACGAGATACGGGTTATTTGAGTTCACAGTCATGCCGTTTAGGCTGACGAACGCTCCAACAATTTTCATGGATTTGATGCACAAAGTCATGAGGCCGTATTTGGACAGATTCGTCATTGTATTCATCGATTATATCTTGATATATAGCAGGAATCGTGAGGACCCCGAGGGACATCTTAGGACAGTTTTGAGGACACTGAGAAAGCACCGACTGTACGCCAAGTTTAGTAAGTGTGACTTTTGGTTAAGTGCGGTGAGATTCTTAGGCCATGGCATCAGTGAGCAAGGTATCTCAGTGGATTCAGAAAAGATTTGAGAAATCATTAATTGGAAGACGCCTGAGTCTGTGGCTGATATACGGAGTTTCCTTGGAGTGACCGGATACTACAGACGATTTGTGCAAGATTTTTCATCGATTGCAGCGCCCATAACGAGACTGGCTAAGAAAGATGTCAGATTTGAGTGGTCAGATGAATATGAGCAGGCCTTTTGTGAATTGAAGCGAAGATTGACATCTGCACCAGTATTGACATTGCCTGAGCCGGGCAAGATATTGACTGTATATACAGATGCATCGGGCATTGGTCTTGGATGTGTATTGATGCAGGATGGTAGACCAGTCGCCTATCTTTCCAGGCGATTGAGACCCCACAAAGTAAATTATCCAGTGCATGACCTGGAGCTTGCAGCGATCGTCTTTGCACTGAAGGCTTGGAGGCACTATCTCTATGGAGAGCGATTCGTGTTGTATACGGATCACCAGAGTTTACGATACAATTTCACGCAAAGGGATCTGAATATGCGCCAACAGATATGGCTGGAGTTGCTGAAGGACTACGACTTCTCTATTGCGTATCACCCTGGAAAAGTGAATGTCGTAGCAGACGCAATTGAGCAGGAGTGGACTTGAAAGTCAGACTGTTCTGCAGCAAATGACACATGAGCATGGTTTATTACAGGTAGCATCAGTTATGTGCATGGCCGAGTTGTCAATTATGGCGGAATAGCATAGTTGTTGTCAGTTGAGGATTCCGACCGTATCGATGGTTTAAGGCCATATAATACCACCAGAGGTGGTATCAGAGCAAAGGTTTATAAAGCTTGGCTTACTTTTATGGTTTTAGGCTATATGATACCAACACAGTTGGTATCAGCGCCATGATTGTAAGAAAACATGACTCTAAGGTTGTAGAATATGGAGTTTCTACAATACGATACCACAACAACAATATGTAGTGAACGATGCACCTTGTTCAACAAGAAACAACTAAAAGATTTAAAAAAAAACGTAGAAGTTAGAAAACCTTAGTTAGATGTGGAAAACCGGATGATCCTCGCCTAGAAACTATTAGTTGGGAAGTGAGTGAAAGTGAGTTGGGGGTTTGATATATCTCTATACATTTAATTTTGTTATGTGTATATATGCGTTATCCACGTAGTAGCTGATTCACGTTCGTTCTCCATTTGAAGTTGGAGATGGCGAATTCACGTGATAGCGATAATGCCGGTGCGAGCGGTAGCTAGCCTTCGATACCATAAGTAGAGGATCTACAGAGGTTTTCAGATCAAGTAGCTGCTCAAGGTCAGTAGTTGGCGGATTTCATTTCACTAATGACTTCCCCCTTTGCCCCACCAACACCTCCAGCTCAGACAGTAGGTCCTACGATGACTATAGTACCGATCGAGTGCCGACTGTACCTGCGACACTAATGATAGCAACTCCAGCAGTGGAGACAGTGCCGACACCATCTTCCACGCCCTCGTCAGCTAGTTCAATAGCGGTAGTTCAGCTAGGGAAAGATTTCATCAGATTGAAATCGGTATACTTCGACGGTCAAAGAGATTTTGAAAAGATTGAGAAGCGGGTCTTGTCGCAGGAGAAGTTACATAAAGTCTTGCATATAGATGATAGACTCAGAGCAAAGATCTTGTCGTACACCTTACAGTGAGATGCCGATGTGTGGTGGCGTGCGACGATCGCTACCGAGGGGGATTTTGAGTCTTAGGATGCCTTCAAAACTAAGTTCTATCAGCAGTACTTCTCACTTGCGGTGATGAAGCGGTTGAGGAAAGAGTTCATGAACTTGAGACAGGGAGCCGACGAGATAGTGATGAAATACCGAGATAGATACCTGCTATTTGAGGCAATTTGCGGGAGATCTCGTGAAGGAGGATGTCGATGATGTGTATCATTTTGGCGACGGATTCATGCTAGAAATTGATTTTTATGTGGTCAGTTCAGGTGCCAGGACACTGGGAGAGATATTTGAACGTGCACTTGCTCACGAGACTTATTATATGAGTGGAGTGGCTGGCGGGACACCTATAGTACCTGCGATGACAGTTGATCAGATAGCAAAGTATGAGCGGAGGAGACGAGAAGGGCAAAGGACCAAGGAAATGGGATAGAGGTGTTTAGGGGGCGATTGTGCCTTGTGTAGCATCTCTTACACCTTTGCAGATGATTGTGGGTAGACCTCATGTACCACCACCTGTCACACCTGCATTGCCAGCTCCTACCATGTCTACTTTTTTAGCTTTACCAGCACCACCAGCTCCACGTCAGCAGGACGGTGGTAGAGGTAGAGGTAGAGATAGAGGAAGAGGACGAGATAGTTCCAAACCAGGGAAAAGACAAACATCTTTACAGGCCCAGGATCGGGAGCAGGGTCAACCTAGAGTAGTCACTTGTTATCCATGTGGTCATGTAGGACATATCAGTTGAGAGTGTCCACAACCAGCGACAGTGATTCCATCACAGCGTCGAGTGGTCGTCAATACGATTGCACAGCCTGCCGCAGACGGTACACATAAACTTATTGAGGGTATGGTTTTCATTTGCGGTCATCAAGCTTATGTTTTATTTGATTCGGGTTCGACAATTTCTTTCATTTCTGGTCGCATGGTTAGCATGTTAGGGTTGAAACCAGTCAGTGTTGGAGTCCATCTGATTTTGAGTTCGGCAGCCAAAGATAAAGTGTACCCTAATTCTTTGGTGGAGAGATGCCTAGTAGAGGTCGACGGGGTTGAGTTACCTACAGATTTTAGAGTGCTTGAATTCCTGGAATTCGATGCATTGCTAGGGAAGGATTAGCTAGCAGCATATCATGCTCATATCGACTGTTTTACAAAAACATTGATATTTGAAATTCCAGGGCGTCCAGTGTTCATATATAGTGGTAGTACACCGAGAATCGAGAGCACTCGAGGGCGGCTTGCAACTAGTGGAGAGATGGAGACTTTGATATCGGTATATACCGTTGCAGAGAGTCATGGACCTAAACTTGAAGAGATTATGGTTGTGTGCGAGTTTCCGGACGTGTTTCCGGAAGATTTATCTGGGTTACCGCTACTGAGGGAGATCGACTTTATTATTGAGTTGGTGTCAGGTACGAAATCGATATCCATACCACCATATCGCATGGCTCCACGGGAATTGGAAGAATTAAGGAAACAATTGCAAGAATTGAGTGAGAAGGGATTCATTACACCTTCGATATCACCATGGGGAGCACCGGTCCTGTTTGTGAAGAAACATGACGGTACCTTGAGATTGTGCATTGATTACAGACAATTAAATAGGGTCACAGTCAAAAACAAATATCTATTACCACGTATTGATGATTTATTCGATCAGTTGAGAGAAGCACATTTTTTCTCCGAGATAGATCTACGATCAGGATATCATCAGCTGAGGATCAAGGAGGATGATAGATACATAACAACGTTTAGTACGAGGTACGGACATTATCAGTTCATGGTCATGCCGTTTGGTTTGACTAATGCTCTTGCCATGTTTATGGATTTGATGAATCGAGTGATGAGACCATATCTTGACCACTTTGTGATCGTGTTTATTGATGATATATTGGTGTACTCGAAGACTCGAGAAGATCACGAGTAGCACCTCAGGTAGACGTTACAGACTTTGAGGGAGCACAGACTATATGCCAAATTTAGTAAGTGTGAATTTTAATTGTTTGAGGTCAAATTTTTAGGTCATGTAGTTGGAGCAGGAGGTATTGTTGTAGATCTAGTAAAGATTCAAAAATTTTGGATTGACCAAAGCACCGACGTCAGTAACTGAGATTAGGAGTTTTCTGGGGTTAGCAGGCTATTACCGAAGGTTCGTGAAGGATTTTTCGAAGATCGCTTCATCTATGACCAAGTTGACCCAGAAAGATGTGAAGTTTCAATGGTCAGAGGAACATGAGGAATCATTTGCTCAACTGAAGAACTTTTTGACTACCGCAACAATGTTTATATTGCTAGAGGCTGGAAATGGTTTTATGGTGTACACAGATGCCTCTCGTATGGGTTTAGGTTGTGTATTGATGCAAGAGAAGGGTACAGTGGCCTATGCATCAAGACAGCTGAAGATATATGAGAAGAACTACCCAACTCATGACTTAGAGTTGGCGGCGGGAGTGTTTGCTCTGAATATATGGAGACATTATCTGTATGGGGAGAAGTTCACACTCTATACTGACCATAAGAGTTTGAAATATCTCTTTACACAGAAAGAGCTGAACATAAGACAACGTAGATGGTTAGAATTTTTGAAAGACTATGACTTTTCTCTGGAATATCATCCAGGAAAAGAAAATGTAGTTGCTGATGCGCTGAGTAGAATTCCAACTAGAGATGCTGAAACCGTTCGATGTCATTTGACGAACGAGTATGGTTTACTTGAGGCGGCGGCGAGGCTGAGTCAGTCAGATATTGCTAATGACACGGAGGTACTGATTTGTGCTTAGGTGAGACTTCAGGCAGTGTCAACTCAGAGAGTGTCAGACGATCAGAAAATTGACATTTTATATCCGAGATTCAGTGAGTTAGCTAAGAGTTCTGAGTGTACTGATTGGACTGAAATAACATATCAGTGTCTCAGATTTCGAGGCAGATTATGGATACCGGTAGTGGTAGAGCTGAGAGATGAGATTATTCGGGATTCACATCGTTCCCGGTTCACTGTTCATTCGAGAAGGATCAAAATGTATCATGATATGAAAAGACATTTTGGTGGCCTAGGATGAAAGCGGACATATTAGAGTACATTAGGAACCGTGGGATCTGCCGACAGGTGAAGGCAGAGCATCTTAGACCTGGAAGATTACTACAGCCGCTTCCCATTTCACAATGAAAGTGGGAAGACATAGCTATGGACTTCGTTCGAGGACTACCAATGACTGTTCATGGACATGATTCCATATGGGTGATTGTGGACAGATTGACGAAATCTGCCTATTTCATACCAGTTGCAACTCATTACATATTTGACCAACCGAGTGTATTGTTCGAGAGAGAGATTATCAGGCTGCATGGAGTACCCTTGACTATTACGTCAGACGGAGATGCTATGTATACGTCCAAGATGTGGCGGAGTATGCAAGAGCAATATGGTACACGTTTACAGTTTAGCACAACCTTTCATCCTGAGACTGATGGGCAGACTGAGAGGTTGATACAAACTCTCGAGAATATGCTCATGGCGTGTGTACACGAGTTTGGCGGATCGTGGGAAAAGTACTTACCGTTGTATGAATTTTCATACAACAACAGTAATCAGGTGAGCATTGAAATGGCGACATTTGAGGCGTTATTTGGTAGACCGTGTCGCTCACCATCTTGTTGGGCTGAGCCAGAAGACCGGAACTTGTTAGGGCTTGAAATTGTTATCGATCAGACATAAAAAGTAAGACAGATTCGCCATAAACTTAAGGGAGCCCATAAGAGGCAAAAGAAGTATGCAGACATGTATCGCAGCGATCTCACATACGATGAGGAAGCTTTAGTTTATCTAAAGGTTTCTCCTCGTAAGGGTCATCTTCGATTTGGTTTGAAAGGCAAATTAGCACCAAGATTCATCATGCCTTTCAAGATCAAGAAACACGTTGGAAAGGTTGCATATAAGTTAGAGTTACCTCCACAGTGGTCGGGAATTCATCCGGTGTTTCATATTTCGATGCTTCGACTAGCTAAGTCAAAGGCGGCGAAAGGCCGACAGTGAATTTAAGTCAGATTGATTTGAGTGAAGATATCTCATATGAAGAGCAACCAGTTCAGATTCTTAACCGAAGGGTACAGCAGTTGAGAAACAAGTCTATCCCGAAAGTGTTAGTCAAGTGGCAGTTTCATGGAGATTCAAAACTCACTTGGGAACAGGAAGACTATATGCGAGACAGATTTCCGTACCTTTTCGAGTCAGGTATATTTTAATATTCATTTAGTATAAGTTCGAGGACGAACTTCCTATTAGTTGGGAAGTATTGTCATGGCCAAACAATTAATACACATTTAATTCGTTAATTATGACACAATGACCCGTGACGTGGGACCCGCAGCGCGAAACGTGTCACTACCGAGGCACGCTGGCCGAGGTAAATGCTATATTTGTGTGTTGTATGCCTAATGTAATGTATATGTGTAGACTACTAAGTCTTTTACGAGTATGCAGATACCGAGGCGAGCGAGAACGCGCCTCGAGTCGCATGCCGACGTGGGTCCGAGGTAGCAGCTCGTGGGGTAAGTGTAATTAGTTGAATTTCATTAAAAAAAAAGAAAAAAAGTAAAAGTGAGTGGTGGTGATGAGGCCACATCACCTCATTTATACATCACATATATGTATACATCATCACTTTGGTCATTTTGATCTAAAAAACTAAAAAAAAAAAACCACACAACACAGAGAGGCCGAACAGAGGAAAAAAAGAGAGGAGGAAGAAGAAAGAAAGAAAGAAAGACCGATAGAGAAAGAGATCGTGGAACTTGAAGCAATGTGAGTTGTTGATTTCCATTGTCGATTTAGTTATTGGTTGTTGCTGTTGTGTGTCGGCTATTGTTGTTGCTTTCAGTGTTGTGGCCATGGAGGGCCGAACCTCCATGGTCGACTGAGAGAGGAACGAGAGAGATGGCAAGGGGATCCCCCTTGCCATCAAAACCCATTGGTGTTGGCAACGCTTCAAAAGAAAGGAAAAATAAAATCTGCAGAAGCCGCAGCTTCGCGAAGAAGAAGAAGAGGGAAGGTCGACCCGAACTGCGAGTTGCACAAGATCGATAGAAGAAATACGCATATAGGTATCGCGAGGGTCTGAGCTATGATGAGGGCGATATGGTGTACCTGAAGGTTTCTTCTTGCAAAAGGTCAACAGAGATTTGACATTAAGGGGAAGTTGGCGCCGAGATACATTGGGCCATACCGGATTGCATAAAGAGTAGGCACTACTGCATATCGGTTGGAGTTACCCGCCGAGTCAGCTGAGGTTTATCCGACATTTCACATTTCCATGTTAAGACTCGATAGGTCAGGGTCGAGACCGACGATTTAGTTGGGATAGGTGGAGATACGGCCTAAAGTGACCTACGAGGAGAGACCGATAGAGATCGTCGATTGCCGTGTACAAATTCTCTGGAACAGGGAACTCGCGAAGGTCCTGGTTGTTGGAAGCATTACAGGACGGAGGGACTAACTTTGGAGCTAGAGTCGACGATGAGGACACGATACCCTCAGCCGTTCTCCGGTATGGGACTTTAGTTACAATGAAATTTCAGGACGAAATTTTATTTAGTTGGGAAGAACTGTAGTGGCCCATTTTATTAAATTTGTAGACGAGGACGCCAGCTCGGATCCACATGGACGTCGCGGTAGGCTAGGACACACGGGGACTTAGGTATGTTAGGTATTGTATGTTGGATGCTTATTTGCGGTGAGATTTATTGAAATACATCGCATGTGTGTATGTTGCATAAAAATACGTGTGAGGTTATGTGAACTGTATTCGCCTCGATATGCGTGTCGACGCGGGTACTAGGTAGTTGACGAGACCGAACATTAGGTCGGGGAAACTAAAACACACAAATTAAATACAAATGGCCAAATTACTAATATGGAATGGGTATTAGGCGGCTAGTGACGCGGCGATACGCGTATATCGCGGTTCGGACGCGAAATCGGACGTCGAAACACTCAAAAAATGAGCGAGTGTCCCAGCTGTGTCACACTTTGGTGTCAAGAAAAAAAAGTTCAACATCACAATCCTTATCTACACACTCCAACGTCATTTCTCTCGCCTCACTCACACACTCCACCCTCACCACCGTACATACCCCACACGCACCAGGGAGGCCGAGAGAGATGAAGAAGAAGATGAGAGGAGGAGGAGAAGCAGGGACGCACCGGGAAGGAGTGGAGACGCCACGATCGATGTGAGCCTAGTTGGTTTTAGTTGTGGGTTTCGGTTTGGTCGTGGTGGCGAGACGGGGGTTCGGCCATGGAGGCCGAACCGGGTCGCGGTGGTGATGCATGGCAGGGGTGTCTCACCTGCCATCAAGTCCACCGGGGTTGGGATGGAGAGCCCCCAACCCCAAATCCCGAAAAAAAAAAGGAAGTTGATCGAACCAGTCACTGGTTCGATCAGACGAGGAAGATGCTCACGCGAGCGTGTGCGCGCGTGTGCATCCCCATCATGGGCCGGGCCCAGAATGGGCAGAGCCTGGACCATTTTGGTCTAGGGCCGGGTCGGGTCCGACCCATTTGGGTTGACCCGACCCAAACCAAACCCTTGCTGGGTTGAGTCCGACCCGTCTGGGTCGACCCGACCAAGAGCCAAACATTAAAAAAAAAAAGAAAAATTTAGAAAAATTTGGAAAATTTTGGAAAAATTGAGAAAATTCCGAAAAAATATATATTTCGATCAAATAAATAGAAATGTATGAATTTCTATGAAAAATAACATATTTGGATATTTCAGATGCGACTTTTTGCGTGGGTTTGCCTCGAAAAACGTGAAACAGATAATTTAGCCTAAAGAATTTTAGAAATTTGTTGTATATTTTCGTGCTAAATTAAATTATTGATAAATAGATATAGGTTGACACGGGTGATCAATTGGCGACCAAGGACCAGTGGACTTGGACCCGGGATTGATTACTGGGTAGTAGAGCACGTTGTGAGGTTTGTAAAACCCAATGGAAAAACTCTTGAGTATTTATTTTGCTTTGTATATATTCCATTCAATTCCAGTATTTCCTTGTGATTTTTCCTATATCTTATCTTATCGTTGTTTGCACGGTTGGTTAGTTACTCCCATCGGATTTTTCGTTGTGTGTTTATGCGTGTCTATGCATTCTAGACCATAGCATGTGTATCAGGAGTGCTCGGTGGATAACGACCCGAGGGAACTGCTACATGTGTCGGTGCGTCGTAGGTCTACGCCGGCCACCGAGAGGGATCAGGTGATAGCTAGTTGGGTGTGCCCACTAGTGGGATCTTGGAAGGAAATCCCGAAGTATGGTTTAGTTTGCCTAGAACAGACACACACATTTGCACTTTATTGTTATTTACGCATTCGATGCCCTACTTACAGTTGACTGTTTACATTCTGCATGTTTGTTTAACAATATTTATTGAATTCCATTTGCTTATTTGAATGCTCAAAGGAGCTCTTTGGGATTTTACTGACTGTACTCGTCATCCATTTTTTTCTGTGATGATTGAGTGCAGATCCTAGTACAAGTAAGGGCAAGGGGATCTTACGTGACCACCTCTGACTGCCTATCGTTGAAAATTACTTGTACGTGTGTTTTTATTTGGATATTTTGATTCTTTTGAGAATTAGGGAGTGATATGACATTGTACATAGTTACTTTACATGCTATAGTACATTACTTTTCAGGGTTTTTCCACGATAAGTTTTGTTGAAATTGATTAATATTTTCTTGCATTTACGTACAACTTCCGCTGCATGTCATATATAAACTGTGCACATACGTGGATATGAAATTCGAGACATAGGAAAGACGGGCAGGTGCCGTACACGTGTAGTTAGGCCAGCTAGCAAGGAGTACACGGAGACACGTCACTACGGGGCGGCGAGGGCCGCCACAAGTAAGGGTAGGGTAGAGACAGTTCTTGTATGAGTAATGGACATACAACTTCCATTTGCTGCATGAATAGATGAAAGAGACTGAACGTGTGTGCTATTAGAGAGGACGGACAACAAAGAATTCATTTGATTACAACATCCATAATCAATAAACCAAAACTTTCCTGAGGTAACTCATAAGACAGTAACACTATGTCATATCATATGTTTAAGAAGTGTTTCTATTTCACTCAAAGGAATAATATGAGAGGAAGTTGTCCTATCAGTGACAACAACAATAATAGAAGAATTGGTCTTAGATGTAGACTTTGCGGTACCTTTAGGACAAGGAGGACAGGTTGGACAATTTGGCATTATATGACCACACTCATAACAATACTTACACTCAATAGTAGGATAGTTAGCATACGCATGACTCGTACTTTTGCAATTCCTACAAAATGAGGAACAAGACTTCGAGCGTGACGGAATAAGTGCAAGAGCAACTTCAGAGGAGGTGGGAAGAGGTTTAACCAATTCCAGCCAAGTTTATTCAAATAAGATTTCGCTTGACAGCAGCATCGAAAGAAGGCAATGGATCGCTACTGATTCATACTCGGGACGAAGAGACATAAGAACTTGTATGAGATGAAGATGATCTTGAATGATTGTCACTTATAACTGATTCCAGATCGGCTGAATGAGGGCTAGGAAATCATTAATTGACTGACTATGCTCTAGCTTCAAAGTGTTGAGATTAGTAAATAGTTGGTAATATTGTGCCAAACCAGAAACTTTATATCTGATCGACAAAAAATCCTAAACTTCTTTAGCAGTATTATACTCAACAAATTGAATGTGAATAGAGGGAGTAGTTGTGCTACTAAACCAAGTGATGACCTTGTGATTTTTACTCTCCCATTCATCAAAACACGGTCAAAATATTTGTTATCGGGTTCCTTTTCACTTTGTTCTGGCTGGACAATGTCCCTAGTTACAATACACCAAAACTTATGACCAATCAAAAAACTTTTGATCTGCTACGACCATAATGGATAATTGGAACCATCAAGAATTGTTGAGATTGGTTGAGATATCTCGTCTTTCTCCTCCAATATTGGGTGAGACATACTAACGGGCTAATAGGTTCGCTGTGCTAGATTTGATGGAGAATCGGATAGGAGACGAAGTGCACAGTCGAACAGAGAGGGCAGTCTGAAGAGTGCACGGGAGAAGAGCGTACAGATGAAAGGAGCATGGGAGAGAAGTGAGCGGACTGGGGGAACCCACAAAGCTGCGGCTGGATAAAGTGGACTGGAGTAGCGAAATAGTGGAAGTCAATCACAAGCACGCACTGGTTTTGATGACGATTGACGATTGACGATTGACGAGCACGCACGCACGCACGCACGCACGGCTGGATCACGATTGACGAGCAGAGTGATGCAAAAGCGGACTGGTTCGAGTAGGACACAAGCACGCACGGACGATTGATCAACGAGCAAGACACACAACCAGGTCTGATGAGATAGGATGCACTAACAGGCATAATCGAGAAGCAAGAGAACCGCTGAGTCTCTAATACCATGAAAATTTTATAAATAACGAGAGTCTTTATTCAATTATTTTGTGTACAACTTTACATCCATTTATAGCCTATAGGTACATGGATACATCAAAGATAAGACCAAATAATAGCGGGTATAATCTTGTAACCATATTGAGGTCATACATCTTGGCGATCATGTGGTGAACGTGATGATAACAAATTCAACCAATCTTAACATTCAGTAGTGAAGTAGTATTGTCCAAGTTATGAAATTTTGATGAAAAGAAGTAGGAATGCTATAAAAATACTATGAATGGATTGGACCAGGATTAGTGATAAATCCAAGATTTTGCTGTCAAAAGTGTTATGAATTCATTTATGGAGTTTTGATGATGATGAATTGAACGAAATGAAATGATAGATCATAGAATCTACATTTCTTATCTGAATTGATTGATTTTAGAATATGTTGTATTTGGATGTCTTAGGTAGATCCTCACTAAAAATCGTGAATTTTGTGTGTCCAACATCATTGTCCAAAATTGTGTCGAATTTAGAGCTGATCCGGTATTTTAAGCACAACTCCTTCGTTTGAAATCGAGCAAACCCAGACTTTTCGAAAATTGAAGAAATAGATCTAAAATTTTGTCTAAGGGTTATCAAAGCGAAGAAGTAAACTCTAGCTACCTACTTCAGCAGCTTAATTTTTTTTATTAAATAATTTTCAAAATTTCTTATATTAACTTGTTTTAACTTTGGGTGCTGATTTTGAATTTGATTTTTCGTTAAATCAAGCCAAACTCTCCACAAAATAGTCAGACTTCATAAAACTTCAATAAGACTTCATAAAACTTCAACGACATACCAAACTTTTGCAAGACAATCCTCTTACCATACTTACGTAAACTTGCACCAATGTAGACACATTCTCAACCTCGAACACCGCCAAGCGACAAGCAACTCAAGACAAAATCTCGCACTGACTTCTTTCTTATTTTACATTGCCTTCAATCTTGACTTGCACACAAATCGAGGCAAAAGCCTTACCTAATACTTAACACTTAATTTACTTATTTTCAAGCAACTAATAATTTTTGTTTTACTCATGCCTTTCAAATGCGCACTTGCAACTTTGATTATGATAAAAATTAAGAATGCACATCAACACACTACGATAGCCTTAGACAACGTTATACCATCTAATGCACACACTAGTAAAGGCATTCACTAAAAAAATAAAACATTGACATAGTGATTTTCTAGGGGTGGAAACCCAAAAAAAAGATTTTCATTGATCGATATACATGTATCAGGTAAAAAAAAAGAATCTTAATCCACAATATTTGTCGTGATTAAGGCCTACTAATCTCCTAATTAAATCCTAATACGTACTGATTGAAAATCAAGGATTTCACAATCTTCCAGACTAATTTAGATTTCTTCATCGAAATTCGATTAAGGGAAAGATATCCTAATCAAAAGAAATATGAAAGTAATTCTTAATAAGCATGATGAAATAAGGCTCACATGGCCTTCAAAACCATTTGAATCCAAGAAAACTCTTCTTATTTATATAAACCTATTGTAATCCTTACGAATAGAGATCCTGAGAAGTTCAACTCTTGATCTATTATTCTTTAATATGATGAGAAAATCATAACAATTTCCTTGCCATTCCTGATGGTTTTGAATCTCTAACAAATCATGTATTCAGCGTGTAGAACATCCATCAAACCTTGCTTCGTTTCAACCATTTGAATCTCATTCAACAATCAATACCTAGCAAGATCTAGCCCATCTTGTTTTTTATGAAGCAATAATCATCATTAATAGAACAATTATTTCACATCTAGTCAATATTCTTTCTTTGTCCCTCAATCTCTGGCACTCATGTCTAAGTTTGTTTCTCCATCACCAATTATCTTTTCATTAGAATTACCAGCCGGTCAATTCTTAGACTATCATCTATTTAAAGATATAAAGTGATGTAAAAAATTTTGAACACACATTAGATACTAAAGTAAAATCATATGTCTATCTAATCATCACCATTCCATCATTTTTCAACGAAAACTTGGAATTATATAAGTCTTCTCATGGCTAGAGATCTTGAATCTGTATGTCATCCCATAACAAGAGATCTCAAATTTTAATTTGATCATAAAATGAAACATAACATATTGTGCAACTCTTACTCAACTCTAAATGTCTACTCACAATATCATCTAAGTGGTGGATTAGAAATAGATTATCAACTCTGACTCATCAGCCAATTTGGCTATTTTTCAAAGTTTCTTAGGCTATTTATCCTTTTTCGATAGCTATTATAACATTTTCCAATAAGAATACATTTTCAATCATCCTTTTTAAATACTTCTACATTTTCAAGAAATCAAATTGTTCCTAAAATTTTAGAAGAGTAAGACTTGGATCAACTGAAAACTATTCCTTTTTTATCAAAAATGGAGATAACAACTTCTCTAACAATTTTCAAAGTATATTGCACTCATGAGTTCACAAAGAACTCATTTCTTTCTCTAGCTACCAACATATCTTTCGAACCGCCCTTAAAACTTCTCTGATTTTCATGTTACATTTACATTACCTAAGATATATATGATATCATGTCTCAATCATTTAACGTTTACCAAAAAATTTTCATTACTTGAATAAAGGCAGTTTACTTTTGTACTTGAGCAGATATACATACACCTAAACATAGATATCAACATATTTCTCAGTTATACTCTTACTGTATAACTTTTACTTATATCTTTTACAAGTTGTAAATATATTATCTCTTTTCCATCTCTACTTAATAAGTATCTTCAGCTTTCCACCAAACTATTAAAAAAGAATATTCAATTCTTCAAATGTATAAAGCCAATTACAATGTTCTATGTTCAATATTTCCAATTTAAGATTTTACACTCCAAAGAAGTTGCTAGTCATACGTATCTTTTTTATTTTAACTTATTTGTTCACCATCCAAAAAAATAAGAATCTTGCATTAACTCCCAATCAAATAACTAAAGTGCTTCTAGACTTTAGCATTGTCTATGCACATGATGTAGCACTGCACTTTTAGACCAATATACCATGTATTCTCTTGAATCGTTTGTAACTAACTGGTTAAAAATCCCAATCATTATAGCATTGACTTATTCTTGTTAGGTTCTTGTGAAAACATATCAAGTTTTCTCAACCTTATTGTTTAATATTTTAAGTATCATGGGGACTCATTACCTAGAAGAATTCTCCATTTTCATAATCATGCGAGAATTTCTAAATAATTTATTTATTTATATTTCAGCTTCTAATTGCCTTGAAAGAAATGTTACATATTCTTTTATATAAACTACCACCGATTCATTCTAATATTCAAAGGCAAGTACGTACCACACTAGTCTTCTATGTTGTGAATGAATCGTGAAACTTATACGGAGTTACTTAGGATTTTGGTTATGGACAACTACGATGTCTATAAAGTTCTATCTTGTCAATTTTTAGCTATTCTCATATGTACTTACTCTTGATCCCTTTACCGACTTATCAAGGCTTTGCTTAACATTTAGACTACTTACAACCTCTTTATCTTGACTTACAAAGGCAACATATCTTTTCTTTTTCGATGAGCTAAGAGCAATATAACTTCGTATAATTATTCAATTAATTGAAGTCTTATTTAGCTAATCGTTTTTCAAAATAGAGAAATCTATTTATCAAACTGTCTAATTATTTGTTATTGTCTTAAATTTGACTATTAGTCTCATAATTACTAACTATTTTTTCTCAAAAGAATATTGGGTACTCTTTAAGATACTAAGTAAGATAATTAAATATCTTACTTTTCATAACTTTACCTCTAATGATTTTACATGTCCATTACCATTCCACCAAAGAGATAGATGAAATTATAATGTCCAACCTCTTGATTAACTCATAATTGACCAAACCTTTACATGATACCATTTTAATCCCTTAAGTTATATGAATGAGAATTCTCACAATATAGAAGTTTATGCTGACTTCTTGTATTGTTCACTTAATGATACACAAATCGATAAATCTATATCTTGATTTGCTTTATATTAAGTTGTAGTGATAAGCATTATACTATCAATATTGTTTGAAGTAACTAGTGGATACTTGGAATTACATAACATAATCACTTGTATTTCATTTAATAGCTAATCACAACTATTATCAACCTATTTCCCTTATATATTAACTTCCTTACCCATTAATACTAAACTAAGCCTTTCATTTCTAAGTTAAAGATTTTTTTGATCTTCATATCTTAACGATATATGGCAACATGTCAACAAAGATCACCCACCAACTTAATTAACTTTATATGCTCTTATCACTTATTGTTTAGACAATAGAACAACTATATTTAAATTTCCTTTATGACTAAGCAACTAGAGTAAAAAATAATAATAATACGCCTTTCGAGAAGTTGTTTGATCATTTTCAACCATGGTTCTATTTCTATTTCACTTCATATTTTATTTGAGAAAAAATATAATATAGTTTTTTTCAAAGTATAGTGTTTTTTTTAAAAATTTGGCTTAAATTACCTAACTGATCATTTCACAATCCCATTGTGATTTTCTAGTTAATGTTTGGCTTATCTAACCAATTTCCATTTTCAATAATGTTTGTCTCCTTTTCACTATATTTAAGACTATTTCGAAAGCAACTCTTAATTTATTGTTGAATTAAACTAATATTTCATAGAATGGATCTTCCTACATTACTAATATAATTGGTACTAATCTCGTTTTACAAACCCAAGATATTCACACCTTGTATTTCTAAAAAAGTCTCTATTTTTATTTCTCGTTCATCAAATGATTCCCAGTCATTTATGATATTGAAGTCAAGCTAACATTTTCCTAAGCTTTTCAATATTGTAATAGTTTGATATTCTTCACTTTAAAGAGATCTAAATATAGTATTTCCATTCCTGAATTCATTTTATTTCATTTCATCCAACTACTTATTGATTTTGTAATAATTTTTAGTCCATCAGTTACTTCAATATCGAACCAGTTACAATATTCTTTCATGAATTTAGACTTCCCAAATCTATTTCATTTTCAATTACGCCTAGGTATCGTATATCAAGTTTATTCTCTATTTAACTTTTTGTTCTTAAATTCAATCGTTATATCAAACGAGTTCAGTATTTAACTAATAAGGATAATGAATTATATATCGCATATATGACAATAATTCAATAATACATATCAAATATAGCACAATATGAAATTATATCAAGCTCACTCTTACTTCCCAACTAATCTCAACCTCATCTCTGAACCTTATTTCTTAATTCTATCAATTCTTAAAGTCATCCCTTAGGTACTTCCAATCTAAAAAATCATAAGAGCCTTAATCCGAACTTCCTGATAAACTCATGTTGGGTTTTGGGGTTCATACGCACCGGGAAATTCAAAAATAATTTTTTTAAAAAAACCTCAATAGGATCGAAAATAGGTTCTATTAAACTAGCTCTAAAAGGTAAACCATACCTTAATTCGTGATTTTCATTTGTAATTGTTCGATCTTCAAGACGTTCAAACACGCATCCTCTATCGGAAACCCACACACGAATGATTATCACAATTTGGAGTGCTAGCCCCAAAAGAGATTGAAAACATTTTTCTTTCTCTCCTAGAATCCAAAGAACTCAAAATTTGCAAAAACAAAAAATCTTATTTCGTTTTAGGGTTTCACCTTTTTTATATGTGTAGATAAGCCCTCGCTTAAAATCCTATTCGTAATACAACTATTATATTTAGGCAATTTAAGAAAATTACACATACGCCCTATTAATAAGTTATCATATAATAAATTGTAAGGGCTTTTATGTCATGAATTTTATTATATAAAATTCATTACTCTGGACCAATTGAAATTGTGCAAAGTCATTCTTTGTGTGCAACCCAATAGGTTCATGTGGGGTTGGCAATGAACTAAAACCATTTTGGTACACAAGTCATAACGGTCTCTAGCAAGGCATTATGACTACCCAAGTAGCATGAATATCGAAATTGATACAACCTAATAAATAACATATATCATATCCTTTTGTCGTGCGATATCCTTTGACTAAACATAAGGTATGGAAAGTCATCCTTAATCTTCAATCGTACAAGTTTTGATCTTTAGGTAAACTCAAAACATCCAAGTGACATTGATCATATCAATTCACTTTTTTTTGCCATTATTAGTATATTATATTGAAGGATCCACTACTATCTCTCTCTATACAAGAGTGACAAGTTATATCTTAATTACACACCTTCATATATTATTCATATGGTAATTAACTAATCACAATTTTTATAATCGTACGATTAAAGACAATGTTTAATTTTGTCAAATTATCATGCTCCTAAAATTGAAGTCTATAGTAATCTTAAATCGAAAGACTAAATGATATACCTATCATAAATAACAACTATGACTTAATCACGTAATGTTCTCATAACGGGTCGATCTAGTATCTTGTTCCCTAACAAGTACTCATAATCTCAATTTGTATCCATATACGCATGATCATCGCATGACCATAAATCAAGACTCACACTCATCTTAATTCATTATAGTTCATAGTATAATGATCAACTTGGGACATTTAGGATATTTCAACAAATACCCATAGAACTTACTATAATGTAAATATGTAATTACTTAAAATAGAACATCAAATGAAAACCTCAATTTTATTATATGAAATTATAAGATAAACAATGTTTGTAGATTGACCTATGGCACATGGCCCAACAACTCAATCATAAACTCAACCTAAATATCATTTCTTGATTTACTTGATTGAGCTAAAACCATAGCTCTGATACCAACTCTATCATAACTCATTTTATTAAGTCCTTGAAACTTAAGCTCCCAAACAAATCTATTAACTTTTTCAATTATTTATAGTCCTCGAGACATATGAAAAACCGCAATTCATATTCAGTGTCTAAATCTCCAAACATGGAGCAATTTAAGAAATGATTTTATCAAAAATTTTATATTTTATAAAAAATTTGGCATAGTCCCATTTAAAATATGATGTCATCATCAAAAACTAATATAAACAACTTAGGAGAAAAAGCCTAGAAGAACTTTCATCTCTACAAAAGTTCACAATATAATATCAACTTCACAATCCATATTTACATCATAATGAACAACAAATTGTCTCAAGATTCTCTCATTCTGTTTCTTAAATTCTTCATAATAGTTTCATAACTAAACCACGATTTACTTTTAACCTAAGAATCATAAAACACAATATTTAACAAAAATAATATACGATAAGAAAAAAAAAGTCAAAGAAAATCACCAATAAGTTTCTATGCTTAATTTATTTTTTACTTAATAATTTTCAAAAATCTCTATTTTGAAGTGTTTTGTCTTCTAGTGCGCGTTTTGAATATGATTTCTAATCAAATCGAGCCAAATTATTGACAAAACAATCTAATTTCATAAAAAAAAATCAAAAACACTTGTTTTGGTCACACCAAAACCTCAAAAATCTTAATTTTATCCATGACATCCCAAACTCTTACAGACCAATCCTCTAACCATACGTAACCAAACTTTGCACTAATTTAAACAAATTGTTGACCTTGACTATCGCCAACTGCCATGCAACTCGAGGCAATGTATCACACTGACTTCTTTCTCATTTTATGTCGCTACCAATCTCAACTTGCATACAATTCGAGGCAAAAGCCTTATTGAATTATAGACACTTGATTTACCTATTTTTAATCAATTAATAATTTTTATTTTTACTCGTGTCCTTTAGACACGAACTTGCAACTTTGATTATGCTAAAAATTGAGGATACACCTCAATACACTACGATAACCTTAGACAACGCTTTATCATATAATGCACATACTAGGCATTCACCATCGAAAAATAACATTAACCTAGTGATTTTCTTTTTCATCAATCTGAGTCTAAATCAAAGACATGTCGTGATTAAGACCCACTAATCTCATAATTAACTTCTAATACAGGCTTATTAAAAATTAGGATTACACAATTCGCTTCTATAAAGCTTATATAGCAGGCGTAATTGTAGTTCTATAAAATTTCCGATTTAACTTTATAGGAATTTCTCAATCCGATATCACATTTGTTATACTCTTCCATTTTTTCCATTTCACTTGAACGTTATGTGTAAGGTTACTTTCAATATTATCATCATTTTATATGGTTGATTACATATATCAAAATGTGTTTACCATATGGACTTCTACCTCTCCTAGTTTTATCACTCGATCATGTAGACGCCTAGTATATATTTCTAAACTTACAATGTACGCACAAGCCCATTATCTGTACCTAAAAAAGGGGAGGGGGTCTTAAGCTTATTTTAGTACAAAAAAAAGATTGATGGGGATATGAGGGTTATTATCCATATCCCAAAAATAGAGAAGAGTTGCGATAGATTGACAACTGATGTCAAGTTTTTGTTGCTCTTTATGAAATGGATCAAACAAATATTTGTTTTCGATTATCTAATACATTTAACCCATATATATTCAATAATAAAATTATTAGGACACATAGAGTGATAATGCGTGAGATATAATTAGAAGTTTCTTTCTTTTATCATTCAATTTTTCTATGTAAGACATTTTTCTTAAAAAAGGTTTCTCAATTTGCTAAAAGGAATACCTTGATCAGTAACAACACTTTAATTCTATTCTTATAAAAATCATAATGCATGCTTGAATCTGATTACGACAAATATATCCTAGCGTTTCGAGATTTTTTTCAAAACTATCTGAACGTTTTGATTTTTGCAAAAATATCCGATTCTAATTTTTTAGTCTCATGTAAATTGTACATTTGCTTGTAATTATTATGATTCAAATCACAATCAAAGTGATGATTGATCACTAAATTATATACCGATTGCATTTACAAGAAATAATATTCTTAATTTTATGCATAATTTTTTTATATTCTAAAGTGTAATTCACTAAAAATAAGAAGATGATATAATTTACAAGAAATCAAAATGTTATGATATTTTAATAAAAACCTTGAAACGTTAGAATGTATTTGCCTATTAAACCTTTCAATAAATTAATAGGTGATTTTTTTTTTTGGAAAACAGTGATTTTTGATAATAGATGATATAAACAAGAATTAGAATGACTCTGTGTTGAAAGGTTCCAAGTTGATTAAATAGCTGATTAACTTATTTGATAATAAATGATATTAACAAGAATTGAAGAATGATCTTTATAAGAATTAGGTGTTGCGAACATATATTTATTAGATTATAAATGTTTAAATGAACTATTGTTTCAGTACTAGCATGTAATATTAGTCTAAAAAAACTAAATAAATGCCTTTAAAAAAACTAAATAAATCAATTGCCTTTTGTTTGATTTATTCAAAACCACATAGTAAAATGAGATTAAAAGTTTAATAATATATATATATATATATATATATATCAATGGAAGGTTCCAATTTGATTAACTTTATGTTTTAGAAACGTTGATTTTTTTAATACTAAAGCGCAATAGAACAATTTACTCAAACATTGATATTTTGAGGCTCTATGGTTGTAAAGGCAATATGTCTTAACATATACGCTTAACCTTTTTTCTTTGACCAAAGGATTTCTTTACAAAAAAATTATGCATGCAAAGAAAGATTCCGACATGTTAAATAAATAAATAAAAAAATTAAAAAAAAAAAAAAAACCAAAGAAATCAACGAAAATAATTGATCGATCAATCTGAAAAATATCAAATTAAAACTCCCAAATTATTATGTTTGGGTGAAAGCTATCTCCTAATTAATAAAGGTGATTTATGCATTCCTTAATATTTGTGTTAATTGGAGTCTCGAATCTTTCGAGTTTTACCCCACATTCACTTAACCATCCCTCATATCAAACCTAAGACAATCTAGCTAGCTAGCCTAATTGCAATGCTATAATTTTTTTCTTTTTAAATTATGTCAAATTAGACAATTTTTAATTTGGCATGTATATATTGTTTAAAGTTTGTCTTTATAAATGATAAATTTTATTTAATAACACATTAATTTCTTTCCTTTTTAATTGATATTTGTGTTACAATTTTTTTTATCAAATACTTGTGTTACAATTAGAAACTCGTGGAGTCCACGAAAAGACAATCTTTACATACATGTCAAATTAGAAAAAAATGAAAATTTCTTTATAAACGGTAAATTTTATTTAATAACACATTAAAAAAGACAATTTTTTTTATCAAATAAAATTATCCCACAAAAGACAGAAAAAATGAAAATTTCCAAAAAAAAAAGAAAATTATTAAAAAACAAAAAATTAGATTTTACCATCCTACCCTTCACTTACGGGCGAGAAATATCAATTGCTTGTGTTTTTTTATTTTTTTATAAAATATTAATTATGACATCATAATGCCACACGTAACGTTGTGAGAGCTTCTCAAATTTCACGTGTCGCGTGTGAAAGTTTCTCACATAAACAATTATTATATATATAGATTTATACAAAACCTTTAGAAAACGGAGGTTTAGTTTTTTTTTTCATGATGTTTTTTTTATTTGCAAGATAAAATTTTCCCCTCCCCCAACACCTTCTTCAAACCACCTTCTTCTTCAACCCCCACCTTTGTCTTCTCTTTCTTGGATTCTCTCTCTTCTTATTGTTATATATATATATATATATATATATATATATATATATATATATATATATAAAACCGAACCTCCTCCTCTCTTCATCACACAATCAACAACCAACCAAAACAACCCCTCCAAATTCCAATTTCAAATTCATAGACAAAACCAGTCCCACAGTCACTAAAATAAAAAATTGAAATATTATCTCACTTTCAACTGTTCTTCAACAATGCCACCAACACTCACGACTCTCCTTGAATTTGATCTCCAAGAGAGAGAGAGAGAGAGAGAGAGAGAGAGAGAGAGAGAGAGAGAGAGAGAGAGAAATAGAGATATGAGGAAGAACAATGAGGGTTTGGGTGAGAATGATGAAGACGATGACCAGTGGTATGCACCCCCTTAAAACGTATCAAATGGTAGTATGCAATTCAAGCTTTCAACAGGTACAATGTTCATATAAACCGATTTGCCCCAAAAATAAATGCATGCTCCAATTTAGAAGTCTCCATCAATTTATCAATCTCTCCGTCTCTGTGTATTAGATTAATGAGAAGGAGTTTGTGTATTGGATTGATGAGAAGGAGTTCGTCCAGAGCACGAGTGAGTGATCGATTGAAGACTGAGAGAAAGAGAAAATCGTGTATTGGATTGATGAGAAGGAGTTAGGGATTGATTTGGAGATAAAGAAAAAAAATGCGTGGTGATTGATAAGGAGTTAGAGTTTGATTTAGGACAAAAGAAAAGGTTGATTTGGAGATGGGCAAAAAGTATGGGTAAATAGGAGTTTCTGTGTACTGGATTGATGAGAATGAGTTCATTCAAAGCACGAGAGAGTGATCGATTGAAAACTGAGAGAAAGAGAAAAATCGTGTGTTGGATTGATGAGAAGGAGTTCGGGATTGATTTGGAGATAAACAAAAAAAAACGCGTGGTGGATTGATAAGAGTTAGAGTTTGATTTAGAGACAAAAGAAAATGTTGATTTGGAGATGAAAAAAAAGTATGGGCAAATAGGTAAATTTCATTACCACTCAAAAATTTGTGATTCTTGCTTTTATATATATGATATATATATATATATGAGATAAGGAGACCTTAATGGACACAATTAATATTATATTTTTGTGAGATAACCAAAAAACTCTATTTACCGTTTGGCTACTATATATTGGTCCTGTAGATTCAATATGTTTTCAAATGATCTTGAATTTTTTAGATCAATATGCATCAGGTACTCATATTACCTTTAAACTATCTAATGGATCATAGCAAGCTGCGGACAAATTGCAAACCTTATTTGTGTAATCATTTTGCAAAAATGAAAGGTATATAGGTGAACACAATAATTGAATCCAATTTTGTTAGGGTCGATCCGTGATCTAGTCCCAATCGTCACATATCGAAAAATCGCCATCCACTTGTCCAACTTATTATTTTATCAATCCAACTTAATTCAATGTATTAAGTGCAGACCGAATTGAATCAAGTTACACAGATTGACAATTATAAAATTACTACTTATAAAACTAAAAATTTATGTAAAAAATGAAAGTTGTGATTAATGAGGAAAATGATGAACAAGACATTGAGCTAAAATAATTTCATTTTAGATTTTTTAGCTTAAAACTTGTACTTAAAGTGTTAAAATAAAAGAGTTAATTTAAGATGAAAAAAGTTAGATTTTGAGTGTACAAAAAGAGTTAATTTAAGATGAAAAAAGTTAGATTTTGAGTTTACAAAGTTAAATAGTAGATGAATTAGAAATTTAGAAGCATGAAAATGCTAACATGAACTCAATATAGTTCAAGATGTTAATTAGGATTAATTATGTGTAGATAGAATGTAATGAATGTATATGCACAATTATAAAGGTTATTGAACCCGATTACAAATTAGATCCATGTATTAATACATGTGATGCATAATTCAGTTACAACTTTTGCAATTCAATCCAAGTCAACAAACACAAACTATGAATCAATTAGAGCTAATTGGATCGATGGATTCATGGATTGAGGTAATCGAATTGGATCGAAATGAGATTCGTGGATTTCATGTAAACTCAAATAGAGGAAATTCCACGATTGTGATTTTTTTTAAATCTTCACCGTGAATATGGAAACTACATTTTTATGACTCTTAAATGTGTGCACAAGTTTCAAAAGACATATTTATCATTGGATCTAAATTCAATGATCAATGTTTAAAATCATCATCCATGGTGATTTTTTTAATCACTATGGTAGAACTACCTTATAATCACATCGCCCTTAAAAGTCGTTCGTCCATGCCTCGAGATGTGTGCGCATAATTCTTGGGACATAACACACGGGTGTATTTCCCGAGGTTCACACCAACGGCTCCTAAGACTGTTGTGACTTTAAAATGTGACTACAATATTGATCGATGTCAAAAAATCATTTTCCATATATATACAAAATTGTTGTGGAATATGGATGACCATGCATGTACACCAACATATTGTGTTGTCATGTAACTTGTATTTCTCACTTAATAGTACATCTACTTGTCTATGTATTGTCATGTTACTTGTAACCATTTCCAATGTACACCAACTCTTTCATGTATTGTCAAATTACTTGTAATGTGTTGTATGACATGGGGTGTATGTATTACTTGTACACATTGTATAAAATACATTTATCATCATCACCAAATGGCCTATATAAAGGGTGTCAACCTCATTGTAAAAACACATCAAGTTGAATGAAAACTTCTCATTCCAACTATCTCATTTCTTCTCTTCTCCTTTGTAGTAGTAGTTTGTAGTAGTATAAGTTCTTAGTCTTCTATTTTCCTTCTCTAGTTCTTAGCAAGTTCCAACTTAATTTACAACAAGTTATCAACACGAGCTTGCTCTAGCATTAAGGAGATGTTGAAGTTCAAAAAGGCTTGTTAAGGAGACAAAGCTAGGAAGGTATAACTTTTTTTATTTAAATAAGTTCAATTTATTTCTATATTATCATGGCTGCTTCCTTTTATTATATGCATAATTTATTCATATACTATGCATTATAGCGTCATCGATTGTGAAAGTATGCTCTGTAGTTACATCTTGTACGATCTTCTACATCAGAAATCAAAAGTCAATATGTGACATAACTAGTTTTCTCACTATACTACAAACGATTAATTATGCTCTATTATTGATTTTTTATATCGCAAATAGTGTTATGAGTTTGGGTTGATAGTGGGTAAGCCTTGTCCCCGGTAAATGTAAACATTGAAAGGGAGATGGGTTCGATGAGGCATGGTTTTAAGTAGACTTCATCTCGCCACCCAACTTGGAGGTTTTCCCACCAACTCATACAAGTAGTACATTTTGCATATTAATAATCAAGTTGTGAACATATATTTAATTGTATATTATTTATTTTATATAAAAAAGAAAAACTATTTACTCGATTTCTTGACATATTTTCAGACTATGACAAACCTTCAAAAACTTGAATTTGTTGCTCTTGATATCATTGAAAATAATTATTTGTCATGACAACTGGATGCCGAGATACATCTCCAAGCTAAAGACTTAGGAGAAACTATTATAGAAAGAAATGAAACATCAATGCAAGACCTTGCGAAAGCACTGATATTCTTTCGCCATCATCTCCATGAAGGTCTGAAAAAGTGAGTATCTCACTATAAAGATCCTCTCACCTTGTGGTTAAGCTTGAAAGAGCGATATGATCACCAAAAGACGGTTATATTTCCAAAAGCTCAAAATGACTGGCTGAATCTTAGGCTACAAGATTTCAAAATAGTCAGTGAGTATAACTCCACCATGTTTAATATTACCTCTCGTTTGAGGCTGTGTGGAGAAAATATATCTGATGAGGCAATGATGGAAAAAACATTTAGTACTTTTCATGCCTCGAATCTGTTGTTGCAACAGCAGTATCGAGCGCGTCAATTTAAAAAGTACTCATAATTAATTTCTTGTCTCATGGTGGGTGAACAAAATAATGAGCTTCTATTGAAGAACCACAACTCTCGTTCAACTGGTTCCGCTTCAATTAATGAAGCAAATGCAACATCTATAATGACCATAAAAATGGTCATGGAAAGAAAAATCACGGACGTGGAAATGGGAAATGATCAATCAACAAAGATCGTGGCAAGCCATATTCTAAATTTTGTGGCAATAAGTTCCAAAATAAATGGAATAAGAATGATGTCGTTCAAAATAAGGGGAAAAACACTACTAAAAATGGGCATGCTCGTAATCGTGACCAACCATGTCACGGGTGTGGTCTAAAAGGCCACTAGGCTCATGTATGTCGCACGCCTAAGCATTTTATTGATGTTTATCAAGCCTCCTTAAAGGAGAAAGGCAAAACAGTTGAGATGAATTTCACTGTCGGAGATGGCTCGTCGGACATCAATTATATGGATGTCCCAAATTTTCATGATGATCCAAACACTAATCTCGATATTTTTAATGATCATACGTAATGATTTTCAATAATTCTATGTACTAGTTTTTGTTATGCTTCTTAGTTATATGTACTAGTTCCTTATTATGAATGAAATATGTCTATTTTTCTAATTTGCCAAACATTATTTGTCTAGATGGATCAACAAATCATGTGTTCAAATCATGAGTCAAATATGATCTATATATGTCTTGTTGATTGTGCTACAACGCACACAATCCTTAAAAACATAGAATATTTCTCCAATTTGAACTTAGCTAAGGCTAATGTTCAAACAATATCTGGCATTTCAAATTTGATTAATGGCTCTGGAAGAGCAAATATTACGTTGACTGGGGGAACAACAATTCATGTTGACAATGCCTTATACTCTGAAAAATCCAGAAGAAATTTACTTAGCTTTAAAGATATTCGACAAAATGGATATCACATTGAAACCATGAACGAAAATAATAGAGAATTTCTCTATGTCACATTGGTTTCAAATGGGAAAAAATAAGTGTTAGAAAAATTCCCAGCTTTATCCTTTGGATTATATTTTACTCATATAAGGCATGTCGAAATGAATGTCGTCTTAAATAAGAAAATTAATGATCCAAAGACATTCATTTTATGGCATGACTAGCTTGGTCATCCAGGATCATCAATGATGCAAAGAATAATTAATAATTCGCATGGACATCCTTTAAGGAGTCACAAAATATTTTCAGTTGGTGATTATAATTGTGCTAGTTGTTCTCAAGGTAAATTGATAGTTAAACCATCCCCAAGTAAAATTGTTATGGAATCCCCAATTTTCTTAGAACGCATTCAGGGAGACATATGTGGATCTATTCATCCTCACTGTGGACCATTTAGATATTTCATGGTTTTGATAGATGCATCAACTAGGTGGTCACATGTTTGTTTGCTTTCGACCTACAATGTTGCATTTGCTAGACTTTTAGCTCAAATCATTAAGTTAAGAGCACAATTCTCTGACAACCCAATCAAAACCATCCGTCTTGATAATGCCAGAGAATTTCTATCTCAAACATTTAAAAATGTTTGCATGTATATAGGAATTACCATTGAACATTTTCTTCCACATGTGCATACCCAGAATGGTTTGGCAGAATCTCTGATCAAACGCATTCAATTAATTGCCAGACTTTTAATCTTGAGAACTAAGTTATCAACTTCAGTTTGGGGACATGCAGTCCTTCATGCAACATCTATCATTCATTATAGGCCTATGAACATTCCCCCATGCAACTCATGTTAGGTTAACAACCAAATATATCACACTTGAAGAATTTTTGGTTGTGCAATGTATGTTCCTATACCACCTCCCAATAGAACTAGGATGGGTCTACAACAAAAACTTGGGATTTATGTTGGATTGAACTCATCGTCCATTATAAGATACATTGAGCCTTTAACAGGGGATTTATTTACTACACGTTTTGCTGATTGTAACTTTGATGAAACCATTTTCCCATAATTAGGGGGAGATAAGAAACCAATTCAAAAGGAATGACGCGAAATTGCTTATAATGTATCAAGTTTGTCACATTATGATCCACGCACAAATTAGTGTGAACTCGAAGTTCAAAAGATCATTCATTTGCAACAAATCGCAAATCAATTACCTGATGCATTTAATGATGCAAAACAAGTGACAAAATCACATATTCTAGTTGTAAATGCTCCTACAAGAATTGATGTCTCTATGCAACAAAATGCACAAGAACCAACGAAACATTTAAAGTGTGGAAGACCAGTTGATTCAAAGGATACAATTCCTGGAAAGAGGAAAATGGGAGTAAAAATAAATACAAATCAAAATACTCCTGAGAAAGCACAAGAATCCTTTGATAAGGATTTGTCATAGTAAGTTGATTCCGACGAGGAACAATTGCCTCTAGAAAAAGATGAAAAAAAGAAAATAATGAGATCTCAATAAATTATTTAAGCTCTGGTAAGATTTGCGATCGAAATGAGATTGTTCCTGATGATATATTTTCTTTTAATGTGTCCTTTGAAATATGTGAAAATGATGATGATCCAAAATCATGATCAGTGGACGAATGTTGAAAAAGACCTGATTGGCAAAAATGGCAAGTGGCTATCCAAGAAGAGCTAAACTCGTTAAGGAAACGAGAGGTTTTTGGACTGATTGTTCAAACGCCAGATGGCGTAAAACCTGTTGGATGAAATGGTTATTTATACGAAAGAGAAACAAAAAAATGAAGTTACAAGGTACAAAGCAAGACTTGTAGCTTAAGGTTTCTTACAAAGACTTGACATCGATTATGAAGAAACATATTCTCATGTTATAAATGCAATCACATTTCGGTTATTGATAAGCCTTGCAGTCTCTGAATGGCTTGATATGCATTTAATGGATATCGTTACCTTTTCTGTACGGATCCCTAGACAGTGAGATATATGAAAATCCCTGAAGGATTTGTAATATGCGAAGAAATAAAATCAAAACCTCATAACATGCATTCTATAAAATTACAAAGGTCTTTGTAGGGATTGAAACAATCCGGACGAATATGGTACAAACGTTTTAGTGATTATTTACTGAAAGAAGGATATGTAAATAATCCACTTTGCCCATGTGTCTTTATTAAAAGATCATCAATAAGATTTGCGTATATGTTGATGATTTAAATATAGTGGGAAACCATGACGACATCGTTAGAACATCCAAATACATGAAAAATGTATTCGAGATAAAAGAAATTAGAAAAACAAGACTTTGTATTGGTTTGCAAATTGAACATTTTTCATGTGGAGTACTTATCCATCAATCAAATTATATTGAAAAATATTAAAATGATTTTATATGGACAAGGCACATCCATTGAGCTCTCCAATAGTTGTCAGATCACATGAAGTGGATAAGGATCCATTTCGACCTCATGAAAGTAATGAAGAGCTAATTGGTCTAGAGATACCATATTTAAGTGTAATTGGTGCATTTATGTATCTTGCAAATTGTATAAGATCTGACATTGCTTTTGCTGTCAACTTACTTGCAAGATACAACTCTTCACCAACTCGAAGACATTGGAATGATGTTAAACATGTTTTTGGTATCTTCGAGGAACAAGTGACATGAGTTTATTTTACTCGAGAGGGGTAAAATTGAATCTCCAAGGTTATGGTGATGCTGAATTTTTATATGATCCCCATAAGGCATGTTCTCAAAAGGGATATGTATTTACTCGTGGTAATACTGTTGTATCATGGAAGTCATTAAAGCAAACTAAGGTTGCTACTTCTTTCAATCATTTTGAATTACTTGCAATTCATGAAACAAGCCGTGAATGTGTATGGTTGAGAAACATGATTGAACATATTCAAGAATCATGTGGATTGCCTTCAATAAAAGACTCTCCAACTATATTATATGAAGATAATGCAACATGTATTGCAATTAAGTGAAGGATTCATAAAAGGGGACATAACAAAACATATTTCACCAAAACTCTTTTATGCGGATGAACTTTAGAAGAATGGTGAAATTTGATGTCAAGCAAATCCGATCGAGTGATAATCTTGCTGATTTATTCACAAAAGCTTTATTTAAAAGGCTTACATATGGTATTGGCTTGCGTAAACTTAAAGTCATTGCAAGTAAAGAAACCGAACAAGTTTTACCCATGTTCACATGAGGGGAAGTTATTAATTAGTGTATTGCACTTTTTTCTCTTAGCTATGATTTTATCCCATTGAGTTTTCCTAGCAAGGTTTTTTAATGAGGCAATCTTAACAATATTATACCCATATTAATATTTATGAGAATAATGTACTATTTTCCTTTTACTATATTTTTTTTCACAGGGTTTTTCTTAGTAGAAGTCTTAACGAGGAACAATCTCTAAGCAAGTGTCGTCCAAGGGGGAGTGTTGTGGAATATGGATGACCATGCATGTACACCAACATATTGTGTAGTCATGTAACTTGTATTTCTCACTTAATAGTACATTTGCTTATCTATGTATTGTCATGTTACTTGTAACCATTTTAATGTACACAAACTTTTTCATGTATTGTCAAATTACTTGTAATGTGTTGTATGACATGGGGTGTATGTGTTACTTGTACACATTGTATAAAGTACATTTATCATCATCACCAAATGGCCTATATAAAGGGTGTCAACCTCATTGTAAAAACACATTAAGTTGAATGAAAACTTCTTATTCCAACTATCTCATTTCTTCTCTTCTCCTTTATAGTAGTAATTTGTAGTAGTAGAAGTTCTTAGTCTTATATTTTCCTTCTCTAGTTCTTAGCAAGTTCTAACTTAATTTACAACAAAAATCGCCTTTTTGTGTTTTTGTTTTTGTTTTTATTTTTTTTTTTTTAGATTTTTTTTTACTTTCGAAGATCGCTTTTGTGTTGTTAGATAGATATGCACCTTAGAGACCAAAGATAGATACGCACCTCAATCTACACGAAAGTGACACATGGTTTGAGGTGCATCTAACAGCACATATTGTTTGATTTCTCAGTTTGATTTGTGAAACACGTTTTTTCATTAATTACTCAAAATGTACGAAGAGAACTACCTGCAAATTTTTAAGAGCAGAGGAGTCTCCATCGGTAGGAACACTATTTACCTTGATTGCTTGTCTCATTAACATCTCTATCAATGTTGAGATTGCACTTCGGGCACTTTATTCCCATTGGATATTGATCTCTTAATCATAGTCACCTAATTCATACAATTTTTTTGTCAATTTATAAGGATATGCATTAAAAGGTACCTAGGTGACATACGTCAGATAACATAAATCAACAAACTATAAATTTAGAGTCCGGCTAGATGCGCCCCACTTTTTATAAGGGCACCTCAAATTCAAATTTCAATTTATGAGGACACCCCAACATTTTTATCAAAATGCCCCTTCATCCAAATCAAAGCACCCGATTTCAAACCTTGGTCGAGACATCTATTTTAGGTTCGGTAGCATGTGGCCGAGACTTATCTTCTAAGTTCGGTGTTGTCAACTGAACCTCTTTCATGGAATTTGGTTGACAACTGCACGCCGACCTAAAGGTTTGATAGGTTCCGACTAACTCTCCAATTAAAAGTTCGATAGATTTTGACCGACTCTTCAACTAGAAGTTCGGTGGGCTTTGACCGATCGACTCTTCGACTAGAAGTTCGGTAGGCTTTGACCGAATCTTCAACTAGAGATTCAGACCTGTGAGACTGAGCCACTTGATGATGATGTCCTACAACTCACAAGAAGAGAGTGTGTGGAAGGATGATGGTGAGGCGCACAAAACGAAAGGTAAAGGGTGGTGGGGTGCACTGATCGCAATGAGGGGTATGATAGTCATTTCGCAATAGAAATGATTTTTTAAGTTGACTTTGTTAAGGTGTTAAGGTGGGGTGAATATAGTCCAGCTCTAAAATAATTAGGGTCCATGGCCTCTTTTGAGTGTGGTACCTGTTCTGCGAATCCGTCAACTTCAAATGATATCTCAGAGAGGGCGCGATGGACGCTTTTGATCTTGGCATTCTTTCGTATCTCGATGAATCTCTTCTCCTTGCTTGAAGGGTCTTTAATTAAACTATTTTGATTTATCTTTCACTCGCACATATCCAAATAATCGCCATTTTCTCTCTCCTTCCCTCTAAACAATAGCCTTTGTTCCGTTGGTTGTAGTCCCGTCTCTCCTGTTAACAATTTCTTCATTTCTCCTGTTATTTAAGTACAACAATGCAATTAGAATTCAAATCACATGGAAAACAGATGTATTGTTATAATATCAATTAAATATCAATTACTTCTTGAGAAAAAACTTCAAAATTAATACAAGTGCATGATCCAATTAGTTTTGTATCCTATATTCATTAATCAACGCTCAAGTAGGGTATGTGCAAGAATACCGTGAATATGCAAAGCCACTCTGTTCACCAAAATTGGAAATACTTATTGATTACAATTATTTCTGGAGCGGCTAAACAAACTCGACTAAACATATCTCATTATTCAAGCATACCCCAATTTTGAATTTCAATTGCTAAACTCTTTTTTTTTTTTCTTTTGAAATTTCAAATATACCCTTGCTCACCCCATCATCCTCACCCATACTCCATCACCCCTCAATCCTCTCAATTTCTCAATCTTTTGCAATTGTAAAGCACTTATACTAGGTCAAATGTGTCGTATGAGTGTTTTTTCATTAAACAAGGTCGGATTTGGTCTTGTTGGTGCCCAAAAAGTGAGGAAGTCAAGACTTCTTTAGTCTGAAGAGGTCTTGACTGATTCCCTCCAAGACCTTTAAAGAGGTCTTAGTTGCCTTTCGCCAAGACCGAGACCTCTTCAAAGGTCTTGATAGGAGTCGACCGGGTGGGAGTTAGTCGAGACCTTTACAAAGCAATAAGCTTGAATTAAAAAACTTTCAAAACCACAAAAAACATGAAAATGATAAAAAACATTAGTGAGTTTTGCTCAGAATCGCTTGTTATTCTCGATTCCATTGATATTTATGCTCAAAATGAGAGATTCAAGCTCCAAATCGAAGCCTTTCACCCAACAACACCACAAAGAATTGACTTAAAAACTAGCAAAAAACCCAATAAACACCAAGAAATCGACATGAAAAGGGGGTGAAAAATGCACTCATGACGTCGAATCAATATGGTTTCGTCGAATTTTGTTGGAGTTTGGCCGGATGTGAGGGTGAAATTCGAGAGACGAGTTGGTTGAGTGACCGAGGTATGGGTCTACAAGGTGAGCGGGGTATGTGTGAGCAAAAAAACCTTTTTATATGGATGGGGTTGAGTCATTTCACGTATGGATTGAGATTTTTTAAAAAGCAAGGTACGTTTAGTAATAAGTGGGGCCCCTTTAACCAGGGCTAAAACTAGAAAAGGGGGAGGGTGGTGCTAGTTGGACGGTTGCCCCCTTCACTTCAGATCTCTTTGTAGTGCTTCGCCCCAAAGTACCTCTCCTCACTCTTCCTTATAGTCGATGCACTTCCTGTATAGTATAAATGTAGCAGAAATGATATAGGTTCTAATACGATCGTTGGAATGTACAATTAGGTGGATAATTTATGATTTAAATAATGTATATATAGTTAAAACCAAAAAAGTAAGCTTCTTTATTGTTGAAGAATATTGAATGTTAAGTGATTATATAAAAAATCACATATTTTTTACTACCTTTAAATGGGTCGTGAAAGAACTTGTTAGAAAGATATTAGAGCCTATTTTCATCAGTATTTCATAGAACTCAATTCCGAGTTGCAGTTAGAATGTTATAAAAAACACTCGATTAATTAAGGACAAAAATGATATGTAATTACAAAACTCCGCGTAAAAATGAAATTATTAAAGCTCTTTGCCTCATTTTCTTTATTTTAAGCCTTACAATAATTAAGAAAAAACTTGGGAGTAAGGGAAATCAACATTAAGAAGTTAGGCAATCTAATATGTTTTTTCTTGTTTAAAATCGTATAATTCAACTCCTTCATCGTAGGTATCTTATTAATTTATATTGCAATTTTTAGAATTATTAGTTTAATATTATATTTAAAACTTTTGATATATTCTTGATGCAGAGATTGCTTCTTGCACATTACAAGAATGATATTCATAGAATATTCAGTGAGCATGTTTCGTTGTAGCTTTTATAGAGGGCCGCTAAGGGCACCCCACCTATTAATGAAGGCACCCAACTTATTTGTAAAAATTCCAGCAAAAATGAAAAAGACCATTTTGCCCCTGTATATATATAATGGTTCAAACCCCACAAACCATTTCGACAAGGAGTTAGGGCACCCCGCCAGCAAGCTTGAACCACAAAGCCACAGCCGCATTGCGTTTGGCGAAGAGCTGATCGATTCTTGCTCGTTCGACAGCTAGGTAACAATGTTTGACAACCATATTCGGGTTTTTTTGAACTGTTTAGTTGCTTATAACAGTAAAAATGATGATTTGTTTGTCAACGTAGGGTTTGGTAATTTTTCAAATCCGAAGTTGTTTCCTTTGTATAATGGAGGATCATAATGCTTCGGTGCGGAGGAGGTCGTCCTTGAGGTAATTTTGCAAATTTTTTGTGTTTTTTTTTGCGGTTATCCGAAGTATCTATCGGGTGCGCGATTGTTTCGGCCTCGCGGGGACCGAGATGTATGGTAATGTCTCGGTCTCGGAGGACCGAGAGGTTTCTCGTAGTGTGACGGTGCAGGAACGGCCAGAGTGCTTGGTAATTCTCGGTCGCACGTAAACGAGACTATGAAGAAAGTTCAGAGCTGTACTGTGAGAACCTATTTTTTGGGTTTTTTGTGATTGTCTTTGTACATTTTGGTTGATTATAATGTTACTTTGTTTGTATTGCGGGTAATGTCGTTATCTAGTAATTTTCCAGACTACGAGGAAACTTTTACACCTTCTAAGCCATTCCCCTCTCGAGAAGCGGCTATTTCATGGCTTCAACTGATTGGTGGCAAGAACAAGTTTGTGTTCGTAACGAAGCGCTCGGATGCCGGGGGCATTAAACGAATGGGAAGGGTGAAAATTGCCTGTGAGAGGTCTGGGACATATAGGGGACTGGCTCAGAGAGTTGGGAAGGGGAAAGCGGCAAAAATTTTAAAGAAATCAAGGAATGATGAAAAGGCGAGGACTCACACTAGTACGAAGAAATGTGGATGCCCTTTCCAAATTAACGTCAAGGAGAATGCTGACTCCTTATGGTATGTCACCGTGATTTGTGGGAGGTACAATTACGACACCGCAGGAAGATTGGATAAGGGGGAGGAGGAAGTTGAGGATGCGGGGGGGGAGGACTGAAAGTGAGCAGCTTAGGGAGATTAGTCCACCTTCGTCTTTTGTGGAGTGCAAGCAGGAAGTTGAGGATGCGGGTGTGAGGACACCAGGGTCTCCAACCGGAGGCACCCCAGCGTCGGAGGCACCCCAATCTCCAAACGGATTTGAGTCCTCCCACTCCACAAAAGCTTCTAAGCAGAAGAAATGCAAGGTTCCACAAATGCGTCGTGCCAGTCGACGCACGCAAAGTGGATCTAACATGGCTTATAGTCATTGCTTAGAACCAGATTGGTTGCCACATGTTGATGCCATTATCGATGTGGTTTCCGATGGGAATTGTGGATATAGGTGTATAGCCTCTGGGCTTGGACTTGCCGACGTAGACAGGTGGAGGATTGTGCGTAGACGGATGTACGATGAGAATATCGGGTATGAATACCTTTGGCGGGAAGTGCTTGGCTCGAGTTTCGAGCACTGTCAAAATGTGGTGCATTGCCCGAGAGAAGCAAGAGGGGGCATCTTTCAAAGAATGGTTGACACTTCCGGACATGGGATTGTTAGTATCCACCGCATTCAATGTCATTCTCGTCAACCTCTCGCGTGGGAGTGCCTCCGCATTCCTACCTCTACGTAGTACTCCAACGTCGTCATTGCACAACAGACTTATCATTGCAATGGCAAATGAAAGGAATATCCATTGGGTTAGGGTAAGTTCTATGATTTTTTGTGAATTGGTTTGTTTCCCCCTTAATCGGATTTGTGACAATATCTTCTATGTTCTCTGTTCACTTTGTGGTGCGATTGCGTGTGAATGCACCGCATTGCCATCCTTATATCCATCGTGGGATCGGTACGTTGAGGACTGGCCAAAGGTTGGCGAGATGGATTCGTTTTTCGAGACGTCGCGCCCATTGCAACTGCTGATCATGAAGCCACCATACTTGTTGTAGATTTAGATACACCGTAGGTTAAAGCTTGTACCTAGACGGCTAAACATTTAGAAATTTTGCCAATTCGTCCGAGTGTTCTATGTATATGCAAATGTTATGATGTGTTTTGATTGGTGTTGTGTTTTGATTGTTGTTTACTTATGGATGGACCCTTTTTAGAGTCAGTTTGAATGTTACGGAGATTTATAATTAATTAAGGTTCGGTGCAAATTGTCGTCTTTGGATTTTCAATCTTGTATTGTTAGTTTGACGATTACGGAGATTTTTTGAAAGCGTAATGTTCAAATTCATCCATTCACGATGTCGCGGTCAAGCGAGGTTCGTGAAACAACCCATATTCTCGGTCACCCATGATCGACAAGTATTCCAATATATCGGTCGTGTATAACCGAGTCCTATTTCAATTTCTCGGTTGTACACCACCAAGATGGATTGACCATTTCAATTCGCCTGACTCTCGTCCTATGATGACCGAGCCTACTGAGACCCTCTCGGAAGTGAACAACCGATACGCAGTTAACTCTTCCGGTCTTCGTGGCGAGGCTGCGACTTCCCAAAAATATTAGCTTATGTCTCGGCCAAGGCCGAGACGGTTTCTGATCTAGCTTTGTGTGGCCGAGAACCACGATTTCCCAATTTTTTTACATTTGAAAAAATCGCCACACACACATTACATCTACTCTACCAAATGTAACTTAATTCGAAGATCTTCAACCGAGCCCTAATTTGGAGACGAAATCGGCTCACACCGGACCCTACAAAATGCAGAAAACTCGAACAACGAAGGAGAAACACACGGCGAGGGACGGAGAACACGATTTCGGGGATTCTTCTCACTGGTCGGTTCAAAACAAATGAATTCTTTCACAAAGAGTTCGGTGAACGAGGGTGTTGGTGGTGGTGGGGGTGGTGGGGTGCCCAGGGGTTTGCACGAGGATGGTGGGGTGCGAGGGTTTTTTGCACGAGGGGTATTTTCGGTATTTTGGATTTAATTTTTGGGTGCCCCAAATAAATCAATTTGTGCCCACATTAACTGGGTGCCTTCATTAATAGGTGGGGTGCCCTTAATGGCCCTCCTTTTATATTTGAGTCCTTTCGTTAAGAATCAAAGATGATTCCCTTGTCCACACCTTGTATGAGAATCATCAGGGTACCCCATGTTTTTTCCGCCACGTTGTGGCTGTTGGTCTGTCTAGCCGTACCAAAGGAGTGGGATGATCCCCTCTGCCCCATTTGTCATTATTTCCCTAGAAGCTATTATATAAAGCCAATAGTGTAGGTTGAAGAGGCAATTTTTGATGCACAACTGAAATGAGTACAGAGCACAGACTCTCTTACTTATCCCAACGTTTTATGTTGTTATTTAATCCCCCATTTCACTGCATCAAGTGTTATCAAAGACCTAGTTCAAGTTGATTTTCCATGGCAGAAGATGGGGAGGATCAAACCTACACCGTTGGCCATGCCCAAGGGGTGCAGGCTTTATTGCGTGCCGTAAACTCTTTGGAACGCAGACTCAAAGAGTTCACCATGGAGATACACTGCGTGCTACCTTCGTTAGCTCCATCCCCACAACAAGAGCCTGTTCAGCCCGATGATTTTGGAGCAAGATGAAACTCGATCGTTTACACCCTCATACACGTCTTCCCAGAGGTTGTGGCCAAGGAGGCTTTGCATGTGGCAGAGGCCACCCTATTCCACACCAGCACCATCACCAACTAGATCTAGCCCGACTCTAATGTTGATGATAACTGGGCAAGACCTCCCAACCTTCCGCATAACCCACACCACTGAGATGACACCCCAAACTACAATATCAAAATCAATATTCCCTTCTTCGATGGGCACCTTTACATCCAAGATTTCTAGATTGGCTGCGAACTGTTGAGAATTGTTCTTTGATTACATGGAAATACCTAAGGAACGCCAAGTCAAGTTAATTTCCTACAAGCTCCGTGGCGGTGCCTCCGCCTAGTAGGAGTAGTTGCAGAGCAACAGACGCAGAGAGGGCAAACGATCCATCACTACTTGGCCAGAGATGAGAAAGTTCTTGAGGGGTCGTTTCCTCCCAGTCCACTAGGAGCAACTTTCATATAAAAAGTAACAATAATGATCTCAGAAGTCACATTCTATAGCGGACTACATAGGCGAATTTTATTGCCTTAACACTTAAAATAACCTCATCGAGTCGGAGTCCCAACAAGTAGGTCGTTACGTTGGTGGAGTTCGTGAGCAGCTCCAGGATCAACTCACCCTTCGACCAATTTTCTCTCTCAAAGGCTTTGACATTAGCCCATAAAGTTAAGGCCTAGCTCTAACGCCATGCCACCAAACCCACTTTTTATCGACGTACTGTAGATACCTAATAACCCTCTATTACAACACTATCTCCCACACCTACTCCATCCCCTGCCTCCTATGCCCCATCCTCATTCACCAGCTCAAAGAAACCCACCACATCTTACACCAGCCCCTTTCCTACAGAATCAACCAAACAACTACACCATTCCCTCAATCCATACACCAAACCCATATTATCCAAATGTTACCGTTGCGAGCAAAAGAAACATTAGTTTAACAATTGCCCTAGTGGCGCCAAGTGAACCTTGCAAATGACGCTGCTAATGATCTTTTGGTTGGGACCACTTCTGACTTCCTCGATGACCAGGATGTGGACGCCGTTCATGGAGATGTGGGTAATGCTTCGACCTGCATCATTCAACGTGCCCTACCCAGTCCTAAACAACCTCCTCTAACGCAGAGACACTAAGTCTTTCGTATGCGATGCACCATCAAGGGGAAAGTCTGCAACCTCATTATCGATTAGAGGTAGGCAAACCGCGGTTTGGTTTGGAAAACCACCAAACCGCGACCAAACTGAGGGTCTACCGTTTGGTGATTTTTCAAACCGCCACCAAACCGCATATCACCAAAACCGCACCAAACCGAACCGCGGTTTGCGCGGTTTGGTCGGTTTGGTTTAGCGGTTTTCATGCACTTTATTTTCAGGGGGAAAAAAAAAAGCAAGCAAGAAAAAAAAAAAGCAAGCCAAAAAAAAAAAAAAACAGCAAGCCAAAAAAAAAACAGCAAGCAAAAATGAAAAAACAGCAAGCAAAAAAAAAACAGCAAGCAAAAAAAAAAAACAGCAAGTATAAAAAAAAACAGCAAGTAAAAAAAAAAAATCAGCAAGCCTAAACACTAACAGCAAGCCATTTTTTCCTCTCTTTGTGGCAAGCGCACCACATTCAATAATCCTCATTTAATCAATAACCATTAACCAATCATTCATCAAAATGAACCCAATCAAAGTTAAAAATTCAAGATCATATCAAAAGTTACAACAAAAACAAATAAATTAGAAGTTTAGAACAAATAAATTCAACAAGTAGGAAAATGCTTCAACTCCATTCCAAGTTCCAATTTCATTCTTTGTTCCTACAATAAAACAACAATTGAAAATAAAAAGTTAGCAACATAATAAGAGTTTTATAACATTTGTTATTCCCAAAATAAAACAACAATTGAATATAGAAAATTAACAATATGATAAGAGTTTAATAACATTTAAAAGTTCAAAAAAGATTTACTTACCAAGTCAATGACTCAATGTATTTTGCTAATCATCTCAACTAATCATCTAAAACAAGTTGGTCCAAAATGCCTAAACAACATTTCAAAATGTAATATGATTAGATGATGATCGTAAAAGAAAGAATAAATGTAATTAATAATTAACAAAATTAAAAGAAAAGTATAACCTGTTTCAAGCTCTTCAAGTTCCTGTAAATTTTCTTCAACTTCTAAATTTATTGTACCATGTAACCAATCCTGAGTACAAATAAGAGCTTCAACAATTTTTGGAGTAAATGAGGTACGAAACTGATCAAGCACGCGTCCACCGGCACTAAAAGCGGACTCTGAAGCAACAATAGAAACTGGAATGGCCAGTACATCACGTGCCATCATTGAAAGTGTTTTGTACTTAGAGACATTATTTTTCCACCAACCAAGAATGTCAAAGTCTCCATTTTGCTTCTCACATCCCTCATCCAAATATATATCTATCTCCAACTTGTTTGTCGTATTTGCTTCCATTTCTAAAAATCTTTGAAATCCAACCACTGCCCTTTTAGCTCTGACATTACCAAACAATGAGTCTTCCGCCTCTTCATGTACACTAGAAAATGATCTAGTTTCACTAGACCACATATACATGTAATTGTTGGAAAATGATTCATATTCCATGTATAAATGATCCAGAGCCTCTCTCACTTTCCTTATCATCTCAACAACTTGCTCGTTCGGATACAATGTACCATAACAATATTTCAGAAACTTCAACTTGTACCTAGGATCAAGAACCACAGCAACCAACAAGATCATGTTCACCTTCGAGATATCTCCCCAATACTTGTCAAACTTCACCTTCATCTTCATTGCCATCGAATGCACATATGAATCATTACTTGCCAAACATTCATTGATAAGTGTTTCAACTGCATGCACCTCATGAAAATATGCATTATTTGTAACACATTTAGATCCCTGAAAGTCGAAGAGTGGCCCAATAAAAAGTTCCAAGAAGCGCAATAATATACGTGCAACACTCCAATCTTCTTTTGTGGGAACTCCATTCTTCAACTCACTTGAAATCTTATTATATGACTCATACATTCTCTCAAATGCTCTTTGATACTTCATCGCTTAATCCAACATCAAATAAGTGGAATTCCATCTAGCTGATACATCTAAGGACACTGAAGCTTTACATAGTATTTTTTCAAGTTCAACACATTGCTTAAACTTTTTCTTCCTTGATGGAGAACTTTTCACTTGTTTCACTGCTTCGCGTATTCGACTAATGGAGTCTTTCACCTCTTTCAAACCATCACTAACAATGAGATTCAAAATGTGTCCACAACATCTTACGTGAAGGTATTTCGCATTTAACACGCTTCCACCCTAATTATTTATTTTTCTCCTTGAGTATTCAATTGCCAAATCATTAGATTTAACATTGTCTATAGTTATTGTAAACACTTTCTCAATTTTTCAGTGAAGCAAACACATCTCAACGGCCTTACCAATATCATCGGCCGTATGGCCTTCAATCTCACAAAAATTAATTATTTTCTTTTGCAATTTCCAATCATCATCAACATAATGTGCAGTGAGACACATATAGCTAGTATTTTGCAAAGAAGTCCAAGTATCAGTTGTCAAACAAACTCTTTGAGAATTCTTTGTTAAGATCTTTTTCAATTTTGCCTTCTCAACATTATACATTTCCAAACAATCTCTAGTTATAGTTCTCCTCTTCACTAACTTGAGTTTGGGTTGTATAACATTGCAAAATTTAACAAAGAATGGATGTTCCACAAAAATAAAAGGCAATTCAGCTCCTATTATCAATTCAGTAAGGGCTTCACGACTTAATGTTTGATCAAACTTCCTAAGTCATATTTTACTTTCATCCTCTAACCCTTTAACTTGTAATTCTATTGTTTTTTGTTTCTTACACACTGAGTTCACATGACTATGTGGGTACTTGAGGCATTTATTTAAATGAGTTGTTATTGTGCTTGTACCATTCTTACTAGGACAATGATACTCTTTACCACAATAATTGCAAGTTGCAAGTGTCACTTTTCCATGCTCATCTAACGTTTTAGAATAATGGTCCCAAACTCTAGAGGTTGTGCGATTACCTTTCGATTTTGTCTTCTTTGTTTATGATGGCAAACTAGATGAGTTTGGAGGAGCAACAATAGGTCCACCACTTTCAAACTCCATTGGTGTAGAACTTGCATCTGTCGATAATGTTCCGACCGTTACATGATGCGAATCCATCTAGAAAAAAAAAACACACACGATCAATGTTAGAATGAGAATGAACATTAAAAATAAGAATTGGAATACATAACTACAATGAAGTTACACAATTAAGTTACACAAAATGCCAATTAAGGTGAGGTGATGGATCAAAACTCTTTGACACAATAATGAAACCAAATAGCAAAGAAAGACATGAACTTTAAGTCTTTAATACTTGTATTTACTAAAACAACAACAACAACAACAACATAGCCTCAATCCCAAATTATTGAAATTAATTTGGGGGGCGGATAAAGACTTGTTTCCGGTTACTCATATGAGAACCTCATGCAAAATGGTACAAAATGTAAAGCTTCATAAACATGTTTTCAAGGAGGTCAAAAAATGAAAATGGAATAAGTATGACAAATTGACAACAATAAGCCGATTCTTCAAAAAATAATTTATAATCTCAATGACATATATGAGAAGAACTGAAGAAGAAGAAAAAGTAATGCTTCATAAACATGTTTTCAAGGATTTCTGAATGCAAAACCTAATGGTGGAGAGGTCGGAGCGTCCGGTGGGGGTGGGAGGGGGGCGATCGAGGGTATGGGAGAAAGAGTGGCGACTATGGCGGTGGCTTGCTGAATGGTGAGTGAGTTGAAGACGGGGGGGAGGTGAGAGGCGGGAGAGAAGTGTTGGCGAGGCGATCGAGGGCGTGGGAGAAGGAGCGACGATGATCGCCCGACCGGCGAGGAGTTGGAGACGGGCGGTGGCGGTGAGAGTGTTGGCTAGAGAGGTCGGAGCGAGGCGGTGGATCGCCCGACCAGTGAGGGAGTTGGAGACGGGGTGGTGGCGGTGAAAGTGTTGGTCTTTGGAGAGGCCGGAGCAGGCGGTGATCGCCGATGGCGAGTGAGGAGTTGGAGACGGGGCGGTGAGAGTGCTGGAGAGGCCGGAGCGAGGCGGCCGAGGGCGTGGGAGAAGGAGCGGCGGTAACTGCCTGACTGGTGAGGCATGAGGGAGTTGGAGACGCCGAGACGGGGGCGACGGGCGGTGAGGCGTGAGGGAGTTGGAGACGAGAGACAAAGCGGTGACGGACCGGAGATCGAGCGTCGAGGGCGTGGGAGACTTGTGAGACAGTGAGAGCGTCCAGTGGGGGGTGGGAGCGGCGGTGATGAGATGACCTAATGAGAGCCCGAGAGGAAGATGTGAGATTTGTGGTTTTTTTTTTTACGGTTTTTGGTTTGTATTTACCAAAATGCCCTCGGTTTGGTTAAACCGCAGTTTTCCCAAAATGAAAACCGCGACCAAACCGCGATTCTGCAGTTTGGTCGTTTTCCAAACCGCGACCAAACCGCGAGCTTCAAAAACCAGACCAAACTATGCGGTTTGGTCGGTTTGGGCGGTTTTTCGAATACCGCTGCCCACCCTTATTATCGATAATGATAGTTGTGAGAACATAGTCTCTAAGGCTCTGGTGCTTCCTTCATTCCCTCACCCAAACCCTTACAAAATCAGCTGGATACTAAAGGGGGCCGAAACGAAGATCTCCGACCAGTGCCATGTCCCATTTTTCGTTAGGACAACATTATCAAAATATGGTGTTATGCCACGTTGTTGAAATGGATGCTTGCCATCTCATTTTGGGTCGACCTTGGCAGTTCGATGTCCACGCCATTTACAATTTGGAGTAAAAATTAGGATCCAGACATTCGATGAGTTGATTTGGAGAGATTCTGGGGTTTTCAGGTTGAAAAGGATCAAATATTATATAATAAATTGGAAAAATTATATTTATGCATAGAAAACATAATTCTCGATCTCGAACAATAATTTTGAGTCAAAAATGATATTCGAGCATCGAAGAATTTATTTTGGAAGTATTTTAGGGGTTTCGAGACGCAATTGGGTCAATTAAACTGCTAAATAGAAAAACTTGTGGAATGATTTTTGAATCTTACTGGACTTGTAAATAAATTGTAGGACCGTAATTGGAACCTCGGGTGGACTAATTTATTAACTCGGAGCGCATGGGAGTTGCGATATTGCATTTGTAAGGTTAAGTAAATCCTATAGTAACCTTTACATTGTATGATTATAATTTCGTAAAAATTGCATTGATCCTTTATATTGCATTTTTGTTGTACTTGCATACACCGATAGGGAGGATAAGGTCGGTACGAGTCTCCTTATAATGTCTACCTGACTGTGTGCATAGGGTATATTAAGCTACCCGACTGTGTATACAGGGAAGAACTATATAGTATCTACATGACTGTATGTACAAGGTAGATCTATATTATGCTTGAGGAGCTAGAGTCATTGATACTTTGCATCATGTGGTTATCGTGAGATCACATTGAACTAGATCATACTTTGATAGACTCAAGGAATGAGACTCGTTTGGTTATCCTCTCTGTGCATGAGTCCTTATTATTGTTTACTTACCACTTTTGGAGAACATTATTTGATTGTGGTCAGATAACAAAAAAAAGGATGGATTCACGGTTGTATTTAAATTCCTTGGATTATATTGTTCATTTAATCTCTTAGATTATTATGCATTTGATTATTACAGGTGTAGTAGATAGTGTGAGATTTACTTATCTTACATTATCAAACTTTTATAATTGGATAATGATAGTTCTAGTGGCGACATGGGAAAGGGAAAGCTTTTCGATTGTTTATGACTTACTTAGTTCTTCTTCTCTATGTATGTATTGTTTTTGAATGTATTATTTTGTATAAATAGATTTTTGGGGTTCGAGTATGATTAGGATCTCCTTTGGAATGGTTGGAATGATTTTGAGACGAATTGAGAAAATCTTTGGAGTTAAGGTAATGCTAGTTTAAGAATTTTCATATTTTCAATCAAGTTAGAATGAATATATAATTGAGTTAATGCAATATATATTGTTATGGGGTGGATTGTAAGTCCTTCAGCATTTCCCTCAAAGCTGAGTAGGTTTTGTTAAAAGATTTTTGAAGGCCAGGTATTCAAATATAGGCTTAAAAAATAAAGGAGGAGCTGTCAATTTTTTTTTACAAAATCTTGAGGATTATTTAATTAATTTAAAAGAACATTGAGGTTTAAGATTTACTTTAGAATCCTTTGTGGTTAATAAATCTTTATAATTGATGATTACAAGATCTTAATCTTCATTGTTTATTGATGGAAATGTTAAAGCTGCTAGATTATTAATGGATTAAGGTAGTCTAGACTAGTCGGATGCCCTAATTAAGTGTGGTCTGACAATGTTGGTATTGTAGGGTTTTGGGGTTCATGCGCAGAGGAGATTACAAAACAATTTTGACAAAAACCCAACAGGATCCGAATCTAATTCCATTAAAAATGTTTAAACCATGAAAAACTTAATCATATCTCAGTCGCAATATACCTTTCTGAAGGTCGATCAATCTCTAAGGCCCTGCCAACGACGAACGCCATCTATCAGTAGTCCACACACGAACGGCGGCCGAGATTCGAAGTGCTAGCTTCGAGAGAATACCAAACCTTTTGTTTCTCTCCAAAATGATCTAGAGCATACCAAAAAACCCTAAGTCATTTCTAAAACAAAAATAGAGTTTCGGCCCTTTAATCTTTCGTACATGTATTCTAACTTAAAGCGTCTATTTATACATCCCTAGTATATAGACAGATAAGTAAATTACACATATACCTCTACTTCAAGAAGTATAAGTGTAATACACCACAAGGACGTTTCTGTCATCAATTTTATCATATAAAATTTATTTTTCTGAACCATCTTAAAATCTCGCAAAATCATTCTTAGTGTGCGACCCAATAGGCTCATACAACATTGGCAGTGTACCAAAACACATTTTGGTATACAAGTCATACGCGGCCTCTAGCAAGAAATTATGACTACCCAAGTTGTACGAATATCAAATCGATACAACCTAATCAATAATGTATATAACATCCTTTTGTCACACGATATCCTTTTGATCAAACATAAGGTATGGAATTGTCATCCAACATGTTCAATCGTACTAGTCTCGATCTCTAGGTACGCTGAAACCATCCAAGTGACATTGATCAATATCAATTCACTTAGACTAGGCCTTTTAACAATCTAAGACATCGAGGGATCCACTAGATATCTCTCTTTATATGAGAGGGACAAATTCTATCTCGACTACACAACTTCATCACATTGCTCACACAGTAACTAATCACAACCTTTAGAATCTTCTGGTTAAAGACAACGTTTGATAGTGTCAAATCACTATGTTCCTAATGTTGAAGTCTCTGGTAATCTCAAGTCAGTGGAGTGAAAAATATACCTATCATGAGAAATAACTATGACTTAATCCATGTGATGTTCTCATAGCGGGTCGGCCCAGTACTTTGTTCCCTAACAAGTACTCGTGATCTTGATTCGTATCCTTATACGTATAATCATCATATGATCATCAATCAAGACTCACACTAGTCTTAATTCATTATAGTTCCCAATATAATGATCGACTAGGGACATTTAGGATATTTCTATAAATACTCATGGATCTTATTATAATGTAAACATGCAAATTAATTATAATAAACAACAAATGAAATCCTCTATTTTATTAACTAAAAGTATTCATAAAGGAAATTAATGGATTGACCTAGGGCACATGCCCCAACATCTCCCACTTGCACTAGGGCCAATCATACATGCATCTAATGCCTAATGATGTAACATGACCATCATGTTTTGCTTGTGGAAGAGCTTTTGTCAATGGATCTGCAACGTTGTCTTCTGTAGTTGCTCTGCAAATCTTTACGTCTCCCCTCTCAATAATTTCTCTGATGAGATGAAAACGCCTGAGTATATGTTTGGATTTGTGGTGTGATCTAGGTTCCTTGGCCTGTGATATTGCCCCGTTATTGTCACAATACAAACAAATAGGGTTAGCAATACTTGGAACCACACCTAGTTCGAAATGAACTTTTTGATCCAAAGCGCCTCCTTTCTTTGCATCGAACGCCGCAATATACTGGAAACTTCTATTGTAGAATCCGCCAGAGTATCTTGCTTCGAACTTTTCCAGCTTACTGAACCCTCATTCAAAGTAAACACATATCCAGATTGCGATCTAAAATCATCTATATCAGTTTGAGAACTTGCATCTGTGTAACCGTTTACAACTAGATCATTTTCAATACCTCCATAGACCAAGAACATTTCCTTAGTCCTTCTTAAGTATTTAAGGATGTTCTTTATTGCTATCTAGTGACTCTCACCAGGATCTGACTGATATCTGCTTGTAGTGCTCAAAGCATATGATACATTAGGTCGAGTGCATAGCATGGCATACATGATAGATCCAATAGCCGATGCATATGGAATCTTATTCATATGGTCTCGCTCATCATTTGTCCTAGGACATTGATTCTTGCCGAGACTTATGCCATGAGACATTGGCAACAATCCTCTTTTAGAGTCTTGCAAACTGAACCTATTCAGCACCCTGTCTATGTAAGCACTCGACTTAGGACCGATTAGCCTCTTAAATCTATCCCTATAGATTTTTATCCCTAGGATATAGGCTGCATCTCCTAAGTCTTTCATTGAGAAACACTTCCCTAACCAAGACTTGACATTCTGCAATGTTGGGATGTCATTTCGAATGAGTAATATATCATCAACATACAGTAGCAGAAAAATAACTACACTCCCACTAACCTTCTTGTACACACAAGGCTCATCTTCGTTCTTAATAAAACCAAAATCCTTGATTGCTTCATCAAAACGAAGATTCCAATTCCAAGAAGGTTGATTTAATCCATAAATGGATCTTTGAAGCTTGCATACCTTCCTAGAATTTTCAGGATGTACAAAACCTTCAGGTTGTATCATATACACGTCCTCAAACAGCTTTCCATTAAGAAATGTTGTTTTTACATCCATTTGCCATATCTCATAGTCATAATATGCAGTAATGGCAATTAAAATTCTTATGGATTTAAGCATGGCTACTGGCAAAAAAGTTTCATCATAATCAACACCTTGAGTCTGCCTGAAACTTTTGCTACAAGTCTTGCTTTAAAAGTATGCACATTGCCATCCATGTAAGTTTTATTCTTCAAAACCCATTTACATCTAATGGTCTTACCACCTTCAGGTAAATCAACCAAGTTCCAAACTTGGTTATCATACATGGATTGCATCTCAGAGTTCATGGCACTTAGCCATTTATCTGAGTCTGGTCCAAACATAGCCTCCTAATAAGTGGTGGGCTCATTTTGATCCATAAGCAACACATCACGACTATCAGTAATGGGAAATCCGAATCTCTCTGGCTCATATCTTACCCTACCAGATTTACGTGGGCCTTGTGTCACTTGCGGAGGTTCAACTGGTTCAGAATGTTGTTGAACTTCTAGTAGCGGTTCAGGTTTTATTTGCGATTCTTGAACTTCTTCAAGATTTATTTATCTCCCACTAGTGTCTTTTGCAATAAACTATTTTTCCATTAAGGCACCATACTGAGCAACAAACACTTTGTTCTCCACGGGATTATAAAAGTAATATCTTTATGTTTCCTAAGGATACCCCACAAATAAACAATTGTCAGATTTAGGTGCTAGTTTTTCTGAGACTTGTCGTTTTATGTAAGCCTCACAACCCCAAATCTTAAGGAAAGACAAACTAGGTCTCTTCCCGTACCATATCTCATATTGTGTTTTATCAACCGCTTTAGAAGGAACTCGATTTAGAGTGAAAGCTGCATTTGTAATGCATAACCTCAAAAGGATAATGGAAGATATGCATGACTCATCATAGATCGAACCATATCTAATAAGGTTCGATTTCTCCTTTCAGAAACTCCATTCCACTGTAGAGTTGCTAGTGGAGTCAATTAGGAGACAATCCCACAATTTCTAAGATGATCATCAAATTCTTGGCTTAAATATTCACCACCTCGATCTGACCGAAGTGTTTCGATAGTTTTACCAAGTTGATTCTACACTTCATTTTGAAACGTTCGAAACATCGCGAATGATTCAGCTTTATGTTTCATTAGATATACATAACCATATCTTCTGAAATCATCAGTAAATGTAATGAAGTACTGATAACCGCCTCTAGCCATTGTGTTTATAGGACTGCATACATCAGTATGTATTAGACCCAATAAATCACTTGCCCTTTCACTGTGTCCTGTAAAGGGACTTTTAGTTATCTTGCCTCGTAAACAAGATATGCACGTTTCATATGTTTCTAAATCAAATGAATCTAGAAGTCCATCTTTATGGAGCTTCGTTATGCATTTCTCATTTATGTGCCCGAGACGACAATGCCAAAGATAGGTTTGATTCAAATCATTTGACTTAAATCTCTTTGTATTTATGTTAAAGACTGGAGTATCAGTGGAACTTTTCATGCTTAGAATATAAAGACCATCACACAAATAAGCATCTGCATAAAATATTCCTCCATGAGAAATGGAACACACTACAAGAAAAATGATATTTAGAAATGGAATTAGCAACGAAATTAAGTTCCGTTGCTAAGAATAAGTGGTTAGAGACGGAATTGAGACGGGCTAATTCAGAGACGGAATAGAGAGAGATTAGACACAGAAATAGAGACCGAAATAGAGACGGAATTAAATTCCGTCTCTAAATAATGGCGCCAATATTCCCACCAAGACTTTATTTTTTATAACCGTTCATCAAATCTCGAGATTCATGTGCTTCGATCTACATGCCCTAAAAATGGGGACCAACAACTCTCTCTCACTCTCTGTTTACCGATTCCCTCACTCTCTCTCTGTCTCAACGAAATCCCTCACCGCTCTCTCTCTCAACGAAATCTCTCTCCCTCACCGCTCTCTCTCTCTCACCGCTCTCGCTCTCTCTCTCACCGTCACCGCTCTCTCTCTCTCTCTCTCTCTCTCTCTCTCTCTCGCCGTCACCGCTCTCTCGCTCTCTCTCACCGTCACCGCTCTCTCTGCTCTCTCTCGTCGCTCTCTGCTCTCTCTCTCTCTCTCAGTGCTCTCTCTCACCGGATCTTACTCACCGTCAACTCTCTCTCTCACCAAAATCTCTCTCCCAAACCCTAAATCTCTGTCGTCGCTGTGATTGAAGTTGAGACGAGGCCGTCGGGTCTGCCATCACCGTTCGCCGGAGATTGGAGCCTCCGAAGCCCTAAGTCGTCGCCGCTGTTCGCCGCACCCTAACCCGTCGCTGCACCCTAAATCGTTGCCGCTATACCTCGCCATCTCCGAATCGAGAACCATTTAATTTTGGTAGTACTCATCTGTCATATTTTTTATTAGGTTTTGATTGTTTTCCTATTTTCTTGGTTGTGAACATATGTTATTGAAAGTCTGAATTCTTTTGAAGAAACGATTGATTTTGCATGCATTTATGTTCTATAACTTGTGCTAATTTGATTTGTTTAAAGAGATGATTTTTTATTAAAATGTATTTGTTAGAAGTTTAGTTTGAAAATGCTTAATTTGTCATGGTTTATTTGATGGGTTTTGATTCTTTTTTATTTACATATTATCCTCGTGGCCTGGCTTTGAAATTGACATTGTTTTGGTGGCATTGAATTATTTTGGGCCTTCTGTTGTTCCTTTTGTGCTGCAGATCTGGTGATAAGGGTACATACTTTTGTGGGTCTCAGTCCTTTGCTTTTCATTTTCGTTTGAATCCAAATACAATCTGATCATTTTTTCCCATAAATTTCATCCTAATACAATTTTATAGATTATAGTTTCACTGATTATGAGGTTTATATCATCAAAGATATTGGCTTCTAAGCAAGTTTTGTATCTTCATTTACTTGCGCGATTTTCTCGGATTTGATCTTTGAAGTTTTGTGTTCCAAGTTTTCTGAAGTTGGGAGAATTTCAATCGCGAAGCTTAAATTCGGTCTTCGACTATCCATCATCTCCACAAATTAAAAATATTTCAAGTTTTTTAGGATTGTAGAGTGTTGAGAGTTGTTTGCCTTATCCCAGCTACATTTATGGTTACATGAATCCCCTTCCTCTATTCTGCTTTATCACAGAGTCACGGACTAGTGTTGACTGTTATATGCTTTTCTGGTGATATTAACTATTAAGCGCATGAGAGAAAATGTATTGTATCTGTTACTTTTTTGTGTCAAAAATGTTTATCTTAGACTTAAGCTTGACTAGGATTTGTTTATTTTCTTTTCTAATATGATTTTTGTAGCCAAACTTGGTGTGTTATACCAAGGACCAGCTCATGCTGAATTTTTCTCAACCTATATCATATCAGTTGCTCAACTAAACTGTTTGAGTTTTTTTTTTCATCAGCCACAGTCAAAGGACGGTGTTAATAGTTTTTGTGGTCTAGGATTTTTTTATTTGTTTAATTTTTGTTTCCAGTTACCATTCCCAATATATCCTTCCTCATTTTTCATTGTTTTCCGACCATGTATTCCTTATTTTCTTCATTTGATCGGTTGGCATCACTTGAGAACTACTATTTGTCTTGTTTATGCACCATGGACTCTTCATCTCTGTTATTGGGAATTGGGGTCCATTGGTTCGTCATTTATGACTAGAATTAAATTCCCACGAAAAAAATATGTATTTCAGTTTTAGATAACCATGGGTGTCCGAACCTTTTTCAGACCGTGCTTACTTTGGTTCGACTAATTCCATGGGAGTTAGTCGAGCGCCCCAACCCCATGACTCGAGATAAGCTAAGGGAATGTCAGATATGTTTTTGTTTTGCTTTTTTCCTTTCTTTCTTTTTGATGTATTTGAGTTTGGGCTATTTGGGAGGTGGTATGGGTGGAGGAGACAAAAGATTTAGTGTGTCGTCAAAAATTAAGCATAAATGTAGAATATGGCACTGGACATGGAACTGTTGTAGTGGAAGTTGAACATTACACTTATTCCCCTCTTGTTGTGAGATTCATAATTGATTAAAAGGAAAGTAGCTATAAATGGCCAGGATTGTAGTTCTCATTGAAAATTGGTTTTGATGATGACATTTGAATAAGGTTTGTTGATAGGCATTTCATTAACTGAATTAGTGTTAATGTTCAATGTTACAATTTTTGTATTACATGATTTTGCTGTTTCATGTTCTATTCGTGAACTAAGTTTTCATCGGTTCTTAGGAAGAAGTCCACAAGTTAAATGAAGAATTAACTAGACTGCACAATCAGGTCCATATCCTCCTCTTCTTTAATATGTTTACTTGTATTAGTTTTGTGTGCATGCTCATGCAATCTTATATATTCGATTTTATGTCATATTCTTCTTTCCACCTTTTCTTTTCAGCTAGCAGAGTTAAAAATGAAGGCATAAGAGAATTCTGTTGATGTTCAACGGAGACAAAAAGTAAAACAAGCAATGCTTCATGCATGGACATCCTATGAAAAGTATGCTTGGGGCCAAGATGAACTTCGGGTTGGTCTAGTAAATTCTTTCTTAATATTATGTTGAGCAAATCTCAATTGCTAAAAGCATTAGGGATATTATGCTTTGTGTTTTTGGTGTGATAAGATTTTTTCATGATATTATTTTATATTTACTTGGTACATTATAGCTATGATTTTCGCTCATAGTTTCCAAGGATATTTTATACTTGAAAAATAATATGATACCTCAATTCTACTATACCTTATCCCAGGTCCATTTGTGGTTACATGAATCCCCTTCCTCTATTTTGCTTTATCACAGAGTCGGGGACTAGTGTTGACTGTTACACGCTTTTCTTGTGATATTAACTATTAAGCGCGTGAGAGAAAATGTATTGTATCTGTTACTTTTTTGTGTCAAAAGTGTTTATCTTGGGCTAAAGCTTGACTAGGATTTGTTTATTTTCTTTTCTAATATGATTTCTATAGCCAAACTTGGTGTGTTATACCAAGGACAAACTCATGCTGAATTGTTCTCAACCTATATCATATCAGTTGTTCAACTAAACTGTTTGAGTTTTTTTTTTCATCGGATTAGGTTGTGTATTTCTTTGTTTTTTTGGTTTTGGTTAATAGTGTTACCCTAGGCGGCAAAGTTAGTGGTTTTAATAATGTCACTTAAGCAAGTGCAAGCTTAAAATTAAGTAATTAGGAACCAAGGATACAATTTACATCAAATCCAAATGTTATAATATTTTTTGCAAAAATTGAAGCGTTAGGATTTTTTGGCTAAATGCTGAAACGTTAGGATACATTTTTGCCTACTAGACCTTTTTAGAATGATGTTCTGTTTTATTGAGAATGATGGTGTTATGTTACTTATGCGAAATTATGCATGTACTATAAACAATATTAGCTAATAGTTCTTTTTTTTCTTAGTTCAAGTGTTTTCACTTTTATGGTTCGTTTCATGGTTTATAAAGTTATAAAGTTAGAATTATGGAAATAGGTCTTTGTCTTGGTGATTTAATGTGACAGCCTTCTGTTATTTTAAATAAATTGATGAAAGCTCTAAAACTTAAATACATTGAAGATATTTTGGAGTTTAATCGTCCTCGTTCTAATAAGTAGGAAAAATTCCATATTAGCATGTGAATGTTGAAGTATATATTAATATAGTATAGTGAAGCGAAAGGACATTTTAGTTGGCAAAGGATTTTTTTTTATTATTGGATGAGACATGCATCATTTTTCCCTTAAATAATAGAATTACTTAAATTCTAGAAGCTCTATTTCACGTTGATTGGTCCATGGAAATTTACTTATGTAATTTGACGCAATATCCATAGCGATTCAAATGCGAAGAATGTAATTTATTGTTAGCTTATTCTATATTTTAGCCAACTTTCTCATCATTTTTGGTAGTTTATTATTTCATTTTGGACATTAGTTTTTGAATAATGAAGCCAATGGCCATTAGGAAAATATATATATATATATATATATATTTCATTTTTTTTGTTTATCTTCTTTGGAGAGTTCTTGAATATCTTGATCTTCAGGATGATTATTTTTGTGTCTATGACTTCACAATCTCTGATTGCCTTGTAAGCATCGGTTTCGTTTGTTGTTTTTCTCAAAACTCCACAATCAGCTCTGGCTTTATGAGAATTAAGGTCTATACATTTATAAGTGATGTCGCGACTGGAATATTTCCAAATTTTATTTGGATGTGATCAACATCTAAGCTGTGGCATTTTTCAGTGACCCTATTGTGAATGGTTATTAAATTAGCGATGGATTATAATACAAATGGTAATTCACTAATATAGAGTGTCATCAAGTCTGTTCAGAATATAGTTTCTGCAAAGGAAGTCAGAATTTTTCCATGCCTCGATTGTCATAATAGTTTCTTTGGTGATCAGATTCTCATCCGTCTTAGGAACCTCATCTCTGATGACATTGGCTAAATTCATAGTGGTCAATTAGAAATTTTTTTTCTGTTGCCATATCTTGAAATCAAGTCCCTTAAACTTTTCAGGCCTCTCATCCTTAGAATTGGATGCAGTAGTAGAGATTATCTTATCATTAACAATATGAGATGATGCCATTTCAGATTCAGATTCAGATTCAGATTCTAAAATATACAAAACACCAAGTATATTCGAATCAGAAAACAATAATAACAAGCAAGTAGAATTAAATTAAATATAAATTAAGAGATGAATTTTTAAATCTAAGATTGTTATACCAAGCAATCTATATTAAACATAAATCTGAACATGGCACCGTTATCACAAGCAACTAAACATTACGATTTAACAATTAAGAAGATTAATAAACAAAGTGTACCAGAGGCTTGCAGTGCAATGACCTAAGACAGAAAATTTCCTCCAACTCGGTGCTGAATTCAACTAGGAGTTCTGTCTCCAGGATACAACTAACTGTCCAATTAGTGGACGGTTTTTCCTTAACTATCTAATTAGTGGTCTTAATTAGTGTGCCACTAATTGATAGTTATTTAACTCCTAATTCGAACTTAGAAACTGTTGGTGCTCTTTTGTTTTATTTCAAAAACGAAAATAAAAATAAAAAACGAAAAATAATAACTATGTTTATGAATGGCTAAGTCTTGAACAAACCAAAACCCCGAAGGCCCCAAGGCCCAAGGCCATTGTCAAAGATTATTTAAAGAGGGTGATTACCTAGTGAAACCCCATGGTCCACTCACTCTAACCCCCTTCTCACTTAAACAATAGTGAAGTGTGTTGGAACATATATTAAGTGAGAAACCAAACCTTTTCTCTCCTATGTGGGACTAAAGGTTTTGTTATTTTCCAATACAAAACTTGAACTTCAATGTTCAACAATACCCCACATTTGTATTGGAAATTGTAACACCCCATATGTCTTAACTTTGCCACATCATAAACAAAAAAAAAAAAAAAAAAAAAAAAAATAATAATAATAATTATACACGAGAGAGAGATGATCAAGTCATGCTTATAAGGAAGAGTGTCGTAAAGACTTGAACTAACCTTAGTATAGCATATCGGGTTTACTTTGTGACGCAGTTGATGTATTTATTTTTCTTGAACTGTTCACTTTTATAGTAAACCAAGACAATATGTGTTACTTATGACTTGAATCCAAATGCATTTCATACGTTTTTGTTCATTTTGGTCCTGAACAGATCATGGTTTCATGATAGCTTTAGAGAACTTAGCCTAATTTCATTCTCATAAATGCGACCCCACATTTACTACCATATAGGTGACATTACTATGTCATTAAATGCATATTGCATACCCTAAACATCTTATCAACACACTTACTTCGTCATAGGAATAGGTAATTGTGTGTCCTGTTTGTTAATTCAAGTCTAACCAGTTTGCCTATTGAACCTAGACCATGGGATCTCCAATCAGCTAGGTTAGGTTTTCGCCAGACTTGAATTACTCTATAGGCTTTAAGCCCATTCCCCTCGATAATATCTTCACTTGATCTCTTGGTAAGCCTTTAGTCAAAGGATCTGCGATGTTTTCCTTAGACTTAACATAATCAATACTAATTACTACACTTGTCAGTAATTGTCTTAAAGTATTATGTCGGCGCCTTATATGTCTCGACTTACCATTATATTTGTTGTTCGTAGCTCTTGCTTGTGCTGCCATACTATCACAATGTATGCGTATTGCTGTGACTGGTTTTGGTCAGCAAGGAATATATTCTAAGAAATTTCTTAGCCATTCAGCTTCTTCAGTTGCCTTGTCAAGAGCAATGAATTCGGATTCCATGGTGGATCGTGCTATACACGTTTATTTTGTTGATTTCCAAGAAATTGCTGCTCCACCCAATGTAAATACATATCCACTAGTTGACTTAGTTTCTGTATTATCAGAAATCCAATTTGCATCACTATAGCCTTCGAGCATTGGTGGATACTTTATATAAACCAATCCATAATTCAAGGTATACTCGAGATACCTTAGAACTCTTATCAATGTTGTCCAATGATCATCATTTGGACTACTTGTGTATCTGCTTAACACCTTCATCGCATAAGCAATATCAGGTCTAGTAGAGTTCATCAGGTACATTAAACTCCCAATAACTTGAGAATATTCTAATTGACAAACCGACTCTTTAGAGTTCTTCTTTAGATGACAATTTGCATCAAAAGGAGTTGGAGCAGGTTTGCAATCGAATTGATTGAATCTTTTTAAGATTTTCTCAACATAATGAGATTGTGTTAGGATATAACCTTCGTTATTCCTTTTGATTTGAATTCCTAGTATTACATCAGCTAGACCGAAGTCTTTCATTTCAAAACTAGAATTCAACATCTTCTTTGTTGATATATTTTAAACATATCTAAGGCCTCGTTTTTATTTCTAATCAAATAGACTTGGCAATATTTACTACAATCATTAATAAAGGTAATGTAATAATTTTTCCCCCTCTAGTAGGGATGGATTTAAAATCATAAAGATCACTATAAATCAATCCTAATAATTCATTTGATCTCTCTTGGACAGATTCGAAAGTTTGCCTAGCAAATTTTGATTCAGTGCATATTTCACATTTTTTATTTAAATCAATGTTGAACTTAGGCAATAAGTTTAATTTAACCATTCTGTAAATAGATCTTTTATTCACATGTCCTAATCTAGCATGCCATAAATTAAATGAATCACCATATATGCAGAAACGATCATTCTATTACCAGTAGAGTTAACAATTACAACATTGAGCTTAAAGAGACCCTCTGTGAGGTACCCCTTACCTACATACATTCCACCCTTGGTGAGAACAAACTTGTCAGACTCAAACACTAACTTGAACCCTTTCTTGTTAAGTAAAGGGCCAGATACAAGGTTCTTCCTGATATCAGGAACATACTACACATCAAGTAAAGTGACTATTTTTCCACTAGTAAACTTCATCTTAACAGTACCCTTGCTTTCAACCATTGAAGAAGATGAATTTTCCATATAAAGCTTTTCTTCACTATCAACAGGAAGAAACTCTGAAAACAAGCTTTTGTCGCTGCAAATTTGCCGAGTTGCACCGGTGTCAATCCACCAGCCCTGAGTGTCAGAGACCATGTTAGTTTCGGACACAACAGCAACGAGATCAATGTCCATTTCATCAATTTGGACATCAGCAATATTCGATTGGTTGTTCAAACCAGAATTGCCATGATTCTGATTTTTCTTATGACGACAATCTTGGGCTCTATGACCCTGTTTTCCACATACCCAGCAGCTTCCTTGGATTTTCTTAAAATTCTTCCCCTTCGGTGCAAACTGTTTGATGGGTGCTCCTCTTTTGAAATTCTTCTTCTGGAATTTCCGAACTTTGGAATTGCTTCCTTCCACCATGTTTGCTTTTGCATCAACGTCACTTCCTTCCATCTTGTCTCATTTCCTGTGATCTTCTTCAACACGCAACCTCAAGATCAGATCTTCAATCGACATATCTCTGCGCTTATGCTTTAGATACACCTTGAAGTCATTCCAAGATGGAGGTAATTTCTCAATGATAGAACCAGTTTGAAAATGTTCATTCTCGATACATCCCTCGGCATTTAACTCATGAATCAACACTTGCAGTTCTTCAACTTGCTTCACCACAGACTTTGAGTCGACCATGTTATATTTCAAGAATTTGCTAACCACGAACTTTTTTGCTCCCGCATCTTCAGTTAGATATTTCTTTTCCAGCATATCCCAAACATCCTTTGCAGTCTCACACTCAGAATAAGCATCATATAGAGTGTCATCAAGTCTGTTCAGAATATAGTTTCTGCAAAGGAAGTCAGAATTTTTCCATGCCTCGATTGTCATAATAGTTTCTTTGGTGATCAGATTCTCATCCGTCTTAGGAACCTCATCTCTGATGACATTGGCTAAATTCATAGTGGTCAATTAGAAATTTTTTTTCTGTTGCCATCTCTTGAAATCAAGTCCCTTAAACTTTTCAGGCCTCTCATCCTTAGAATTGGATGCAGTAGTAGAGATTATCTTATCATTAACAAATATAGATGATGCCATTTCAGATTCAGATTCAGATTCAGATTCTAAAATATACAAAACACCAAGTATATTCGAATCAGAAAACAATAATAACAAGCAAGTAGAATTAAATTAAATATAAATTAAGAGATGAATTTTTCTGTCTAAGATTGTTATACCAAGCAATCTATATTAAACATAAATCTGAACATGGCACCGTTATCACAAGCAACTAAACATTCTGATTTAACAATTAAGAAGATTAATAAACAAAGTGTACCAGAGGCTTGCAGTGCAATGACCTAAGACAGAAAATTTCCTCCAACTCGGTGCTGAATTCAACTAGGAGTTCTGTCTCCAGGATACAACTAACTGTCCAATTAGTGGACAATTTTTCCATAACTATCTAATTAGTGGTCTTAATTAGTGTGCCACTAATTGATAGTTATTTAACTCCTAATTCGAACTTAGCAACTGTTGGTGCTCTTTTGTTTTATTTCAAAAACGAAAATAAAAATAAAAAACGAAAAATAATAACTATGTTTATGAATGGCTAAGTCTTGAACAAACCAAAACCCCGAAGGCCCCAAGGCCCAAGGCCATTGTCAAAGATTATTTAAAGAGGGTGATTACCTAGTGAAACCCCATGGTCCACTCACTCTAACCCCCTTCTCACTTAAACAATAGTGAAGTGTGTTGGAACATATATTAAGTGAGAAACCAAACCTTTTCTCTCCTATGTGGGACTAAAGGTTTTGTTATTTTCCAATACAAAACTTGAACTTCAATGTTCAACAATACCCAACTTTAGCATTGCTTATCACTTGCAAACCAACAGGCAAACGGAAGTCACTAACTGTACTTTGGGTTACTTACTTCGTTGTCTTGTTAGAGATTACCATAAACAATGGGACGCGGTTCTTCCCTAAGTTGAATTCGCCTTCAACTGCATGGTGAACGAATCCATTGGGTTCAGTCCTTTTACGATTATGTATACCAAAGAGCCAAACCTCCCAATGGACCTTACTGCCTCGACGAAACAAGACCACAAATGAGCTGATTTGTTGGTTGATCAAGTTTTTGATATCCACCAGCATGTTTTGGATCACCTTCGGATTTCTCAAGAAAAATACAAGTTGGCTGTTGATTCCCACCGCCACTCTATTTCCTTTGATGTGGGTGACTTGGTGATGATCCACTTTAACAAACACCACCTTCACCAACTCCCTAACCCAAAGCTTCACCCCCATCGTTTGGGCCCCTTCACTGTCAAATAGAAGCTCAATGACAACTCCTACATAATTGACCTCCCAGCTGATATCCTTTACCACCCCACCTTTAATGTAGCTGAACTATCTCCCTACCATCCTCAAAATGACGTGCTTATTCAGACATCGAGCTCGAGGTCGAGCTCTTCTGAAGAGAGCGGCACTGATGCATGGATTGTTGCTTACGCATCCCGAGAATGATATTCATAGAATACTCATGGAGCACGTTTCATTAAAGCTTTTATATTTGGGTCCTTTTGTTGAGAATCAAAGATGATTCCCTTGTTCACACCTTGTACGAGAATCATCAGGGTACCCCAAGTTTTGTTCACCACGTTATGGTCCTTGATCTATCTAGCTGTATCGAAGGAGTGGGATGATCCCTACTGCCCCATTTGTCTTTATTTCCTTAAAAGCTATTATATAAAGCTAATAGTGTAGCTTAAAGACGCAACTTTTAATATACAATTGAAATGAAATACAGAGCATAGACTCTCTTCCTTATCCCAACAGTTTCTATTGTTCTTTAATTCCCATTTCACTGCATCATTTTTTATTTGACATAAATCCTATTTTATGGGGCCCACCTAAGCTTTGACATGAGTCGAGCTTTGATGGGTCTACTCAAACCTTACTTTCGATAATTCATTTTTTTTAATAACTCATTTTTAAGTAAAAATACTAAAATATTATATAAGTTTCACGAAGGCACGATCTGAGTTGACAAATGCAAATTAACCTAGGTATGTGCATTAAATGATCACACTTTAGTGTTCTTGGGCAAGGTTGAGTCTACATTATCTTTTTCTACAACCTAAACAAATCTACGTATGATGTCAAATGCATGTGTCAAGTGAGTATCCAAATCTATAAATAGGTTTAGGTTAATGTTCGCCTCTCTAATTAAATTTTCTGCTTTCGCTACTGCATCTAAACGCTATCCTATTTTTTGTATCCAAAATGCCCTCATCATCCTTAAAACATATAGCCTTCTAAATATAATGATTTAATATATTCTGAATATATATAAGTTGAAGGAGAGAGAAAGCTAAGAAGCTACCTCCTCTCATCATTCCGATTTTTTATTTTTCTCAATTTTCTTATTTTTTGCTATTTACTTATTTCTATTATCGATTGTTCCAAGAGATATAATTATATATTATGAGTGTATCTATTAATAATTAATAATGGTTATCTTATAAATGAATGATAAATAGAATGAGTGTGTTCAACTCGAAACCATGGGCAGCTATATGGAATGGAGTGTAGCGAAAGTATTATGAAACCATGGGCAGATATATGGAATGAAGTGTAGTGCAAGTTCTACTCCCCCTATAAATCTCACCTCCCATCCATTTCTCTTGAAGATCCACTTGGTTTTTTCTCTCCCCCCTTTAAAGAATTAGAAGAAAAAAAAAACACAATACAATTCCACATACTTCATGTAATTTTTTTTGGTTACCTTTACTAAAAATATGGTGTTGTTTTGAATTTAACGCTTGAAAAGGAAGTCCAAATGTTTTATCTTTATTTGTGTAATTTTTAGTATTAGGCAGATGATATAGTCATAATATCATCTGAAGATATTGATATGGACACTTAGTTAACGATGCAAAATAATTTAATAAACTTTCTATTATATAACACCTGCGCGAAGCTTAGGGAAATGACTAGTATCAACATATATAGTTGTGAGACCTTAACATCAAGTACTCTTGAGGATCACCAGATTCACCACACTCTAAAAAATCATAATCATCATGATAACAAAAACTCGCACACAAAACAAAATCACATTTGTTTTTGCAATCGGTGGCTCCAACTTTATTGGAATTGGAATCGGAATCATACATTCAGTCAAAATATATTAAAACATGTGTGGATATGGCATACAGAGACACATGTAATTAAGTTGGAATACAATTTTGATTTGTATTTGGACTTAGAATGACAAAAGTGATGGTTCATATATATGACTATAAATATTTGGGTCACAGGATGTATTAAGCATAATGTGTTGTACGTACGAGCAACGAATTTGTTGCGAGTATGTGACATATAGAATGTTACGGGAGGTGTTTGTGAGAGGTAATAGATTATATCATAGTATACGGGCCTGCGAATGAGTACGCGACACTGTGAGATTAAATCTTATTGAAGTATCTATCTGGGGTTTAGATAGAGGAGAATTTTCCTTTTGTACTAAACTATTGATAGTGGATTACCTTGTGTGACGGCCCAAATCTCTAACCCTGGTTTAAATTCCTTAATCAAGATCACCGACCTTTGACGTGGGACCCACACTGTGATACGTGCACCGACCGAGGCACATGGCCGAGGTAGATTGTATTTTTGTATTGATGTGTGCCTAGTGTTATGTACTGTGTAGACTTACTAAGTCATTTGGTACGGTTTTAGACGTAGAGACGAAAGCGGGGACACGTCTCGATATGCGTGCCGACGCGGGTGCCGGGTAATTAATAAAGGTGTAAGTTGAAAGGCTGACTAATACGTAGTTAAGTCCTCTGAGGAGATGATTAGGGCTTAATTACGGGATTAGGCCGGGCGGTGCCCTAGATTAGGAGAGGGGTCGTCACAGTTGGTATCAGAGCGTAGGTTTAGAAGAACCTATGGGAAAGTTTTGAAAATCTCATGGTTTAAGACATTGTGATACCAACGTCACAGTTGGTATCAAAGCCAGGTTATAAGAACCTTAGGGATAAATATGAAAAACATGAACTCGTATAAAACACAAACCTTAGAGGTGGAAACCAGATGATCCTTGCCTAGGAACTATTTTGTTGGGAATTGAGTGGAGGTGAGATGGGGATTTCTTATATGTACGTGTTAGTTTCTATGTGTATATATATGTGTTATGCCACGTAGTAGCTGATTCGCGGTCGCTATCTACTTGAAGAAATCGATGAGGGATTCGCGCGAGGCTGGAGACACCGGAGCTAGCGGCAGTCAGCCTTCAACCGTATCAGTTGACAAGTTTTAGAGGATGTGTGACCGGACGACCGCTCAAGAGCGAAAGATCACCGATTTCATCGTTTGCATGTCGGCGCAGAGATGACTGCACTGGTTTCGATCACCCCGTCACCACAGCTACTACTACAGCACCCCGACCACGAGACGCAGCACGACGAGAATTCGGCTTACGTCTAGTGGAGAGATGGAGACTCTAAGTAGCGTTGTACGCAGTAGCGGAGAGTCAAAGACCCAGATTTGGGGGAGAAGGGATACATCACACCATCGATGTCACCGTGGGGAGCGCCAGTTTTGTTTGTGAAGAAGAAGGATGGTAGTTTGAGACTATGCATCGATTACAACGCAGATGGTTGGAGTTCTTGAAGGACTACGACTTTTCCTTGGAATATCATCCAGGAAAAGCGAACTTAGTCGCAGATGCGCTGAGTAGGAGACCGAGTAGAGATGCTGAGGTGGTCAGATGTCACATGATGTATGAGTATGGATTACTCGAAGCAGCGACGAGAGCGTGTCAGACAAAGGTTCCTACCGAGACTCAGGTGATAATTTGCGCCCAAATGAGACTCCAGACCGTGTCTACACAGCGAGTGTCAGAGGGTCAGAGGACCGACCAGTTGTACTCGAGATTTAGCGAGTTAGCGCAAAGTGCAGAGTGTACAGATTGGGCAGAGACGACAGATCAGTGTCTGAGATACCGGGGCAGGTTGTGGATACCAGAGGTATCGGAGCTGAGAGATGAGATCTTTCAAGAGTCGCACCGTTCCAAATTTACCGTACGTCTAAGCAGGACTACGATGTACCACGACATGAGGGGACATTTCAGGTGGCCTGGGATGAAGGCAGACGTGTCTAGATTCGTCAGGAACTGTGGTATCTGTTAGCAAGTGAAGTCCGAGCATCGCAGACCCGGGGGATTACTACAAGAGCTTTCCATTCCTCGATGGAAGTGGGAAGACATCTCTATGGATTTTGTCAGAGGATTGCCGAGGATCGCGAGGAGTCATAATTACATCTGGGTTATAGTTGACAGACTGACAAAGTCTGCTCAATTCCTGCCAGTGGCATCGCATTACACGTTCAATCTGCTGAGCGTACTGTTCGAGAAAGAGATTATCAGGCTGCACGGGGTACCATTAACGATCATGTCAGATCGAGATGCTACGTATACGTCCAGGATGTGACGGAGTATGCAAGAGCAGTACGGAACGCGCCTACAGTTCAGTACGGCCCTCAGACCGACGGGCAGACCGAGAGATTGATTTACGTCCTCGAGGACATGTTGCGGGCATGTGTGTTGGAGTTTGGCGGATCTTGGGCGGAGTACCTACCGTTGTGTGAGTTCGCTTATAACAACAGTTGTCAGGATAGCATTGAGATGGCGCCATTTGAGGCTTTGTATAGCACACCGTGTCGCTCGCCCTTGTGTTGGGCTGAGCCAGAGGACCGGGAGATAGTGGGGCCTGAAATTGTTGTTGACCACACGGAAAAGGTCAAACTGATCCGTCAGAGACTCAGAGGAGCACATGAGAGACATAAAAGATATGCATATAAGTATCGCAGTGATCTCGCGTATTTCGAGGGAGCCACTGTCTTTTAAAGGTTTCCCCTCGAAAGGGTTATCAAAGATTTGGGGTGAAATGCAAGTTCGCACCGAGGTATATCGGGCCTTTCATGATTAAGAAACGAGTCGGAAAAATGGCATACATGTGAGATAGATTCTCGTACCGGTTCGAGTCAGGTGGAACCGTAACTTAAACTTAATTTCGAGGACGAAATTTTCATTTTGTTGGGAATATTTGTGACGGCCCAAATCTCTAACCCTGGTTTAAATTCCTTAATCAAGATCACCGACCTTTGACGTGGGACCCACACTGTGATACGTGCACCGACCGAGGCACATGGCCGAGGTAGATTGTATTTTTGTATTGATGTGTGCCTAGTGTTATGTACTGTGTAGACTTACTAAGTCATTTGGTACGGTTTTAGACGTAGAGACGAGAGCGGGGACACGTCTCGATATGCGTGCCGACGCGGGTTCCGGGTAGTTGACAAAAATCGAATATTATGTCCAGGAAAACACATATATGTTTGTAACTATCGACACGACGTTATGCGGACATTCCGTTTCAGACGCGAAAACGGGCATCGAAACACCCGAAAACGCGGCGAGGGTCGTAGTGGTGTCACCAATTGGTGTCACCACAACTACACCCCAACACATGGCCATACAAAAAGTCGAACAGCTGCGCACACATGTCTAACCAAACTCACCAGCTGTCCACCCTCCTCCACCACGTACACACACGCTCTCACCACCTCCATCTCCACCTACACCCACTACATACCCACACAAACGATCGACCAAAACAGAGAGAAAAATCGAAGGAGAGGAAGGAAAGAAGGAGAGGAGGAAGAAGAGAGCCAGAGACACAATTGAGGTGAGTTTTTGGCGGTTGTTGTTGTTTGTTGTTCGGGACCAAGCATGGAGGGGGTTCGGCCTCCATGGCCGAACCCCATGCTCACGGTGGTGATGGCGGGGGCCTCCCCGCCATCGCCAGCCCAGGGGGTTGGGGTGGAGAACCACCCCAACCCCTCACCGAGACGAAACGAAAAAAATAAAAATAAAAATAAAAATAAAAATTTTCTTCTTCTCCCGATCGAACCGATCGATCGGGGAGGAAGGAGGCACACGCTGTGACGCTGGCGGGCCCAGAACAGGCCGAGCCTGGACTGTTTACAGCCGGCCGGGTCGGGTCCGACCGTTTGGGTCGACCCGGCCCCCTCCTACTAGGCGGGCCCACCGACCCAAACAAGAAAAAAAAAAAAAAAAAAACAAAAGAAAAGAAAAAGGGGAAAAAAAATGAATGACGGCCCCTCTTCTAATCTAGAGCACCTTGCCGAGCTAATCCAAGTAATTAAGCCCTAATCATCTCCTCACGGGACTTAACTACGTATTAGTCGACCTTTCAACTTACACCTTTATTAAATGAGTTTATTAGCGGAAGTCTTATTGATTATGCGGAAGCAATTTATAATATCCTAAGTGTGGAAAACCAGGAAATGTCATCGCATAAATATATATAGTCTTCGAAATTCATTGAAACGATAAAATGGTCTAAGTCAAGTCGGGGAACTAACGCTCGACCCAATATACAACCCCAAAATAAAAGTATCTGAAAGATATATATATAAACTATACAATCAAAATATCAAAAGAAGACCTACAATTAATGTAGTGACGCGTTGCGGCCTTAGGGATAATCGCCGATCTTCTCTTTCCCCGGCCTGCTAGTAGATGGCTCTGCACCCACCGTCATAAAAAGGACGGTGAGTACAAGAATAAAACAGTAATCCCCAGTGACAAGTTTAATTTGCATTTCCAAATATTCAAATGGTATTTAAAAGCATATAACTTGGAAAACTGAAAAATAAACCATATGCGAGTAAATACCAGAGTTAAACAAGTGATACTGACACTAGGCAAAGTAGTCGCGATTTAGGTCGGGTCGGCAGTGAGACGTGTCACCCCGACCCAATAATCATATAGCACAAGGGACTCTAACCCAAGTGTTACCAGGGACTCTAACCCCGGTGTGTAGACCACCTCAGGGACTCTAACCCCGAGTGTCATACAATGTCAGGTAACGTGTGCACGAATCACGGGGTTAGAGTCCCTGGGGATGTCGGCACACGTTACCTGACATTATATGACACTCGGGGTTAGAGTCCCTGAGGTGGTCTACACACCGGGGTTAGAGTCCCTGGTAACACTTGGGTTAGAGTCCCTTGTGCTATATGATTATTGGGTCGGGGTGACACGTTTCACTGCCGACCGGACCTAAATCACTACTACTTAGCCTAGTGTCAGTATCACTTGTTTAACTATGGTATTTACTCGCGTATGGTTTATTTGTTAGTTTTCCAAGTTATGTGCTTTTAAATACCATTTGAATATTCGGAAATGCAAATTAAATTTGTCATTGGGGATTACCGTTTTATTCTTGTACTCACCGTCCTTTTTATGACGGTGGGTGCAGAACCGTTTACCAGCAGGCCGGGCAAGGAGAATATCGGTGATTATCCCTGAGCCCGCGACGCATCACTACATCGATTGTAGGTCTTCTTTTGATATTTTGATTTTATAGTTTATATATGTCTTTCATATACTTTTTGGGGTTGTATATTGGGTTGAGCGTTAGTTCCCCGACTTGACTTAGACCATTTTATCGTTTCAATGAATTTTGAAGACTATATATATTTATGCGATGGCATTTCCTGGTTTTCCACACTTAGGATATTATAAATTGCTTTCGCATAATCAATAAGACTTCCGCTAATAAACTCATTTAATAAAGGTGTAAGTTGAAAGGCAGACTAATACGTAGTTAAGTCCTCTGAGGAGATGATTAGGGCTTAATTACGGGATTAGGCCGGGCGGTGCCCTAGATTAGGAGAGGGGTCGTCACACCTTGTTTCTTGCTTGCCTTTTTTTTCCTGATTTTGAGGTTTTTCAAGTAAACATTTATGTTAATATTTTCTCTGTGGTTTATTTATCTTTGTGTGTATTTGTATGACAACAACGATCTTGGGTATCCCACGACAATTCATCACAACAAATTGATATCAGAGCCAAGATTCAGATTTGAGGGTTACACTATTAAGGCGAAGTTGTTAGAGATGTTGAAGTACACAAGTGCGTTGAAGTTCGATGTAGAGAAATAAGACGGGAAGATAAATTTCGACGTGTGGCAAATTCAAGTCAAATATTTGTTCATTCAATCTAGCTATGTCAAACGTTGAAAGGGTCATGGGGAAAAAAGATGAGAATTAGAAGAGTTAGATTTGAGGGCTGCGAGTGTTATACGACTCAATTTGACAAAGAATGTTCTTTTGAACATGAAGAATATTTCTTCGGCGAAAGGCCTTCGAGAGAACTTGGAGGCTATGTATATAACGAAAAGCATGTCAAATCATTTCTACCTGAAGGAGCGGTACCATCACTTGAAGATGGATGAAGGTATAAATATTACTGATCATCTTAGTGCTCTTAACGAGATTGTCTCAGAACTTGAGGATTTGGGAGAGCAAGTCAGTGATGAGGATCAGGCACTCAAACTCATCTAGTCACTTCCACTTTTGTTTAAGCAAATGAAGCCAACACTGATGTATAGGAAGGAAACCATTAGTTTAGCAGAAGTCACTACCATGTTAATATCTGAGGAGAAATTGATGAAAGGTAAAAACAACGGTTCATATAAAAGCTCGGCTTTGGTAGCTGCTGGGAAAGCTTCAAAGAAGTATGGGATAATAGTATGTTAGAGATGCCGTTAGCCAAGGTATCTCAGGATTACGGGAATAGGAAAGATAAAGGAGCGAGTTCGGCAAAAAGCTTTAGTTCAACAAAACGGGTCCCAATGTTGAAGGTGATGATGCTAATAATTTGTTAGTTCTCCAGACTAATTGTAATTATCCTATGTATTTAGAAAAGAATAAGATTGGTAATCAGAAGGAAGAATGAGTAATTGGCAACGGGGCCACAAGACATGTGTGCGCACATAGAGCAAGGATCGGTAATTATGTAAGTTGTATGTGTGGCAAAGTTATGTTGATGGCTGACGGCTCTCTGCGATCAATATTGGGAGTCAGTGACGTTTAACTGAAGTCGTTTGACGGACGCGTCATATACTTCGGGATGTTTGAAATGTGTTGTGTTGTACTCGGAATTTAATTTCTCTTCGGAATCAGATTCTAAGGGTTACAGGAACTCCGGGTAAGGTAGAGCATTGAAAATATTTTGAAAATCTTTGTTAATCATAAAATGAGTGAGGAAGAAGAACTAGTTTGTTTTGGTTCAGAAACATGGAGCAAGATCAGGGCCTCAAAAGTTGACCAAGAAGTGGATTTCGATTGTGGCTAAGTCCAAACAGGCTAGATTGGACTTGGTTCATTCTCAGTGTTGAGGATGGTGTCCAGAGAGGGCGGTGTGTCAAGAGTAAGGTTGTGAGGTTTCGCCAAGGTGAAGATTTGTTGGAATCAGTGGCTCAAACTTGATTGGAATTGGAATCAAACATGAAGTCAAAACTTGTATCATTGTTCGAGTGGAATTAAAACATGAGTGGATATGACATATGGTGATACATATAATTAAGGTGGAATACAATTCTGATTTGTATTTGGACTTAGAATGACAAAAGTGATGGTTCATATATATGACTATAAATATTTGGGTCACAGGATGTATTAAGCATAATGTGTTGTACGTACGAGCAACGAATTTGTTGCGGGTATGTGACATAAAGAATGTTACGGGAGGTGTTTGTGAGAGGTAATAGATTATATCATAGCATACGGGCCTGCGAATGAGTACGCGACACTGTGAGATTAAATCTTATTGAAGTATCTATCTGGGGTTTAGATAGAGGAGGATTTTCCTTTTGTACTTAACTATTGATAGTGGATTACCTTGTTTCTTGCTTGCATTTTTTTCCTGATTTTGAGGTTTTTCGCGTAAACATTTATGTTAATATTTTCTCTTTGGTTTATTTATCTTTGCTTGTATTTGTATGACAACAACGATCTTGGGTATCCCATGACAATTCATCACAACAAATTGATATCAGAGCCAAAATTTAGATTTGAGGGTTACACTATTAAGGCGAGGTTGTTAGAGATGTTGAAGTACACAAGTGCGTTGAAGTTCGATGTAGAGAAATAAGACGGGAAGATAAATTTCGACGTGTGGCAAATTCAAGTCAAATATTTGTTCATTCAATCTAGCTATGTCAAACGTTGAAAGGGTCATGGGGAAAAAAGATGAGAATTTAGAAGAGTTAGATTCGAGGGCTGCGAGTGTTATACGACTCAATTTGACAAAGAATGTTCTTTTGAACATGAAGAATATTTCTTCGGCGAAAGGCCTTCGAGAGAACTTGGAGGCTATGTATATAACGAAAAGCATGTCAAATCGTTTCTACCTGAAGGAGCGGTACCATCACTTGAAGATGGATGAAGGTATAAATATTACCGATCATCTTAGTGCTCTTAACGAGATTGTCTCAGAACTTGAGGATTTGGGAGAGCAAGTCAGTGATGAGGATCAAGCACTCAAACTCATGTAGTCACTTCTACTTTTGTTTAAGCAAATGAAGCCAACACCGATGTATATGAAGGAAACCATTAGTTTAGCAGAAGTCACTACCATGTTAATCTCTGAGGAGAAATTGATGAAAGGTAAAAACAACGGTTCATCTAAAAGCTCGGCTTTGGTAGCTGCTGGGAAAGCTTCAAAGAAGTATGGGAAAGTAGTATGTTAGAGATGTCGTTAGCCAAGGTATCTCAGGATTACGGGAATAGGAAAGATAAAGGAGCGAGTTCGGCAAAAAGCTTTAGTTCAACAAAAGGGGTCCCAATGTTGAAGGTGATGACGCTAATAATTTGTTAGTTCTCCAGACTAATTGTAATTATCCTATGTATTTAGATAAGAATAAGATTGGTAATTAGAAGGAAGAATGAGTAATTGGCAAAGGGGCCACAAGACATGTGTGCGCACATAGAGCAAGGATCGGTAATTATGTAAGTTGTATGTGTGGCAAAGTTATATTGATGGCTGATGGCTCTCTGCGATCAATATTGGGAGTCAGTGACGTTTAACTGAAGTCGTTTGATGGACGCGTCATATACTTCGGGATGTTTGAAATGTGTCGTGTTGTACTCAGAATTTAATTTCTCTTTGGAATCGGATTCTAAGGGTTACAGGAACTCCGGGTAAGGTGGAGCATTGAAAATATTTTGAAAATCTTTGTTAGTCATAAAATGAGTGAGGAAAAAGAACTAGTTTGTTTTGGTTCAGAAACGTGGAGCAAGATCCGGGCCTCAAAAGTTGACCAAGAAGTTGATTTCGGTTGTTGCTAAGTCCAAACAGGCTAGATTGGACTTGGTTCATTCTCAGTGTTGAGGATGGTGGCCAGAGAGGGCGGTGTGTCAAGAGTAAGGTTGTGAGTTTTCGCCAAGGTGAAGATTTGTTGGAATCGGTGGCTCAAACTTGATTGGAATTGGAATCAAACATGAAGTCAAAACTTGTATCATTGTTTGAGTGGAATTAAAACATGAGTGGATATGACATATGGTGATACATATAATTAAGGTGGAATAGAATTCTGATTGTATTTGGACTTAGAATGACAAAAGCGATGGTTCATATGTATGGCTATATATATATGTGGGTCATGTGTAGGGTTGTAAGTGGTGCGGAGAATCCCCATTCTCCCGCGGTGCCTCGCCCCGGTGGGGGCAAAGAATCCCCTCTTTTTGCTCCCCGCGGGACGAGGCATGGGGCAAAATCTTGCCCTGCGTAGGACGGTAAGTGTTCTCGCCCCGCGGATATTCCCCGCCCAGCATCCCTTACTTAGAATTCTCCATTTTTTTATGTTCTTACAAAAAAATTATATAACTTTTTTTACTTAAAATATATGTAATATATGGAATGAAACTAAAAATCTCCAACAATAAAATTTATTTTTACCATTAAATTAATTCTATAATATATATATGTAATATCATAAAGATATATAAAATTATATTTAGAACATAATTGAATTATATTTACCATACAAGATTTGGAAATCTTAGATATTTAATTAAGTATGATAACTTGTAACTCAATCAACAAAACAAATCCATATTAATTCTTCAATTTGAGAAAAATATTTTTTAAAAAAAATTGAGAAAAGAGTACTTAAGTGCCAAATTACCAATGAATGAAGATCAAAATAGATATTTTTTACAAAATTAATTGATGGGGCATCGCGGGGATTCCCTGCCCCGTGATGATCCCCAAGGGGTGGAGCGTGGGGCGACAAAGTTTGCCCCGCGGGGAATTTGTAGGAATAAATCTCAGCCCCGCACCCCGCTGGAACGGGGACGGTAATTATGATCCTTGCCTCGCCCTGCCTCACTTGCAACCCTAGTCACGTGATGTATTAAGCATAGTGTGTTGTGCGTACAAGGAACAGATTCATCGCGGGTACATGACACACAAAGTGTTGCGGGAGGTGCTTGTGAGAGTCGAGAGATTGTGTCGTAGCGTACAGGCTTGCGAGCGGGTACACGACACTGTGTGATTAAATCTTGTTGGGGTATCTATCTAGAGTTTATATATAGATGAAGTTTTTCCTTTGTGTACTAAACTATTCATAGTGGATTGCCTTGTTTCTTGCCCATAGTTTTTTCCTTAATTTTGGAGTTTTTTTATGTAAACTCTTGTGTTCATCTTTTCTCTGTGGTTTGTTTATCTTTAAGTGTATTCGTGTGACTACGATCTTGGGTATTTGGCGGTGTTTCATCACAACATTTGTCAAATTTGATTCGATCGAAAAAGGAAAAATCAACTATATTATTTGATTTTTTTATTTCTAATAATAATTCATGAAAGGATTGAATAAAATATAACTTTAAAATTAAAACTATTTTATTTTTTATTTTACTTAAATGATGCTTCTACCTGTCTCACTAAAGTTGCATTAGCGACCTCAAAATTGAAGTTATAAATCCATGACTCAATTATTTTGTTTGGTCAAACAATAATAGCCGGGAACCATTGGCATACACGATTCATGTGCACAAACAGCAAAAGATTCTTTAAGACCCCACTCTATTCACACAAAATTTAACAAACATTGATAAAAAAAAAAAATTAATACCAATTTGTGGTTCATAAAATGCCCTTATACATCTACGTACGGTTTATACCTATAATTTTTTAAAAATGATTGAATCTCCATTTTGGACACTCGAAGTAGGCACTTGCGTTTTGATGTCTGTTGTTTTGTGCATTGATTTTTATGTGCATACAAAATTACAAAATAATATATATCTAAAGGACATCAACAATTTGACGTTAATTTTGATTGTTTAAAGGGGACACCCTAATACTACCTCATCAATTACCGAGATATTGTCAATATTTGCCAAAACTGTATAGAGGCCTCCCTAACTAAAAAGCAAAGGTTTAAGGATATCATGCCCATTGAAGTGAAAAACAAAAATAAATAAATAAATACATAAATAAATAAACGTCATCGATGATTTTCTCTAAAAAGGCAGTGTTACATTTTTCGAGAAACAAAATATCCTATCTCGAGAATCACCGCGGACATTCTGGAACTAAAATCTAACAAACAGAACGGCAGTTCTCAAATTTTATGAATTATTTATTCTTTAAATGAAATTCAAGGTTTGATCGAAAAACTCACCGAAAGTGGACTGAGAGTTGATGGAAATCCCGTAGCGGAACGCGCCGTGAGCGACACGGAGAAGCAAATTGGGAGCGGAGTTCTCATGGTCAGAGCAACGCTTCTGCACCAGCATTCCCCTGGCCCCATCTTTCACTCGATCTCTCCTTGCTCTTTTTTTAAAAATTATCTTCTACCATTATTAACTATCACAGTGCTTAATTTCTTCTAACTCTTTAACATCGTTTTCGACCCACAGTGATCTCGCAATCCACAATTGATCGACCCAATTGATCACAAACCAATCTCTCTATCGGTCTCTCTCACTCAATGTTTTGTGTTTTATGTGGTTTTAAAGAAAATAGTAGAAAATGAAACATAATATCTGACAGACAAATATGTACACATATTTGTACATAGTATTTTATATATGTTAGATTACATATAAAGATTGAACGGAAAAAATCTAGATTTTAATCTAACGGCCTAGTACAAATGGTTATAGGAAAGGCTTGTTAGAGAGTCGATTTGAAAAAGAAATAAAATGTCACGAGGTGCGAGTCTGTCTTGCCGCCACTAAATGAGCTCAGGGCCGACCCGGCTTGAGCACCGTACGTTGATGTTTCTGGAGGTCCATGAGACATCGATCATGCAAATAATTGAATTGTTTCTAGCCAATAAGGAAGTTACACGTGAATTTAGTCCGTGTATCAAATGTCTCAAAAGTCCTCAAAACTCGACAGAAAAATCACCAAAAAACATACACTACAACAAAAAAACCACATTTAGCAACGAAAATTTTGTTCGTAAAAGTAGACTTTTCGCTTTTAATTAAAGCTGGTTAAAAGGAAAATTTTTCGTTACTAACTTTGTGGCTAATAGTCCGTACCTAAATATATAGTTCCTACCAACAATTGGAGTATTAATTGCTTAAGAAATTTTCAGCAGCAAATCTCTTTCGTTGCTGAAACTATTTTCAACAACAAATGATTTTGTTGCTACAACTACTTTAAGCAAGAAACATTTTTGTTGCTAGAGTTCTTTCCTGAAAAAAGAAAGAAAGTACTAACAACAATTGAATTCATTAGGAACAATTATAGTTGAATTTGGATTTGGAGTTCAAATGAAATCAAATTAATTTTTTGAACAACCGAAACAAGTGAAATCGAATTAATTATGAACATTGAATTTACACAAATAACTACAAAATGTAATCGAGTTATATTAGTTTCAAATCACATGTGAGTTGCAAAGACACCAAACCATCTATTCCTAAAGCATACCTAAGAAGGTAATTTGAACCACTGGACTACAAATTATTTCAAAAAATTTATCACCTAATGTAACAATCACGCTCCGCATTTTTTCCTCTTACAAATCCTAGCTCTTTCAAAACTTGCTTAGACATCAAGTTCCTGCAGTTGCAAATAAACTATCAAAATCTAAAGATGGCACAATGGTCAAAACAAGTTAGGAGATATCTCGACAGAATTATAAAGAGGCAAAATGTAATAATAAAAAAATAGGATGACAACCCTTTCTGAAATAAAGCATATCACATGCATTAAAGACCATCACTGCTCCATCAAAAATCGACAACCCAATTACCAAAATACACAATATGTGCTCTCAGTTCTGCGGCCAACTGTTCAAGTCCCTGAAAATTTTCCAACCATAGAACAATTAGACATCAATCAGTCACTCCATTAACAAAAACCCATGAACCCGTAATGGCTTAGACAATTACAAATCAAACTTTGTTACCGAGTTGTTCTTTTCCTTCTCTGATCCATTGCGCCATTAACGAACACATTGAAGTTAGAGCTGCAGAGGCGAAGTCAAAGCTGCGACAAAGGCGAAATGGGAGAGACGTGTAACAACCCTAATAAATCTAATTCTAGTCATTTGCCTAAGAGGACCGTGACGTGGCGGCTAATCCTAGATGGCGACTCGGTCAAAATTTGATCGTCGACATTGAGGTAATAATTCAATTATTTTACTATGTGATACCTTAAATATTTTATATTTATCTATGTGTGCATGCACAACTTTATCGACGTTGTCGAATTAACGAGTGAGCGTAGTCCTCGAGATGTGTGCACAGGGTTGGTGATGAAGGTCAAATATATGGAGATGATCACATTGCATATTGGACTGGGCAATGTTGTGTACGCAAAAGAAGGGTCATGGGTGATTTAGTTTAATTAGGAAAGTTTATATTGAGTGATTTACATGAGTGTATTCAATTGAGATTTTAATAGAGTTTTGGTTACTTTTATAAGTGGATGACTTTTATAAAGTTTGTAGATTTTCATAGATTTTTAAAGACTTTGATAAACTTTTAAATAAACTTCTTTTTGATGACTTTTATTAACATTTAAGATTTTTAGTGACTTTTGTGAACTTCTTAAATATGATTTTTATTGATACTAGTATATTTTTGTGATTTTAATATTGAAACAAATATTTTGCACTTTATTATAAAAAAGACGAATAATTATATTTTTTTTCTTAAGAACTATTTCTAATTTTTGAAAAGTATTTTTATATTTTAATAAAAAATAATATAGCATATTAATGAATTATGACTATCAAGAGCGTAACATAATTAATAAGTAAATAAATATCAACAAAATAAATATGCAAATGAATGATCTTTTAGTGGCAAAAAAGAACCAAGTAAGATCATTGTGTGTAAAAATTTTGCACTTTTTTGACTTATGTAAAAAAAACTTATATCTCTTCCTTTAAGAATGATAGTTTAAAATTTTCAAAATGCACTTCTTGCATTTGAAAAAAATATATACGATTATTTTCTCCAAAAATAATAATATTACATTTTTTTGAGATTATAATTATACACTTAATAAACAAAACTTCTTTGTAAAAAAAATCTTATAAAATGTACAATGATGCAAAAATGAGATCTTGTTAATAACGACATCATTTTCATTTTCATCAACATAAACATGAGAATATAATGAGTGAGCAATGAAATTTACGAGTTGTTGAGTGATTGGAGAAGTTGATAAAAAAAATGATAAGAAAAGACATTATTAACAATGAAGTCCTTGTTGAATAAGGGAACCAACAAAAATTAGCATGGGTGTATTCAATTGAGATTTTAATGGACTTTTGGTTACTTTTAATTAATAAAAAAGTTTAGGCGTATTCAATTAAAACTTTTAGAGAGTTTATAAAAGTAAGGTGTATTCAATGTGAACTTTTATAAACTTTTTAAAAGTCTATAAAAGTTTGGGGTATTCAAATTAAACTTTTAGAGAGTTTATAAAAGTAAGGTGTATTTAATTTTTTGGTGGCTTTTGTGGTTTGGTTACAAATCTAGACTTTTATATACTTTTTGTATTAGAGGCTTTTAATTTTTGTTGGTTCCCTTATTCAATTAAGACTTCATTGTTCGTAAGGTTATTTCTTATCAATTATTTTTATCAAACTTCTCCAACCACTCCACAACTCATGCATTTCATTGCTTATTCATTATACTCTAATGTCTATGTTTATGAAAATGATGTTGTTATTAATATGTAAGATGTCATTCTTGCATTATTGTACATTTTTATACGATTTTTTTACAAAGAAGTTTCGTTTATAAGTGCATAATTGTAATCTCAAAAAGTGTAATATTATTATTTTTGAAGAAAATAATCATTTTTTTCTCAAATGCAAGAAGTGCATTTTAAGAAATTTAAACAATCATTCTGTAGGAAAAAATATTAGTTTTTTTACTTAAGTAAAAAAGTGCAAAGTTTTTACACAATGATCTTACTTATTCTTTTTTGCCCCTAAAAGATGAGTCATTTACCAGTTTGTTTTGTTGATATTTATTTACTTATTTGTTATGTTACTATTTTGATAGTAACTCATTAATATGTATGTATGCTTTTTTTTATTAAAATATAAAAATACTTTCAAAAAAATTAGTAATAGTTGTTAAGAAAAAGCAATATAATTATGCCTTGACCGATCATCAAAATCATGTTTAAGAAGTTCGCAAAAGTCGCTGAAAATCTTAAATGTTGATAAAAGTCATCAAAATGAAGTTCACGTAAAAGTCAATCAAAGTCTTTAAAAGTCTACGAAAATCTATGAACTTTAGAAAATCATCCACTTATAAAAGTAACTAAAAGTCCATTAAAATCTTAATTGAATACACCCATGTGAGGTCTCTAAAAGTTTCTGGGTTGAAGTGAGCGTAAGTTGGAGATTTGTTTATGTGTATTTTTATACAAAAAGTCTATAAAAATCGAGATTTGTAACCAAACTACAAAAGTCATAAAAGAAAATTAAATACACCTTACTTTTATGAACTCTCTAAAAGTTTAAATTGAATAACCCAAAACTTTTATAAACTTTTAAAAAGTCTATAAAAGTTCACATTGAATACTCCTTACTTTTAAAAACTCTCTAAAAGTTTTAATTGAATACACGTAAACTTTTTTAGTAATTAAAAGTAACTAAAAGTCTATTAAAATATCAATTGAATACGCCCCTATTAGTTTAATTAAAAAAGTTTATATTAAGTGATTTAATTTAATTAGGAAAGTTTATATACATTAGAACATTTTTGGCCTTTAATAGAGGTTTTAAAACCCCTATTAAATAGAGTGTTATTAAATGTCATGTGAAAATGTGTTATGTTTTAATTTTTAATGCATGTATTACATAGAGGTTTTTTAAAACTCCTATCAATTAGGTGTTATTTAATAACACCCCCCTTTAATAGGGGTTTAAAAACATCTATTAAATACCAAAATTGTTCTAGTGATATATAAATCTATATCTAGTAGATATGTACGTGACTTAGTTTAATACGCTAGGTAGTTGATGAGTTAGGAATTTTCCTTTTTTTAGTAAGTTTAAATATTTTCTTTAATTATCTTTTTTTTGTTTACAATTAAAATCCAATATATATATATATATATATATATATATATTATATATATATATATATATATATATATATATATATATATATGTGTGTGTGGCTATCATATACATGTAATGTGGTTGATTTGATTTGATTAATAAAGAATTTAATTTCGTTTTAGAGAATTAGGGTTTTCATTTCTCGAGGCCCTGAATTGTATTATTCGTGGATTTCGAATAATCAATTTAAAAGACTTCCACTGTATAAATTTGATATCAGAGCCTTCTTTCGGTTCAGGTCACCACGCAAGTAAGGGTGGAGTTTGCTTTTAGTGAAAAGCCAAAAGAGAAATATTATTTTGACGAGAAGGATTTTTTATCAGAGGAAGAAATAGATGTGGTTCTTTTTCCTTATGGTGACGACAAAGTAAATCCAATTTTCTTTGAGGAGAATTTTGACAACTTAGACGAGGGGCCAAAGTTCGACGATAATGGGCGTGACTTCGTGGAGATTAAGGGAGTCATTGGAGACGACGACTTTGTCATCGAAGTAGTTTCCCGCAAAAATCTTCAAGTACTTGAAGTGGTAGTTTTGGTGATATGATCGTCAACAAATCTTCTATGAAGGACTTTTCCAACTATCAAAACTTTGTTGTTAGTTTTTCAGATAATGAGGTCAAACGTGTCTTTGAAGATATAGTGATGCCGGATCGGAAGGTGCGTGAAGGCACAACAATTTGAGGACGAATTTTTCAAAGCAGGGAAGAATGATGAAGGCCAAATATATGTAGATGACCAAATTGCATGTTGGACCGGGCAATGTTGTGTACGCACAAAAAGGGTTATGGGTGATTTGGTTTAATTAGGAAAGTTTACATTGAGTGATTTAGTTTAATTAGAAAAGTTTATATTGAGTGATTTAGTTTAATTGAGAAAGTTTATATTAACTGATTTAATTTAATTAAGAAAGTTTATATATATAAATCTATATCTAGTAGATATTTGCGTGACTTAATTTAGTACGTTAGGTAGTTGATGACTTAAGAATTTTCCTTTTTTTAGTAAGTATAAATATGTTCTTTAATTATCTTTTTTGTTTACGATTAAAAGCCTATATATATGGCTATCATATACATGTAATGTGGTTGATTTAATTTGATTCATAAAAAATTTATTTTTTTTTAGAGAATTAGGGTTTTTAATTCTCAAGGCCCTGAATTGTATTATTCTTGAATTTCTAATAATCAGTTTAGAAGACTTCTGCTGCATCAATTGGGTAGGTCAACGAGATCGATGGAATTTAAGTTTTAACGACATTCATTAATTTAAATATCTAAGTTAAATGGTGAAGATATCTCAATTACTAAAATAATTGAAGTTAATGTTTTTGTTCTAACTCAATGTATCTAAGTCCCTATAAAATTAATTGATGTGGTTAATAAGAACAACAAGTTATGGGTCATTGAAGCCCAAACATTTAGGGTATCGTGTGTCCCTAAGTGAATGTATGAGAGAAGAAAAAAAGAGGTTGAAGCATGATTTCCTTTGGTGATTGTGAAACGTTGGAAGAGGGAGTAGTGATGGAGAGCAAATGAGCAAGGGTGCTAGTGGTTCAAAGTCAAGGAGCTAAGGTAATCCCCAAACCTTTTTCTTTTCCTTGATTTATCAAATGTTTGGTCTAAATGAAATGTCTTTTTAAAGGTTAAAGAAAGAAAAGAAAGAAAAAAAGAAGAAGTTGCTGGTTTGTCCTTCTCTATTTCGTGAAAAAGAAAAAGAAAATGAGGAATTGCACTATTCGTGCGTGCGATTCCCTAGCTCGTTGGGGCAGACGGAGCTCAGGCAAAGCAGGCTGGTGCCGAGCTTGGGCCCTCCCAACAGAGCCAAATCAGATCCAATTCAGCCGGACCCAGTTCAGGGGCCCAAACCCCATATTAATAAAAAATATATTTTTATATATTAATTAATAAAAATCATAAAAAAAAAAAAAAAAAAAAAAAAACAAGAAATATAGGAAAAAACTAGGAAAAATAAAAAAGCTAGAAAATTGTAAAAAACTGACTTTAGAGGTTATTTTTGGAGAATTTTACACTGCGATTCTCTTCGAAAATGTGTTAACGTTATAACTTCCATATTTTGAGTTATTTTGGGATTTGAAAATCTAAATTATATCAAATAGGCTAAAAAAATTTTAATTCATTTTAAATTAATAATAAGAGCCTAAAAAACTAGTGTCATGTATAGTGTACGTATTTGAGGCATGTGGGAGCCGCGATTTGCTTATTATTTTGCATTATTGAGGTAAGTAAACCAGTACGAAACTCAATATTATTTCTTTTTATTTTCTTGTTATATTTGATGAAATGATTGCTATTATTGGACTCTACTTCCCTACTGAGTGACCTATGATATAAGTGGTCGGGTCTAGTCGTGTCCTTCAGTGGGTTGAGCAGCCGACTAACTTTCATGGATTTTTAACGAGTGTGAATCCTCTTAGTGAGCATCCGCCATGTGTCGTGGCTTTTCTTAGGTGCTCGAGTTCCATTATGGTTGAGCATTTGGTTAAGTTTGTAGCTCCCTTTGAAATTTTCTCGGGCTGTAGCTCAAACGAGTCGATAGTGTCGAACAAATTATGTGCGGTCGAAGCGGCTTGTTCCGCCACCCCAATTTTAGATACTTGCATATTTTAAGTGGGTTTAAGCCAATGTTTGGAGTATCAGGATCACTAACTCCCTATCCTTTGATTCTAAGTCACTTGGTTCCTACTGTTGATCATTGTAGGATCTCTATCACGCGTTTTATTATTCTTTCTCAATACCTTATTTCTTTCCAACATGATTTATGGACTCATTTATTGTTTGATTTGAATTACTATTGAACTTCTTCTGGATTTACTCACTGAAATTGTCTTTACCTTTGGTGACAATTGCAGGTCCCACTAGCAGCAGGGGCAAGGAGCCGGTGATCAGTGACTTCCTTTGAGCTTCCTTCGGAGTTAGCTTTTCCTTGTTACTGCATTAGGTTAATTTTTGATATTTTGGACTATACGTATGATATATAAATACTTATGTTTTTGGTTACCTTGGGTTCATTTTGGATTGAGAGACGTTTGATACATGTATATGACACTTCTTCACACAATCTGTCACTAGATATATATGAGATCTACTTTTGCATGATCTCCACATCTAGGCATGTCCCCACTACCATTTACTTATTTAAGTTGCTTTTAATATTCTTAGATTCGGATGAGTAAACATTAAGACTTGTTAAAGTAAATAACAAAACTAATAAGCAACTAATGATTGAATAATTTGGATAAGAGGTTGACTAGACTTGTGTTGACTCTACGGGAGCTGATCGAGGATCCACGTAGGTTTAGGCCAAGCGAGGCATAGTTTGTGAGGCATGGGGTTGTCACAATTGGTATCATAGCGTAAGCTCATACCTTAACTCAATGTAACCCACAACTTTACTAAAATGCAAATTTATAGTTATAACACAACTAAATTTAGAGCGAAAATCCTATGATCCTGATGTAAAATATTAGTTGGAAAGTGATGAGAGTTGGGAAGAAGGGACTTTGAATTACATATAAATTGTCTAATATGTATTATATACTATTATTGAAAGCTATAGAAACTGATCGAAACTAGCTATTTGACTTTACAGATCACGATGGCTGATCAGTAGGACATTAGTGACCAGAGTGGAGCTATGGGTCCAGGTCCTATTAATCCAGCAGATTTTTAGGCCTTGACACATAGGGTTGCTTCACATAATAGACATATAAATGTGATTTTTACTATTTTTAGGGGACAACTGCCATCAACCTCAACACCTATAGTGGCACAAGACGCGAGCGTGCCTACACCTGAGGCGACTCCTTCACGATTTACGGTACATGCAACATTGGTAACCGTTGTAGTTCCCGCGCTACTTGAGAAGCAGCGTCAATAGTTATGACACTGCTTGATAAAGATAGTGGCTTTGATTTAACTCTTGATGCCATACTAACTAGGGAGTACGAGAGATACAAATTGAGGAAGTTTAGTAGGGATTCCTATGTGTTGGAGGTAGAGTAATTCATTAGGAATCATGAGAAGATCCAAAGACTGCAGAGGTAAGATGATAGCAAAAGGTCTGGGTTGGCAGTTTTTCCATTCTCATAAGATGCAAACACTTGGTGGACAAACTGGTAGCCACCTAAGGAGACTTGTAGATATGGACTAGTCGACAGTGACAGGGACATGATAGAGACAGGATGCAAACACTTGGTAGACAAACTGGTAGCAACCTAAGGAGATCTCATAGGATGCAAACACTTGGTGGACAAACTGGGTTAGCAATTTTTTCCTTTTCATAGGTGCTTGTGATTCAATATATGGGGAAATTCTAAAAGCCGTTGTTGTTTGCTAATGGAATAGTCAACAATGACAATGATCGGGTCAACTTTTTCTATGAGGGGTTGTTTCCTGCCATCGAAGGAATAGTTGTTATGACTGAGTTGAGTAACCTGGATAGGGTTTACAAGCGCAATTCGACTAGAGAGGCTAATCTTATTATACACCCTAAGGATGGCGCTTCGTGACCACCCAAGAAACTGATAAGTCTGAGTTCAGAGCTAAGATCTGAGGCGGGTCATGATAGAAACAAGAAGAGGAAAAGGAACCGTTAGAGGTTCGGGAGAGAGCAGAATGTAGGGTCTGTTGCACCATATCTAATTTATGCAGCCGCACTTACTGTGATGTAGAGTTACACCAGCAGACCTCCATAGGCACTACAGGCTTTTTAGTCAAGACGTCAATTTAGCGCTACTAACAGTAACACTGGGAGCAGAGGTAGTGGCTTGTAAGGCAAGAGGTCTAGATAACAGAGTTAGAGGTTAGGCTAGTGGCAGGGCAGTCAGTCTGAGCAATAGGGACCAATATTATGTTTTGAATGCATACATGATGGCATATTAAGGACAATTATCCACAGCTCATTTGGGAGCATTTGAGCTTGCCACAGTAATGACACCGAGAGAGCACACGTAGTGGATCGGGCAAACCCACAGGCAACCCAACATTTTATAGAGGGTTTGATTTATATTTTTCGCTGCATGATGCATACTTGAGTAATTATGGTTTGACCGTGTCTTTTATTTTTGGACGAATAGTATATGAGTTAGGATTGAGACCCATTAGGCTTAGCATATACTTGATCCTCAGCACGACTACATGGGATAAGATTTAGCCTAATATGGTATGTCAAGGTCGTACCATTATGATATATGGACCGAGATGCCTGTAGAACATAGAGTACGAGAGTTTTTAGAGTTTGGCGTGTTATTAGGGATGGACTAGTAGGTAGCATGTCACGCTTTGTTGGACTGCATCAGTAAAATAGTCACATTTGGAATTCCTAAATAGTCAGAGTCTAGATTTCATAATGATTCGACACTACTTCAGAGTACCAGAGGTAGAGTGGCTACGAGGCAAAAGATGGAGACATTCGCTAGTATTCTGAGTACAATAGAGAAATCAATGGAAACTATTAAGGAGGTGCCCCTGGTGTGTGAGTTCCCAAATGTGTTGCCTGAGTATTTATTAGGATTACAACCACAACGAGAGATCGACTTTATTATTGACCTAGTCCTTAGGACGAAACTAATCTTATACCTTCATACAAAACTACACCGAAGGAGTTAGAGGAGCTAAGGAACAAAATTGATGAATTAATGAATTTAGGATTTATTTATCGTAGTTAGTCTCCATAGGCACTCCAGTACTATTTGTGAAGAAGAAATATGTGAGTTTGAGACTTTGCATTAATTATAGGTAGTTGAATCGTGTTTTGGTCAAGAACAAGTATCGACTTCCTTGAATCGATGACTTGTTTGATTAGTTGAGAGGCACAGTGTGGTTTTTCAAGATTGACTTATGGTCAGGGTACCACCAGCTCATGATTAGGGATGCGGACAGAGAGAAGACTGTGTTCAGTACACGTTATGGTCATTACGAGTTTGCCATCATGTCGTTTTGGCCGATGAACCTGCTGACAATGTTTAATGAGCAGTGATACTGCTCAACGACATGCCCTCAATAACCTCCTTACTGTGGTTGCTATTATTGGGTTTAATGCACCGCGTGTTGAGATAATACTTGGACCGTTTCATAATTGTATTCATAAATAGTATTTTGATCTACTCTAAGACTCGTGAGGGTCATTAAAGTCATCTCAGGAAAACTTTACAGATATTGAGAGAGCATTAAATTTATTTTATGTTTAGCAAATATGAGTTCTGGTTGTTAGAGGTTAGATTTTTGGGGCATGTAGTTAGAGTTAGTGTAGTGTTTGTGGATCCTTCGAAGGTTTAGGTAGTGATAGATTGGCATACCCCACAGTTAGTGATAAATATTTGTAGGTTTATAAGTCTAGTAGGGTATTAGCAGCAATTCGTGCGTGATATCTCTAAGATTGTGACACTGGTGACGAGGTTAACTCTGAAGGATGTAGGTTTGAGTGGGTCGAGAAATGTGATATGGCTTTCATGACACTAAATCAGAGATTGACGACAGCTCTAGTGTTACTGCAAAAGGCAGGAAAGGGTATGATTGTGAATACCAGTATGTCGTAAATCGAATTAGGATGCGTTCTAATACATGGGAATGATGTGATTGCTTATGCATCTCGACAGCTGAAGATTCATGAGAAGAGCAGCCCGGTGCATGGCTTAGAGTTAGCGAAAATGATATTTGCTTTAATGATTTGGCGACACTATCTGTATTGAAAAAGACTAACTATATTCATTTTAAAGTATCTCTTTACCCAGAAAGACCTAAATATGAGACAACGTAGATGGCTAGAGTTCTTTAAGGATTAGGATATCTTTTTGGAATATCACCCAAGGAAGGTGAATGTAGTAGCAGACACATTGAGTTGTTAGAGATCAAATGCAGAGGTTGTTATTTGTCATATGACATATAATTTTGCACCCCTCGAGGTGACATATATGATGTGTTCAGTTGATATTATGACTACTACAGAGGCACATATTCATGGTTAGATGAGGAATTAGCTTGTCTCTATTCAGAAGGTTTTAGAGGTCAGCAGGCCGATGAGCAGTTCTAGAGATTATATGAGTTGGTAAAGAGTTCAGATCATCCGAAGAGGAGTCGGTCGATGGACTTGTACTTGAGATATAGGAGACAATTGTGGATTCCATTAGTGGTCGAGTTATGTACAAAGATACTTCAAGAGGCTCATTACTCACGTTATACCATTCATCCAAATAGGACGAAGATGTATAAAGATATGAAATGTCTATTTTGGTGGTCGGGGATGAAGGCAGACATATGAGATTACGTTACGAGTTGTAGCATTTTTTAGTAGGTTAAGGCCGAGCATCGAAAGTCTTAAAGACTATTATAACCACTTCCCATTCCTTAATGGAATTGTGAGCATATTGCGATGGATCTGTCAGTGGCTTACCTCAATCTTTGCACAAACATTATAATATCTTGGTGATTGTAGACAGATTGACCAAATATGAACACTTCTTGCCGGTTTCTACTAAACACAAGGTCGAGCAGCTGAGCATTCTTAATGAGAGAGAGATTGTTAGATTTTAAAAGGTACCATTATCTATTACGTCAAGCAGAGGATCAAAATTTATGTCCATGTCATGGAGGAGCATGCAAACATAGTTTTGCATGGGGTTACACCATAGTATGACATTCCACCTATAGATTGATGGACATTCATAGAGACTAATTCAGGTGTTAGAGGGCATGCTTATACCATGTGTTAGAATACAGTAGGTCATGGGACGAATATATACCTTTGTTTCGATTTGCCTATAATATTAATTACCAAGCTAGCATCAGGATGATACCATTTGAGGTACTCTACGGTAGGCCATATAGATCACCATCATGTAGGTTAGAGCCTGAGGATATAGAGGAAGTGGGCCCAGAGATTGTAGTGGATCACACATAGAAGATTCGACTAATACGTTAACATATTTAGAGAGCTCAAGAGAAACAAAAGAAGTATGTTGACAAGTACCAAAATGGGTTAGAGTACAAAGTGGGAAACTATGTCCATCTAAAAGTTTCACCACTGAGGTTCATAATAAAAAAAGCTCACGCCGAGGTTTATGGTTCATTTAAGAATCATAGAGAGAGTTGGCAAGGTTACTTATAAGATTGAGTTTCCACCACAACTGGCAAGCGTTCATTCTGTGCTCCATATGCCGATACTGAGATTGGACAGGTTGAGAGAGGATACAGACCGATAATGGACCTGACTCGGATTGACCTAACCGAATATATTACTTTTGAGGAGCAACCTATATAGAGTTTAGAATGCAATCTACATGTTTGAGGAACATGCACATCCCAATAGTCATCGTCAAGTGGCAACATCACAAAGACGAATAATTGATGTGGATGTGGGAGCAGGAGTCCTATATGTGCGAGAGTTTCCCATATCTCTTTTGATTTCGATAAGTAATTTATTTTAGATATTTTAATTTCGAGGATGAAATTCTTATTAGTTGGGAAGACTGTAACGAACATAATAAATCTAATCCTAGTCATTTGCCTAATAGGATCGTGACGTGGCGGCTAATCCTACGTGGCGAGTCAATTAGAACTCGAGTGTCGACACCGTGATAATAATTGAATAATTTTACTTGTGTGTGATACCTTGAATATTTTATATTTATCTATGTGTACATGCACAAATTTGTTGACATTGTTGTCGAATTAATGAATGAGCGTAGTCTTCAAGATGTGCGCACGAGGTTAGTAGGTCGACGAGATCGATGGAATTTAAGTTCTAATAAGATTAATTAATTTAAATATCTAAGCTAAATTGTGAGATGATTTCAATTAGAAGAATAATTGAAGTTAATGATTTTGTTCCAATTTAATATATCTAAGTCCTTAAAAAAATTGATGTGGCTTAATAAGAACCACAAGTTACAAGTCTTTGAAGGCCACACATTTAGGGTGTGTGTCATTAAGTGAGTGTATGAGATAAGGAAAAAAATAGGTTGAAGTGTTCTTTCCTTTTAGTGATTGTGAAACATTAGGGGGGGGAGTAGTGATGGAGAGTAAATGCGCAAGGGTGCTAATGGTTCGAAATCAAAAAGCTAAAGTAATTCCCAAACCCTTTTCTTTTCCGTGATTTATCAAATGCTTAGTCTAAATAAAATGTCTTTTTAAAGGTTTAGCTCAAGATAGTGTTGTTGAAATGGATATTGAATTGGTGGTTGGATTTGATGAAGAAAGAAAGAAAAATAAAAAGAAAGAAAGAACAAACAAAAGAAAGAAAGAAAGAAAGAAAGAAAAGAAAAAAAGGAAAAAAAAGAAGAGAAGTTGTTGTCGGTCTGCCCTTCTTTCTTTCATGAAAACAAAAGAGAGAAGAGAGGATCGCATGCACCCTGACCCATTGGGCTAGGCTGAGCTCAGGCCCGCCTAACAAGGCTAAACGGGTCCAGTTCAAGAGCCTAAACTTCAATTTAATAAAAATATATTTTTTATATTAATAAATAAAAATCATAAACAGATAATAGAAAATTCAAGAAAAATAGAGAAATATAATAAAATATAAGAAAAACGAGAAAAATTGTAGAGAAGTGAGTTTGAAGGTTTTTTGGAGATTTCTAAATAGAGATTATCCTTGAAAATCTAAATTATATCAAATAGGCTTAAATAAATCTAACTCACTTTAAATTGATACTAAGAGCCTAAGAGACAAGTGTCAGGTATTAGGTATGTATTTTAAGGTGTGAAAGAGCCACGAATTGCTTGGTATTTTGCGTTATTGAGGTAAACAAACTAGTAAGAAATTCAATATTAATTCTTTTTATTTTCTTTCTATATTTAATGAAATGATTACTATTATCAGACTTTACTTCCCTACCAAGTGACCTAAGGTCTAGTCATGTCCACTCGTGGATTGAGCAACCAACTAGCTCTCGTGGTTTCTTGGCGAGTCTGAATCCTTTGAGCGAGCATCCGTCATGTGATGTGGTTCATCTTAGTCATTCAAGTTCCATTATGGTTGATCATTCAGTTAAGTCTATGGCTCCCTTTGGAATTTTCTTGGGCAGCGGCTCAAGAGAGCCAACTGTGCCGAACAAATTAGGTGCGATAAAAGCGAATTAACCCCCTACAAAAATTTTAGATACTTGCACATTTTAAGTGGCTTTGAGCCCATGTATATAGTGTCAGGACCACTTACTCCTTATCCTTTGCTTCCCAGTCATTTGGACCAGACCATTGATCATTGTAGTTTGTCTATCATGCATTTTATTATTCTTTCTCAACACTTTTATTTTCATCCACCATGATTTATGGATTCATTTATTGTTTAATTTGAATTATTGTTGAACTTATTCTGGATTTACTCATTAGAATTACCTCCACTTTTAGTGACAATTATAGGTCCCTCTAGCAGCAGGGGCAAGAAGCCGATGATCGGTGGCTTCCTCTAAGCTTTCCTTAGACTCATGTAATGACCTGTTACCTTAAGCGAGTGATTAGTGCTAATCCAAGTCCTAATTTAATCGATTAAGCTCATGGTTAAGTCTAGCGTGCCACGATTAGTGTGTGCGTGGGTCGTGTGATGGTTTATGTTTGTTTCGAATGCTTAATGAATTTTATTGGTTATAGTATAAAAGAGAATTTATATACAAGCCTATAATCAAAAAATAAATGAATGAACAATAAGTAGCCGGTACACTAAGTGTGATGAAGGATTTGGAATGAATGTGCACATTCAAGACTACTTGTAGGCATGTCCGGTGAATTTATTCATAAGAAAATACATGAGGTATGTACATATATATTTGATTTATAAATAAATATTAAGAACTATACGTTTTGTTTGAATTATATGGATTGTAGGATCACCTCGAGATGAGTATGAGTATTAATGGTGGTGTCAACATATATGCCATTTTAAGGGTGTCATATTAGCACATCAATCATTTGATCAGTCTCGAGATAATGCATTGCGTATCTCGAAAAAAATTCATATATTTAATCTAAAACCTTCAAACTTATTCTCATTTCGATTGAGAGAGAGGAGAGAGAGAGAGAGAGAAAGGAATAAGCAGCTGAGGGTTTTGGTATTTTGATCTTTAGGGAATCAATTAGAGTAAAAATTTGCAACGTAAGTTGAGGAGTTTAAACAACTAGAAATCAGAGATCGTCATTGTTGATGAGTTTTGTTTTGAGAGTTTTTAAGTAATGATTTCTTTTTTAATTATTGTGTTTGATCACTGGAAATAGGTTGTTACCTCACTAGAGGTCATCCCTGATGTATTTTATGAATGTTTAATGTTATTGTGATGATTTGTAGATGGAATAGTGGTTGCTGCTCTATTAACTGTCGAGAAAATATAGGGTAGAGTGTGCTTCATCTAGCAGAGGAGCGAGCTCTCTTCATCAATTAGGACAAACCCGATTAGTAAAGCATGCCCCACCAATTAAGGGAGCACGCTCCCACCCTAGAAAATGACAAATCTACTATAAATTAGTTAGAATTTATTGAGGTCTTAGGCACTAAATTATATGGTATTAGACCTATATCGATCACAAATGGTTTGTGATAGATTTTGGATCACCGAGAAAGAGTGAATGGCCCATAAAGTCAGGGAGCTCATTAACAAAAACATAAACTGAGGTAAGTATAGATTCGTTTATTTACTAATATTGCCCGATTATTTAGTATATGTAGCTCATGTAGTTTATGAACTAAATGGGGGGACTCTGTACACTGTGATGTTTTTATAAACAAAAAATGGTGTTTGATGTGATTCACGAGAGTAACTCCTCAAATTGAGAATAAGTTATATGGGAGATGAGTTACCTTCTCGGCCTATATGTAACTCCTACTCAACTAAATAGGTTGCATGGATTACATACCTACTAGAAGGGTTTAAATAGAACCATTGGATATTAATGGACTGATTAGATAACATATCGGCTAATATGTTGGTCTAGCAATAACATTAATGGTGTCAGTGTGTAATCGACCATAGTTTTAGAAATAAAATGGGAATCACAGTGTAATAGTCATTGGCAGTTGGAGTTGCATCTATTATTTGTTGAATTATATATTTTTCATAATCCCGTTAGTTAACATTGGTGCCTATTTTTCTTGCATAACGTTCTTGGTTATTTTATGGAATGTTGATAGCTTTGTGGATCCTTACTTACCGAGCAAGTTGGAGCGCTCACCCAAAATTTAATTTTTCAAGTTCGCAACCTTGTGCTTCAACGAAAGGAAAAGAGAAGACTTAGGAGTCTTATTGTCTTCTCTATGGTGTAATGAGCCTTCATGTATATATATACACTGTTTAAGTTATTTTGTTGTATATAAATAGGGTTTGGAGGTTTATAAATGAGGTTTTTGGATTTTGATAAACTTCGTATTTATGTATATTGTTTAATTATCAAAAAAATCTTAATTTTTCGCTAAATATATTTTAAAATATTTATTCGATATCAATTATAGGTTGAGTTTATCAAGTATAGACGAAGAGGTTGCTAGCTCTATTTAAGTCTGGTTGGTTACTGGGGCTTAGTTATGGTTTTATGCCCGATATCACCCAAATCAAATAGGGGATGCCATAGCTTGGTATTAGAGCCAAATGTTTATCACTTTTGAATTAAGTAGCCACTCTGATATATTTTAGTATCATAGATAAGGGTCTGATCTCATTTTTCATTTTCCAATGATTTTTGAAATAAGTGATAGCATATTCCTTCGTACCAGAACTTAAGTTTATTAACTTTGAGAATTGTGTCGATTTAGGGTATGATAAACGATTTCATCATGTTATGGGGGAAAATAAAAATGAAAAGATTATTATATGTTATTTGCTACACATATTGTTATTTACTTTTTATATATGATTTCATTATCTCCTCTGAATGCTACCCTAATGATTTTATATCTCCTTTGACTTCAGAATCTTATGGCGGATCAGGGAAAGGGTAGGAAGGAAACTTAGGAATAATGGAAATCTAAACTGGAGCACCAAATGAAGAACTTAAGGAGTCTTAGGAAAAACTTATAGCTATGTTGATAGCTTAGATGAGACCACTATTACAACGACTTAAGGCATAACCTACAACGAGTTCTGAGGTTAGCAGAGCTGACGGAGGAGTTGAGACAGTGACGACTCCAGCTTAACCAGTATTAGCACATATTAAAGTGCTTGAGATAGCTGCCATAGTGCCAGTGGGTTATGAGAAGGCTACATTTCTCAGAACCCGTAAGGAATTTATGAAATATGACATTATGAGACTCAATGGAAGAATAGAGGAAGGGGTAGCTAAGATTTGGATAGTGGAGATGGAGTAACGATTCATTACTTTAGATGTTGAGGATCAGTTTAAGGTCAAACTGGTCACATTTTTGTTGATTGATTATGCATAAAAGTGGTGGAGTTCCTTAGAGAGAGGGGAAGACAGTCACCACTTGGCCATAATTTAGGACTGTGTTTTATTGGCATTATTTCCTGAAATCAGTTGGGAATAAGAAGAAGACTAAGTTTATTCAGCTGAAATAGGGAGCCATGTTTGTATGGGAATATGAACAAAATAATTTTTTTTCTTGGTAGGCTGAATTATCAAATTCGAATTGTGGTTTCCTCTCATCCTATCACTAGTTATGATTTTTTATTTGAGAGTGCAATAGAGATGGAAGCAGCCATTTTAGCCAGACCTTCCGGAGTAGTACATATACCACCACCGGTACACAATTCCCTAGGAGTAAGAGAACCTTAGAACTTGCTTATTTTCGGCCAAAGAAAATGCAAATGAGTGTAGCTAGAGTGGTTACACAGTCAGGGTCTACAGGGACGATGTTTGTTAGTGCACCAATTCCACTAGTTTCTTAGACATCGGTATCTAAACCACGTTTGCTATCGCCTTAGTCTAGAGGTAAGTGTAAGAGCAGAGCACAATCATCACCGAATTGATTGGGTCTAGGTAGGTTCCTTAGGCTAGTGGTTTTTCTTAGAGGTCTTTTACGAGATGATATTGGCATGGACATACAGGGGATATTCAGAGAGAGCATTTTATGCTACCAGCCACATCGGTAGGCAGGACGACACTACCAACACGAAGGCACACTTATGTAGTGGTTGAGGTAGATCCAGAGGCTAATAGGAGGTTTATAGGAGGTACATTAAATATTTATGGTTGAGATATGAATGTTTTGATTGATATTGGTTCTACAGTTTCCTTTATTGTCGGTGTAATGGTTAATGAGTTAAGCATAGGAGTGAGTGAGAAGGTTTATCCTAACCTAATCTGCGAAAGATGTGTAGTCAAAATTAGGGAGAATGAACTCCTAATTGATCTGAGGGTAAATGAGTTCATGGAATATGATGCATTACTAGGAATGGATTGGTTATCAACATACCATGCCAGTATTGACTACATCCATAAGAGGGTAATTTTGTAAATCTCTAACTTTTCTGAAATTTTAGTCTATGAAGGCTATAATTGTGATGGCCCCTGATTTAAAATAGGGCACCGCCTGGCCTAATCATGTAATTAAACCTTAATCTTATCCATGTCAGACTTAACTACGTATTAGTCAACCTTTTTGTCATATTCTCCTTGTTAATAGTGTTTAGGATAAGTAATACACATGTCATATTATTATTGAGTTTCAAAGTTAATTAAAATTTTATTCAATTAAAAATACTTTAGCGGAAGTCTTAATAGTCATGCAAAAGCAATTATTAAAAACTCGAAGTGTGGAAACCAGGATACAACATTACCTACATATAAAACATCAAGAGATGGGAAACATTGTGAAAGTCTAAGTCTTAAGTTGGGGAACTATACGCTCAACCCAATATATAACCCAAAATGTATAGAAACGACATAAAGGTAGATAATACATCAAAATGTTGAGACCTACAAGATATAAAATAGAAAATCACCGAACGCTTAGAGAAAGTCGCCAATCTTCTCCATCATCGATGTACTACTTGACGGATCTGCACCTACTATCACAAAAAGGATGATAAGTGCAATAAGTAATAAAATATTTCCTTGAGATTCTCATGTGCATTTCCAAACATAATCGATTGGTATTTAAAAACATAAATATAACGAAAAACTGTTGAAAAGGAAATATGTTAGAAAATATCACGGTTAAATAATATGAGACTGATACATGCTAAGTAGAAATGATCTAGGTCCGGTAGGCCTCGAGTCATATCACAAAGGCCTTTATTCCACTATCTCAAGATGGAGCTGTGCATTACACCTTTATCGAAGGTCAGAGCTGAGCTTTACAACTCCGTAATCATCCATATCTCAATCTCCAAAGGTGAAACTGAGCTCTATGCACAAATAAATCATCTGTATATATACACTTGTCGCCATCCCCAGGTCCTAAATCTTATGTGACATGCAAGTATTATGGTGAGTGTTGAGTATCTCATAATCGTGCAATAGACCCTATATTCTACCACTACTTCGTAATTTCTAGGAAGACTTGCATTTAGGATTCCAAGACAAGGAAATATGCTTCGAAAACAACATTCAAAGAATAAAATCCATATATCTATACTCCAGTTTTATTACTCTAATCCTAATAGCATGCTATTCTTGAACACATATTCATCAAAACAACAAGAAAGACTAAGGATATGAGAATAGAGTCAATAATTCTATAGGCAAATGATATCATGATAAAAAATCCCATATAATGTGTAGAATATGAAACAAACTCATGATATCAGAATACAAGGCAATACCGGTCAAAAGATCTGTAGAACAGATGTACAATATGAATGAAATGTAAACAAGAACCTAAAAAAGATTACTTACAAGTCATGCACCGTATTCCCTAGATTAACCGACATTCCAATACCCCAATAGGTGTACCCGCACTCCTAAGATACTTCTCTAGGTGCCTGTTATCATTTCGTATGTGTTAGAGTCTATTTAGACTCTTAGTTTGGGTTTTAGGATAGGCTAGATAGGTTAGGTGTGTTTTGTAAAAATGCAAATTTTTGTGCTATCAGAGCACTTACGCGCTAGGTAGTTTAACTAGCACGCTAGTGACCCTCTTACGCCAGTTGTTTTCTCTAATGCGCTAAAACTGCTTAGCACGTTAGGTAGTTTTTTTAGCATGCTAGAAGCACATCATCCATAATTCTATAACTAGAATTCTAAGTTTCCTTTCAGGAATGGCCCCCTTCAATGCCTTGGATTTCTGTTCTCCGCCACCAAGGATGGGTAACATCCTCCTTCATCATACATACACCAGATACTTCATATAATTCATCAATTTCATCAAAATTTAGAGATTTAAATATGCATTTTGTTGAAAAAATCAAGAACACTTAAAACCTTCGAAAAATCATAACTTAATCAAAATAAAATTAATTTTTGAAAATCTTGATAGTTGGACTATTAGAAAATCTCAAAGAATTCAAATTATGCCAATGAATTTTGAAAATAACATCTCTTGGACACTGGTTTTTTCGAAATTTAGGAATGAAACTCAATTTTGAGTAACTCTTAAAATCTAAAAAATTAAGCTTAACTTAAACCAAAGCTTCCATTTAATCACATTTGACACATGAAATATTTTGACAACTGATTACATGGAAACTCCTTTGATTTCATGCTTACAACTTATGAAATTGAAATCATAAATCGGTAGATGCGTTGCCTAAAATTGTAAGTTGTTATCTCACTTGAGTTCTCTCCTTTGATGGTGAAACTCCCTATTGGAACCCTAATTCCAGCAGCAAGCACCTCAAAATTTCTCTTAATGAATCTGCGATTTACATGTTCATCACAAATACCTATATATATGTAGGTGAGATTGATTTATGGCCATTGATCTTAATGTACATACTAATTTAGAGACTAATCTAATGGCTTTTATTTTGTTTCAAATCCATTAACTCTCCACTAGCTCATCCTTGTTAACACTAATTCATACTCCATTATCCTCTTAATGTGTCCATACATATATCAAGAAACTTCAAATGGCTATTATTTTATTTTACTAACTTAGGCTACATTTCTTATAAACTAACCATAACTGCATCAATTTTAACTAATTAAGCTACATTAATGCATCCAATGAAATAAATGACTTACCATGTCACTCTTTACCCGGTCCCATGACATCATGGATCCTTATGTGTGTACTTTCTTATATATCGACACCTTTAAATAACAAGTAGAGGTGACTTAGTAATCTACATATATACGATACACCAAGAAACCATCACATAAATATATACCTCAGCCATGTGCCTCGGCCAGTGTGTATATCACAATGTAGGTCCCATGTCATGGGTCGGTGATCCTAATTAAGGACTTTAAATGAGTTTAGAAATTTGGGTCGTGAAAAATCTTCCTAACCAATCAAAATTTCGTCATTGAAATTAAAATTTAAGTTAAGTTTATAACTGACTTGGAAATGTATGGGATTCTTTCCATCATATAGTCTTCCCGCTCCTAAGTGAGTTCCCTGTCATCATGAAACTACCGCTTGACGAGTACTTTTGGGATAAACTTGTTCCTCAACTACTGTACCCTTCGATCTAAATAGGCTGCTCCTTAGAAGTAATGTCTTAACTCAAATTGATCTAAATCAAGTCAACTATTGATCGTACTCCAGCCCTCGACTCAACTAGTCGTATAGCATCGATATCTGGAAAACTGGATGAATCCCTGACATCCGTGGAGGCAGCTTAAGCTCATATGCAACTTTCCCGACCCATTTATTAACTCTGAATGGCCCGTTGAATCTCGGTGCAATCTTGCCTTTCACCCCAAATATCTTCCGAGGGGAAACTTTTAAATAAATAAAGGCTCCCTCGATGTATGTAAGATCACTTTGATACTTATCAACATTCTTCTTTTGTCTCATATAAGCACCTTTGAGTCTTTGAAGGATCAGTTTGACTTTCACCGTGGTCAACAACAATCTCATGCATCACAATCCCTCGGTCCTTTAGGTTAGCCCAACACGATGGCGAACAATACAGTCTGCCATACAAAGCCTCAAATGGCACCATCTCAATATTGGTTAAATAATTATTATTATAAGCAAACTCACACAAAGCTAGGTACTTCTTCCAAGATCTACCAAACTCTAGTACATAAGCCTGGAGCATGTCCTCAAGCACCTAAATCAACCTCTTAGTCTACTTTCAATCTGAGGATGAAAAGTTGTACTTAACTATAGGCACGTACCATATTGCTCATGCATACTTAGCCACATCCTAGATTATCTTTGTCTGATGTAATCATCAATGGTACCGTATGGAAACTAATTATCTCTCTTTTCTCAAAGAGTACACTAAGCAGATCGAACGTGCAGTGTGCTACTACTAGCAAGACATGAGCAGACTTCATTAGTCTATCAACTATCACCCATATTGAATCATGTCACCGTAGTCTTCTGGCAAAATTCATAGAAATATCTTCCTACTTCCATTGTGGAATAGGAAAAGACTGTGATAACCCTTCAAGTGTCTACAAAGCTTAGCCTTCACCTGCTAATAGATCCCATAGTTCCTAATGAACTCAGACACATCCGCTTGCATCTCAGGGTGCTATAAATGTCTTTTCATGTCACGGTACATTTTGGTCCTACTTGGATGAATGATGAATCGGGAACGGTGTGAGTCTTAAACAATCTTTACTCTAAGCTCAGCCACTAATGGTATCCAAAGCTTTCCTTTGTATATATATCACTAATCGAAAGTCTCCATCCAATTAGCACAATTTGTACTTTATGCTAAATCACTAGACCTCAGGTGCGACCCGTCGGTCCTATGATCTTTTGTCCCTCTTTGTGTAAACTTGGTCAATACTCTCATCTGTGCGCAAATCTCAACTCCAGTATTTATATAAACCTCTGACTAACTTGTTGTCGTCGCTGCCTTGATTATCCTATACTCATGCGTCATATGACATTTGGCAACCTCGACATCTCTAACCATTATTCTATTCAATGTATTTGCGATTACGTTGGCTTTTCTTGGGTGATACTCTAAGGTGAAGTCACAATCCTTCATAAATCCCAACCATTTACGTTATCGTATTCAGCTCCTTTTATGTGGAGAAATACTCAGACTTTTGTGATCGGTAAGGAGTATGAATTTCTTTCCATATAGATGATGTCTCCATACCTTCAATGCAAACACAATCGCTCCCAATTCCATATTACGTGTGGGATAGTCTTTCTCATGCATTTTCAGTTGTTTAGAGGCATAAGCTACAAATCCTTCGCCCTGTATAAGTACATAGCCTAAACCCATATGAGAAACATTTATACACATTAGAAATCCTTATTCATCCTCTAGCAATAGCAATACTAGCATAATAGTCAACGGTCTCTTCAACTCATCAAATGTCTGGTCACAAGCCTTTGTCCGCTAAAGAGTTAGGTGCTTCTATGTCAATCTGGTAATTAGTGAAGTGATTTTTGAGAAATCCTTCACGAATCCGTGGTAGTACCCTGCCAAACCTAGAAAGCTCCTAATCTCTGTCATTGACGTTGATGCTAGCCAATCCATGATAGCCTGAATCTTGACCAGATCTACTGCGATCCTTGCCGCTCTAACAACGTGCCCCAAAAACTTGACCTTAGAAAACCAAAATACATACTTGCGAAACTTTGAATAGAATTTATGCTCTCTCTGAGTCCACGATGTCTCCCTAAGGTGCTGCTCATGATCTTCTCTCGTCCTAAAATATATTAGTATATCATAGATGAAAACTATCACTAAGTGGTCAAGAAATGGTTTAAAGCCCAATGAATCAAATCCATGAACATCACTTGGGCATTGGTTAGCCAAATGGCATAAACCTGAACTAATATTGTCCATATTTTGTGTTGAAAGTAGTCATGGACCTATCCTTATCCCTGATCCTAAGCCGATGATAGCCTAATTTTAGGTATATCTTAGAGAAATACCGTGCTCCTCTGAGCTGATCAAATAAATCGTCGATCTTGGCAGTGGATACTACTTCATAAATGTGACCTTATTCAATTGTCGATAGTTGATACACAATCTCAAAATACTATGTTTTTTTCACAAACAGGATAGGTGCTCCCCATGATGACACAGAGGGTGTGATGAATCACTTCTGTCCCAAGTGTTGAAGTTGTGTCTTAACTCATCTAACTCTCGCGGGGCCATAAGGTATGAAGGAATAGAAATAAGGCTAATGCTTGGTAGTAACTCAATGATGAAGTCAACCTCTCTCAACGGTGGTAAACTAGGTATGTCCTCCAAAAAAACATATGGAAACTTGTAAAAAATTGTTATATCCTCAAGTTTAGGTCACTGGCTCTCTACCACTACATACAACACTACTAGAGTCTTTATCTCTCCATTAGTCGCAAGTCAACCTCTCACGTTCTTGGATCTGGATGTACTACCTGTATAAGTAAATATCAGACATCATGGGATCTCAAATATCACTATCTTACTAAAACAACCGATTTGAGCGTGACACACTACTAGCCAATCTATCCCTAATAACTCGTTGAATTCTAATACCTTGAGAACCCTCAAGTCTGCTAGCAATTCTACTCTACCTATCTAAATTGGACATTTCTTAACTAGGCTGTTAGGGTAAACCCTATCTTTACCTATGGTACCAATGATTAAATGTACTATAAGCTTAACGGGTATCAGTCCTAAGATGCCTAACATGTGACTAGCAATAAAAGATATGGTAGTTCTAGAATTTAATTACACATATGAATCTCTACCACAAATGGAAACCGTACTCTCGATGAGAACTCATGTGGCATCAATATCTGATAGGGCTACCATATGAATCTCATCTCGGGCTTGCTATACGTAAACTGCTACCGACTATGGATAGTCACTCATTGTGTGTTCAAACTTTCCACATCTGTAGCACATAATATTTCTATACTAACCATGTGCCTCATTTTTACCATGTCGCTATAGCTATCTCCATCCTTGTCTAGCATCTCGCCCCGGCCTCTACCACCCTAATGCTGCTATCGTGGAGCTTATGGGGCTTGTGGTGCAGAAAGTGTAAGAACGGTGGGAGCTAGCAACACTAGTTTGACAAGACGTGGTAAGAGAGGTCTGCTTGCTATGTTCTACGCTGGAGCAGGGTATGATGTATATGGTACAATTGGTGTAAAATATGTGGCCATCCTAGATCCCTAGGAACCTCTGCTTCATTTCCTCGATCCCTTGCTTGTCTATCTCCTTCTATCATATTCTATAGTTTGCTATGCTACAACATTGGACCCGATGCTGTCCCATTTGCAACTCTACCCAAGTTGTATGTCTCATGTAATAAGCTCATTCATAAATCCTGGTAAGTATCTGGTGCTTATACTGATTATGCGAGAATCAATGTCTAGCCTTAGTCGTCACCGAATTTGTACATATCCTCAGTATCATCTTCCACTAAGTCCCTAATGAACTACCTCAGATAATCATATCGGTCTATATATTGCATCACGGACTCCTCTCCTCCTTGTCTCGAGTCCATGAATTCCTTCCTCAACCTTTTTATTAGTGCGAGCAAGAAGTAATGCTGATAGAACTTCCGCTTCAAAGATTCCCACAACTCAAACTTTCCATGAGTAGCTACTGTCATATGCCACCAAACATAAAATTCTCTTTCTAAAGTGAACGATGAGATTTCTACTCAAAGTCTATCCTCAATATTTAATATCCTATGAAGCTTCTCCTATGATAATACCCACTTATTGATCTTCACAAAGTTCCTCACTCCATCGAAGTAGGCTAACATGAGTCTAATGAAGTCTTTCAAAAGCTACACTTCTGCTAATGTGTTGAAAGTTGTGGGCATGGGGGATGGTACAAAAATTAGTTGTATCTACTACTGGTGCGATTATGACTAGAAGAGTTTATACTATCGGTGCTACTAGAGTCATAATAGGAAGCTTTAGCGCTGGTAGAATGGGTGTAGTAGTTGTAGGGGTCGATGTCTATGCCGGTGGAGCAAGTCGAGCTATCATCATAGTGATGAAGTTGGTCAACTACTAGCCTTGAGCTGTCACTCTTTAAGACCGCCTCTGCGGATCCTTATCAAAAGTAGGGGCTAACCGCCGTTGGCCTGCACATTTCCTCCCTCTTGCATATCTGCTATCGGGGTCTGCAAATGGATAGCGAAACTACAACGTGGCGTAGTACGTATATACATACATTTCAAAATTAAAATGTACATAATGTAAATTCCCAGCTCACTTTCAATCACTTCCCAACTAATAGATTCTAGGCAAGGATCATCTAGTTTCCACATCTAATGTTTGTATTTTAGTCAAATTTATGGTATACTTATCAAGAACTTGTCTTTGATACAAACTGTGTTGGTATCATAATGCCTTAAAACATAAAGTTCTTTAAACCTACGCTTTGATACTAACTATGACGACCCCTTCATTAAAATAAGGCATCTCCTGGCCTAATCCTATAATTAAGCCCTAATTTTAGCCACGCAAGACTTAACTACATATTAGTCAGCCTTTTGTCATATTCTCTTTGTTAATTGTGTTCATGATAAGTAATACACGTCACATTATTATTGAGTTTACGAGTTAATTAACATTTTATTCGATTAAAAGTACTTATAGGAAGTCTTAATAGTTATGCAGAAACAATTATTAAAAATCCTTAGTGTCGAAACTAGGAAACAACATCAGATGCATATAAAACATCAAAAGATGGGAAACAGTGTGATAGTCAAAGTCTAAAGTCAGGGAACTATATGCTCAACCCAATAGACAACCTAAAATGTATAGAATGAAATAAAGTAGATAATACATCAAAATGTCGAGACCTAAAAGATAGGAAGTAGAAAATCGCTGAACCCTAAGAGATAGTCACCAATCTTCTCTATCCTTAGTCTACTGCTCGACGAATTTGCACCCACCATCACTAATAGGATAGTGAGTATAATAAGTAATAAAGTAATTCCTAGAGATTCTCATGTACATTTCCAAACATAATTGACTGGTATTTAAAAGCATAAGTATAACAAAGAAGTGTTGAAAAGGAAATATGCTAGAAAATACCACGGTTAAACAATATGAGACTAATACAGGCTAAGTAGTAATGATCTAGGTCTGGTTGGTCTGAGTCATATTTATTCAAATATCTCAGGGTCGAGTTGTGCTCTACTCCTCTATTGAAGGTTGGAGTTAAGCTCTACAACTCCAAGATCATCCATATCTCAATCTTCAAAAGTGGGGCTTAGCTCTACGCACAAATAAATCATCTGTATATATATGCTTGCTTCTTACCCCAGGTCCCATACCTCATGTGACGCGCAAGTGTAATGGTGAGTGCCGACATCTTTGGTAGTCTAGTGATCCCGTGTGCCGCGCATCTTATAATCGTGTAATGGACCTTAGATTGTACAACTACTTTGTAATTTCAAGGAACACTAGCATTTGGCATTCTAAGACAAGGAAATATGCTTAAAAGCCAACATTCAAAATAATACAATCCATATATATACTCCAATTTCATTACTCTAATCCTAATAGCATGCTATTCTCGATCACACATTCATCAAAATAGCAAGAAAGAAGTAGGACACTAGAATAGAGTAAATGATCCATAGGCAAATGATATCATGATAAAAACACAAATATAATGAGTAGAATATGAAACAAATTCAGCATATAAGAATACAAGGCAATACATAGTCTAAAGATTGTAGAATAGATGCAAAATAGGAATAAAATGTGAATAATAATCTCAACAAGATTACTTACAAGTCACATAACGTATTCCCTAACTTAGCAGGCCTCTTGACACCTCAATACACATACCCAAACTCTCGAGACTCTTTTCTAGGCTGTTGGTGTCATTTAGCATGTGTTAGAGTTTGTTTAAACTCTCAGTTTGGGTTTTAGGCTAGGATAGATAGGTGAGGTCTATTTTGAGAAAATGCAAGTTTTTGTGCTATTAGAGCACCTAGCGTGCTAAGTAGTTTATCTATCATGCTAGTGACCCTCTTAGTGTGCCACGTGTTTTCTCTAGCGCACTAGAGCCACTTAGTATGCTAGAGACTTTCTTTACTGCCCTAGAAATGTTGGAACCTAGTATTCTACAACCTGAATTCTGAGTTTCCACTCGGGAATGGTCTCCTCTAAAGCCACGAATCCCTATTCTCTGCCACCGGTGATATGTAACATCTTCCTCCATCAAACATACACCAAGCATTTCATATAATTCATCAATTTTATTAAAATTTAGAGATTTAAACATGCATTTTATAGAAAAATTCCAGAACACTCAAAAACTTAAAAAACTCATAACTTAATCAAAACAAGACCAATTTTTTAAATTCTTGATTGCATGAATATTAAAAAATATCAAAGAATTCAAATATGCAAATGGATTTTGAAAATAACAACTCTTGGACACTGATTTTTTAGATATTCACTTTTATTAGAATGAAACCTAATTTTGAGCAACTCCTTAAATCTAAAACATCAAGCTAAAAAACTTAAACCAAAGCTTTGATTTGAACACATTTGACATATGGAATGTTTTAATATCTGATTACTTGAAAACAACTTTGATTTCATGCTTACAACTCATGAAATTGAAAATATAAATGGGTAGATGAGAGTTGTAAGTTGTTATCTATGCTTGAATTATCTCCTTTGATGGTGAAAGCCCCCTTTCATAACTCCAATTCCAACAGCAAGCACCTCAGAATTTCTCTTAATGAATCTATGATTTGCATGTTCAAAACAAATACCTATATATATGTAGGTGAGATTGATTTATGGCCCTTGATCTTAATGTGCATACTTATCTAAAGATTAATCTAATGGTTTTTGTTTCAAATCCACTAATTCTTTACTAAATCACCCTTGATAACACCAATTCATACTCCATTGGTCTCTTGAAGTGTCTACATGTATCTTGAGGAACATCAAATGGTTATTGTTTATTTTACTAACTTGGGCTACATTCTTATAGATCAACCATATCAACATCATATTTAACTAATTAAGCTACATTAATACATCTAATTAAATAAATGACTTACCATATCACTCTTTGTCTGGTCCCACGACTGCATGCATCTCGAGGCATGTCCCCGCTCACATATCAACACCTATAAATAACAAGTAGTGGTAACTTAGTACTCTACACTTGTATGATACACTAAGAAATCATCACGCAAATGTAACATATACTTTAGCCACATGTCTTGGTCATTGTGCGTATCATGATGTGGGTCCCACGTCACGAGTTGGTGATCCTGACTAAGGATTCAAAATGCGATTAGAGATTTAGGCCGTGACAATAATCATTCATTAATTGCAACTCATGGAAAGGAAGCTACTCCTTAAGACTTAGACGTTATGGGGGAGTTGTTACATTTGGAGAGCCTGGTTTGGAGCTTAAGGTTAGTGAAATGCCCATAGTTTGTGAATTTCCAGAAATTTTTCTTTCTGAATTGCCTAGACTTCCACTGCCACGTATCATTAACTTCATCATTGATCTTTTCCTTGATACTAAACCTATATCTATTCCTTCGTACCATATGGCACCGAAGGAATCACGTGAGTTGCAGACTCAGCTTGAGGAGTTGTTACATAAATAATTTATTCATTTTAGTATGTCACCATGGGGTGCACCGATTCTTTTTTGTGAAAAAAGGACAGAACCCTACGTATGTGAATTGATTATAGACAGCTTAATCAAGTTACTATAAGCTATTTCCTAAGATCGATGATTTGATTAATCCATTAAAAGGTGCCAGATATTTCTTAAAGACTAATTTAAGGTCTAGTCATCATCAACTGAGGATTTGGGATGATGATATATTGAAGACATCTTTCAATACTTGTTATGAGCACTTCGAGTTTACAGTGATGTCGTTTGGGCTAACTAATGCTCCTTCTATGTTTATGGACTTGATGCATAGAGTGTTCAAAACCTATCTTAACTAGTTAATCATCATGTTTACCAATGATATTTTGATCTATTTGAAGACTCAGGAAGAGCATTCGCACCACATTAGATTTACATTGAAGACTTTGAAAGATAATTAGCTAGATGCCAAGTTTAGTAACTGCAAATTCTATTCTTCAGAGGTCAAGTTTCTTGGACATGTGGTTAATGCTGGGGCATATCTATTGATTTAGCGAAGGTTGAGGAAATCAAGGATTGGCCTACTCTTACCACAGTGTCAGATTTTTAGCATTTTCTGGGGTTAGTTATTACAAACAATTTGTTGATGGTCTCTCTCATATTGGTCTACCAATGACTCGGCTAACACAGAAAGACATATTTTTTTTGGTCCGATGAGTGCAAGGTTGCCTTCAAAGATTTGAAAGATAGTTTGACTACGACGGCTATTCTAAAATTACCTAAATCGAGGAAAGAATTAATGATTTATAAAAATGTTTCTCATTCAGGCTTGGGCTATATGCTAATTTAGGAAGGCATGGTTATAGCTTATGCTTTAAGACAACTCAAGAGTAATGAAATAAATTATCAGTTCATGATCTTGAGCTAGCTGCAATTTTTTTGCTGTAATGATTTGGTGGTATTATTTGTATGGTGAGAAATTTATAGTATTTTCAAATAATAAGAGTTTGAAACACTTGTTTACTGAGAGTGAATTGAATATGAGGTAGCATAGATGGCTTGAGTATCTAAAGGATTATGATTTCACACTCTGGAGTACCATCCGGGCAAAACAAATATGGTTCCTAATACCTTGAGTAGGAGAATAACAAGACGATAAAATGTAGCTACTGCCAGAGCTTCTCAGTTTTGACATCTTGAGAAAGCATCATTGATGATGATTAGTGAAAGTCCAGTTGGCACATCATCAATTGAGAGAGCTAATTCCATAGCTACTAATATGTTCTTTTATGCTTAGATTTGTGCTGAACTAGAGATGATTCAGCGAGTGATTGATTTTAAGAAAACTGATCGAGATTATATAGAGCGTCCTAGGATAGCGACTAGTGTATATCATCCCGATTTGTTAGCTTCTAATGATGGTGCATTACAATTCAATGATACATTATGAATTCCTACTCAGGATCAGTTGAGGTAGGAGCTGCTATTGGAATCTCATCTGCCTCTTTACTTTATTCATCTAGGTAACACCAAGATGTATCGCGATATAAGATGTATTTATTGGTAGCTTGGGATGAAGACTAATATTGCTGAGTTTGTAAAGATGGGAGGTATGTCAACAAGTTAAAACTACGCATTAGAAACCTAAAGGGTTATTGCATTCTCTGCCAATTTCTAAGTGGAAATGAGAACAAATATTAATGGATTTTGTTTTCGATATACCTTTGAGTTAGCATAAGCACGATGCAATATGGGTCGTAGTTGACAGGTTGACGAAGTTTGTGCATTTCTTGCCAGTTTCCATGCGAGATCCTCTTGACTGATTATGTGAGGTACATGTACTAGAGGTGTTGAGATTTCATGGGGTTCTAGTGTCGATTAATTTGGATAGAGATATGAGATTTATGTCTAGAATATGGAGAGAGTTGCAAAGATAGCTAGGAACTATTCTTAACCTCAGTACAACATATGATCCATAGATTGACAAATAGACTTAGTAGGTGATATTTGTGTTAGAGGATATGCTTCAAGCTTGTGTCTTGGAGTTTGTTGTAGTTAGGAGAAATACATTCCTTTGTATTAGTTCTCTTATAATAATAGCTATCAGAATAACATTGGAATGTCTTCTTTTGAAGCTCTATATGGTCAACCTCGTCTTTCACCTACGTGTCAGGCGAAGGTTAGAGATATAGTTTTATTGGGGAGGTAGTTAATTTAGGATTATGTAGAGAGATTTAGCAAATTCGCCAGCATTTGACTACGACACAACTAAGACAAAAGTGATATGCTAATAAACATCATAAGTTTTATGAGTTTTCAAAGGACAATTATGTTTTGTTGAAAGTCTCACCTGTTAAAGGATTTTATATGTTTGGATTGCATGGTAAGCTAGATCTAAGGTACATTAGCCGTTCAGAGTATAAGAAAAGACCGGTCCTGTTGCTTACAGGTTATAGTTACCTCCTCAACTAGTCGGAGTTGATAATATCTTCCACTTGTTTATGCTTTGAAAACATAGACTTAGTTTACTTCAAGGATTGACTAGAATGAATTTGATCTTCGGTAAGACTTATCTTACGACGAGCAACCGGTTTAGATACTTGATCGTAAGATTCGGAGGGTAAGAACCAAAGAAACCCCTTTGGTTAAGGTGAAATGGCAATTTCACTGAGATGAGGAACTAACCTGGGAGCGAGAATCTTATATGACGGAGTAGTTTCGATTTCTGTTCGAAACTACAAGTAATTGTATGTTTACTATAATTTCAATGATGAAATGCTTTAAATTGGGAAGACTTTAATGACCAGTTACCTTAAACTGGTGATTAGTGCTAATCCAAGTCCTAATTGAATTAAGTTAGGCTCGTGGTTAAGTTTGGCGTACCTCGATTTGTGTGTGCGTAAGTTTGTGTGATGATTTGTATTTGTTTGGAATGCTTAATGAATTTTATAGGTCGTAGTATAAATAGAATTTATATACAAGCCTATAATCAGAAAACAAATAAATAGACAATAAATAACCGTTACACTAAGTGTAACGAAAGGGTCATGAAATGAATGTGCACACCCGATACTACTCATAGGCATGTCCGGTAGATTTATTGGCAAGAAAACACACGAGGCATATATATATATATATTTATATCAAATACAAGTATATATATATATATATATTAAAAAATATAAGTTTGGTTTGAATTATATGGATTATCGGATCGCCTCAAGATGAACGCGAGTATTAATGGTGTCAATATATGTGTCTCTTTAGAGGTGTCATATTAGCATATCAATCATTTGATCAACCTTGAAATAGCACAATGCGTATCTCGAGAAAAATCTATAATTTTAAACTAAATCCTTCAAACTCATCCCCATTTCGATTGATTGAGAGAGAGAGAGAGAGAAGAATAATCAGGTGAGGGCTTTCGTATTCTGATCATGAGGGAGTTATTGGGTTTTGGGGTTCATATGCAGCGAAAAACTCTAAACAAAATTTGAGAAACCTTAACGGGATCGTAAATACCTTCCATTAAACTAGATATACAAAAGAAAACTATACCTTAATTAGTGATTTCCTTATCTGATTGTTCAATTTCCATGAGTGCAAACGTGCATCCTCTATTGAAAATCCATGCATGAACGGTGATGACAATTAGGAGTGTAAGCCCAAAGAGAGATAGAAAACCTTTTTTTCTCTCCCAAAATCTAGAGAACTTAAAAATAGGGAAAATGAAAATCTTATTTTATTTTAGGGTCTCAACCTCTATTTATATGTATAGATAAGCCTTCACTTAAAACCCTATTTATAATAAAATTATTTTATTTATGCAGTTTAAGCAAATTACACATACACCCCTATTAATAAGTTATCATATAACAAATTTTAAAGGATTTTATGTCATGAATTTTATCATATAAATTCATTACTCTGGGCCAATTGAAATTGCGCAAAGCCATTCTTTGTATGCGACCCAATAGGTTCATATGACGTTGGCAGTAAACCAAAACCATTTTGATATACAAGTCATAAACGATCTCTAGCAAGGCATTATGACTAACAGATAGCATGAATATCAAAATTGATACAACGTAATATATAACATATATCATATCCTATTATTCATGCGATATCATTTGATTAAACATAATGCATAGAAAGTCACCTTTAATGTTCAATCGTTCTAGTCTTGATCTTTAGGTAAACTGAAAACATCCAAATGAAATTGACATATTAACTCACTTGAACTTGGCCATTTAACAGTCTGACATATTGAAGGATCCACTAATATCTCTTTCTATTCGAGAGGGACAAATTCTATCTTGATTATACACTTTCACAAATTATTCACATAGTAACTAATCACAATCTTTATAATCGTCTAGTTAAAGACAACGTTTGATTCTGTCAAATTACAATGCTCATAATATTGAAGTTTATGATAATCTCAAGTCGAAGGACTAAGGATATACATATCTATGACTTAATCCATGTGGTACTCTTATAGTGGGTCGGTCTAGTACCTTGTTACCATAACAAGTACTCATGATCTCGATCGTATCCCTAGACATATGATCATCGCATGACCATCAATCAATATTCACATTAACTTTAATTTATTATAGTTCCTTGTATAATGACCGACTAGGGACATTTAGGATATCTTAACAAATAACCTTAGATCTTACTATAGCATAAACATGCAATCACTTTTTCATGGCTTGAATTTCTAATCTTCATTTAATCTCTTAATCAGGATCAGTGGCACATTACGTGGGACTCGTAGCGTAATACAAGTCATAACCGAGGTAGTGTGGTTGAGGTATATGTTATATTTGTTATGGTGTATGCTTAGTGAATTATATATGTGTAGACTACTAAGTCGATCCTACTTGTGTATAGGTGTCAAGACGCTAGTGGAAATGCGCCTTGAGATGCTCGTCAGCGTGGGACCGGGGTAGAGAATGATATGATATGTTTATTTAAGTTTAGTGTAGCTTATATAGTTGAGAAAAATTGCTATGTTGATTATATATACCTAAGTTAGCATCTTAAAATAATAGCCATGTGATGATAATTGAGATTCGTATTGATACATCTAGACATCAATTTAGTTGCAAATTGGTGGTACTTAGCATGAGTTAGTGGAGGGTAAATGGGAAATGTGTCAATATGTATACCATTAGATAGGTCTCGAGATACATGTGCACGTGAAGATCAATGGCCATCAATCAACCATATCCATTTCATATATAAGCTTAGAATCACCTCTTGTAATCAAACCATTCTCATTTCATTTTTAGGAGAAAAGAAACCTTATTGGAGAGGGAGAAATTGCTATAGGAAGAAGAGGATCAACAACTAGGTAGGTTTGGTGAATGAGTGCTTAAGCTAAGCTAGGAGTTTATAACTGGGTAATTCTTTAACATTAGCAACATAGACAATTTTGATGAATTCATGGATAAGCTGATTTGAGGGGTTGTTTTATGTTGTTAAGTCTTGGAACTCTCGAGGTGTGTATGAGGGTTTACAAGTCATTTGGATAGCCTATATATGGAGAAAACTCAGAATTATGATTTCAGAATTTGGGTTTTCCTACACATAGCGCGCTAGGTAGGACAACTAGCATGCTAACTTTGGGTAGCGTGCTAGAGACACTTTGATTGCACTTTAATGAAGCCACTAGCGATTTAATCAAATGACTTAGTGCACTAATTGCCCTAACAACATAAAAATTGAAATTCTCTAAAATTTCTTAAACACTATAAACAAGTCTAAAACTCTAAGTAAAGGTTCAAACACACTCAAAAACATGTTATATGATATTAGGAACCTAAGAATGTGTCTCTCGGGGTTTGGACACAAGATTTAAGGTGTCGCGAGGCTGAAATTGTTTAGGAAATTGCATAGATTATAAGTAAGCTGATTGAGATATTTATTTACATTTCTTTCCTATTTACTTATTCGCTTCCAGTCTTTTAGACTGATTTGCCATTGCACTCCATATGGCATGACTTATTGTCCTTTCTCATTTCATGAGGTTGCTTTCATGGTATAGATTTTTGATTAAATGATATCATTGACTCCAAATCATGTGCTATGTTATTGTAATTGTTAATACATGTGATCAGTGAAATAACATGCTATTAGGTATGTGTTAGGTATGCAATTACTTTGTTGGATTCTAAAACCATGTTATCCTTTGAAATATGAGAGTAGTTTTTGTATCTAGGGCCATTTTACAAAAGAGGTCCGTCGGACATACGGGGTGTCACTATACTTTTGGGGTGATTGGGATCTCTTCACTATTTTGTTCAATATGCAAGAAATAAGTCTCGAGGTTGTTGGCAAGCATACCTTGGTTGACATCATGGAATCCAAGGTTGTTGGCAAGTATATATCACAGGTGACTGGCATCAACGAAAGGTTATAAAGGAAAAGTGCACTTCTCGGACCTTCACATTGATGTAGAGCTCAACTCCATCTTTATATACTAGAAAGGAAGATTTGATGAAGATCACGACCTACCAGCCCTAGATCATTACTACTTAGCCGAGTGTCAGTTTCATTTTAGTTAACTATAGTATCTCATTGCATAATCTCTTTTAAACATAGTTGCCATTATCATGCTTTTAGATACTTATTGCATATTTGGGAATGTGAACATATGTCTCTTTGTGTTAATTTCAACTTTCCTATACTCACAATTTTTTATGATGGTTGTTGCAGATCCATCGAGTAGCATGCCAGACAAAGAAAAGATTGGTGACTACCTCTGAGCCAGTGGAGTGTTGCTATACCAAATTTTGTAGGTTTTCATTTTGATGTATTACTTTTTATGTATTTCATATACTTTAAGAGTTTTATATTATGGTTGAGAGACTAGTACCTTGAACAGACACATAATGATATATTATCGCCATTTGTTATATACATCTATACATGCATGTGATCATTATTTCCCTGGGTTTTCCATAATTGTTAGGTATCACATTAAAAGCTTTCGCTAATTTGTTAAGACTTCCGCTGAATAAGATTTTAAGTAAGTAAACCTTTAATTAACTCGAATTTATGAATTGACATAGGATATGTAATTATCTATTTGAAAAATAATGGGTAAGTAATGAGGTTTTTGAAAGGCTCACTAATTCCTTGTTAAATTCTGCATGGTGAGATTAGGGCTTAATGATGGGATTAAAACAGGCGGAGCCTTAATTTGAGAAGGGGTTGTTACAGTTAGTATCAGAGCCTAATTCTATAAAGCCTAGGTTATAGAGCCTAAGTTTGTAGAGCTTAGGATTATGGAATATAGTTATTCTATAAAGTGGTACCAAAGCTATAGTTTGTAGCAAAGGGCCTAACTTTTCCAATAAGTAACAAATAAAGTTTAAACCATAAAATATAAATTTTAGCTATAGGAAACCAGATGATCCTTGCCCAGAAACCATTATTTGGGAAGTGAGTGAAAGTAAGATGGGGACTTTTTTATATGTACATGTTAGTTTTTATATGTATATATGCGTTATCTACGTAGTAGCTGATTCGCATTGGCTATCAACTTGTAAACACCGATGGCTGATTCACGCGATAACGGAGATGCATGTGCTAGTGGTAGCCAGCCTCTTATTCCATCAGATGATGACTTTATAAGGCTATTTGAACGAGTAGCTGCTTAGGGACAACAGTTAGCAGTGTTCATTGCGGAGATGCTGGTGCCAGTGTAGTAGCCAACCCCTACTACTACTACTACTACTACTACTACTACTACTACTACTACTACTACTACTACTACTACTACTACTACTACTACTACTACTACTACTACTCCTACTACTGCTACTAGTACTCACTGCTACTACGCGCTATTGCTCCTACTATCGCTACTACTACTCGCTACTACTGCTACTACTACTACTACTACTACTACTACTACTACTACTACTACTACTACTACTACTACTACTACTACTACTACTACTACTACTACTACTACTACTACTACTACTACTACTACTACTACTACTACTACTACTACTACTACTACTACTACTACTTCGATAACAGTGCCAGGGCTACTATAGACTATGCCGGTAGTGACAGCTTCACCTATAGAGATAGTTTATACACCATCTTTCATACCTCCATTTTCTAGCTCGACAACAAAGGTAAATTTGGTAAAGGATTTCATCAGATTGAAGCCAATTTACTTTGATGGTCAATGAGACTTTAAGAAGATTGAGAAGTGGGTACTATCTCAGGAGAAGTTGCACATAGTCTTAAAGATTGAGGACATACTCGGAGCTGAGATTTCATCTTACACACTTTAGAGAGATGGTGGCGTGCGACGATAGCTTCTCAAAGAGAATTTGAGTCTTGGGATGCCATAAAGAAGAAGTTTTATTAGAAGTACCCTTCGCCTGCAGTGATGAAGAGATTGAGGAAAGAATTCATGAACTTGAGATAAGGAGCTGACGAGTTGATGATGAGCTATAAAAATAGATACGGCTATCTTAGGCAATTTTCTGGGGATCTAGTGAGAGATAATTCGAATGATGTGTACTACTTTGGAGATAGACTAAGGCTAGCTATAAGATTTTACGTGGTCGATTCAGATGCCAAAACTTTGATTAGGATTTACGAGCTTGCACTTTCTCACGCGACCTATTATTTTGGGTAGAGTCGTTGATGGGACACTATTAGTACTAAAGTTGACATATGATTATGTTGTAGAGTATGAAAGGAGGAGATTGAGGGGGAATGGACTGAGGACATAGGATAGAGGTTCCCAGAAGTCAAGGACATCTATAGTAGTAGTACAATATGTATCATCTCCTATGCCATTGTAGCCTATAGTTGGTATGTAATGGTTGTTTTAATCGATTCCAATTAATTGGCAAATTACATATTAAGATCCTAAGCTCTGACCCATGTGGACGTCGCGACAAATTTATGGCACGCCTAATGGGTGAAATATGTTATTTTTGTGTGGCGAATGTTTATTTACTTTACTATTATTTAATAGTTCGCGCCGCGTTAATTGAGAATTATGTTTGGTCGCATTGTGCTTGTGTAGTGATGAGAGTTTGCAACGTCACAGAGTGCGCATATCATGGGTGTATGGGGTTGTATGGGATTGAGTGGTCACATCACTCACCCATCATGTCCCACATACAATCAAACCCATCCCTCATCATTTCACTTTGTCATTTCTTCAAAAGAAATAAAATAAAACTTTTTCTTTAAAGAGAGGAGAGAGAGAGAGAGAGAGAGACAACAAGAGAGAGAGAGAGAGAGAGCAAGAGAAAGAGAGGAGACAAAGAGAGAGACAACAAGAGAGAGACAGAGACAACAAGAGAGAGAGAGATGGTGGTGGTGCGAGCGGCTCCAGCGAGGGCGAGGCGGACGGCAAAGCACCAGAGGCAGCCACGCGACGTAGAGGCGGACGACAGCTCCAGCGAGCGGCGAACGACAGCGGCTCTAGCAGCGCAACGCTGGGCGGCAGCGGCGCGACGTGGAAGAAGACGGTAGCTTCAGCAGCGGCGTTGGTAGTGGCGACGTGCTACAACAGCGGCGCCGACGCCGGTAAGGCAGTTGGCAGCAGCGGTGAGGGAAGAGAGGAGAGAGGGAGAAAGAGTAGCGGCGGTGGAAGATTGGGGGCTCCAGCGACGCCGGCGCGGTGGCGGGAGCGCATGGCAGCGGCGCAGGCGAGGCGGCCGCGATGGCGAGGCGACTAAGGAAGCGGTGGTGGTGAACGATGTGAAACAGCGACTTTGTAGCACGTTGCTGGAACAATCCTTTGTATGATTCGAAAAACGTGTCAAGAATAAAATTTTTGAAATTAAGACTTTACAAATTTTGGGGTTTCACATTATAAATTCATTTAAATGAAACTCTTAAATGATAAAAAATTCATAATTTGACACTAGGGACTTAGACTACCATAGTTGGTGTCGGGTACGTATCTCGAGGCGTGTGTGGGACATTTTGAAGGCGTTTTGCGATTTGTTTGAAATAAGTAATCCCGAGGAAATTAGTTAAGATTCAATTTATGGCACTTACTTTGTTTCTCATTTTAAATTATTCCTTTGTGCTATTTATTGTTGTTCAATTACTATTCATCCACTCCCACGTGAGTATGTGTGTTTGTCGACGGGGTCGGGCGTGGCACGGACTCACACCCCGGGGCTAGCTACCCCGCGTTGTTCGAGTAATTGGCTATGTTAGGGCTACGCGGTGATTATTCTCCACAAAACACGTAGGTTGAGAGATGTTTGACAAAAACCTAAGCCTACGTCAATGGTTCCTCTCGAGAGATGTTTGGATGGGGTTTCTTCTGTTTAATGGTTCCTCTCATTAGACCGTGAGATGTTTGGCGAGGTGTTCGTCAATGGTTCCTCTCGGTTTAGCTAATACGATTCCCGGATGTCGACCAGGGTTCTCTGTCATGCTACACTCGTGTCCAAATTTGACTTCTCAATGACTTATTTTCAAGCGAATTTTCTTATTCTTGTCATTTATTTAAATTGCATGAATTGTAACCATTTTATTTGAATTTGTGAATATTAGCTAAAGTTCTCTGGGATTTACTCACCTGGGATTTGTCATTGTTTTTGGTGAAAAATCGCAGATCCTGCGACGAGCCGAGGCAAGGGCATCTTAGGCGACTACGTCTATGTTAGGAGAGCCTTCACTTTTTGCTTGAGTGGTTATATGTATCTATTTACTGTTTTATGAAATTCTTGGGAAGGACTTGTGCACCTGATACATGTATATGCTCACCTTTTGTACTTTTGTTGCTCTTGATACACATGGTATCAAATGTCGGGTTTCCACACTATAGGGTTAATCGTACCAAGCACACTTTTTATTTCTCCCGTGTTTGCATGCTTCAAAGACTTCCTCTTAAATGTCAATTTATAATAATTTGATAAATCGTGAACAACTTAACTTAGTCTATTTAATGTGAATATCCATAAAACATCCATAAATACTAAGTTAAGGCGAATAAGGTACGTATAAAGGTGTAGGTCGTAGGCAGTCAAAATTAAGTGTGCGATGGCATGGCATGCTTGGTGCGTGTCTGGAGAAGTGGCGGTACCCGATTTGCCTCGGAGTTTGGGGCCGTCATTTGGGAGACCTCTTTTGCCACCACCAGTCAGACCTGCATTGCCGGCTCCTACTACTTTTCCAGCTCTACTAGCACCACCAGCGCTGTCGTCAGAAGTGGCTGGGTGGTAGAGGCCGAGGTAGAGGTAGGGGTAGAGGTCGAGATGGTTCCCGATAGGGGCACTAACATGCATAGGCCTAGGATTAGGTTTATAGTAAGCGTAAGTCGGTCGCTTACTATAAGAGTGGCTAGGTTAGGAATTTGATTAGAGATTGTCCATAGTTAGCAGCCGTGATTCCACTATAGAAATGAGAAGTTGTATATATGGTAGCATAACTTGGTACAGATGCTATACGAGTACTTACTAAGGGTATCGTTTCTATTTGTAGTAGAGATTTAAATGTTTTTTTTTATTTGATTTCTACATTATCTTTTATTTCAAGTCGCATGATAGGCATCTTAGGGTTAACACTAGATAAAGTTCGCGTATATATGATTTTGAGTGTTGCGACCGGGGATAGGGTTGACTGAAGGATGTACAATATTGATAGGGGTAGAGCTACCTGCAAACTTTAGGGTTATTGAGTTCTTAGACTTCGACGCATTGTTAGGGATGGCTTGGCTAGCAGCTTTCCATGCTAATATCAACTATTTAAGTAAGATAGTGATATTTGAGATCCCAAGACATTTGATGTTCACGTATAATGGTAGTACATCGAGAGTCGATGGCACTAGAGGTCGAATTGCGACTAGAAGGACGTCATATTTGACTCGTTTGAGGAATGTGAGGAAGCATTTACTCAGCTAAAGAGATTATTGAATACCAAACCAATGTCGATATTGTTAGAGTCTGGACGAGGATTCTTGATATGTACAGATGCTTCTCATACAGGTCTAGTTGTTTGTTGATACAGGATAGAGGCATGATGGCTTATGCATCCAGATAGTAGAATATATATAAGAAGAACTATCTCATTAATGACTTAGAGTTAGCGTCGATGGTATTTGCTCTAAAGGTATTGAGACATAATCTGTATGAAAGAAGGTTCACACTCTACACAAATGGTGGTAGTTTATGAAGTAATACGACTTTTTTATGGAGTATCACCTAAGAAAAGCTAACATAGTTGCTGATGCGATGAGTTGGATACCGACTAGAGATACCAAGGTCGTTAGATGCCATATGACACATGAGTATGGATTACTCGAGGCAGTGGTGATAATGACTCAATCAAATATTCCTATAGAAAGTTGGGTGATGACTTGTGCATAGATAAGGCTTCAGAAATTGTTTACACAAAGAGTGTCAAAGGGACAAAGATCGACATCTTATATCTGATATTCAATTAGTTAGCCCAGAGGACCGATTGTACTAACTGGACGAAGACGATGGATTATTGTTTGAGACTTAGAGGTAGATTATAGATACTAGCGGTAGCAGAGTTGATAGATGAGATCTTTAAGATTCACACAGTTCCCGATTCATTGTTCATCTAAGTATAACCAAGATGTACCATGGCATGAAGAGACATTTTTGGTGGCCAGGGATGAAAATGGACATATCGGAGTTCATTAGATTAACGAAATCTACCCATTTATACCAGTTGCAGCTCACTACACATTTGACTATTTGGGTATATTGTTTGAAAGGGAGATTATCAGGCTGCATAGGGTACCATTGACTATCATGTCAGACAGAGATGCTATGTATACGTCCGAGATGTGGTGGAGTATGTAGGAGCAGTATGGTACACGCCTATAGCTCAGTACAATTTCTCACCCTTAGATTGATGGGCAGACTTAAAGATTGATTGAAACTCTCAAAAATATGCTTAGGGCTTATGTAATTGAGTTTGGTGAATTATGGAAGGAGTACTACTATTGTGTGAGTTTGCATACTACAACAGTTATCAGGCTAGTATTAAAATAGTGCCATTTGAGGATTTATATGGTAGATCATGTCTTTACCATCTTGTTGGGTTGAGCTAGAGGACCGAGAGTTGACAAGGCCTGAGATTATTGTTGATCCACGGAGAAGGTACGATAGATTCACTAAAAGCTTAAGGGATCCTAGGACAGGCAAAAGAAGCATGCAGATGTGTATCACAGTGAGTACATATATGATGAGGGAGCCTTTATATATCTAAAGGTTTTTCCTCGGAAGGGTCTTCATATACCTGGTCTGAAAGGCAAGTTATCACCAAGATTCATCGGGCCTTTCAATATTAAATAATGGGTTGTAAAGGTTGCATATGAGATTGAGTTACCTTTATAGATGTCGGGGATTCATCCAGTCTTTCATATTTCTATGCTATGACTAGCTAAGTCGAAGGCAGATATACGACCGACAGTTGACTTAAGCCAGATTGATTTGAGCGAGGACGTATCTTATGAGAAGCAGCCAATATAGATTCTAGACCGTAGAGTACAACAATTGAGAGACAAGTTTATTCCGAAAGTGTTAATCAAGTGGCAGTTCCATGGAGACTCGGAACTCACTTGGGTGAAGGAGGACTATATACGTGATAGTTTTTCGTATCTTCTTAAGTCAGGTATAACCTTAACCTAAGTTTAAATTTGATGAAGAAATTTCCATTAGTAGGGAAAAATTGTCATAGCTTGAATTCCTAATCCTAGTTTAATCTCTTAATCAGGATTAGTTACCCATGATGTGGGACCCCCAACATGATATGCGTCATTACCGAGGCATTATGGCCAAGGTATATGGTATATTTTTATGGTGTATGCTTAGTATATTGTATATAAGTAGACTACTAAGTCACTCCTATTTGTGTATAGTTGTCGAGACGTGAGTAGAGTCATGCATTAAGATGCGTGCCAACATAGAATCGGAGTAGAAAGTGGTTATGGTAGATTATATATTAAATGTACCTATGTTAGCTTCTTAAAAACTATATCCATGTGGTCATCATGGAGATATGTATTGACATATCTAGACAGTAATTGAGTTACAAATTGGTGTCACTTAGCATGAGAAAGTGGATAGTTAGTGATAAATGTGTCAATTAGATAAGTCTCGAGATATGTGTACACTTGAAGATTAATGGCTATCAATCAACCATATCCATTTTATATACAAGCTTAGGATCAACTAATGTAATCAAACCACTCTCGTTTCATTTCTTAGGAGAGAAAAAACCTTGCTGGAGAGGGATAAGTTGCGGAAGAATAAGAAGAAAAAGAATAAGAAGATCAACAACTAGGTGGGTTTAGTGAAGAAGTGATCAAGTTTAGCTAGAAGTTTACAACTAGGTAATTCACTAACACTAGCAACTTAGTCAATTTGATGAATTCATGGATTTAATGATTTGAGTAGTTGTTTTATGTTGTTATCGATGGCTTAGAACTTTGGAGGTGCGTATGAGGGTTCCTAAGGCATTTGGGTAGCCTATGTGTGGAGAAAACTCATAATTATGATTTTTGAATTTTGGGGTTTTCTACACATATCGTGCTAGGTAGGATAGCTAACGCGCTAATTTCGAGTAGCGCTCTAGGGACAATTTGATAGTGTGTTAATGAGGCTACTAGCGCACTAATCAAATCACTTAGCGCGCTAATTGCCCTGACAGCATAAAAACCTGCAATTTTCTAAAAAAATTAAACACTATAAACAAGTCTAAAATTCTAATTAAAGGTCCGAACAAACTCAAATACATGTTATATGATATTAGGAGCCTGAGAAAGTGTCTAAGGGGTTCATACACAAGATTTGATGGGTCGGGAGGTCGAAATAGTTAGGAAATTATATAGATTATAAGTAAACTAATTGAGATATTTATTTACATTTCATTCCTATTACTTGTTTACTTCCAGTCATTTGGACTGATTTTCCATTGTACTCCATATACTATGACTTATTGCCCTTTCTCATTTCATAAGGTTGTTTTCATGGTATAGATTATTGATTAAATGATTTCATTGACTCCCTAGCATGTGCAATGTCATTTCGATTGTTAATACATGTGGTCAGTGAAATAACATGTTATTAGGTAGGTGTTACATGATGTTGTCAATCTATTTCCACTGTGCATTAGGTATGGAATTAATTTGTTGGATTTTCAAACCATGTTATCCCTTAAAATACGAAAGTAGTTTTATATGTAAGGCCATTCTATGATAGAGGTCTGTCGGACATACAGGGGTCACTAAACTTCCATGTTGATTAGGATATTCCCATTATCTAGCGCAGGTCATGGGAAATGTGCCTCGAGGTTGTTGGCAAACATGACTTGGGTGACATCACGGGGTATAAGACCCAAGGATGTTGGCAAGTATGAATCTCAGGTGACTGGCACCAACGAAATATTATAAAGGCAAAGAGAACTGTTCTGACTTTCACATTGATGTAGAGCTCAGCGCCATTCTTAAATAGTGGAAAGGCTTATGTGATGAAGAACATGGCCGATTGATCATATGTCATTACTACTTAGCAAAATGCTTGTTTAATTTTGTTTAACAAAAGTATCTCTTTACATGTTCTATTTTTAGCATAGTTGTTATTATCATGCTTTTAGATACTTGTTGCATATTTGGAAATTTGAATAAATGTCTCTCAGTGTTACTTTCTACTTTCCTATATTCACAATCATTTTTATGACGATGGGTGTAGATCCATCGAGTAGCATGCTAGGCAAAAAGAAGATGGGTGACTACCTTTGAGCAGGTTGAATGTTGCTACACTAGATTTTGTAGGTTTTAATTTTGTTGTGTTACTTTTATATGTATTTCATATACTTTTAGGATTATATATTATGGGTTGAGAGACTATTACCTTTACCAAACACATGAGGATATATTATCGACGTTTTATATATATATATATATATATATATACATATACATACATGTGATCTTTATATCCTTGGTTTTTTTTCACAATTTTTAGGTATCACATTAAAAGCTTCTGCTAATTTCTTAATAGTTCTACCAAATTAACTGGTAAGTAAAATTTTAATAAACTCCGACTTATGAATTGACATATGATAGGTAAATGTTTGATTGAAAAATAATGGGTACGTAATAAAGTTTTTGAAAGGCTGACTAATTCCTTGTTAAGTCATAAATGGTGAGATTAGGGCTTAATGCCGGGATTAGGCTGGGCGGTACCCTAATTTGAGAAGGGGTCGTCACATACTTATAATAAAACAACAAATAAAAACCTTGATTTTATTAACTAAAATTATAAGATAAATAAAGTTTGTAGATTGACCTAGGGCACATGCCCCAACATCTCCCACTTGCACTATGGCCAATCATTCATGTATCTAATATCTATTGATCTAACATGGCCATCATATTTTGCATGTGGATGATCCTTCATCAAAGGATCTGTAACATTGTCATCTATATCACTTTACGAACTTTCATCTATGTAACCATTTACAACAAGCTTGTTTTCCAAACTTCCATAGACCAAGAGCATTTCTTTAGTTCTTCTCAAGTACTTAAGTATGTTTTTCACTGGTATCCAATGACTCTCACTAGGATCAGACTAATTTTTGCTTATTACGCTCAAAACATATGATACATCAGGTCGAGTGCATAACATGACATATGGAATTGTATTCATGCATTCTCGCTCATCATTAGTCTTATGAGATTGAGTCTTGTTGAGACTTAAACCATGAGAGATTGGCAACGACCCTTTTTTAGAGTCTTGCATACTGAACCTATTAAGTACCATGTCGATATAAACATATTGACTTAGATCGATCAACATTTTAGATCTATCCCTATAGATTCTAATCTTAAGGATGTAGTCTGCATTTGTAAGTCCTTCACAGAGAAACACTTCTCTAACCAAAACTTGACACTCTGCATGGTTGGGATGTCATTTCCAATGAGTAATATATCATGGACATACAGTACCAAGAAAATAATCACGCTTCCGCCGACCTTCTTATATACACAAGGCTCATCTTCATTTTCAATGAAACCAAATTCCTTAGTTGCTTTGTCAAAATGAAGATTCCAACTCCGAGAAGCTTGCTTTAATTCATAAATGGATCTTTGAAGCTTGCACGTCTTCCTAAAACTCTCTGGATGAACAAACCCTTCAGGCCGTATCATATACATGTCCTCGTGCTACTTTCCATTTAGAAAAGCTATTTTAACTTCCATTTTTCATATATCATAGTCATAATATGCGGCTATAGCGATTGGAGTTTTAATGGATTTATGCATGGCTACAGGAGAAAAAGTCTCGTCATAATCAACACCTTGAGTCTATCAGAAACCTTTTGCTACTAGCCATGCTTTATAAGTATGAAAATAGCCATCCATGTCAGTTTTTTTTCTTGAAAACCCATTTACATCCAATGGTCTTACCACTTTTTGGTAAATCAATCGGGTTCCAAAATTGCTTATTATAAACGGATTGCATATCAAGATTCATGTCACTAAGCCATTTATATGCATTAGGGCTAGACACAGCCTCCTGTTAAGTTGTATGCTCGTTTTGATCCATAATCAACACCTCACTACTATCAATAATAAGAAATACAAATCGCCCAGGCTGATGTCTTACCCTATTGAACCTATCCAAGCCTTGTGATACCTTTGGAGGTTTAACTAGTTTAAGATTTTATTGATCTCCTACTGGCAGTTGAGTGTTTATTTGTAGTTCTTGAACTTCTTTAAGACCTAGTTTATTCCCATTGTTGTCTTTAGAATTGAACTATGTTTCTATAAATACACCATTCCAAGTAACAAAACTTTGTTCTTAGTGGGATTATTAAAGTAGTATCCTCTAGCTATTTTAGAATAACCAATAAATACACACTTGGTAGATTTGACTGATAATTTTTCTAAGATTTTCCATCGAGCAAAAACTCACAGCCCAAAATATCAAGGAAATATAAACATGGTTTTTTTAAACCATATCTCATATGATGTTTTATCAACCGCTTTAGAAGGAACACGATTTAGTGTAAATGCAGTAGTTTCAGAGGCATAACCCCAAAAGGAAATAATGTGATCTACATGACACATCGTAGATCGAACCATATCCAATAAAGTTCGATTTATCCTATCAAAAACACCATTTCATTGTAGAGTTGCTGGAGGATTAAACTGTGAGATAATCTTATAATTTCTAAAATGGTCATCAAACTCTTAGCTCAAATATTCACCACATCAATATGATCGAAGTGCTTTAATAGTTTTCCTAAGTTGATTTTACGCTTTATTTTTAAATGTTCGAAACAACTCTAAAGGTTCACCTTTACGTTTCGAGAGATAGATGTAACCATATCTGCGGAAATCATCAGTAAAAGTAATGAAGTACTGATAACCGCCTCTAGCCATTTTTTTATAGGACCGCATACATTAGTTTATATTAACCCAATAAATTACTTGCCCTTTCACTGTGCCCGGTAATGGGAATCTTTGTTATCTTACCTAGTAAACAAGATACACAAATTTCATATGATTCGAAATCAAATTAATCTAAAAATCCATCTTTTTGGAGTTTAGAAATGTGTTTCTTATTCATGTCGCCAAGACGACAATGCCAAATGTAGGTTTGATTTAAATCATTTAACTTGAATCTCTTTGTATTTTCATTAAGAATGTGAGTATCCATAGACCTTTTCATTTTTATAATATAAAGACTATCATACAAATCAACATTCGCATAGAAAACATCTTTAAGAGAAATAGAGCATTTATTATTAGCAACAATCAAATTAAAACTATCCAAATCCAAACATGAAACTGAAATGATGTTTCTGCTCAATACATGGACATAATAACAATTATTTAAAACTAAAACAAGTCACTAGGTAAACTTAACTCATAGTATCTTAGAGCCAACGCAACAACCTTTTGCTCCATTTCCAACTCGTAAGATGACTTTTCCTTTATTAGAGTTCTACTTTTGGTGAGACCCCACACATTAATACAAATGCAAGATCCACATTCGGTATCTAATACCTAAGAATCACCAGTAGACAAGTTAACTTCAATAACTTAAATACCTTAAGCAATAGTTGTACTACTCTTTTTTCCTTTAGATGTTCAAGATAGAGCTTGCAATTTTTGAACAATGCCCAAGTGCATGGCAGAAATGAAAATTTTCTTCTTTTTGTTTTTCCTTTCAGGACTGTGAAGTAGAAGCAGCCTAAGGCTTGACTTGCTCTACAAGCTTTTTGACAACAACAGCCTTAGAAAATTTAGCCTTGCCTTTGCTTTTTCTTCAAAGCTTTTTCTTTTTGAACCATCAATACGTTAGTAATGGGTTTCTTGACAATCTGCTCAGTAGTTTTAAAAATTAAATGCAACTATGAGATAGACATATTGGTCATATTCATGTTATAGTTCATCACAAATTTTGAATAACTATCATGCAATGAATTTATGGTTAAATCTGCAGCCAACTATTGGCTTATGGAAAACCTAAGTCTATTAAGATGCTCTATTTAGCCTTTTATTTTTAGAACATGAGGACTAACTAATGCACCCTTAACCATTTTTCAAGAATGAAGGATCTTGACTATCTTGAACCTTTCTTACCTAGCCTGTTATTGGAATATTTCCTTCAACATCGTGTCCATGTCGTAAGCTTCCATGTGTTCCATGTCCTTCTAAAGTTTAGGAACCATGGTTGCCAACATAATGCATGCAACATCAGTTGAGTAGTCGACATGCTTATTATGTGCATCCTTCATGGCTCTTAAAGCATTGGCTGGTGGTTCCTCAGGAATAAGGTCATCCGGGACATACAACTTACGTTCATGTTTAAGAACAATTCTCAAGTTTTTGAACAATTCAAGAACGTTTTTCCCGGATAATTTATCCTTCTCATGATTGGATCGTAGTGACAAGAATTAGTGTGATTTGAAGAGGCCATGGATCTACAACAAAGATTATGCAAAAGATTATTTTAGTATACAAGAATAGAATCCCATTAAAATAACAACCCTCCTAAAAATGATATGTTAATTTAAGGGACTAAAATCCATGTTTCGCCTAATTTCAAGATAGCTAAGACATGACACTTTGAATTAGGTTATTTAGGTAGGTACCAATTACCAATTATATCATATGTGACTTTTAGTTTTTTTATGAGATTATGACATCTAATGTCTTAGCTTGTTTTATCTCATCTTGTGCTTAAAGCTCAAAATCGTTTTATAGCTATATTAAATCTAACCATTTCAAACAATAAATTAATTGTTACTCAACTTGCCTCACCAAGATAGCACAATACACTTTGCGGAGGTAGACTGATGTGATCGAAGCCTCGACAAGTGTTTGAGAATAGATGACACTTGACTTAAAATTTGGAAGAAGTATTTTTTATTTGTTTTGGTGATCTAATTTAAATGAGGTAAATATCATATATTACAATGCATGTACAATCACTAAACAAGTTAGGAAAATTTACTAATATTGACTACTAAACGAATTTCCTTGCACTACGAATAGTTAGCGGCGGTCGCGCTAGCCGGTCAACGTTTGGGGGTTCAGGGAGCAGCATCCTCATTTTTTTAGACAACGTTCCAATTTTGAAAATTGAAAATCCCCAAATTTTTTCATTATTTTAGTCAATCCAATTGACCAAAATCGCCCCTTATTTTAATTTCAAAAAATATTAAATAAAATATTTTTAGTTAATTTGGGCTCACTTCTAACTTAATATCTTATCCTAATCCAATTAGAATTTAAGATATTTTGAATCCTTATCAAAGTAGAATTTGTTATATATTTCATCTATCTTATAGGATTTGTAATTCTTATCTGATTACAAGTTTATCTCCTATATAATTAGAATATACATATAGATAACAACCACGAAATATATGATCAAAATCAATTTTGATTCTTATTCATACAAAACAAGCAATTGAATAAAGAAACATAGTATTAATCATGCATTCAACACTCGAATGGTATTAAATTACTCATATTAACCTAATCATGATTTCTATTATGGAGACATGCATAATTACTGAAGAAAGTGAACTTTTATCTAACACAAGAATCACATTAACCTAAAAATGACTTCTACCAGGTAAACATACAAAATTCGTATCGTTCAATATTAAAACATATGCTATTTGAAATATTGTAAACATGAATTCTTTCATTGAATCAACTAATGTGTATGTATGAAATACATGAAATAACAACATGCTTTAAAATTAATTCTTGATAATAATTATCACAGAACCTATATGTACGTCATATATACATTAATCATGATCAGGTTTTCGTGCGCATGTATCTTATATACATAAGAGAAAACATGCATATATTTAATATAACCAAGCCTAATGCTTTGATACCACTGTTGGGTTTTTAGCTTCATACACACTGGGAAATTCAAAATAAATTTTGAAAAACCACAACAGGATCGTAAATAAGTTGCAATAAACTAGTTCTACAAAAGTAAGTCATATCTTAATCTATGATTTCCTACTCTGATTGTTTGATCTCTAAGACATTAAGCCGCATCCTCTTTCGAAAATCACATACGAAAGGTGACCACAATTTAGAATGCTAGACCAAAAGAGATTTAAAAACATTTTTTCTTTCTCCCAAAATCGAGAGAACTCTAAAATAGCAAAATCAAAAATCTAATTTCGTTTGAAGGTTTCAACCACTATTTATATGTGTAGATAAACCCTCACTTAAAATCCTATTTATAATACAACTATTCCATTTATGCATTTGAAGCAAATTACACATACGCCTCTATTAATAAGTTATCATATAGCAAATTGTAAGGGCTTTTATCTCACGAATTTTATCGTATGAAATTCATTACTCTGGGCCAATTGAAATTGTGCAAAGAAATTCTTTTTTGTAACCCAATATGTTCATGCAATGTTGGTAGTGAACAAACCATTTTGGTACACAAGTCATAACCAGTCTCTAGCAAGGCATTATGACTACCCAAGTAGCTTGAATATCAAAATCGATACAACCTAATGAATAATATACACAATATCCTTTTGTCGTTCAATATCCTTTGATTAAAAATAATGCATGGAAAGTCAATTTTAATGTTCAATCATACTAATATCGATCTTTAGGTAAACTGAAAACATCCTAATGACATTGATCATATCAATTCACTTGGACTTGACCTTTTAACAGTTTAATATATTGAGATATCAATTGATATCACTTTCTATTCTAGAGGGACAAATTTATCTTGATTACACACCTTCACATATTATTCACATCATAACCAATCACAATCTTTATAATCGTCTGCTTAACAACAATGTTTGATTGTGTCAAATTATCATGTTCATAATATTGAAGTCTGTGGTAATCTCAAGTTGAAGGACTTATGATATACCTACCTATGACTTAACCCATATGGTGTTCTCATAGTAAGTCATTCCAGTACTTTATTCTCATAACAAGTACTTATGATCTTGTTTGTTATCCCTATACGCATGATCATCAGATGACCATCAATCAATATTCATACTAGCCTTATGTTGGGTTTTAGGGTTTATGCGCAGCCAAGATTACAAAACAATTTTGACAAAAACCCCAACAGGATCCGAATCTAATTCCATTAAAAATGTTTAAACCATGAAAAACTTAATCATACCTTAGTCGCAATATACCTTTCTGAAGGTTGATCGATCTCTAAGGCTCAGTTAACGACGAACGCCTCACCAGTAGTCCACACATGAATGGTGGCCGAGATTCGAAGTGCTAGCTTCGAGAGAATACCAAACCTTTTGTTTCTTTCCAAAACGATCCAAAACATACCAAAAATCATAAGTCGTTTCTAAACAAAAATAGAGTTTCGGCCTTTTAATCTTTCGTACGTGTATTCTAACTTAAAGTGTCTATTTATACAACCTTTGTATATAGACGGTTAAGTAAATTACACATATACCCCTACTTAAAGAAGTACAAGTGTAATACACCACAAGGACATTTCTGTCATGAATTTTATCATATAAAATTCATTTTTCTGAACCATCTTAAAATCTTGCAAAACCATTCTTAGTGTGCGACCCAATAGGCTCATACAACGTTGGCGGTGTACCAAAACACATTTTGGTATACAAGTCATAAGCGGCCTCTAGCAAGACATTATGACTACCCAAGTCGTACGAATATCAAATTGATACAACCTAATCAATAGTTTATATAACATCCTTTTGTCACACGATATCCTTTTGATCAAACATAAGGCATGGAATTGTCATCCAACATGTTCAATTATACTAGTCTCGATCTTTAGGTAGACTGAAAACATCCAAGTGACATTGATCAATATCAATTCACTTGGACTAGGCCTTTTAACAGTCTAACACATCGAGGGATCCACTAGATATCTCTCTTTATATGATAGGGACAAATTCTATCTCGATTACACAACTTCATCACATTGCTCATACAGTAACCAATCACAACCTTTATAATCGCCCGGTTAAAGACAACGTTTGATAGTGTCAAATCACTATGTTCTTAATGTTGAAGTCTCTTGTAATCTCAAGTCAGATGACTGAAAAATATACCTATCATGAGAAACAACTATGACTTAATCCATGTGATGTTCTCATAGCGGGTCGGTCCAGTACTTTGTTCCCTAACAAGTACTCGTGATCTTGATTCGTATCCCTATACGTATAATCATCATATGATCATCAATCAAGACTCACATTAGTCTTAATTCATTATAGTTCCCAGTATAATGATCGACTAGGGACATTTAGGATATTTCTTTAAATACCCATGGATCTTATTATAATGTAAACATGCAAATTAATTATAATAAACAACAAATGAAATCCTCTATTTTATTAACTAAAAGTATTCATAAAGACAGTTAATGGATTGACCTAGAGCACATGCCCCAACACCTTAATCCAATTTAGTTCCTAGTATAATGATTGACTAGGGAAATTTAGGATATTTCAACAAATACCCATGGATCTTACTATTAGGTAAATGTGAAATCACTTATAATAAAATAACAAATGAAAACAATAATTTTATTAACTGAAATTATAAGATAAACAATGTTTGTAAATTGACCTACGGCACGTGCCCCAACAAGAATCAATCGGATGAGAAACTTGCAACGTGAATTGATGAGTTTAAATAACTAGAAATTAGAGATTATCATTATTGGTAAGTGACGCGCGCCTAACACGTCAATAAAGTAAAGTTTCCTAAACCAACTATTTTGTAGAATAGTGGCAAAGGGTCGATCCCACAAAGACTGATTGTCTTTCTCAGGTTAAAACAACAAAAAAGGAAAATTGGGGTTTTAAAATAAATATTAATTTAACTAACTAATTTAACTAAATTAAATAAATAAATTAACTAAACTAATTTCTAAAATAATTAATTAATAATTAAATAACACCTAAATAACACCTAAATCTCCAGTTCCACAAATCAGAATCAAGATTCAATAGCAATCATGGTCTTCAATCTTTCCCAAAAAGTTATTAATTTAAATTCTCCTAGATTAGCTATAGAAAATCGACAACCGCTAGAAATTCCTAGTTCCCTTAATCTCGATAGCCAGGACGTCCGCCACTAACTACTTCCCTAATTAATGTATAACCCTAGACATCCGCCAATCAGGTTTAACACACAAACCGCAATAATATGGATATATGGGAACACTAATCCTAAATAACCGGATCGTGCCCGCTCCTGATTTAACCTAGATTCAATTGTTGTACATTCAAACACCGAAAGGGTTTTACGGCAAACGGGTGAATGTTTGTTACTTTATTGATCTAAAAGCACAATTACACGGATACTAATATTCCAAATAACAGTAGATTGTCCATCTAAAAGCATGCATTGGCCATATACATACCATAGATATAAATCATAATCATTAAATCAACAACAATGAAATAGGAGAAATTAAATTAATTAAATAATAAAATAAAAGATCTCACATAATATGCTATGAATCCATGATCCCGACTTGCTTCCCCTTCGACTTAGGCAAGAAATTAATTAGTCGGACATCATCTTCAAAAATCTATACTAAAAACTAATCTAAAATTATACTAATTAATTCATATTCTAATAATACCTAGATTCCTAATATATAAAAATACTCCAAATTGGTCTCGGATACTAATTTTAGGGGTTAGGTACGTGACTCGTGCGTCGAGGAGCATCGTAGGTGTGTTTTTGGCTTGAAAAACCGACTCGCCACGTGTCACAACGTGATTCGCTATTTTTCTGTGTCGCCGCCACGTGTCCCGCTGTGATTTGTCCGTCCCTGTCACCGCGCTGATTTGTCACCGCGTGATTCGCGGAGAAATTGTGCGTTCCATCGTGTGAGTGATGACTCAGCGCCGCGTGTCGCTTTCGGATTGGCTGAACCCCCTATATTAACGTGTCTGGGCCAATGAGACACCGCCACATGGCACCTAGTGGCTCAAAGAAGAAAATCGCAACTCGCGCGAATAACTGGGAGTCTGTTCTGTTGCGCATCCCGAGGCCGATCGATGGTGTCTGTAATGAAGAGAAGTTTGATCTCTGGTGACGTGGATCTCCTGCTGATGTGTCGACGCGTGGCGTCCCCTGATTGGTGGCGGTAATGAAGAATGCTCACGTGGCGACACCCGATTGGTCGCGTTGGCGTGTTGACGTGCTGTTGGCTTTGAATGCCCACGTGGCAGCGTCTGATTGGTTCTGAGGTACTTTCTCGCTGATGTGGCATGCTTTGATTGGCTAGAACACCATGTCCGCTATTCGACCCAAAGCGCAACGCGTATTTCGAGGCAAACTGTCCTGCATCCGATCACTGCAAGTAAATACTCCATTTTGAGTATTTTTCGCCATGAATTCAACCGTGCACTCCGTTTCACCTAAAAATGACCGAAAAATATAATTAAATATATATTTAAAATACTTTTAATAATTAAACATATTAAAATAGACTCAACAACAACAACAACAACATAGCCTCAGTCCCAAATACATATTAAAATAGACTATTAAATATATAAAAATACTAACTTATCAGTGAGTTTAATTTTGAGTAGTAAGTTGAATTCGATAATTAGTGATGATTTCTTTGTGAATTGTTGTGTTTGATCATTGGAAATGGGTTGTTACCTCACTAGAGTTCCTCCGTGATGTATTTTGGGAGTGTTAAATGTTGTTATTATGATTTGCGGATGTACCAGTGGAAATTGCCCTATTTACTATCGAGACACTATAGGGTGGAATGCGTTCCATCTAGCCGAGGAGCGCGCTCCATTCATCAATTATGACGAACCCTTCTGGTGGAGTGTGCCCTACCAATTGAAGGAACACGCACCCATCCAAGAAAACAACTCTGCTGTAAATTGGTTTGAATTTCCTTAAGTATTAGGGATTGAATTACGGGTTCTAAACATAGGGTATCAAACCTATATTGATCACAAATGGTTTGTGATAGATTTTGGATCACCAAGAAAGCGTGAGTGACCCAAAAAGTTAAGGAATTTCTTAACAAAAACTTAAGCCAAGGTAAGTGTGGATTCGCTTATTTATCAATGTTGCATGGTTATTTTAGTATATGTAGCTCATGTAGTTTATAGACTAAATGGGGAGAGTATGTACACTTTAATGTTTTTAATAAATGAAAATAGTGTTTAATGTGATTCACGAGATTAACACCTAGAACTGAGAATAGGTTATATAGGAGATGTGTTACATTCCTGGCCTATATGTAACTCATACTTAGTTAGATAGGTTATATGGATTACATACTCATTAGAGGGTTTCAGATAGAATCATTGGACATTAATGGATTAAATAAATAGCACATGAGCCAATCTATTAGTCTAGCAATAGCATTAATGGTGTAGTTTACAAATAAAATGGAAATCATAATGTAATAGTCATTGACAGTTGAACTTGCATTTGCTATTTATTGAATTATATATTTTTCATAATCTTATTAGTTAACATTGGTGCATATTGTTATTGCATAATGTTCTTGGTTATTATATAGAATGTTGATGACTTTGTGAATCCTTACTTACTAAGAGTGTTAGAGCGCTCAACCTAAATTTAATATCTCAGGGTAGCAAACTAGTGTTTAAGAGAGGGAAAAGAGAATATTTAGGAGTTTCATTATCTTCTCTATGATGTAATGAGCCTTCTTGTATATATGTATACAATTTTTGAGTTTTTTTTTGTATATAAACAGGATAAGGTGGTTTATAAACGAGGTCTAGGTTTTGATAAAATCTATATTTATGTATATCATTTAATTATTGAAAAAGTTTTAATTTTCTGCTGCGTATATTTTGAATTATTTATTCGATATCGATATACATGTTCAGTTTATCAGGTACAAATGGAGAGGTTGTTGGCTCTAGTTAAGTCTGGTTAGGTTACTTTGGGCTTAATTAGGGTTTTAGCCGAGTATCGCCCTAATTGGGATATGGGATGTTATAGTCAGCTCCTCTCTTTTACTACAATAGGTTTGTTTTTGATATTTTAGACTATACATATGATATATACTTATGTTTTATGTTACCATGGTGTCCATTTTGGCCGTGAGATGTTTGAAACGTGAATATGATACTTCTTCACACTATCTGTCACCAGATATATACATGAGATCTAATTTTGTAGGATCTCCACATCTAAGCACATCCCGACTATTGTTTACTTATTTAAGTTTCTTTAAATATTTTTAAATCATGTTGCGTAAACATTAAGACTTGATAAACTAAATAACAAACCTAATAAGCAACTAATGATAGAGTAATTTGGATAAGAGGCTGACTAGGCTTGCATTGAATATGTAAGAGTTAACCAGGGATCTAAGTACGTTAAGGCCATGCGAGGCCAAATTTTTAGGGCCTGGGGTCGTTACATTACTAGAGAGAAATCCATATTGTAACTAACACAAGTTGATTTTCTACTACAACAAAAAACTCAAATGGAACCAAGAGAGATCTTGAGAGAGATCGAGAGAGATATGGAGATCAAGTGAGTTCGCGAGAAAGGTCGTGAGATATATTTGCGAGAGAGATCCAAGAGAAAGAAAGTGTATGAGAGATTTCATTTCAGAGAGCCATAATGGTAGGATCGAGAGAAATCTGGAGAGGTCGTGATGGTTTAGGGTTTTTTTATCAAGAGAAATATAGAGAGAAGTGAGAATAAGAGTTTCTTAAGGGAGGAGGATGTAGTAATAGTGGTCAAAATAAGTCATTTTTTGTTCCTAAAAGTCCCATTTTGCAGTTAAACGTTTATTGTTGTTTGTGGTTTGCACTTTAAAAAAAAATAAAAACACTTTTTGAAGCAAATGCATTTGTTGCTACTATTCCTTATATGATGAGTACGTGCAAAATTGATAATTTGTTGCTTAAAATAATATATAGAAACAAAATTTTGTTTTGTTCCTAAAAGTTTGTTGCTAATTGGCTAAATTGTTACGGGAGTAGTCCACATCTGCTCTATCATTAGCTCAAATAACGACTCGTACTTTTAATTAGGGATAAGCCCTAATTCAAACACTAATTAACTCGAGTTAGAATTATGGTGAAGCCCAACTTGTCTCTAGTAGTGTGTGGATTGCAGGATGTTGTGGAGTTTGTTTTTTTTGTTTTTTTCTTATTTTCATAAGTGGTGTTCGTTTGTTATGTTTGTTTAACGTGACAAGTTAATTAAAAGAATAAAAGTTTCTAAAGTCTAAAGTTGAATCAAATTGATTAATTGAACCTCTAGATAAACTTCAAGATTGGTACATGTGGAGATTGGTATTATTTTAATAACTTGTCTTAATTAAACACAACAATCACGTGATGTGACTTGAGATGTGAAGTAGGTGGTGGCAAAGCATGGAGCTTATGTGTTGGCTTTATGAGGTTAATTAGATATGCCTCAAGATTTGTATTGTTGATCTTGATGAGATCGAAATTAACTTAGTTCCTAAGTTAAGAAAATTGAGAAGGTTGTATTGTGTGCTCTTGATTGATGGGCAACAAGAAAGTGAGTGAAAGCTTGTGAAGTTTCTATTGTTGTACTCTTCATTGAATGCATGCCAGAGTGAGATTGGGAGCTTATGAGATTGGAGTGAAGAAGCAGACACTAGAACAATTAAGGCTTTTAATAACACCTAATTCATAGAGGTTTGCAAGTAACCTTCATGTATTATGTGATTATGCTTTTTATAACACCTAATTCATAGGGGTTTTTAGTAACCTCTATGTATTACACTATTAAAACTGAAAAATCAAAAGCACAATCAACTTTTCCTCGTCGACTCACTTTCATCGTCTCCAATGCCCAAGCTAAGGTTTCGATTTCCCTTCAATGTCAAATCGTCGAGCCTCATCTAGGGTGCAAGCACTCCTTCAATCACTTCCATCTCCATCTTCGTAATCATGTCCTCTCATTCGTTCCACTGACCGGTCGATCGATCGATCTCTCACTCTCGTGAATCGTGGGTTGGTTGGTTCGTTTGTTAGTTCATTGGTCGATATATGTCGGTGCAGCTGAGGTGAGTATGAGAATCGGTTCCAGTTTGATTTGGTATGGTGATTTGAGCACAATACTCGACCTAGATTGATCAAAAGTTTGAACACTTGGATTTGGATAAGCGATTTCACTGATTCGCATTGTTGATTTGTTATGTTTGTGCGAGATCTTAAACTTTGGCTCTCAAATTCAAGTTTTTTGGTTGAATATGGTCTATGTTTATGAAAATGCCTCAATGAGATAAGGTGAAATGCATTTGTTAATGGTGTTGTGGATATTCTGATTGAGTTTATACAATGTGATAGACAACTTGAATTAATTTCTGGTTCATATGTGCTTTATTTTAATCATGCTTATAACACCATTTTTATGACTTTGAAGGTATGTCCATGATATATATGAAAATACTCTACATCTTCAACCTTCGAACCACCAGTGGTGTTGGTTGATCAATCTTCAAATTCAATATGATATTTTCTTCAAAGTTAACTAGTATGAGAGATTGAAATGTCTTGCAAAGATTCTTACATGTTTTTCCTTTCTTTCAAGATTTGAGATTCAATGCCATTATAAATTTATAATTGATAGATTAATTTTATTTGCCTACTAGGAATTTAGGCTAATACAGAAAAGTCGGCGCCGCCTTCGACATACATAATTGACTAAATTAGCAGCAGCTGATGGAATTGATTCAAAAGTATGAAACAATTGATGGAATTAATTTTTTTATGCTTGCAGATGATGGGAAGAGCGTATAGATGGTGCTAGAAACTTGATGAGTATCAATGTTTCATATTTGTTTCAATATCTTCTTTTCTATTACTTTTGCTCGTATATAGAAAATGAGCTTATTTTGTCAAGTTTTAAGTGCTTTGTATGAGACTAAGCTTTGTTACTTTAATGTTTCTTTAAATACAATCTGCTTTGCTCTCACTTCTCTATACATAGCATCTCTCCATCTGTCCATCCCTTACTTTTGCTTTCTTTCCATTCCAATTCATTCATATTTACAAAACATCCTCCGTTGGTAACCTACGTATTGATGCTCTCTCTCCTTGGTCCCTTGGCTTTGTGTTGAATTGCAATTATGGTTGTTTTGTGTAGATCCAAATGAGTACGTGATTAGAGATGGAGAGACCAGCAAATGCATCTACTTCATTTGGGACTGAGAGGAAATCAAGTATTTGAAACCCTAGCTCCACCCATTTTTTATATGTGTTGTTGTGGTTCAGTATAAATGTTTGTCTAATGAGGTAGTTGAGAACTCGAGTTTTAAACTAAAAAGTGGAAGAGCAACACTAACTAGTGTTTACATATATCAAATCAATTTAGGTGATGGACTAAGGACACTGCCCTTCATCTTAGTTGATCAGAAGAGCAAAGAGAAGAACAAGAGCAAGATAGGCTCCTAGAAGAGGTTTCAGACCAAAAGGGTGGACTAAGGACATTGCCCTTCATCTTAGGTGATCAAGACCTAGTTCATATGTAAGTACTCTAGGTACTTTTTTGTAATGTTTTAATATCTATTAAAAGATTCTAATTGAATAGATCTCAAAACCTAGTTCATATGTAAGTTTGCTCTAGCTTTATTTTTCTAATTTAATTTGTTGGATACCAATCTAATGCAATGAAGATTTTCCAAATCAAACATTCAAAATCCACGAATAAGCAATCTAGGACAGTAACTTAACCAATGTTGAAATTTCTTTAATTTATCAAAAACAATGAATTACAGTCATGATGGTGTTTTATATGGCAATGTAGGGGCCCTGATTTGGATAGTGTTTTTTTTTCTTTTAACTCACTATCAATAGTTATATAAAATGATGAGTGATGATTATAATTGTAATTTAATTTGATATGGCTTAGCATAGAAATTTATGTTGGTACTTTGCCCTTGTAAATTATAGTAGGCGAATTGTATTTTCTCAAAAATATCTCTATCGAGTTTGGAAACCTTAAGAAAATAAGGGCCGATTCTATATTCTTATGGAATAGTATGATAGCTTCATTGTCTTGCAGATACTAACTGAGCATCAAGATAATACAAAATTTGCACTTTCCGTTTGCCACATCGAGCCATTTGTGCTCTCTGGAGGTATGTATATGTATTTATTTACATTGCACACATTTTTTCTTTCTTTTGTTGCCGGTTAGGTTGCCTCTCTCTTTGTTGTTTCAAAAGGGGTTGTTTCCTTTTTTTCTTACTTTGGCAATAGAGTTTCTAGTCTCCTTGTTGAAGTATCAACTCTTTAGGCCCCTGCTCTTATATGTTTCTATGCTTGGCTTTCTTGCTCTGCTGTTGTACTTGCATTTATCAAATACATTTATAGACTAAAAGGTTCATGCTCTCCAATGTCTCATATTACTTTCTAAGGAGGTTCTGTAGCAAAGCAGTGCACTACATTGGTTGTTGAGATTCACTGATATACTTTCCTCACATGGAGAAGCCATTATGACACAATTAATTATTAGCAATGCTTTGAGTTATTTCACAACTGTTTTTTATCTTCTAGCATTGTCATCATTAAAGTTATTCTTCGCAGCTTATTCTTAGCAGGTCATGTCTCTTTCGCTGTTAATGTATTCATTGAATCATTATTAGACATTGAACTCAATGCGTTTCCCTTATACGTGCCAAACCAATAAAGCTTTTTACTGAATTCATTTTTAAGTTACTAAAAACCCTACAAGCACAAGCTTAGCTAATGATTAATTCTTGGTATTCATGTTGGGGCATATGCCCTAGGTCAATCTATTAACTGTCTTTATGAATACTTTTAGTTAATAAAATAGAGGATTTCATTTGTTGTTTATTATAATTAATTTGCACGTTTACATTATAATAAGATCCATGGGTATTTACAGAATATCCTAAATGTCCCTAGTCTATCATTATACTGGGAACTATAATGAATTAAGACTAGTGTGAGTCTTGATTTATGATCATATGATGATTATACGTATAGGGATACGAATCAAGATCACGAGTACTTGTTAGGGAACAAAGTACTGGACCGACCCGCTATGAGAACATCACATGGATTAAGTCATAGTTATTTCTCATGATAGGTATATTTTTCAATCCTCTGACTTGAGATTACCAGAGACTTCAACATTAGGAACATAGTGATTTGACACTATCAAACGTTGTCTTTAACCGAACGATTATAAAGGTTGTGATTGGTTACTGTGTGAGCAATGTAATGAAGTTGTGTAATCGAGAGAGAATTTGTCCCTCTCATATAAAGAGAGATATCTAGTGGATCCTCGATGTGTTAGGTTGTTAAAAGGCCTAGTCTAAGTGAATTGATATTGATCAATGTCACTTGGATGTTTTCAGTCTACCTAGAGATCGAGACTAGTACGATTGAACATGTTGGATGACAATTCCATGCCTTATGTTTGATCAAAAGGATATCTTGTGACAAAATGATGTTATATACGCTATTGATTAAGTTGTATCAATTTGATATTCGTACGACTTGGGTAGTCATAATGTCTTGCTAGAGGCCGCTTATGACTTATATACCAAAATGTGTTTTGGTTCAATGCCAACGTTGTTTGAGCCAATTGGGTCGCACACTAAGAATGATTTTGCGAGATTTTAAGATGGTTCAAAAAATGAATTTTATACGATAAGATTCATGATAGAAACGTCCTTGTGGTGTATTACACTTATACTTATTTAAGTAGGGGTATATGTGTAATTTACTTAACCGTCTATATACAAGGGTTGTATAAATAGACGCTTTAAGTTAGAACACATGGACGAAAGATTAAGGGTCAAAACTCGATTTTCATTTTATAAACGACTTAGGGTTTTCTCGTACGCTCTGGATCATTTTGGAGATAAACAAAAAGGTTTGGTATTCTCTTGAAGCTAGCACTTCGAATCTCGACCGCCGTTCGTGTATGGACTGCTAGTAGAGGGCGTTCGTCATTGGCAGCGCCTTAGAGATCGATCAACCTTCAGAAATGTATTTTGTGACTGAGGTATGATTAAACTTTCTTGGTTTAAATGTTTTAATGGAATTAGATTCGGATCCTATTGGGGTTTTTGTCAAAATTGTTTTATAATCTCCACTGCGTATGAACCCCAAAATCCAACTATTCATGCATGTTGCTTAGATTCTATAGTTTTATAGGATTATATAATGGCAATTGGTTTTCACCTAGTGAATGATTTTTTAATGGAATGGGAACTTTGTATCATAATTTCTATTTGTCTGAAGTGTTTCACAATTTCATGAAATGGGTCAATTGTTGTTGTTGTTGTTGTTGTTATTATTGTTGTTGTTGTTGTTGTTGTTGTGATTTTAGTAGTGGGCATTCAGAGAAACTCGAGATTTTGGTACTCTAATGTTTCATTGGACGACAGTGGTGACAATTGTGACTTTTGTTTTTTGAAAGTTTTGATTTTTGTTGTTGTTCTCTATGTAGGCGTTTATTTGCGGAAAATTGGGCAAGTCCCGGTTCAGAAGATACTGAGAAATGTGAAAACTATTAAGATTTTTATAGTACGGACTTGGGGGAATGTTTTATCAGAGACTTTAAAGAACACTACTGGTAAAATCTCTATTAATAACACTGCTGGTTATTTTTTATATCTTTTTTTATAAGATATTTCTTTTTATATCTAGAATTGCTTTTGTCGATACATGGCCAATTGTTAAATTTCTCCTTGATACATTCTTTATTTGCCATTGTTTATCTGTCTATATCCTAAAATTGATGGTACACTTCAGTTCAACTGATAAAGAAATGACTTGGTACATTTTAGCTAGTTGGCTGTCAGGAGCAGAGTCCAGTGGCGAATCAAACATCGAAATAAAATCTCTTTAAGTCCTTGATGATTATTGTTTTTTTTTTTTGCAATGTTGCATTCATCATAGATTACGTGGTCATGCTAGTTCACGATCTTACTGAAATTAGCAGTCTTTTAATTAAATGGTAGAATTTGATCCGTCACACAGACCCAAAGATGTCATGTAATTTAGTTAAAACAATCCATAATAGCCTTTACGAGGATTTTCTTTGTTGAACTATATATTTATGGGAACCATCAGAAGTTTCTATATTAGTATCATTAGCAATAACTTCATTGAAATGAAACAACTTGGGTGTCACCTTCGTTTTATGTTATTTCTTGCTTACTACAACTTTGTGCCTATTTTTTTAGTTGAGCTTAATTTTACTGTAATGAATTATTTCCTATTCTCTTGCTCTTATTTCTTGCTTAGTGCCATATTTGGAGCGATTTCTCATTTGCTCTCAACTCTCAAGGTAATTTCGACCATCTGTCGACATGAATGCATCTTAGTTTGTCATGACAGCTTCCATGCTATGTAGAATTCATTGAAGCATCAAATCAGGTATTGAACTTCAATGATCTGAAGTTGGTCATGACAGTTTAGTTGATCATGACAACTTTCATGCTATGTAGAATTCATTGAAGCATCAAATTAGGTATTAAATTTCTCATTGATACATTCTTTAATTTCCATTGTTGATCTGTCCATATCCTGAAATTGATGGTACACTTCAGTTCAATTGCAGCTTGTTCAATTGCTGCAAAAAAGTACATCGGTTCAACCACAACAATATTGGATGTGCAGGGATTGGTATGCTTTTTTAACGCCTTTGTCAGTTATTGCAAATTAAACCAACAATTTTTTTTGCATAGCCTGTATATTCAAGAGACATATACTTGTTGTAGACCTCTTCCTATTAATCATGTGGTTGTCTTGTTGCCTCTTTCTTCTTATTTATTCAGCTTTGTTAATTGATTATGAGAGTTTTATTTTCTCTAGTTATGTTGTCGCTCACATGTGAATCGGAATTCATCACATCAAATAAAATTTTAGTGTTTGATATTGAAATGTAGGATTTGAAGAACTTCAACAAGACTAATGCTGATCTTGTGGCAGGCATGGCAAAGATACATAATAGCTACTATCCAGAGGTATTTATTGGTGTAATTTCTATGATTGAGTCTTGGGTTTGCTAAAATTCATATTTAAGATTCAATTAACAATATTGGATTTGTGCGCAGACTTTGCATCACATGTTTATAATAAATGTTGGTTATGGCTTTAAAATGCTTTTTGGGACTACAAAGAAGTTTCTTGATCCCAAAACTATATCAAAGAATTTATGCAGGTTTTAATTTGCATGAATACCATAACTCTAAAAAATTCTTGTTCATGTGTGTTATGAATAAGGGAGGGCATATGCTTTCATAACATTTTCATGTTCTCATGCAAGGTTAAAAAAAACAAAACATTGTAGATTATAGGGTTTGTATTCAAACTCACTAAACAAGTACATTTTTATGTTGAAAAATCACTGATGTTCTTCCATTGTGCTTATTTCCAGATATTCTGGTGTTGTTACTGTTGAAGGAATCATTGGTGTTCTTGAGGTTCCTGCTTCCCTTTTTGTTAAAGGAATCGTTGTTGTTCATGATTCAATATTTGTTTGATTTTCGATCATTTTAGCGGGTTTCATGAAATATGTGGTTATCGATTAGTTGTTTATGTTGATTGGTTGTAGAACACTGCGAATTTCTCGATAGAATAATAATATTGCGAGTGGAATGTAGATTTGTTATATTTTCAATTGAAAATGGAAATGGAAATTAATTCTGGGCATTTTCAGCTATTATTTTTTTAAATTACAATTGATAGGGGTTTGAAACCCCTATGTAAGCAAACATCCAAACCCTAGAAACTCAATTCCAAACCAGAAATTCAACCAAAATTAGTACAAATTCCATCTAAACAAACAAATCGAAAACTATCACCGAACAATCAGCAACCTAAAGTAGAACCAACAGATTCAAAGTCCAAAGAACCACATTTCTTCCAAATTTTCAGCAGAATCAACGTGCTCTAGGCCTAACGCATTAAAAACGCAAATACAACCTAACCTAGAAACTCAATTCCAAACCAGAAATTCAACCAAAATAAGTACAAATTTCATTTAAACAAACAAATTGAATACCATCATCGAACAATAAGCAACCTAAAGTAGAACCAGCAGATTTAGAGTCCAGAGAACCACAATTCTCTCAAACTTTTAGCAGAATCAACATTCTATAGCATTAACACATAAGAAAAACACCAATGCAACCTAACATCCATCAAACAAACCTTAGAAACTCAATTTTGAGCCAGAAATTCATCCAAAATCAGTACAAAATCTACTAGAACAAACAAATCGAAGAACAACGAAATGATCATCACCATCATCGTCATCATAAGAGAAGATCGATCACTCACAGCGAGAGATTGGCGGGAGAGAGAACATTAGAAGACCGAAGACTGGAGCATATCCAATCAAGCAGCAGCCGCGCCTCCTCGTACTGAAACGGTGACTCGAAGCTGTCCGGATCGAGCGATTGACGATGACGATGATAGACGAGCGAGTGCGAGTGCGAGTGAGTGTGAGTGCGAGTGAGTGTTTAGGGCATTCGTTGGTGTTGTTTGGGTCATAGTTTCCATAGAGGTTTTTTTAACCTCTATGAATTAGTGCTACTAAAAGCCTAATTGTCTTATTCATGGGGGTTAATTAAAATCTCTATCTATTAAGTGTTATTAAAAGCTCAAATTGTATAATTCATGGGGGTTAATTAAATCCTCTATCTATTAAGTGTTATTAAAAGCTGAAATTGTTCTAGTGTAAGCTTTGAGATGTTGTTCGAGATGAAAATGCATTGAATCCATGCTTTTGTTTCTTCTTTTAGTTTATTAAGACTTCTTTCAAGTAAAAAAAATGAATTTAATAAACAACTAATAATCGAATGACGTGAAAAAAAAGGTGACAAGGCATATGTTTATGGGGGTTGACCGGGAGTCCATGTAAGCTTAGGATGAGTGGGACCCAATTTATAGGGCTAGGCTCACACCTTGCCCCTTTAATTATTACATGTCTTTAATCAAAACCTCTAAATGTTTTATATGCTTAATTGTATCTATGAATAAGAGTTTCTTGTTGGTTAAATTGGTTATGGGAGTCATATAGCTTAATAGCATGAAAATAAATAGGTATACCAAAAGAATTAGTGGCCTGTTTGGTTCTTGATGTGGTTAAACCTTTCACACAGACTAATCTAAACCAAGTTATACGTAAGCAAGTCTATTGTTCGGATGCTAGAACCATTGCATTAGGTAAAATATATTATTTCATTATAATGCCCCTCGCCCTCTTCCGAAGCTTCACCCAAAAAACAAAAATGCCTTATTCAAGGCTCTCTTTGATGGATTTGCCAATGGGTTGTCAAAGGAGGTAGCCAAGAAGAAGGCTCACCTAGCTGCGACTGTCTAAGAAGAGGGGTCATAAATCTTGGTTGGTTTCAACAAGACTTTTCCAATTTAGAAGAACGTGAAGCTGTTCGTTGAATGGCCTCCTCACAAATGCAAAGAAAGTGCTTGAAATCCTCAAAATCTCATCCCAAATCTACTAAAACACCCTCAAAATCTCATGCCGTATCCCATTTGGAACTCCTAAAAATCCTCCATTCAATTAAATCACCAATTTAAACTCTTAAAATACTACCCTAACAAAATCTAGTAGAAGAATGGAAAGAATATAATGAAGAAGAAGATGGTAATGACATCTTGCTAAGGCCTTGGTGAGAATATCCGCACGTTGTTCTCCGGTGCTTACGAACTCCACTACGATCTGTTTGGTTCTCGACACATTCGCGAATGAAATGGAATCGAGTGTCGATGTGCTTTCTTTGCGTCCATGAAACACCGGATTCTTCATCAATGCGATTGCAGACTTATTGTCGACGTAGAGAGTTACCGGCTTCGCTTACTTCCTGGTTACCTCGTTCAACAAGTTTCTCACCATAATGCTTGACATGATGCTGCGATGAGCTGCCATAAACTCGGCCTCACAGAAGATAGAGCCACAGATTCGCTTTCTGCGATTGCCAAGTGATTAGATTCTCGTTGAGATAAAATGCCATCCCTCCGTACTCTTTCTGTCATCTATATCACCGGCTAGATCGTTGTCAAGAAATCCGACGAGTTCTTGCCTCCTTTTCCTCTTTTGTACTTGAATCCCATAGCTCGTTGTTCCCTTCACGTAGCGAAGAATGTGTTTCACATCGCTCGTTGGTGTAGAATAGTAGGTCGTTCCATGTAACGACTCACCATGCCAAGCGCATATGAGATATCAAGTCGAGTGTGGGTCAAGTACCCGAGACACCCGATGACACGCCTATACTCGTGGAATTCACAAAGGTTCCTTCCGCATCCTTTCCGAGTTGCAACTTTGCTTCCATTGGATACTTGCTCGGGTTGCAATCCGCCATCCCGAATCGCTCCAATATTTTCTTTGCATAAGCTGATTGCTTCACCGTGATGCGGTTTTTCTTCGGTCCACCTCGATACCGAGGTAGTATGAGAGCGACCCAAGATCACTCATCTCGAACTCCTTCATCATTTGCTTCTTGAATCTCTCAACACCATCAATGCTAGATCCCGTCACTATCAAATCGTCAACGTATACACCAACGATGAGTACTTCGCTCCATGGCTCCTCGTGTACACACACTTCGCTCTTGAGAACACTTCACGAAGCCGAGACTCATCATTCTCTTGTTGAGGCAAGTGTTCCACGCTCTTGGTGCTTGGCGTAGTCCGTAGAGAGCCTTGGACGCCTTGTACACCTTGTGCTCTTTATTCTTGATGATGAAGCCTTTGAGTTGGGCGACATAAACTTCTTCTTCGATATCACCATTGAGAAACGCCGATTTGACGTCCAAGTGGTGAATCTCCCACCCACGACGAGCTGCGAGGGCAAGAATTAATCGACGGTGTCGAGTCTCGCCACCGGTGCAAAGTTTTCCTCGAAGTCAACTCCTTGCTTCGCACGTATCCTTTCGCCACTAATCTCGCTTTGTGCTTAAGGATGTTGCCTTCATTGTCTCTTTTCAACTTGAACACCCACTTTAAACCGATGAGCTTGTGACCGGGTGGCAAGTCGGTGAGCTCCCACGTCTTGTTCTTCTCGATGGACTCGAGCTCTTTCGCATGGCCTCCTTCCATGCCTCCTCGATTCTTTGCCTCGTGATATGTTGTTGGCTCGTCGGTGGTGAACAACAACAATTCGTCGAGATCCATCTCCTTAATGGTGCCACTTCATAAATGTCGGCAAGAGAGCGGACCTTTTTTGGGCATCTTCGGTTGTGGACCTACTTGAGCTCTCTCGTTGTTGAGGAGAGTACGGCATGGCTCTTGGTGTTATTGGTGATGCCGAGTGCGGACTTGCCGGTGGTGTTGCTGCGTTTTCCAAATCCGCTACATCTCCATCAAAATTCCGAACTCCACGAATTTTGTGCGATCTCGCCATCATCGTTGCACCATTCCCACTTCTTCTCTTCTTCAAACACAACATCTCTCGCTCACAATGATTTTTCCGCATCGTGGATCAAGGAATCGTGCGCCTTACATCCGTCTTCGACGCCAAGATACACCATTGCTTGACTTCGGTCATCGAGCTTCTTGAGATGTGGACCTACAACCTTCACATGTGCAAGACACCCGAACACTCTCAAGTGCTCCGGATGAGGTCGTCTCGCCGAACCAAGCTTGGTAAGGGGTACAATCTCCTAGCACCTTTGTCGGCAAGCGGTTCAAGAGATAAACCGCATGTCGTACCGCCTCTCCCGAGTTTCGCCGGGACTTGCATGCTCTTGAGCGGACTCCTGTGATGGCCATCACGGTGCGATTTCTCCTCTCCACCACACCATTTTGTTGAGGTGTGTATGGTGCCGTGAGGTGACGCTCGACTCCCTCTTCCTTGCAAAACTCCGCAAACCTATGGGAAGTGAACTCACCACCTCGATCAGTTCGCAAAGTCTTAAGCTTGTGCTCCGACTTGTTCTCCACGAGCTTCTTGAATTTCTTGAATGCTTCAAAGGCTTCTCCTTTTCTCTCGAGCATGTATACCCACATCCAACGACTACAATCATCAACAAGTAAAAAGAAATACTTGTTACCAGCGAGTGATGTCGGGGTGATCGGACCACACAGATCTGCATGTACAAGTTGTAGGGGATGCTCGGCACGGTAGTTGGCTTGGGCAGGTAATGGCAGCCTTGTTTGCTTTGTGATCATGCAACTCTCACACACTTGGTTGGGGTGTGTAAACTTGGGCAGCCCTATAGCCATCTCCTTCTCCCCCATCATCTTGAGCGCATAAAAATTTACGTGCCCAAGTCTTGCATGCCACAACCAAGCAGCGGGATCTCGCTAGCGATGCTAATAGAACAACGGGTTGACTCGTCTCAAGAGAAATCTTGTACAACCGATTTGGCGATTTCTCCACTTTCATTAACAGACGCCATTTCGGTCGAACATCTTTAGGATCGAGCGGCTAAGATGATCGTATTGCATTCTTCGTCATCCGACCGAGACTTATGATATTACTTTTCAACTTTGGAATGTAATATACCTCGTCATTAGACGCCGATCACCGTTTTTGCATACGAACAATATGGATCCTCGGCCCTTGATCTCGACGAGTGAGCCGTCTCCGAACTTCACATTTCCGGTGATCTTCTCGTCGAGCTCATGGAACTTCTCTCGATGGGCCGTCATATGGTTACTTGCTCCATTGTCAAGGTACCACACGTCGGTGTGATTATGCTCCTCGCCACTTGCGAGGAGGTTCGCCATGACTTTCTCTTCATTGAGCAACACTACCTCTGGTTCCTCCTTGGTCGATTCTTGCACGAATTCTTCGAGGTTTGTCTCCTCATCTTCGGGCAAGGCGTTCGCCACTCCTCGGCGAACATTAATGCCGGCTCCTCGTCATGGAAGCTAGTGAGGTTTGCCACCTCGTCGGCCTTTTTGTTAGGGCACTCGATCGCGTAGTGCCCGTACTTTTGACAAGCGTAACACTTCACTGTGCTCTTGTCTTTGCGGGGCTTGGTGTCTTCTTGTCGAGGTGAGCTTTCTCCACGACCTCGTCCCCGTCCTTTGCCACGACCTCGTTTATCTCCACCATGGCCGCTGCGACTCGACGATTCGGAAGAAAACGGTTTCTCCATTTTTCTTCATTCGTGACATCCATTCTGCATGCGTGAGCAAGAGGTGCTTCTCCTCCTCTCTTTCACCGTATCCGCGAAGTCTCTCCTCGTAGACTTTAAGGCGACCGACGACCTCCTCAACCGTCATGTTTTTTAGGTCACCAAATTGCTCGATCGCGGTAACGATCTGCATGTATTTTTGTGGCAAGGCTCGTAGGAACTTCTTAACGACGGAGATCTCCTCCACCTTCTCTCCCAACGAGCGGATGCCTGTCACAATGGATGTCAATTTCATAGCGAAATCGTCCACCGTCTCTACGTCCTTCATGCGGATTGCCTCGAACTGAGTCCTCAAGGTTTGCACTTTCGCCTCCTTGACTCGCTCCACGCCAACGTGCATCGTCTTTAGTGTCTCCCATGCTTGCTTGGCGGAATCCTTTCTCGCCACCATGAGAAGAACATCCTCCGAAGCGCTTGATAAATGGCGGCGAGAGCCATTCTATCCTTGCGTATTTCGACCTCGTCGAACTCCACGGCTTCCCACACTCCTTGCGCTTGTAAATTCACCCGCATATAGAGGAGCTCTTGAAAGACCCATTAATGGCAACATGTTTGCTTCAAAAAGATGGGGCCTGCTATAATACTGAAAAAAATGGGGTGATGCAATAGAAATAGAGATGGAGAAGATGGGGCAATGAAGAACCCATGAAGAAGAGGCCTACTGCGATGAAGATGAATATGGGGTAATAGGGTTGAGGGCAAAGTTGTATTTTTTGCTCAATTAAGTTGGGCTTAGCTAAAGATGAGGGGGAGGTGTGTTTTGGTAAGCACGAGAATAAGTGTTTAGGTAGCACCAAGTGTTAGCTAAGATGTGAAATAAACACGAGTCTTATCCTTATGTCAGGGTGTAGCTAAGCTACACCTCCAATCAAACAGGCCATAAATGGCTTAGGTATTAATGATTTGGAAGTTACTAATAAAGCCTTTGCAATGAAGTGGTTCTAGTAGTTCCAAAATGAGCAAACTTATTGTAGGCCAATGTTATTCATAGCAAATGTGGCATGGATGTTAATGGTTGGGATTCGGGTTCTCCACGATGTGTTAGTCCACGATGCTTGTTAAAGTTTACAATGGTGTGTCATAAGGATTTTGTTAAAGGTATGTATATGCGATTAGGGGACGTACACCATATTAAGTATCAGGACGACATTTGGATTGGTGAGAATAGCCTCGAAGTGGCATTTACCTTGTTGTATGATCTCACTAGAGCAAGAAAAATTTTGGTTCGTGAGATGGTGGTTGAGCCAGCGGGGGGGAGGAGCGATGTTAGTTGGTGAATCATACTTTCATTAAGTGGTGTTTTATATTTAGATGGTGTTTTATACTATATTTTAGGGTAATTCTAGATGTAAATTAGGTTATATTACACTGGATTTTCTCTTGTTTTGTGATTTCAGTTTATATTTAGATTATATGAAGAAATGAAAGAAAAAGGGAGAAAATAAAGAATTTAGTTAAGTGGAGAATGTGCACAGTGAATTAAAAACATACTAGGATTCCTTGTTTGCAAATCAGCAGTGAATCAGCTTGGATAGAGGAATCGCCAGCTTAATCGTGAAGGATAGAGACAAATTTCCACTGATTTGTCTAGTGAATCAGGTTTGATAGAGGATTCGGTGGTGATTTGCTGGAGTCGATTTCTTGAATTTTGGAGCAAATTAAAAAATTTCATTTTGATTAGATAAATACTATTTAGAATATTGTATATGAACCTTAAGCTTCAAAATTAAGTGTCCTTGAGTATCCTAGATCATATTTTATTGCTTTTGGAGTCATATTTATTAGTTTTATTAAGTTTTAGTTTAGTTTAATTATTCCTTGCTTTTGAAGACGATTTGAAGACTCAAAGTATTCAATAACATGTATTTATTAATGTCTTTTATTCATTTTATTATTATGTTTATTATGAACATGTTTGAGCAATTTATTAATCTAAACAAAATTCAAACATGAACTTAATTCATTTTGTAATGTAGTAATAATGAAGAATGATTTTTACTTAGTGCTTTAAACTTGATCGTATTCTTTAATTTACTTATTAAATAGATTGTTAACTTCATATTACAATTGTGAATCTTTGTATTGCATGCATATTCTAGAATGTATATTATGATATTTTGGTTTTTATATCTATTTTAAAGTAGAAACTAGGATTGTTTAATAGGTCTATTACCATTAGATGTTTTGGGTGAATTGAGTTCTAAGTTTAATATTGAAGTTGCTTTTCGAATGTATTAGGCTTAGTAGTTCAAAGTTTTCACATTACTTAATGTTGTATTATTGTCTAATTAATTTCTTTGAGCTTTTGAATGATTAATTTAATAAAATTAGGATGTGGCTTTCCATTGATATAGGAAAACTGGTGGCTTGATAAGGGTTATAGACTGACTTATGATTTAAGTTTAATGATTCTAAAATATTATATAATATAATGAAAGTATGATTATTACTATAACTTAATTAATATGTTTAGACGAAAAATGGATTAATGCTTCATTGTTATGGACATTTGTTTAGAAGTTTGTTTTATGTTGAATTGAAATGATTTGATTTGAATTTAGTTTTAGTGAATTTGAATTGTGTTAGTTAAGTTAGTTTAATTAGTTTGATTAATTGCTATAGTTATATTTGACAATTTTTATTCCCGTTTTAATTAAATTAAAGTAGGACTATAAATATCAATGAAATATTTTTTCCCTAAGAATTTTACAAAATCTATGTGGAGACGATCTCACTAATCACTACGATCAATAATAACGATATATGAGAAACATATTGTACACGCTCGACACATGTCATGTTCTGATGTGGAATTGGCCAAATTAGCTCATCATATGCAACATTACAATAGGTTCATTTATGTCCTCAAAGAATTGGTCAAAGGGATTGAGGGCACGAAAATAACCTTTGATGAGTATGTTAGGATGTGTAGACCGAAATATAGTTGCACGTCGATTAAGTGTGACTTTTTAAATAAGAACTTAAATTTTGCTTCTTTCCCTAAACACTATCGATACGTTTTGGAGTAAAACCCCATACATGTGAGTACAAAAGGTGGCTAAGGTGGAGACAGTATTGGTGCTTAGTGAAATCTACCAACTTACGGATAAAGATGCTGGCGGGCCTAACAAGTAGTAAGAGAACTAATGGTTCCGTCAAGGCATGCCTGTTGGTAGTCGCAGGTTTCTCGAGTTGTCTCCTTTGAAAATGTATTGATGACAGATCATGGATGTGGCACTGTCTATGGATTTTGATTTAAGGTGGAGATTTTTGGGATAGACCCAAAATATAGTCCTACATCAATCAAGTTTGACTTCTTAAATGTAAAAAATAAAGAAATGTACCAAAAACTTATATCATCAACTCTCATTTCAAGAGAGTGAGTGGACGGACACATGACACATATTCAATCTAAAACCTTTTCTTCTCTAATTGTCTAACTAACTCATTCTCAAGTAATACATCAGTTCAACAATTACATTACTCTCTCACTCAGCTGGTACAACACTTACACTTAATATGTTATATACAATATATGCCTCAGAGGTTTATGCTAACATCCCTTATCAAACGAAGGAGAAGTGTAACGACACCAAGTTTGTACCTTATATAAGAGAAATGAGAGTGAGATAAGGCCTTGGTGAAGCAGTCCACAATTTGATTATAAGATAGAACATATTGAACAGATAAGGAGCCTTTCAATACCTAATCCCTGATATAATGAACATCAATTTCTTTAAGTTTTGTACTAGCATGAAACACAAGATTACGAGTGAGAACTATGGCACTAATGTTGTCACACTACACAACTGGATGATGAGGAAATGGAAAGTGAAGCTCGGTCAACAATGACTTTAACCAAGTAAGCTTAGATACAACATGAGTAAGTGCTCTGTAATCAAACTCTGTGCTAGGACGAGCTACCACTCCTTGCTTTTTGGACTGCTACGAGACCAAATTACTCCTAAAGTAGGCAGCATAGCCAATAATGGACTTACTATCCTATATTTAATATGCCTAATCAGCATCAGAGTACCCTGTAAGAAAAAGACAAGATCCTGGTTTGAAAAATAAACCATAAATAATTGTACCCTTTAAGTAACGAAGGACCATTTTGAAAGCTTTCCATTAGGATGTAGAAAGAGATTGTTGATATTGACATAGCTTATTCACAACATAAGCAATATCAGGTTGAATATTCACTATACATTGAAGACCCCCAAGAAACTTCGATAAAAAGAAAGATCATTAAAGGGATAGCTTGCATCAGAATACAAATTTTTGCCCAACACTGCACAAGTATCAACTGGTTTGGTAAACTTTATACCAGCTTTATGAAGAAAAGTAGATATATAACTAGATTGAGTCAGATACAATCCCAAAGAATCTCTATGAACCTCAAAGCCAAGGAACATAGTAAGATCCCTTATATCCTTTAAAACAAACATATGATTAAATTTGTCTATAAAGGATTGAATCAGGGAAAGACATGTACTAGTGATAATGATTTCATTCACATAAACCAACATATAAAAAAGTGATCCTTGAGTCTTGAGAATGAATAAGGAGTTATCTGATACAGCATTATGAAACCCCTAATGAAGTAATTGAAACTTTAACTTATCAAACCATGCTCTAGGAGCTTGTCAGAATCCATATAAAGCCTTACGTAGACGACAGACCATTCCAACATTAGTATCATTGATGAAGCCCTTTGGTTTATTTGTGTATACCTCTTCTTTCAAATTTCCACTGAGAAAAGCATTGTTGATGTCAATCTATCATAATAGCCATCCTAATAAGATTGCCATGGACAGAATAACACGTACTATAGAAGCCTTCATAACTAATCTATAGGTCTCAGTAAAGTCCACTACTAGTACTGTTCGAATCCCTTGGCTACCAGTTTAGCCTTATACCTATTAATGGACCCATTAGAGTTTCTTTTGATAGTGAATATCCATTTGTTATTGACCACATTATGATGAGAGGAAGAGGGAACTAATGACCAAGTTGAATTCTTCGCCAGTGCTTAATGCTCTTGATTCATAGCTTCTCTCCAATATGGAATCGACTAAACCTGCTTGACATTAGGAATCTCATTAGTGTTTTAACAAATGTTGAATCGTTAATTATGTAATATTATATATATGTAATCTATATATTTTTATTGTCAAGTCTCCAAAATACTAGCCTATTTGCATTTATTTATTATTTTCAGGGTTATTAGAGTGCGTGGTTGAATTCGGGGCGAAAGACTATGTGAAATCGAGTATTCATATGTCTGAATCTATTTTACACTGAAAGTCGTGTTAGCGCGCATCTCGAGGCAAATTTGGTGGGGCCCACATGTGTTATGGTGATTTATGAAGATCAAATGGAGCATTATATGGCGTTGATGCATTTAAGGAAAAGAAAGTTGAAGGGTGGTGTTTCTTGATTTGTTTGATTTTATGTTATTTTATTAATAACTTATATAAGTATATAATATATAGAAAGGAGAGAAAAATTAGAAAGAGATCCTAAAAGATAGAAACTTACATAGACATATTGGAGGAAATAAAGAAAACAGGGGGGTATAAAGAAAAAATAGAGACGAAACAGGGGGGTATAAAGAAACAATAGAGACGAATTGTTTTGAAAAGGAAGAGGACGGCTATTCTTCTCTGCTTCTGGCCGACCTCCTCTTCCCCATTCTATTTTTTGTTCTTTGTGTTCTTCAACTATGCGAGGCTAAAACCTCTAGCCTAAGCAAGACCGCGAGGGAGGTTCGATTGCGCATATCAATGGATTTGTGAGATTTATATATTTTAATTTCAATCTTTTCATTATTATTTTATTTTCTTGGGTATTATTTGAACAATTGAAGTTAAACACTTGTTTAAACTTTGATTTACTCGCCAGTGCGTACTAAGCAAACGTACTTGTGCAATAAGACCACACTAGTGGCAATTGACCCCTACCAATTGATTATTCTCTTTTGGGACCGGTTGAATACCTTAGAAATCTAGGCTAAATCAGACATACGAGTGATCCGATTGTCTAGGTGTAGTGCCTTCACAAAGCCCATTGCGGTCAACACATTAAACCTAATTCACTTGAATATATGGTTGTGTGTTTGACTAGAGAAATAGTCACCGTCCTACCTTGGCTATCGAGATTAGGAAGTGCGAGGAACCGCGTACGTTACCGGTTCTATAGCTACACTAGGATATTTTGATTTGCATATTTTACATAAATCGAAGATCAAATCTAATCTTTTATCGAACTGAACTTGTATATCTTGACCTAGATGTTTTTATTAATTGTTTTCAAATTTATTTCCATTGTTTTTTTTATTTTGTTGATATTTAGATTAGCTTTATTATTCACTCTCTCAAAACCCCCGATTTCCTTTTTCGTTATTTTCGACCTTAGAAATATTACCAATCCCTGTGGGATCGACCCTTTGCCACTATTCTACAAAAATAGTTGGTTTAGGTATTTTTTTAATTTTATTGACGCGTTCAGCGCGCGTCAATTTTTGGCGCCGTTGCCGGGGATTGGTTTTTTTTCTTTCTTTGGTTTTTATTTTATTTTTTTATTTTTCTTTGTTTTTTTTTATTATTTTGTATCTAGTTCCTTGTTTCTAACATTTTTGCAGGTAATTCCATAATGGCCTCCTACGCCTATAATTATGGTCGATTCGAATACTCATACTATCATGCTGTGAATGGGGTAGGTATGTCACATAATGGACATCAATTTTCTAACTCGCAATCTTTTGTGCAACAGGTCAGGGTTTGTGGAAATCGTGGGGAGTACTTTCATCCCACGTATGCTTGTCCTTATTCGAAGTATAAGAATCATCATGGTTCCACTTATGCATCACCACAACCCAACTTCTATATGTCTAAGCGAAGTCCACAGATTCCTCAACATGAAAAGAGGTATATACGAGACATGATGAATGACTTGATCTTCAGAGAACCAACTTTTCAAAAAAGTCATCAACATGAATGGAGAACCATTGCAGACATTGAGAGAAATATGATCTCCGATTGGCTTTCTCAAAGCACCACTCAGCAGCCCTTGCAGGAGGATATGCGGCATATGAAATCAAAGTTGCAAAATTCAAAAACTTAAGTTACCACTATACTTGAGCATTTGATGGATGAGGAAGAGTTGCCTCCGCAACCAGTTTTTGACTCAGATGAGACTGTGAATGTCGATACATCTAAAAGTGTTGAGTTTGATGAGTTCTCAATTGTGGACGAGCATTTGAGCGAACCATAGGAAAACTATACGTTTCTTCACATGAGCCAGACATTACTATTGCACAATATGACGATGATGAACCCGAGAAAGAAATTGAAGTCATTTCGGAAAGGTCGAAGGAGCCACCGAAAGAGAACGAGGAAGACCAACCTCTGGTGTTGGTGAAACCACCCACCCTAATATGCATATTTGTTAGACCTTGCAAGGGGGTGGACATAAAGGAGCGTTCGCAGATTTTCTACACTGCCGACACCTTTGTGTTGGATGACCATGATTCGACAGATTCTTTTGTGTTAAAGGTCCCGAATGAGCTCTGAACTCTGAAAAAGGGCATGCATGCTGCATTGCCCTAAGCTATAGATGCACCATTCGTTGTTGATATCTCGAAAGGAGAGGGCATCACGTGATAAATCACAATAAGTCTAGCCAAAGACTTAAAAAAAAAAAGCGCTCGTTGGGAGGCAGCCCAGCTTTGTTTTTATTTTTATTGCGTTTATTTCAATTTGAATTTAGTTTTAGTTTTTTATGTTTAATAAAGCCCTAACTTGGTCTCTTGGATTTTTACAGGTGTAATGAATGTTTTATGAGCGCTGATGGCACTAGACCACCCCCTGAGTTTTGATAGGTTTGACTATGGATTACATTATTTTTGGAGTAATTTGAGCATATTGTTTTTTAGGAATTAACATATTATTAGAGTTTTAGGTGTTTTGAGACTTGCTTGGGACATATCCAACTTAAGTCGCCACATTAGTGGCGGGTCTGTAAGTAGACCCAAAACTCTAAACCTCATTCCATCATCTTGTTGATTTCACCCGTAGTTGAAAGACTCAGGCTCGCAAGATTTGATAGGAATCATTTAAATTAACTCCATGCTTATTAGTTCTTGCTCTTATTATGATAATTTTATTTCATAGTTTCCAGAGTCCCCTAGACATGCGAAATTTGAGCATTCACTAGTTTTTGGAAATTTTTGTTATGCGTGCACTTGTATCATCTTCTTATTTCATCCATATTCTTTTTCACCACTATTCTTTGTATTTTTGTTGCATGGATTCCTTGACTTGTTTTGAACCTAGAGGACAAGGTTCATAATAAGTTTGGGGGTACTTTAGGATTTGTGGATTGAGTTCGATGGACTTATTTGCGAAAGACCGCAGGTGAGATCGTTTAAAATTTTTTCAATTATATGCGGTTACATGAGGTTGACGGATGGTATTGGAGGTGTTTGATATCTCTTATTCATTCATATCTTCCATTTCTTTTCCCTCCATACTTCTCTTTCTCATTTCATTAGGAGTTGATACACTTTCATGCATGTATTTAGTATAGTTTTCATTATTATATTGTTTAGAGTCAGCCGAAACTTTGTTTCACGCCTTTGGTTGTGGATGAGTACATTATGGTTGCCGATTTGACTTGAAACTTAGGAAAAAGTAGGAGAAATACTTACTCGAGTCTGTAGCTCAGCATTTTTATGATTTCATGATTAGAGACTTAGTATGATGGTTAAGCCTTGTGCTAGATACCAAAATGGGTAGACGGTTGAAATTGTGCAAGTGATGAGACTTTAACCCACATTGAGGAATTTGCTTAACTATAGTGAAAGTGAGAAGGGCTAACAGGAGTTTTCAAAATATAGAGAGTCCCATACGTTTCCACAGGAAATGAAGCAGGGAAACTTGTGGCGGGAAAAAGTGAGGAAAGTGGTCCATAGGAAATGGCGCAGGGACCGTATTATTTGAAGAAAAAAATTTGGAGAAGAAAAAAATAGAGAGTATACATATAAAATGAATAAAGGCGGAAGTGTATGAAAACTCCTCAAATAAAAAGATTTAGCTCGAGTGCTTATAGCTAGATTAAGTAAAATTATAAACTTGCATGCTTGAATGTGTAGACAAATAAAACCCGCAAGTAGTTGATGACATTTGTCTTGACCATGTCTTTGTCTTGAAAATGCGATCTTAACTGTGTTTGGGATGCGGTTCTTGACATATCTTAACTCTGAAATTTCTTAAGTGGCTTGTTTACTTGGCAACTATGTAAACCAAATGAACTCCATGAATTATGAATCGGGTATAGGATTAGTTGAGTCTGTACATATCTATATTATGAGTCTAGTTTATTTGCGTGTTTGTTATTTACACCTTTGCTCGGGACGTGCAAAGTCCTAAGTTTGGGGGTATTTGTTGAGTCGTTAATTATGTAATATTATATATAGGTTATCTATATATTTTTATTATCAAGTCTCCAAAATATTAGCCTAATTACATTTATTTATTATTTTCAGGGTTATTGGAGTGTGTGGTTGAATTCGTGGCAAAAAACTACGCGAAATTGAGTATTCGAATGCCTGTATCTGTTTTTCTCTGAAAGTCGCGCTAGCGCACATCTCGAGGCGAGTTTGGTGGGGCCTACATGTGTTATGGTGATTTATGAAGATCAAATGGAGCATTATATGGCGTTGATGCATTTAAGGAAAAGAAAGTTGAAGGGTGGTGTTTCTTGATTTGTTTGATTTTATGTTATTTTATTAATAACTTATATAAGTATATAATATATAGAAAGGAGAGAAAAAATAGAAAGAGATCCTAACAGAAAGGAACGTACAACATATTGGAGGAAATAAAGCAAATGGGGAGGGTATAAAGAAAAAACAGAGATGAATTGTTTTGAAAAGGAAGAGGACGGCTATTCTTCTCTACTTCTGGCCGACCTCCTCTTCCCCATTCTATTTTTTGTTCTTTGTGTTCTTTAACTATGCGAGGCTAAAACCTCTAGTCTAGGTAAGACTGCGAGGGAGGTTCGACTGCGCATATCAATGGATTTGTGAGATTTATATATTTTAATTTCAATCTTTTCATTATTATTTTATTTTCTTTGGTATTATTTGAACAATTGAAGTTAAACACTTGTTTAAACTTTGATTTACTCGCCAGTGCGTCATAAGCATCCGTACTTATGCAATAAGACCACACTAGTGGCAATTGACCCTACCAATTGATTATTCTCTTTTGGGACCGGTTGAATACCTTAGAAATCTAGGCTAAATTGGACACACGAGTGATCCGGTTGTCTAGGTGTAGTGTCATCACAAAGCCCATTTCGGTCAACACATTAAACCTAATTCACTTGAATATATGGTTGTGTGTTTGACTAGAGAAATAGTCACCGTCGTAACTTGGCTATCGAGATTAGGAAGTGCGAGGAACCGCGTACGTTACCGGTTCTATAGCTACACTAGGATATTTTGATTTGCATATTTTACATAAATCGAAGATCAAATCCAATCTTTTATCGAACTGAACTTGTATGTCTTGACCAAGGTGTTTTTATTAATTATTTTCAAATTTATTTCCATTGTTTTATTTATTTTGTTGATATTTAGATTAGCTTTATTATTCACTCTCTCAAAACCCCCGATTTACCTTTTCGTTATTTTTGACCTGAGAAAGATTATCAATCCCTGTGGGATCGACCCTTTGCCATTATTCTACAAAAATAGTTGGTTTAGGTTTTTTTTTAATTTTATTGACGCGTTCGTCGCGCTTCAACAAACATCATCAACTAATGCTTTTCTCATAACGATACCATCTTTTGTTCTTCTAACAATAAGGTATATTTTAGTATCTGGAATAGTAGATGGAATTAGGTGAAAAAACACACTGGAATCAATATAATTGATATCCGGAGTACCAGATGGAGTCGAGTGAATAGCAAATGGAATAATAGGTAAAGACATGGACTGATAACTGTGTGAAGATGGATGGGATGTAATAGTTGGAGTACCAGATGATGGTTTAGGAAAAGATGGAAAAAAAGCAAGTAAATATATCACTGGTCCTATCTGACAAGCAGATTCACTAAGCTTCTTTAATGAAAATACTGTTGGATAAGGGAATTCATCCTCATTAAACATGACATTTCTAGAGATGTATAGTCGACTAGAAGCACTCAAACATTTATACCTTTTATGTATTGAGCTATATCCTAAAAATACACACTTTTCATATTTGTACTAATATTTATGAGCTTTGTATGGCTTTGTATATGGAAAGCAAGCACAACCAAAGACTTTTAATATCATATAATCAGGACTAATCTTATGGATGTGCTCATATGGTGTTTTGCCTTGTAACACCCTGGTTGGTAGTTGATTAATGAGAAATGTAGCTGCTTCACAAGCATCCCACCGATACTGAACAAGTAAGTGTGTTTGTGCAAGTAAAGTCAGACTTGTTTCGACTATATGTCAATGTTTCCTTTCTATTCTTCCATTTTGTTCATGTGTATAAGGACATGGGTATTGAAACATGATGCCATATGTTCCTAAAAATGATTTATACACCCTATATTCTCCTCCCCAATCTGATTGAACTCTCTTTATTGATGTAGAAAATTGATTCTCAACTCTTGCCTTGAAGATTTTAAAAGCATTCAAAGCATCTGATTTATTCTTTAAGGGAAATATTTATGTAAATCTTGACAATCATCAATAAATGTGATATAGTAATCGTACCCCTCAGTAGAAGATAATAGACAGGGTCCCCACAAATCTGTGTATATCAATTCTAAAACATGTTTACTATGAGAATCAAAAAGAGGAAATGGAAGAGCATGATGTTTTCCTATAGGACAGACAGAACAAAAATCCATCTTATTACAAGCAATATGAAGACTTGTTCCAAAGATTTGATGAAGTGTTTGCAAAGTTAGATGACCAAGCCTCAAGAGCTATAGAGATGTAAGAACCCTTGAGAAGCCTAAAAAGCTTTATTAGGACAATCCGACATGTCTGACTGATGATGCAGAGAAGACAAGCCATAAAATTGGCACAAACCATTTTTAAGCTCTCCTCGAAGCAATACTTGCTTAGTTGGAAGATCCTTTACCAAACATTGTCTATCAGTAAACTCAATCACTACATTACTATATTTAGTGAGCTGAGAAATACTGAGTAAATTCTTTGTAATGTTTAGAACATATAAAGTGTTTTGGGATTTTAGTGAAGAAGTATATGACAACAATTTAGTAGAACCAACATATGCAATAGGTAAAGAATTACCATTGCCAACAATTAAGGAATATGTACCTTAATAAGGTGCATAATTGCTCAATTGAGAAGGATCTGGAGTGACATGAGAAGTGGCACCTGAATCAGCATACCAGGTAGAATAAACCATTGAATCATTTAAAGAGAAATAAGTACTATTTGTAGGACCTCTAAACTGATTATTATGTCCTATAAAATAAGCACTTGGCGATCCCTGAAAACTTCCTTGATAGCTACCTCTGATATTCTTATTCATAAACCTTAATCCTTCATAGCCATGGTTAAACTAATGCCCTTGCTGATTTCAAATAAAATGTGAAGCTCCCATATAGTTTATATCACTCATTTAATAACTGTGTAGTTGAATGCCCAACTTTGTTACAAATTCGGCAAGTTGGTATTATATTATTCTTAAAACGAAATTATCCTCTTCGTCTAAATCGACCACCTCTTCCTCTCTTATTACAATTAAATTGTCTTCCACCATTACCATTGCGTTGTCTCTGTAAATTGTTATTCCAATTACTATGATATCCACCTTGTTTCACTTCAGCTGCATTCACTTGATTATTACCATGGATGTTCAAGCTATCCATACCAATAATAATTTGCAATTGACTTAACTATGCCTCAAAACTATGAAGAGTTACATGTAGTTCTCTCCAAATAAGATCTTTTTATGTTCCAAAATAGTCGTAATTGGAAACTACTCACTATCTAATCCAGACAACACACAAGAAATCAATTCTGCAACTGAGATCTCATTTCCAGCAGTTGCAATGTTATCTGCAAATCCTTTCATCTTTCTTAGATACTCACTCATATTCATGGATCCCTTGCGAGTGGTTTGAATATGCTATTCTATTAAAATGCATTTGTGACCTATAATGTGCATCCACTACAAAAAAAAAAAAAATTAGAAATGGAATTAATAACGGAATAAGTGTCCGTTGCTAATTAGCAATGGAATAACAACGAAAAATGGAGGGGAGAATGCTTTTCCAATTAAAACTGGATTACCAACAGATTAGCAACAAAATTTAGAAATGAAAATAAATTCCGTTGGTTAAAAAACCTGCGAAAATTTTTCACCTAAAATTCCTTTACTAAGTCATTGCAATTTAGTTTTAGCAACAGATTCTAAATTACCAACTGATTAGTAACAAAATTTGCCTAATCGTTGCTAATCCATTGCTAAACTGTTGCAAAATATAAATCACAACGGATTACCAACTGATTCCGTTGCTAATTCGTTGCTAAATGAGATACGTTGGTATTCCGTTGCTAAATTGAAAAGTGAGATAAAAAAAGCATGTATCAATACACACGAACTCACGCACACATAAAACACATATACTTATACGCCTGACCGCCTCTGCACGCCACGCACTGCCTCTGCACGCCACGCACCGCTCGCCTCTACACCAACCTCCTCCCGTCCTCTGCCGGTTCCGACTCCCTTCTCCCCACCAGCACCAACTTGGAGAGATTTTCTCCATCTTCCTTTATCTCTGCACCGACTACCTCCCCTAATCTCTCTGCTCCTTTCCACCTATCTCTCCTCTACACCGACCACTTTCCCTCCTCCACCGGATTCGACTCCCTCCTCGTCGCCAGCATCGAGTAGGATATTTTCTCTATCTTGCTCTCTCTCTCTGCACTGACCGCATCCTCTCCTCTCTGCTTCCATCCTCCTATCTCTCCTCTACATTGATCGCCTCCCCTCCTCCACTGGTTTCGACTCCCTCCTTGCCGCTCTAGCCTTCAATGCCGACTCGAAGATCTTCATCGTCCATTTCCGTTGTCAGGTGCACTATCTTCTCCGTCCTCCTCTCTCTCTACACTGACCGCCTCCCCTCCTTTGCTCTCCGCCCCCACTGCCACCTTCCTTTCCACCTTCTCTGTTGGATCCGTCGATGTTCCCTTAGATCGCTCAGATCTTAGCCTACGACGAGATCACCGCCTCCTGCACTCACCTAGCCACCGTCTGCACTCACCTCGATGAGATCGCCGTCATCCGCCGCGTCCATCCTGACGTCGTCGACGTCTGAGTCTCAATTTTCTTTTCAATTGAATTGAGTGGTGAAGAGAAGATGAGGTGAGTTTTCTTATTTGATTTCGTTACAATGTCAATTTCTTATTATTTGGATCTATTCATTGGAACCCCATTTGATTGTTGATCTGAGTTTTATCGATCTTTTGAGAATGAATGATTGAATGTATTCATTTTGTTATAATTGTTTGAATTTCTGAGATTGTGTCGTCGTCGTCGTCGTCGTCGTCGTCGTCGTCGTTGTTGTTGTTGTTGTTGTGTTGGTCATTTGGTGTTCTTCTCTATAATTTCTCAAAATCTTAATCACGGTATTCTTTAAGAGAATTTCATGATATTGATTCTAATTGAGTCCCCAGTTTGATGGCTCCCTAAGTTAGTCTACCTCTAAGACCACATACATATATATGTTTGTGATATATATAGTGCACATGTTGAGTCCCATTTGTAATCCTCTAATTTAATTTGTGCTAATTAATAATAAATGTATGATGGTGCAATCTATGGTCGTCAACTTGGTACAACAATAAAGAAAGAATAATATATACATAAGATGAATTATTCGATTAGTATTTGAAATGTTAAATAAAGTCACCTATTATACTACTGCATGTGTATTTGAGATATGTGTTCATATATAACAAGTTAAGTGTATCCAAAAGACTAATGTAATTATACAACTGCATGTGTATGTTTATGAATCAGTATCATGATGTTAAATAAAAATACCTATATGATAAAAAGAATGTTAAAGCCACCTAGTCATTATAGTGTTTGCACCAAAATTGATTATGTGATCATAGTGATACCATTGTCATTCCTAACTAGTGCAAATTGTGGTTTCGAAATGACACCCTCAAATAATCTCCATCAAACTAGGGGTTCGCGTTGATTTTAGAGGCTTAATTAGTCTCCACGGGCTAAGAGAACCAATTAAATCTTTCCAATTAGCAAGGATAATCTTTATACTAATTAACAAACCAATGTCCGATGAATGTCTTCTCGCAAAAACTGACAATATGTTATTTTTGTTTCCTAATAACTTAGTATTTGAAGTAGGACACAAAGGAAAGTTTATGAAACTTTAAAATCTTTTCATTTTTTTTTAAATTTTAATGAACTTCTAAAAATTGATTTACATATAAATTAGTTTATAGTTTGAGAAGTTAAAATACTTTAGAGAGTTCAAGGAAGTTTAAAGATGTTTCATCCCAAGTTTCTAACTATGTATAAGCTAGCACCACTATCTTACAATCATCCGTATAATTCTCTTTTCATTCGCATGTTTCTATGGTTTGTTTTCATCTGATTCTTAAACTTGGTTTTGCTATTTTCTATGTAGTGAATGTGATCATCCCGACTATTTGAAATCGTTCATAATTGGGAGTGCCACATATTCAACATCTTAGTTGGACTTAAACCTTACTCCTTCTCTCCCAAATTCTCTATTGTAGGGGAAATTCAGGTAAGTTTTGTAATTGTTGAATGCATTCATTTCGATTACAAATTGTGATTTCAATCATTTTATGAATTTATTGAAATGTTAATGTATTAGATTTAACTTTTCAATTTATGTTTACATGATATTATGAAATGTTGGGGAGATGTGAGACCTTCTAGGCATTCTCCCGTTGTTGTTTATTAGGTTCTATGATTTTATGGTAGTCTATGTTATAGGGGAAACTCTGTCGGAACTTTTGTAGAATATGCAAAACTAGTGGTATGACGTTATTGGGACAAAGATGAAGTTAAACAAGAACATAAATGGTTTATATGGGGGGGCAAGTTAGCTTGCATTACAAACTTAGTGCACTTAATGGGGGCAATTGTGATCAATTTAGTGCAGTTAATGGGGGCAAGTTAGCTTGCATTACAAACTTTAGGCTTATATGAAGGATTCCCAAACCTCTCTTACTGTGTTTTGATCTGTAGTTTGATATTATTTTTATTGGGTACTTCCAAATGTTAATTGAAATGATTCCTTGTTAAATGAGGATAGATGGTCATACGAAAGATCATGATGGAGTGACATTCATTGATAACAGATTAGCACGGTTTCATGTAAGTGTCTTGTTAATATAAAGTTTATGATTGCTTATAAGTAAATGATATGATTATACTTGCTTCGTAATTATCTATTAATTACTTGCTTTTTCTTACGTGAATTTTGTTATGGACCATGTTCTTGTCTGATGTTCCTATCACAGCTTTATGGACCATGCATGTTCTTGGTGATTTTTTTAAAAGATATTTAAGGTATCTTGACATAGTGCTTTTGTTTCCTAGGATTATAGCGAACTGAAGCAAACTTTAACAAAATCATCAACATTACGTAGGGATCAAGAAAATCTCATTCATAGCTAAATACGTGTGTTTGATTGTATGCTTTTGTGGCATAGGATTAAAATAACGGATTTGTAAACATTAGATTATGGTAAACAAACGGATATATTTGTCGCATAAGACACTTAATCTTTATTTTTTCATTGTAGTAAACATACACGACCAACTTAAGCTTAATTTAATGTTTTTTTCATGCAAATCCTTTCTTCAACAGAGGCTTGTGTTCTATCTCTTCCACTTATATCATATTTGTATGTGCAACATTAGCTTAGAGTACTACTTATGAGAAGCTCATCTCTTTGCAAATGATTCTTATTAGAAGTTATGACGATTGAATAATTTACATGCATATATAAATCTAATTATAGGACACACATATACTCGATCTATTAAATGAAGCTATCTACTACATTCTTCAACAGAGGCTTGTGTTCTATCTCTTCCACTTTGTTTTCATGTAGGCAGAGCTCGTGAGGAGGCATGAAGAGCACACTCAGGCTACACCAGACCGACCAATTGACGAGAAGCAACTCTACTATGATGCGGCAGGAGAGGGCTGAAAGGGGCGTGTTTATAGGCTCGGGTCACTTGCAAAGAGGAAGAGGAGATATGAAGATCCTGGTTCCAGTACGTCTCGGGAGCCGATGGTGCGGCGTTTAGAGCTTGATGCAGTTGTTTAAAGGCTTGCACAGTTCGAGGCTTTCATACAGAGCAAGTTGGGAATAAGCATGGACTTCAGAGCAAGCACCTTTTAGGCACCACCGCCGCTGCCACAACCACCTCAGGAGCATCATCAGCAGGTTGGGATGGATCTAGCTCATTCACAACAACAACAGCTCGACGATGATGCTGAGGACAACCATGATTGGCTGGATTATGAACACCTTGGTGACGAAAGTTAGGCATTTTAGTTGGTAAAAACGGTTTTTGGGTTTGTAAATAAAATTCAAACAACTTTTTTGTGTATATTGAGGTAGAATTTTCTTTTTGGGGTTTAATTTAGTATATAATATTTGGTATTTTGTGTGAATGAATGGTATGAAATCTGGTTTTGAAGGATGTTATAGCACCTCCAATGAGTTGTCGAAGGGGGTGCAGGACATTGGAGAAGCGCATTTGCAGGTTTTATTGTTTAGAAGAACCGTGTTGTAGTAAAATGCAATGAAAAAAGAATTTTGCGAATGCAAATGGAATAGCAACGAAATAGCAACGGACATCAACCATATGTTCTGGGTTTAATACTTATGTTTCGTTGCTATTCCGTTGCTAATTAGCAACGGAATCGCAATGGAATGTAAGTTTAAATGATTTTTCCAGTGCTATTTATATCTCTAATCCGTCTCTATTTAGAGACGAAAAATAATTTTCGTTGCTAAATAATTAGTAACGACGATTTTACAAACGAAATTAATTCCATTGCTAATTCGTTTCTAATTGTCTTTCCGTTGCTAATCTGTGTCTTTCTCATTGCTATTATGTTTCTATTGCATTTCTAATTTACTGTTTTTGTAGTGACCACAAAATTCCTTAATAGACTTCCACAACTCATGAGTTGTTGAGGAATCCCCTAATTTTCCAATAACTAATGTTGCTATAGTACGTTCTAATGTACAGAGTAACCATCCATAGCACATTCGATCACGAGAATGCCAATCTTGAAAATCAAGATTTGGTTCTCCATTCTCATCAATCTTTGATGGAATTGGAATTGTATAAAAAATGATTCCATCCAATCTACAACCTTCCATTATAGGAAGAATGATACACTTCCACAGCAGAAAATTACATTCATTCAACTTGATTGAAACAATTTGGTTTAAGGAGTTACCAAATGGAGCCATTAACGGATTGTTAATGGCGGAGGAAGATGATGAAGTATGATTACCTAGATTTGATGAGCTTTCCGGATCTGGCATGTTGAGTGATGACTCTTCACGATCCACAATTTGTCAACAATGGTGATTAGCCTTTCCACAGCTCTGATACCATGTAAACAATCAAGAAATGTACCAGAAACTCATCTCGTCAACTCTAATTTCAAGAGAGTGAGTGAGGCTTTTATATTGAATAAGAATTTACAAATACATGACACATATTCACTGTAGAACCTTCTCTTCTCTAACTGTCTAACTAATTCATTCTCACTTAATACATCAGTTCAACAATTACATTACTCTCTCACTCAGCTAGTACAACACTTACACTTAATATGTGCTATACAATGTTTGCCTCAGTGGTTTATGCTAACATTAAAGAACTACTTAAGTTGTGGTCCTCTCTCCAAATAGTATTGAAGCCTTTTGGAGTAAAACTCTACACTTGTGAGTGCAAGGTGGTTAAGTCGGTGATAATATCGATGTTACGGAGCCATGGATAGAAGCTTGGGCAAGCCCAACTGAGTATTAAGCTAAATGAGTTTACCTGAATTCATAGGTATATGGCAGACTTGCTCTCTTTTAAAAGTGTGATTTTTTTTTCTTCAATGCAAATTTGCATTTTCGATTCGGAATTGGCTTTTTTTTTTAGGTTACATTGGAATTGGCTATTGCAGGAATTGATTTTGCAACGGGTGACTTCTCGACACGTATTTGATTGTTTCTTTGATGATGATTTTTTTAGGGCCGCTAAGGGCACCCCGCCATTTAATGAAGACACCCAGTTAATGTGGGCACAAACCGATTTACCTAGGGCACCCAAAAATTAGATCCGAAATATCTAAACTACCCCTCGTGGAAATCCATCTGCACCCCACCACCCCCAGCACCATCTTCTCTGCCCGGACTCCAAGAACCCGTCTTGTGTGAACCGACCAGTGAGAGGAATCTCTGAAATCGTGTCTCCCGTTTCTCGCCTTGTGTTTCTCCTTCGGTTTACCGTATTTTTGCATTTCGTAGGGTCGTGGTGTGAGCCGATTTCGTCTCCAAGTTAGGGTTCGGCTGAACATCGTCGAACACACATTATTTACGCGAAATCGATCGTTTGAAGGTACGTTTTTAGTGTAATAAAGATACATTTGGTAGATTAGTTGTGATTTACAGTGGTGGTTTGTTCATTAGTTTAAAAATTGGGAATTCGCGGTTCTCGGCCACACAGGCCAGAGAATGTGCTTACTCGCTCGGCCAAGCATGGCCGAGAGAGAAGCTACATTTTGGGGAAGTCGAAGTCTCGGCCACAAAGGCCGAAAAATCTCACAGCGTCTCGGTTACGCAAGGCCGAGAGGACTCTAGGTCTCTCGGCCGAGACGTGACGAGAGCTAGAATTACTGCTAGGTAATGTGGAGGCGGTGGTGCACAACCGAGAATTTGGTCATACTATAGGTTGTACCATGGCGTGAGTGTTAGAGTAGGCTCGGGCGTGATTGGCCGAGAGCAAGGCGAATTGAAATGGTCAACACATCTCGGTGGCGCACAACCGAGACCATTTTATTGGACTCGATTGTACACTGTCGATATATTGGAGGAATTGTCGGTCATGGGTGACCGACAATATGTGTTGTTTCACGAACATGCTTGACCGAGACATAAGAAATGGATGAATTTGAACATTTTTTTTTGTAAATTTAATTTGGGATCTTATATGTTGTAATTTATTCAGGTATGGCTCGTCCGAAGCTACCGGTGACTAGGGAAGAGGTTGGAGCTGAGGTCCCGAGGCCTAACCGGGGGCGAGGTGGCCGGAGACCCCAAACAGCATCATACCGGAAAGAGAAAGAGAATGAGAATGAGGATGTTAAGGGCAAGGCGAATGTAGATGGAACTCGTGGAAGGTTACATTTGCACGATGAGGGTTCGACCCTCGATGCCGGGCGACCTGAGGATCTTGTTGTTGCCGGAGGTGAAGAGGAGGGGCATGCATCGGAGTCTAGTAGCAGTGACTCTTCAGATGCGGGGAACACGATAGAAACAGATCGTAATGTGGGCGGGAGCAGTAGTGGTGGAGCTGGCTATGATGAAGGAGAGCCAGAAGTGTCTGTTGAAGCGCGTGCTCCATTCCCCGGTGGTCCTATAGACGGGGCGTTGTTGAAGAGCTTCAAGGATCATGTGGCTTTATCGATTTGGAGGAATGAGGTAATTTCAATTTCATTGAACGGATTAACTTAACACTCATGGTCTTCACATAATAACGAGATGTTTTTACATTTGCAGGAGCGGCCCGTTCTTAAGTGTATCAATCACGGAGCTCAAATAGTGGAATGGGATTTACAGTCGTGTCACCCGGACACGGCGGGACTTCAGAGGATTATTCAGCGTTCCGGGTTGAATACGCTGATAGACTGCTCATACCGCAAGGCCAACAAGGAGGTGATCTCTGCATTTGTGGAGCGGTGGCAGACGGAGACGAACACATTTCACCTGCCTTTTGGTGAAATGTCTATCAAATTAGAGGATGTCAGCTTCCTCCTGAAGATCCCTGTGACGGGCAAAGTTGTTGAAGTGGAGAACTTTGCGAGGTACACGGAGGAATCTCGCTCGGACGCTATCAAGATGGTCTCGAACCTACTTGGGGTTAGCGCCGAGGAGGCTGAGGAGGAGGTGAATATCAGCAAGGGGCTCACAGTGCGCAAACATTGGTTGAAGAGTCGATGGTGCCCCAAAGCTGGTTCGAGACCCAGAAATTATCCTCCTGTGGAATGCACCGCCCGAGCGTACCTGCTGTACTTGTTGTCGTGCACTCTTTTTGCCGATAAGAGTGGATCTCGGGTGTCGATCGCGTTGCTGAAGCTTCTCGAGGACTTGGACGACGTAGGGAACTACGCATGGGGATCGGCTGCGTTGGCCTACTTATATCGACACTTGGGGTCCGCCACGAGAGTGCTAGTGTCTCAGATTGCTGGCTACCTCACATTGCTTGAGGTTTGTTATAAAATAGACTTAATTTTCATTTTGTTTTTCAATTAGGCCAACTTGCAATTGTGGACTAACTAACATTGTATGTATTTGCAGGGATGGGTGTACGACCATTTCAAACTTGGTCTGGCCACGCCTAATGCGAAGTACTTGGACTACGTGCAACCTCGTGTCTCCAGATGGATTCAAAAGCACGAGACGGTTGCGAGTGTTGACAAGCTCGGGGCCATTAGGAGAACCTTGGATAGGTTGCGACCAAGTGAGGTGAGATGGCTATCCATATCCTCTGATGATTGATGTTTCTTGGTAATTTATTTTGCAAACAGTGGTTGTTGCATTTTTACTAGGTCACTTGGGACCCATATGTGAATTTAAGGGAAAATGGCGTTGTGCAAGCGATGGCCTTTTACAGTCGGAAGATCAAGTACATGGATGTGGCGGAGCCCTACCACCCGGAGAGGATTCTGAGACAGTTTGGCCATGTGCAATCTATACCAGATCCTTCGTACCGTCCATTGGAAGCACACGGAGGCCCATTTGCGAACAAGTACTCCGTCAAGTATGGGTTCGAACAAGACAATTGGGAGCGATGGAGGAACCATGTGTTGGCTCCTGAAGTTCGGGGCGAGAAGGCAGGATTTGAGTTTTTGGCTACACCAGACTACCTGCCTTGGTTCGTCAAAGTATCTCATCCTGTTATCACGAATCCGAGCTTTGAGGACCTTGTAATGGTCGCCTCAACCATCGCAGACAACGAGATACTTGAGGTATTGGAATGGTTATACGTATTATGCATTTATAAGTAATTCCGATATGTTTTACATTGACAGTAACCCGATATTTTTCATCAGCGCAATAGGCGAGCGTTGGACGCGGCGACGCGATGGATAGACCTCCCGCCGGAGGTGTGTACGATTGACTCGGCGAGGACCACTCTGACTGACATGGTCAACTTCCTTTCGGGAAGGAGTATAAGTCCCACCCCCCCCCCCGAGTACGACTCCCGCGACCGCAACCGGTACAACCGCAACATCCGACCCTACCGAACTAGGCCCGAGGCGGTCCCAGCATGGTAGCACTTCCACACCCTCCACCCCGGTCACAGCTCAGCCCGCCGAGGCCGATGCTCGCCCTCAGAAGAGAATGCATGGGAAGGAGTATCGAAGGAAGAATATGAAAAAACCCAAACAATGATCAGTCGATAATGGAGGGATAGACATTTGTACTACATTCTTTGAGTTTTACGATGTCATCATCTACTCTCGCCAGTGAGTTTGTAATGTTTTATGAGTACTTGTTGGGTTGCGATTATATGGTGCGTATGGATTACACAATTGTATGACATTTTTAAATGATTGATGTGTTCCTGTTGCCTGTTGACTACATTTTTATGACGGTTTATAATGTTTCATTGCCTATTTTTTATTTTGGTTGTAATTCGTTTTTGGATCCTAGTTTTTTCTGCTTATGAGGGTGTCTCGGTCAAGTAGGACCGACGCTTATGTTCACTTTTCGGTACTGAACAGCCGGGACAACTGCATGATGCACGGTCTTGGCCTGCCGTGAATGTACCTGTTGCCAGTCTTTAAATATGTGTCGGTTAGTCATGGCCGAGAAGACATGAGTAATGTCGCGCATAAGTCGACGATAAGCGGCATTTTCGGTTTTGCGCGACGGAGCATTGGCGTCAATTCTCGGAGGTGTATGGCCGACACATTACCATATGTCTCGGTCATACAGGGCCGAAACGACTGTTCCAGCAACAATTTCCAACTACCAAGACAAATAACTTTCCAAGAATGACCATCCAGCACGACAAGAGCCACGAAAACAAAATTATTGATATATCAATGTACTATGATAAAATCACTATACAAGAATAAACCTGTACAACAATACCCGAAAGGTAGGATAAATTCATTAATTCTATATCCACACTACTTGAAAGCTAACTTTCAAAATTAGTAAATGTACAACCAACGAAATTTATAGGTACCAGTTGTAACACTACGGTGTACCTAAATCTACAACGGATATGGTGGCATCAAGTAGAGTTGCAATGGGCGCGATGTCTCAAAAAACGAATCTATCACGCCAACCTTTCGCACTATCCTGAACATACCGTACCCACGAAGGGTATAAGGATGGCAATGGTGCATTCGTGCTCAACTTCACCTGTCAAAGTTAACAGTATAACATGATCATATTGTCGGGAAACAAAAAAATAATTCAACAAAATTCGTATCACTTACCCTAAGCCAATGTATATTCCTGTCATTAATCATGGCAATGACGAGTCTATTGTGTGCGGTGGACGGTGGAGCACTACGTAGAGGTAAAAATGTAGAGGCACTCCCATGCGAGAGGTTGACGAGAACCACATTGACTGCAGTGGCTACCAACAATCCCATGTCTGGAAGTGTCAACCATTCTTGGAAACGTGCACCAACTTGATTATCTCGGCAATGCACCGCAATCTTGACACTCTCGTAACTCGAGCCTAGTACTTCTCGCCAAAGGTTTTCATGCCCGATAATCTCATCATACAACCTTCTACGGACAATCCTCCACCCGTCGACATTGGCTAGTCCAAGCCCAGACGCAACACACCTATATCTACGATTTCCATCGGCAAGCACATCGATGACGCCCTCAACATGTGGCAACCAATCCAGTTCTACGCAATGACCGTAAGCCATGTTAGTTGCACTTTGCGTGCATCGACTGGCACGACGCAGTTTAGGAACAACTTTACTTTTCTTCTGCCTAGAACTGGAGGCCTCCTGAGTCGATAGCACGTACTCAAAGTGCATAAGTCTATTTGTCCAAGTCGAGACAAATTTCTCCTTGTAGTTCTTTAACCATGTGTTGTCCAAGTACTCCGTAAGACCCTTTACATTCCCAAACTCACAACGCAGGTCATTCACCCTAACTTCGAATAAGGTCTCCGAGTTGGCATACATCACGCTCGTCCACCTATCCATAAAACGCGCAAAACCATCGTTCTCCCCAAACATCTTCTTAGTCTTGGCCAATAGTACTTTGTTGATGTGCCAAGAGCAAAGGAGGTGAGACGAGACCGGAAAAACTTCTTCTATGGCACTAATAAGGGCTAAGTCCCTATCGGTAACGAACACGTCAGGCTTAGGCCACCCATCCAATATGGATCTCAACTTCTCAAGTGTCCAAACATAATGCCCATGACTCTCTGATGATAAGAATGCGAACCCAACGGAGAACGTCAAGTGCGTAGAAGTGATGCCAACAATCTCCAACAAAGGCATTCGGTACCTATTTGTCTTGTACGTGCAATCCATCAAAATAACCGATGGAAAACACCTTGCCAACTTTATTGAGTCGGGATGTGACCAAAATAACTCCATGACAACATTCGTAACGGGATGCTTCCTATGCCATGACAGCCACTTATTCTTCTCCAATATGTGCAACAGTTGTTGCATTTGAGTCCTCCCACCCGCATCCTCATTTCGGACTTTTTGTCTTGCATTATATAGTCCTCATTGTCGATACGTTTCTAACGTCTCTTTGCTTCAACGTATTTAGGATGTCTCTTGGCTTCACATTCCCCTTTGTCATTTGCACTACAACTTCCTGCTCCCCCTTATCCGATCTCTCGGCAAATGAATGGCCGTCCAAGTTTTTTGCGGGCTCGTGATTGTGCCTCCCACATATAACAGTGATATACCATAACGAGTCAGCATTTTCCTTTTCGTTGATAAGGAAAGGGCATCCACATTTCTTGGTACCAGTTTGAGTCCTCGCCGTTTCGTCTTCTTCTTCATTTCTTGGTTTCGAAGCGATTTTTGCCGCTTTACCCTTCCCAACTCTTTGTGACATTCCCCTATAAGTCCCTGACCTCTCACATGCAAGTTTGACCCTTCCCCTGCGCTTAATGCCCCCGGCGTCAGAGTGCTTTGTCACTAGCACAAACATGTTCTCACGGCCTATCATTTGAAGCCATGAAACTGCCGCTTCTCTAGTTGGGAATGGCCTACAAGGTGTAAACGTGTCCGTGTAGTCTGGAAATAGGACAGAAACCGGCATTTCCTGCAATACAAACAGTGTAACATTATAATCAACCAAATTGTACAGCACAATCACAAAAAACATCCAAAAAAATAGGTTCTCGGTAGTACAGGTCCGCAACTTTCTTCAAAGTCTCGCTCACGAACGACTGAGAGTTACTGAATACTCTCGATTTTACCGTTCCGTGACACATGTAAACCAATCGGTCCTATATGACCGAGACATAACCATACATCTCGGTCCTGCGAGGCCGAAACAATCGCGCACCCAGACAGAAACTTCGGATAACCGCAAAAAATACACAATAAATTTACGAAATTACCTCAAGTACGACCTCCTCTGCCACCGAAGCAGTACAATCCTCCATTACATAATGGAGGCAAGTTCGGATTCGAAGAAATTACCAAACCCTACGTTGACAAACAAATCATCATTTTCACAGTTATACACAACTCAACAGTTCTAAAAAACCCGAATATGGTTGTCAAACATTGTTACCTCGCATGGTCGGATGATGTCAATCCGCAATAATCGATCAACGCTCGCCAAATGCAATGTGGCTTTCCGGTTCAACCTTGTGGTGGGGTGCCTTTTTTTCTTTGTCAAAATGATTTGTGGGGTTTGAATCACTATATATACAAGGGCAAAATAGTCTTTTCCACTTTTGCTGAAATTTTTACAAAAACTTTGGGTGCCTTCATTAAATGGTGGGGTGCCCTTAGTGGCCCTCTTTTTTTTTTGGTTGATCTTGGAAGTAAAAGACAATTTTTTTGCGATGCGCGGTCCATGCAGTGATGTGGTGTTTATGGGAGGAGCGAAACGATCGTATTTTGGGAGTTTTAGGAAGAACCGAAATGGACCTCTGGCTACAAATAAAGAACCAAGTTTCGTTTTGGGCCAAGGGTAATGGGCTTGCCCGTAAATAGGGGTGGGTGGTATCTAATTGCAATTGGGCTCTTTGCCTGGTGTTTAAGCTGATTAATATTGGGATGGCTAGTTTGCCATGCGGTACTGATTTGGATTCAGCTCGTTCTTGACAGATCCGATCCGGTGTTCATAATCTGGAGTAAAAGGATTCGAACTTTTGCATGCCGGTACCAAAAACCAATGCCTTACCAAACGAGAAATACCAAAAAGTCCGAATTCACAACTAATAACATTGATTCAATTGGCATTGACAAAATAGGAATATTTCCTCTATTAAGGAGGATTCCTCACATACCTGAAATAGAGATGATCATAGAAAATGTGAAATATTTGATAGGATCCGTTTTAGGAACGTGGAATGTCGGAGAAATTCAAATGTTAGAACTTCAGTGTGATAACGAGAAATTCTTGTGTATGGCCCCTTCCTTTTGTGTCACGGAGGAGCCCCACCCCAATCCCTCCCCAGCCCATCTCATAGCTCATCTCATCAAGTATACCCTCATATTAGACGAGAGCACAAAGGAATCTGAATCTGATCCTGATAGGGAGAACTCGATGAAATACGACGGAGAAAATCCAATTCTTCCGCACCCACCACTGGATTCAGATTCAATCCGTAAAAGACCAAAGAAAAGGACGCTTAATTCTCTTCTGAAAAAGGGTTGGTTCTAAGGTTAGGCGGGTTCGCCAGAATTCTAGTCGGAGGTTCTCTTACCAGTACCAGGGATAATAGGGATGATCCGGAACCCCAGCCGCCCGTATTCATACTGCATTGGAATACCCAAACGCTCATTGTGATCAAAGACCCGTTCCACCACACTTTTTTTTGCAAGAAACAAAACTATATAAAAAAAGAAAGGAATAAAAAAAGATGTCGAAAATACGAGTGGTTACAAGAGCCCCCCCAAACTATAGAGTGGTGGGGTTAGAGATCAAAATTCTATCCAACTCATGCTTTCAGATTGATTTAGTTTAGTTCCGGTTCTTGCTCTCAAAATGCAGAAAGACTTGTCGAAATGGAAATCGCCAGTTGGGTTGGTCCGATCAAGAAAGGCATGGGAGTTTTGGGCTTGGGGCGAGTTAAGTAAAGACTAGTTACTAGTAAGAAAACTACTGCGCGTTAGCGTAACGGATTTCGCGCAGCTAATCCCTTGCTTATTCCATCACTGCACACTGTCTATATATTTGTCTCCATCCAATCAAAGACGTCCATACCAGCTCCGAATTCGAAAGTCGCGTCCCTATCGGTCGAGGCTGAAGCTCATGTGCCCCAACTAGTCAAAGGCTTGAAAGCTTACGTTTGTTTGCTCCCCTAAACGCTTGTGGCCCAAGTCATATTTTTAATTAAGGAATTACTAGGTGAGACAGGGATAGATCCCACCCTGGAAACAAGGCTTCGCTTCCCTATCGGCTGCTTCTGTTCTAGGAATCTAAAAACACAGTTGCTCATGATCATGCTTTCAATGGATCGATTCTTTCCCCATTTGAAATCTTGGTTCAAAACCTTCGGTGCTGGATAAGAGATGCTCCTCCTTTTCATTGATTCTTTCTCCACCAGTATCTGAATTGGAATATTAGAATCAGTTTTATCCCTTGTAAACAATCCTGCCTTTCCTATTATTCATTTACGGTCGATAACCTTTCTTTGCAGCCGCCTTTCTTGAGCGAACACATTCCTCCTCCTCCTATCCTACTTATGGAAATGGAGAAATCTAACATCATCTCTTGGACGCTTCATAATGATTCGCCGCACGCACAAAAGCCTATGGTTGGTTTCTCAAGTTTCTTGCATTCATTCATTATGTAAGCCAGAAAAGAAAGACAATCCATTTTGGCTTCAAAGGCAAATGAAAGGGTACTTATTCGTCTTTTGATGAAGAAATAGGCACATTGCCAGTTTTTTTTTTGGCAATATCATTTGAACTTGTGGTCTCAATCGGTTGGATACGATCTATCTCTATATATGAATTCTCAATCTAATCATTCCTTCGATTTTCCAGGTTATCTATCTTTTGGCGGGTGTCCGAATAAAGAAAGACTTATATGGTAAGGAACGCGAAACGTTTGAGGATTCTCATAGATGTTGCTATTAAGATAGTCGAATGGGCACTACCAAGAAGGTCGCTGTGAGATCGAGTTTAGGAAACTGAATTTTACTTAAAGACGAGTAAACCCGGGGCATCTAAAAGGGCCTTCTGTCCTCGTCTGCCTACGAGCCTTCGGCTCCATGGTAGGAACGTACTACTACTACTATACTCAAAGGGGCAAGCAGATGAGTAGAGTTCCAGCTAAAAGGGCTCACAGGAACAACACCATCCATTTCATGCCTTTAGATGCTCCGGATTTAGTTTTTTGTTCCAGAATGAACAACACCATCCACTCCAAACTTTTGTTGCTCCGGAACTCATAGCAGTTCATTTGCTCCATATCTTTCGTAGTTTAGGAACTCGGCCATCCACGGGACACCTTTCGTAGTGAGGGAAATCCTCTATTTTTAGGTTGACGAGTGAAGGCTCCCGAAGCGCATATTCCTATCATTTATCCTAATATCTAGGATCTTTTGTAGGCTGATAAGCATAGGCTCCTAGAGCGATATTGTACATGTGTGGGTGTGGGTAGCAGACAAGTTTACTCTGGTGATGGGCGGAAGAGCTAATATGGAGAGTAATGTATTTGGAGGGCAGTTGCGTCGTATTTTGTTGTCACACTTTTGCAAAACCTCACCACAAGATCATGGGTGCAACCTAATTGATTCGGTAAGAATGTACAACAACAAAGAGATATATTTTTTCAATGACTCGTCTCGGAGTGTGGGATGCTATTACTCATAATTAAGACGACGTGTTTTTCCCCTACTACACTCATAGAGATTTTTTTCAACTTTATTTATAAGAAACACATCATTTCCCGCCTTTTGTAAATTATTATCTTAGATACTAGGCTATAATAAATATAGAATACGAGAATGACAATGAGAATGTCACACCACAATTTAAGACACATTGGCTCATAAGAGTCTTTCATGGGACCTCGACCTAGTGGCATTATGTATCGAGATCTGTGTATGCCCACATGATGAGGCGCGCATGGATGACTCTTGTGAGTCAATACGTGTCTTACAGTGTGACATGCTCATTGTTGTCATTCTAGAACTATTCATAATAAATAGTCTCATTTCCTATAAAACAAAAAGTGTGAAAATAATAACCTATAAAAAGACCAATTAATTAAGTGGTTCAATAATATTGTATAAAGTTTTGAGAGTAAGATTTACGAATCGAACTAGAGGTAAAGGACAAAATTACAAAAGTACTACAACAAAGAGTTTAAATGAGTAAAATAAGTGTAGATTTCTTTTTATTCGTTAACTAATGTATATCACTTTTTCAAAAGGCGCTATTAATGGGAGACAAAATTTCTTGCCACCTGGACATATGAATAGCACATTTTCAAAATGCGCTATCCATGTAAATCCTATGGATCCATATGGACTGAAATTCGGTTTACATGAATAACACATTCGAAAAATGTGCTATTCATGTAAATCGATCAGTCCCACGTGGACATTTAAATATTTAAATATCTATATAAATATATATATATATATATTGTATTATATTTATATATATATATATAATATTATATATAATATAAAATATATATTATATTTATATATAATATATATAATTTATTTATATATGATACATAATATAGAAAAATATAATTAGAATGTCACCCCTAGTGACTCCCGGCCCTATGCAATGGCATATGGGACCCACGTACAAATGAATGTGCGCAAAATAGGTTTTGGAGCATAACATGCATGGTAGGTATCTCGACGCGTGCATGGCGTTTGCGTGGGTTGCTGTCCACCTCGAGATACATGTGCAACGTTTGCATAAGTTATCCACCTCGAGATACGTGCATGTTGTTTACATGGGTTATCTACCTCAATATGCATGCGTGACATTCGCATGGATTGCATGAGGTTGCATGAGTTTTCCATCTTGAGATATGTGTGTGACGTTTGAATGGTTTGCACGAGGTTGTATGGGTCGCCCACCTCGACATATGTGCATGCGTTACCATGAGTAGTCAACCTCGAGATATGCGTCTGACATTTGCATGAGTTCTCCACCTTGAAGCACGTCCGTAACCTTTGCATGGTTTGTATGGATTGGACGAGGTTGTATGAATTGTCCACCTCGAGATACGTGCTTGACGTTTACATGGATTGCAAGAGGTTGCATGAGTTGCACACCTTGAGATACGTGCGTGATGTTTGCATGAATTGCACGAGGTTACATGGGTCGCCCACCTCGACATACGTGGTGTTTGTTTGAGTTCTCCACCTCGAGAAACATGTGTGGCGTTTGCATGAGTTCTCCACGTCGATATACGTGCGTGTCGTTTACAAGGGTTGTCTACCTCGAAATACGTGCGTGACGCGAGTTGTCCATCTCTAGACACGTGCTTGACGCGGGTTGTCCATCTCAATACGCACGTGTCGTTTGCATGGGTTCTCCAACTCGATACATGCGTATGATATTTGAGTTGAACAAATAACTCCTTTTGAAAATGAGTAATTTATACACTTTAGTATTTTGTATAAATAGCTCCTTTTCAAAATGAGTTATTCATACAAGTTCCTTCCACCTCATCAACTATACCATGCATCTACCTCATCATCAATAGCTTCTTTTGAAAAGGAGTTATACATTACTTTTATAAATTTAAAATAATCTCCTGTATTTGATAAATAAAAAATTAAACTCCCCTTATTTATTGAAATAGGTAAAGTGTTAATATCCTTAGTATAAAAAGTGGGTAAAAAAAGAAGGTCAAAAAAGCGTTTTTCTTTTTTAGTACAGGGAGGACTGTACATATCCTCATCTAAAAATCTGGTTCTTAATTTCTATAAGAACAAGCAAATGAGGATTAGATCGTCCCCGTTAGCAAGGCTGACACCTAATAAATAGATATGGAAGACGCTCAAGAAAATATTCGCATTTTATAATTTGCCCTAATTTTGTACTTTGCTATAGGACTAGCTCATGCCCTTCTTCAGCATTATATCAACTTTTAGTTTTTCTTTTTCTTTTTTTTTTTCTTTTTTCGATAATTGTTGGTATTGAAATTACCTTCACTATTTTCACGAGGTCTTGACTCTATTGACCGGTAATAAAAACCCAATGGCCAGAACGAATTTACCATATCGGATAATCGAAATCATGGTTGTGTGCTTAACTCACACAACCCGGCTTTCATATCGTTTCTGTTGTAGCAACTCAACCGAGTTATTATATCACATTTTAATTAACATGCTATTTGTTATAAAATAACTACGGACAAAGCTAAAAAAATAAATACAAAGAAAGAGAAAAAGAGAAAGTGGGAGAGGAAAGATAGAAATCTTATTTAAGGTACAAGAAATACATTATCGTACACCTCCTTTTATAGATATAATAAGATGATGTAAATAATGTGTAGGTTACATTTGTATTATTACATTAATTAATATAATAATGGTTTGTAATAAAATGAGAGTTACAAGAATACAATTAGTTGTCATTTACATTTACAACACTATCTTCTCCTTTAATTAAAGGGCCTCTCCGTATATATGGAGCTTCTTAGGTACCAAGACAACTAATTACGTATGCCTTAGAGTACTTTGATAAGTAGTCCTTCCATTCCACATTATTTGTCACTTTAAAAAAAAATTTCCCGTTCCACAATACGTATCACATTAGGGAATCAAGGGTTTATTTAAGAACTTTTTTATTTTAAATTTTTCCATAATTTAAAGTTACGTCATTGAAGTCAATTGAGGGTTCTGCATTAATTTTTAAAGAAAAAAACTTATGAAAAATAAGGTATTAATGAGGGATAATTTAGTCTCAATATCAATCTTTTTAAGACTTTCAATCATCACTTTAATTCTTGTGCACAAACCTAGATGAGACAGATAATATGGAGAAACCCAGATGTGATAGATAATATAGAACGGATGGAATACTAATTACTAAAAGCAAATGATGGAATAGATATTATTATTTTTTGATGAATAATCGAATAGATATTATTTGATGAGAATCACAATTCTTTTAAAAAATTTGAATGGTTTAAGATAGTTCTAGAAGCTACGCGGATGTACGTACCGCCTATAATCTTGTACGAGAGGAAAAAACCATGCATGTTGTCTTCGTAAACACTGTATACATCAAGCACGTTTACCACGTGGAGTTATTCGGTATCCCAGGCCAATGACAGAGTCAGTCAAACGCTGGTTCATCATGCAACAATCTTGAATTATACCAACCTACCCACCTACCTCCATTAATTATATTCCTTTTCTCTGTCTGTTTTTTTCATGGGAAAGGGACTTGTTGTCTTTCATGAGAAAAATACTACAATAAAACTGCGTACACGTTCCTGCATGATGCATATTCAATGAGGAAATTTTGACTTGATTAACATATTAAAAAAAAAAACCAATATCTAATACACCCTGTAAAATATTTTACAATTTATCTTTTGCTCAGCAAAAAATGTTAGGCTGTTAAATATATTGGGCGTGTAAGATTTTGAAATACTTTTTTCAAAAGTGTTAATTAATCAAGTCAAAAATCTTAAAAAATTGGTTGTTTATAACAACAACAAAACATGACGAGAACGTCCCCCAAAAAAATCCTCAGTTAGCATCTCAATCTACTTTGAGTGTTGAATTAATCTATACAAAGGTAATGGCACTGTTAAAATAGTTAGTCCAAGTTTGCCTATTCAAGCTCTTCCTACTCATACATATTCTCCATCCTATATATATACATATTTATATTCGTGGGTGTCCAAGCAACCCTGATTATTCCCACGAGACCCTTGTACAATCAACCTGAACGTACTCCACTTGCTTAACCAATCTTGTCATGCCGAAGAATCAAAATCGAAATCGTGCATTTAACTCACGCAACTCCACATTCGTCCTTACCGTTGTAGCAACTTGACAAGATTTATCCTATACAAAGTTTAACTTCATATGCCATTATATATATATATATCCGTACGTGGCAGGTGGAAGAAATCAAGGAAAAGTAACTAAAGCATATCCGTACGCGGCAGGTGGAAGAAATCAAGGAAAAGTAATTAAAGCTAAACTTGTGGTTTCTTCGCCCTAATATTTCATGCTCTTTTTCAGCAGTTCATCACATTTTCAACATGCAATCTTCTCCTTTAGAGGAGTACTTGACCAAAAACAAAATTAAGTAATTAAAGGTCGACACTTGTGAAAATCACGGTTTTTTGAAATTTTTTACTGGTTTTAATTTTAGATAGTAATCTAGAGCTATATCTTATACAACGGGAATAAAAAAGCACGTTTCACACGTATTCGCACTGATTATATTTTCTTATATTTAATGACATCTTCTTCCTCGTAAAATAAATCATTCCCGTTAATATTCAACGGTTTTTCGATGGAATTGTACGATCTTATGGCCGATTACAGTTTCAGTTTCACATAATCGCTCGACTTTTCCTAGTTGCCAGTTGTCAACTTCTCATCAATTATTAACAATATTTTGATAGGCCAATTATTAACAAAATTGATGTGGAGTTCAATTTGTTTCACGTTTTCAATTTGACCTTATATGAGTCGGAAAGCGTCCGTGAACCCATCTCTCTCTTTTCTCTCTTTACGCGACAAGTTTTGTTTTTTTTTGCTGCCTTGTAATATGCGTAAGCAAGCCAACATGTACGTCCATATTCTAATGGAAAATATTAAAATGACAAGGGGAAGTCACCCCAAGTAACATCCACCCATAAGAGTTGTTCATGCATCAAAATTTATGTATGCCTACATATTTTGAGGCACACATAGATAGCTCGAGAGCTCGATCTGACTATATATGGTTGTGACTTCCAGGTTGTCACATTAGCATTTCTTTTTTAAAATAAGGCTTAAACCAAAAAAACGAAAAACACATTTTTTTTTTTCACTTTGATAAATATGTTTACATTTTAAGTATAGAAATATTAGGCATCAAGATGATGAAGTGGTTCAATTAAGGAAATTAAAAGTTTCAAAAGTGAGCAACTTTAGATACCCAAGATTAACCATATACAAAATGATGGTTGACCCGTGCTGCAAGTATAACGACTAGCTTGTAGTAATAGTGCAATCAACTTACGTTGATCATGGATATCGTCTTCAGGGAAATTTTTTTGCATTAGTTTTATATTGCCTACTTAACTTGAATTATTGCTAAAGGATTCTCTTTTAATTGGCGTTATACTAATCTAAACTATCAACTATTCACTTTAAACTTTAGTTGAACTCTTAAATTAAGGACATCTTAGTTCACAACTTCACCTAGATAATTTAATACTATGCTTTGTATTCATGTGTACATCTCAATATATTTTGTGCAATGCCTAATTAGAATAGACAGATTTCCTTCAAATCCACTTCAACCCATTATCGTGACGGAGAAGATTCTAATGTGCAAACTAGAATTTCACCTATCGGTGTAAATAATGCAAGTTCCAAATTACTTTAAGTCTCAAATCATTAAAATCACAACCAACTAAGTTTACTATCCGCGCCTCCTTAATCAACAATTATCTCTTGATATTTTATATTATACGGTTGTACCGTTCATGTCTGGAATAGAAGCTTCAATGGCCATAATAACTCTTAAAGCCTAAGTTCTTTAAGCATGTGGCAGTATGTCTAAAGCATTACGCTCAAATCAATATAAATTCTAACCATTGCACTTTTTATTATCACTTTTAATTCCTATTTCAAAGCATAGCATTTGTGGCGGCCCCTGCCGCCTTGGGGTGACGTGTCTCCATGTAATCCTTGCCGGCTAGCCCAACTACACATGTCCAACACCTGTCCGTCCTCTTTATGTCTCGTAAATCATGTCCACAAGTGTATTATCTGATAAATTAGTATATTATCCTTATATGCTTTGTCCATTCTCGATGGGAATTTAATTGTTTCAACTGTTACCTAGTTGGCAATTTATTGAGATCCTAACCATACTAATGGGTTGTATTTTAAAGGTTACATATTCGGCGGAAGTCTTACTTAATACCATTTAAATAAGGTAATTTAGCATGATAAACATTATTCAAAGGCAAAACCTACTGCGGAAGAAAGTACTTTGTATTTAAGCGACATCACCACAACAGGTATATATATATGAACGATGTTATCTCAAGTCTCCCAATACCCAAAATATACAAAATATCAAAACTAAACACGTACAAGTAGGTCCTCGATAGTGGGTAATAAGATATAGTTGCCCAGGATCCCCTCGTCCCTACTGGCACTAGGATCTGCACTCAATCATCACAAAAAGACTGATGACAAGTACAGTAAGTAAAATCCCAAGGAATTCATCTGAGCATTCATATAATAAAGTAAAGGAAATACAAGGAATGATGTCAAGTAAACATGCGGAATATAAACAGACAATTGTAAATGACTCATCCCATGAATAAGCAACAGACAAGCTAACAAATGTGTGTGCTCGCTCCAAATGGACTAAACTGTACCTTGGGTCACCAAGTTCCTACCAGTGGTCGCGTCCAACTGGCCCGACACTTGATCCCTCGTGGCGCTGGCAAAATCTGTTGAGTCACCGACATATGCATGAAGGCAAGCCTAGGTCGCCATTCACTGAGGGTCGGGTCACACGTGCTACAGTTCAGTGCATCATGAACATACAATAAGAAAATATGGGGGAGTAACCTTAACCCATGTCTAAGTAACCGAATAGAATAATGAACAAAAAAGAATGATAGAAACAACATGTAGAAGAATAAATGCTCAGAGTTTTTCAGTTAGGTTTTACAAACCTCACACTGCTCTCCGACATCCCTGGACTCTCGGATCCGACCCGACAAGCTCCCCAACACCGAGCTACAATCCACTAAGTCCCTGAAGTCTAATTTTAATACGTTTAGGTTATTTATAAGTGTTTAAACATGTGTTAAGTTTAAAATAACTAAAACAGCCCTTAACTTCATAGTTCATCCTTCGTTGGTGCGCTAATTTGGTCTACCTAGTGCGCTAGTTTTGAGTTAGTGCGCTAAGGGGTGTACCTAGCGCGCTAAGAATTTTAACTAGCGTGCTACTATTATTCATTTCGAAGAACAGTTGCACACTCAGGACGGTTAGCGCGCTAATAGTTTCAATCCATTTAGCGCGCTAATTGCCCTCTAGGACAGAATTCTCAATTCAAGAATTCTATCCTAGCCCTCTCAATTAGCTATTCTAATTGGTTTTTCACCCTCTTCGAATCAAAATAACTTCAATCTATAAACTAGAACACTCCAAAAACCTCAAATTACATCCATTTTCACAACCATGCATTTACCACCATCTCCATTAACAACTAATGTCATCAAATCCAACCAAACCAATGATAAATTATCCACATATGCTATCTAATAACATGCAATGCATATATTTACACAACAAACTAGATACTTAATCATCAAATTCGAATTTCACTAAACATACCCAAAAATGGGTTCATTTGCAAGCTTAGAAAGTGGAGAAGATGATTACCTAGGTTAATTGGTTTGATGCCTAGGTTGATGAATTCCCAGCTGGAAGTTCTTCTTCTTCCTCTAAATTTCCTAGTTTTGCACGAAATGGATGAGTGTTGTGATCAAACACCCCACTAACTTTCCTATATATATGTTTTATGGAATCAATTGTGTGTACGTATTTCGAGGCATATCTTATGGTTCACAAGCATGTTGTCGTATACCTCCTGGAGACTCCAATAGCATACTCATCATCTAGTACCACTAACTATGTTAATCTAGATGTCCATCTCGTGACGCCTTTTATTTAATGTAAACTATAGGCTTTCATTTATTATGTTAATGTCATATTACATTAAGCCTTATCCAACCATATGGCTAGTGTTTTATTTATCAAATTAAACCAACTCATGATCACATTAACCCTTGGCTATCCGTACCCGGTGCCCCGCGTCTTGACACGCATTTCGAGGTGCGTCATAGCCTATTGTTCAAGTTTATTTAATTAGCCTATGGTTACATTAATTATGTCAATTTGATAACCTAGACATGGTTATGTAAGTTTTCTCTAATGTACCCGTATCTCGCTTCTCGACACTCGCGTTAGTACACACTTTGAGGCAATTACCCATCACACAACCTCACACGCTCTCGTTATTCAACATCTGCACATGCAATGTATTTAACAAATAATTGAATAAATTGCATCACAATTAAGCCATCCAACACACAATTTAACTAGTGTACCTAGGTTGACGTGAGTCCTAGCCTACCCGTGGTGTCCAAGTGGACTAGGTGTGCTTGTCAAAATTGTCGGAACGTGTCTCGTATGAAGTGTGATATTGATCACAACTATTTAATCATATATGGATTAGATCCCATGTATACGATTTGGCTCTATCATGGAGAGAGTAGTCCCATTGTAAGAAATGAAGTGGCAAGGGATGAAAGGGATGAAGTTGCTAGGGATGAAGGGGAAGAAAATGATGAAGGTGATGAAAGGGATGGAGTTGCTAGAGCTTAAGGGGATAGAGTTGCTAGGGATGAAGGGGATGAAGTTGCTAGGGATGAAGGAAATAGGGGGATGAAAGGGATGAAGTTGTTTTGGATGAAAGGGATGGAGTTGCTAGAGATGAAGGGGATGAAGTAGATGAAGGGGGAGAAGTTGTTAGAGATGATGGGGATGGAGATCAAGAAGATTTCAATATTCATGTTGACGAAAAAAAGGTTATTTGAAGAAGACAACACTCCACCTCTCTATTCAGGTTGCACAAAGTACATTATATTTTCTGCCGCCGTGGTTTTGTGCAAGCATAAAGCTAGGTATGGTCCAGCTAAGAATGGTTTTAATGAACTATTAAAGATCGTGGTAGACATGTTGCCACAAGAAAATATTCTCCCCAAGTCATTGTAAGAGATGAAAATGTTGCTAAAGGAGTATGAGCTTCATTATGAAAAGATTCATGCCTATATGAATGATTGTTGCTTATTTAGGAAAGAAAATGAAAAATTAGATGCATGTCCTAAATGCAAGTCGTCTAGACGGAAAGTAAGTAAATCCAGCTAGGTGACCGAAAAAAGAATTCCTATTAATATCTTGAGATATTTTCCTGTCATACTGAGATTCAAAAGAATGTATGGGTCATTGGAAATTGCCAAGAACTTATTGTGGCACTCTTCCCATTAGAGTCAAGATGGTAAGATGCGACACCCAGTAGATTCAATAGCATGGGACTCAGTCAATCACAAGTGGCCCGAGTTTGCATTAGAGCCTCAAAATCTTAGGCTTTCCCTTTCTGCAGACGGATTCAATCCCTTTCATGATTTTAGCTCTCCATATTATTGTTAGTCAGTAATGTTAGTCACTTATAATTTCCCTCCTTGGCCATGCTTTAAGGAAGATAGTATGATGTTGACATTATAAATTCCAAGCCCAAAACAACTAAGAAATGACATAAACATCTATCTACAACCTTTGATTGAAGATTTGATGAAGTTGTGGAATGATGGGGTAGATGTATTTGATGCGGAAACTCAAAGAATTTTTAATTTGAGAGCCATTTTGTTATGGACAATCAACAATTTCCTAGCTTAAGAGAATTTAGCTGGTTATTTTACAAAAAGAAATTTTTCTTGACCAATTTTGTGGGATTAATACATGTTCAACATAGTTGAATTCAAGCAAGAAAACTGTATACATGGGCCACAGACAATTCCTTGAGCATGGTCACATTTTTCAAAATAAAAGTACATGGTTTGATGGAACTAGTGAAGAGCGCGAATGACCTGAAGTAATAATCGGATCTGATGTTGCGAATGCAGTGAATAATATAAAAATTGATTGATGGAAAAAAGACAAAAACAAAGAGAGATGTGAATAAGGGGAAAGAGGCACGAAAAGAAAGGAAAAAATAAAGAAAGAAGAATACATCAGAGGCCATTAAAATCACTGGAATCTAAAAGAAGAAATCCATATTTTTTACTTTGCCATATTGGGAGGTATGATAATAAGTTGATGCGTAAAAATTTCTTTTATTATTTGAAATTGCATTAAACGATTCATCGTTCTTTTCAACACTTAGTTTTACGCTACAATTTGGACGTTATGCATATCGAGAAGAACATTTGCGAAGGTATTGCTGGCACAATTCTCAATATAAAAGGTAATTCAAAATATGGAATTAAGTCATGAAAGGGTTTGGAAAAAATGGGAACTATACGAAAATTGCATCCTTAAGTTCGTGGGAGTCGAATATATCTCACGACAACATCATTTAGACTTTCTAAAGCTGAGAAGCATATATTTTGCCAAAGATTGTCAAATATGAAACTTCCAGATGGTTATGGATCCAACTTTGCAAATCATGTATCACTAAAGGATTGCACTATTGTAGGTTATCAAGTCCCATGACTATCATGTTCTAATGCGACAATTGCTATCTGTTGCTTTGATGAGACTTCTACCAAAAAGACCTCGGATGGCAATATTTTGATATTGTGATTTTTTAATGAACTATGCCAAAGAGTTGTGGATAAAAATAAAATATTGGGTCTTGAAAATGGAATTGGGGAAACTTTATGCATGTTAGAGAGGTATTTCTTTCCTTCATTTTTTGATATTATGGTTCATTTACCAATCCACTTAGCGTATGAAGCTCACTTAGGTGGATCGGTCTAATATTAGTGGATGTATCCATTTGAAAGATATATGAAAAAACTCAAAAGGTATTGTAAGAATTGAGCAAGGCTAGAGGGATGCATGTCGGAATGCTATATTATTGTGAGTGCGTACGATTTTGTAGTAGAAAGTAAGAATAATCAACTAATATTGGAGATCAAGAGCATCAAGACAACAATATTCATAATGAGACAATGCTGGAGGGAGAACCAATCTCAGCAGTGCATCCAAAAATGTTGTCGGACGATATGTAGGAAAAGGCACATCGATGTATATTGTTCAATTTTGAAGATCGTCGAACCTTATTTGGAGTAAGTATGATAGTCAATTGGGTGCTTTTGTTGATTTGAATTCTTGAGCTGATTTCTTAATTTATACGTTTAGAATGCATATTAATGAGTTGAAGCATAGAGACAAATGCTTTGGAAGGAGTGCAAGCCAATTATGGATGAAGCATACAAGGACATTTAGTGAAAGGTTTAAAGAGAAAGTTGTAAGGTTTTCAACTATATTTTTAGGTTCAATTCCAACAATTATTTTAAAAACTCATGCATTTTTTCTTATAACATACTGTTTATCTCTCTAGAGGTTAAATCCCAAAATGTTGATGTGTCGAACATGTTGTATTAGATTTCTCGTAAACCAAGAAAAAGTGCATTTTCTTGTTCAGATTACGCAATTAAATGATTAAAGTTTCATATAAGAGATGTTAGAAAAGTTACTTAAAATTCTGGCGAAACTCAAATGTTAGTGTGAGGATAAGGTGTCCACAAATGTCTACATGTGAAGCACCACTTTCATTATGCGACTCTCGTTCTCAATCAACAATTAGGAGCTTCAATCAATAACAATGAGAATAAGAAGAAGAAAAAAAGGAATAAGAATAAGAATAAGAAAAAGAAAAAGAACAACAAGAAGAAGAGCAACAAGAAGAAGAAAAGCAACGAGAGATACTCTCGCCTTGAATATGAGGTGGAAAGTTTTATTCATTTTTTCTATTACTTATACCTATGTTTTCATCTTGTATTATTTATTGTTTTTATTCTTATAGATTGGAGAAAGAGACGGTGCTAATGTTTCCAGAGCTGAGTTATGGATTATAGGGCATTCAAATAAAAATGGGAAACCACACAGTGCCCAAATTGCCGAAATTTTAGTGAATTATGTAACGGCCCAAATTAATTAAGTGAACAAATTGGTTGACTCAGATACAAGAACCGAGGAAATATGTTATTTATGGATGGTGGTTGTATATTTGTGTTGTTTAAAATTATTATTATATTGCACCATGTGTGTATGTTGCTATCGGGCGAGTTAGTGGGGCTAGTGTTTGCCTCGAAAGGCATGTCAACGCTGGTGTTGGGTAGGCGAACTAGGGGTATGCTAGGAAACCCAACTATTCCATGTCAAGATGACTAGTAAATCAATTAAATGGGTAATATGACCATATGCTAAGTTAATTCAAATTAAAACAATAGACTATGACATGGCTTAAGTTAGTGTAATTAAATTAAAATAAATCATGGCCTATAGTTTAGTTCATTAATTGGAAACTATAGGATTTTACTAGAGATATGTATTGATACATTTAGGAGTCATGCAAGCAGCAAATTGGTGTCGCATGGACTAAGTGAGTAGGAGTGAATGGGCTAAGTGGCTAGAGGTGGACCATTAGACAAACCTCGATATACATAAACACATTGAGATCAAGGGTTTGAAATCAATCTCACCTTAATATGTAAGGATGGTTTGATCAATACATGCAAATGAAATTAAATTTTATTCTGGAATTCAAAGAGAAAAAGAGGTGATTTAGGAACTGAAATTAAACACTTTGGAGGTCAATTTTGGAGATCAAAACTACAATAATCTTTTTCTCCACGTCATACACATTCATTTGAATATCTTTTTATGGATTTTTTATAAAATTGTTGTTATGAGGTTGTGTTAGATGTTGTTTTGGATGTTATTCTTATTTAATTCCCGTGGAGAGTGTGTTAAATAGGTTTAAGTAGGTAAATTTGAAGGGAAAAACCGAATTCTTGACTTGAGAATTCTGTCCCAGAGGCTAGGTAGCGCGCTAATCATTCTAGGTTTCCAACTGTTCTTCGTCCTGAAGAACAGTAACGCGCTACATCAATTACCTAGCGCGCTACCAATACATAGCACGTTACACCAAGACCATAGCGCGCTAACGACAGAAAGAAAATCAAATTTAAAGGATGATTCAGGATTTTTGACTTAATTCATATCCTAAACACCTAAAAATACAAAACATGTAAAATTGGACTTCAGGGACTTAGGGGGTAGCACAAGCAATGGGGAGCTAGTTGGGTCGGATACGAGAGTCCGACGAAGTCGGAGGGCGGATTGAGGTGAGTAAAACCTTTGGAATGCCTCATAGAATTCATGGTTTGATTTATTGATATCGAATTACATGTGTGATTGCTGGTAGGCACACATAAGGTTTTCACTCCTATTTTGGTTTGCATATATATATGTTGTGGCTAAATCGCATGCACGGGTTACCTGTGATAGTGCTCGTGTTGATGGTAGTAGAATATATCTATGACCGTCGAGAGGGATTAGGGTGGTCCTGATGTGTAACAGAGTTGAGAAGGGATCATGCCATTTACTGAAGTTAGGTTTTAGTCAATGTAAGCCGATAAGTATATACATGTTCCTATTCAATTTATCGATTACTGGCTGAAGTAGGTCAGGGTTTTCTCGTCATTATACGGATGTTTACCGATTTATGCTTTATTTCTGAATTGGTTGAATTGGTATATGATGTTTATTCATTTCATGCTAATGTTTTTGCTTGTCGTGTGCTGCCTACATTAATTGGAATATGACGTACTATTGTCAAGTGTTATATTCACATGTCTTGTAGTTTATCAGTTTTATTTCATGAATATTATGTGGACTACTCTTGGGATTTTACTTATTAGACTTGTCACTATATTTGTTGGGTGACTGAGTGCAGATCCTTTGACGAACAAGGGCAAGGAGGTACTGGGCGACTACCTCTGAGATTTTGGAGCCAGCTTGTGCGTGATATCAGTATGTATTTATTTTACTTTTGTTAGGCTTTGGGGACCATAGAACACTGATTACATGTATATGAAACTTTTGTTATGCATAACTCGCCTTGATATATACGTGGTATCTTTTGCCGGGTTTTCCACTACCTAGAATTGTTAAATACTGTATAACTTACTTAAATTAAGTCTTTCGCTGCAAAATTCCATTATAACTTAATAAATTGATTAACTGGCTAATGAAATCATTAATAATTATATGGAAATAAATTAGCTAAGTTAGGGATAAATAAAAAAATGTAAGTAGCCTGGAAGGTCATGAAACATCAAGGATAAGCGGGCCACGACGTGGCAAGGCTTGGTGACGTGGGATGCGACGTGGAGAGAAGCAAGGCGGTCCGGAATTTGGGGCCGCCACAGTTAAGTAATAGATATTTGATATAGTATGTTCCTAAGTTCTTCTTCCATTTGATGCAAATGGTATTTGTTTATTTTTAAGGATATAATTAATGCATGTCATTAAAGTCATTGCTCGAAATCTACTGCTCAATCAATTAACAATGACCCCATCTCTCAAGTTTTTGGTACTGAACACCAAGGTCGAGTGAGAGGCCTCGGTTTTGAAGTAGCTCCTATCGGTGTGGGTGCAACAACTCAAAATAACGTTATCATCAAAGAACTTATAGGTCTGATAGAGAAGTATGAAGATTTATCTTCCTATGTTTACAATCATTATAAATAGGTACAAATTGATATTTTCACCATACATGTATATATATTTATTTATATCGTGAACAATATTCATTCTTAAATTGTGTTGGTTACTTTTTATGATAGGGTCAACAAGGGGGGACGACCAAACTTGTACATGCAAGGTAAAAAAAATACTAATCTATTGAACATAAGTGTTACGAATAATGAAACTTCATAATTTCTTAATGAAGCCACAAAACGAAAACTTTTCTAATATGTGTGGAATGAAGTGCAAGTTGATCGATTGGGTTGTTGGTACCCATATCATGGCAGAAGGAGAGATTGCAATAGATGACTAGCTATATGTTGTAGAAGGTGCTCCTATTGGGGTTGGATCTTACATGTTGTGGTTGCAAACATCCATTAACCACAATGCTTTGATATGGAGGACTTGAGCTAATACGAAGAGAAAAGGGCAAGGTTTAGGGGGATCAAGTCCATTGCCCAAACAACATCTCTTCATACCTAACATTTGAGGAAAGTACTTTTCGACAACTTGGTTCTACTAAAATAAACTTGTAGTGTCAATGAATTATTATTTTATTTTTAACTCATCTTAAGTTTTATTGAATGGGTTTGGGGGCGAGTTTATAAAGATGATCAACGGAAGGTAAAAGCGTTGGAGAATCTTATTTGATTTTGTGTTTTAATGAACTTTCTATTAGATGATCTATATTGCCGGTATAAATCGAACTGCCTTGCGCGATCTATATATATGTTTCATTTGCATTTGACGGATTAGTTTGATTGAGTGTGTTACTGTACTATTTACTTGTCATTGAAAAGTCTTTTTCTTTCTAGGTTTAGAGTTAAAATAGTACAAACTGCTTTGCTCTAGAAACTCTAAATAATTTGCTTTGGGAAGTAGATGGAAAAGATGGCCAATGAAAGGGGAGCCATGATCTTTAGTTAAGGAAAATGTTATTGATCTTTAGACAAGTAGATTTGTTTGTGGTCTTTTCTTGAATCGTTTCAAGTAGATTTAATTATTATTTGGTTTAGTAGCACAGTTACATCAATTTCAATTTACTTGCTTATGTAATCTTAAAAACTTAATACGTAATGAGAAACTTGGGTAGATGTTGCATGTTTAAAATATCTTTGGATCCTCCATGATTCTATGTTGTTGTTGTATAATATGAATTAATTTGCGATACAATAGTTTGTCTTATAGTTCAATTATATACTTGTATTCTTAATCTCTGCTATAGTTATATTACTCTTATCTAATACATTATCATCGGCTCCTAGCTAAATTAACCAATTCGGTTCCTTTGTTTTTCTAAGAAATTTTAAAGCATAAGTGGATGAAAATGTAGAGATAATAATCTAATTGCATTGACCATTTTAAGTTTCTGCTCTTTGCAAGACTAATTTACAGTGGAGTGACTTTCTGCAGAAAATTGTGTGGAGTTTCAATTATTAGAAGGTAAATGTTTCTAATATATACATTTCACTCTTTAAAAAATATTAATTGTGTTAAATAGATTGATGACTCATCTGATTATTGAAATTTTCGAAAAAGTTGTTATTATATATATGTTCATTATTATCCAAATTGGATACATAAATGGCTGTTTTTCTCCTGTAGAAATTATCCATGCATAAATAGCTGCTTAAGTTATATCACCAATGTTAGGTAGAACTAGAACAATTCGCATCTAATGAAATCGCGACACTTCTTATATGTTCTTTTCTCAAGAGAATAAGTCACCACTTATAGAAGCACACTTCCTAGTATCTGAAAACTTTGTGGTAAACCTTATGAAGGTAGTCACCAATTATGGTTGGGCCTATCTCGCTGGAAAGAAAATGAATGTGTAGTCGATATTACCTTTTGTTTTTTGGAAGATCATTTTCTAATAAGCGAACCTTGCAAGACTAAATCCATTAGAGTGCCTTCTTGTTTGCATCATAACACTTTTACCTTTTGCAGGAGACCTTTTCTTGAAATTTATTTTGTGATATATCTACTTGCATCCAAAAAAGCAGTTGGAAGTTCCACTAACACAAATGCGTGATTTAATGGTTGAATTAATATGATTGGAAGAACAAACATTTAAATCACGAACCACTCAATCGAATCTTAATAGTATTTTCAACTTATTCAGGATGTTAGATTATCTCTGTAGTGTGACAACCCCAAATTCCAGACCACCTTTCTACTCGCCATGTCGCATCCCATGTCAATTAGCCTTGCCATGTCATGGCTAGTTTCTCCTTGATGCCTCACGACCTAACGAGTTGTTTACACTTTTCCAGCTAACCACAATTATGCTAACTAACCTTTACATAAGTATTAATAATTCAGTTAATAAGTTACTCAATTTATCAAGTTATATTATAATTTTACAACGTAAGTCTTTTAATGAGTAACTTATGCAATATTTAACAATCCCAAGTAATGGGAAACCCGACAAAAGATACCATGCATATGTCAAGGCAAGATAAGTATAACAAAAGTTTCATATACATTTAATCAGTGTTCTATGGTCCCCAAAACCCATAAAAAGTAAAATAAATACATACGGATATCACACACGAGATAGCTCCATAATCTAGAAGGTAGTCGTGCAGTACCTCCTTGCCTTTGCCCTTGCTCGTCGAAGGATCTGCACTCAGTCACCTAACAAATATAGTGACAATTCCAGTGACTAAAATCCTAAGAGAAGTCCACACAATATTTACGAAATAAAATTGATAAACTATGAGACATGCGAATATAACTCCTGGCAATAGTACATCATATTCCCATGAATGTAGGCAACATACAACAAGCAAACGCGGTAGCATGAAATAAATAAATAGTACATACATGTTAAACCAGCTTAGAAATAAAGCATTAATTAGTAAACATCTGTATAATCACGAGAAAGCCCTAACCTACACTTGCTAGTAATCGGTAAATCAAATAGGAACTATGTATATACTTATAGGCTTATAATGTCTAAACCCCAACTTTAGTCACTGGATGAACCCCTCCAGACGCTATTTCAAGTCAAGGGAACACCCTAAATCCCTTACGACAGTCATAGATATATTCTACTGCCGTCGACATGGGCACTGAACACAAGTAACCCGTGCAAGCGATTTAGCCACAACCAATATACACACAAATCGAATAGGAGTGAAAACCCCCGTAGCCTACCAGCAGTCACATATGAAATACGATATCGATAAATCAAAATCATGAATTTTGTGAAGCATTCTCGAGGGTCTTACGCACCTCAATATGTGCGCCTACTTCCCCGGACTCCCGTAGTAGATCCGACTAGCTCCGCGATACCCGAGCTATGGTCCCCTAAGTCTCTGAAGTCCTATTTTACATATTTAGTATGTTTATAGGGGTTTAAGATATGTATTAAGTTAAAAATCCCAAAATAGTCCTTTATGTTCAGTTTATGTCTGTTGTTAGCACGTTAAGGGAATAGCGCATCGCTCTTGGTGAAAGATGTAGCGTGTTACTATTAGTAGGAAACCCAGAACGATTAGAGCATTAACTGTTCCTGGTAGCACGCTACATAGCCTTTGGGACAGAATTCTCAAGTCGAGAATTCCGTATTTTCCCTTCAATTTGGCTACTTAAACCTATCTAATACACTCCTCATACCCGATTTACTCTAAAATAGTAACTACACGACCTCAGAACAATAATTTGATCAAAACTTCCAACAAATAAGTTCATAGATAGAGGAGATGATGATTACCTTAGTTTAATTCTTTGATTTTTCCACTAAAGCCTTGAATTCCAGCTCTCTCGCAACCTCCTTCTTCTTCTCCAACAAACTTATATGATTTGGTTTTGTTTTCATTCGCATGGTTAATGTTATATACATTAAGGTGAGCTTGATTCTTGGCCATTAATCTTCATGTTTTTATGTATCTCGAGGTTCATCTAGTGATCCATCTCTTTCCATGTATCCCACTAACTCCCACTAACTTAAACTTAAGTGACACCATTTTGTTACTTACATGGCTCCTAGATATGCTAATGTGTATCTTAAGACAAATCATATGGTTTTTATAAATTAACCAAAACTATAGGCCTTTATTTATTTTAATTTGATAACATTAACTTAGGCCCATTTTACTACATATGGTTAGTGTTTTATTAATCAAAATTAACCAACTTGTAGTACCACTAACCTTTGACTACCCAGTACTCGGTGCCTAGCGTCTCGATACGCATTTCGAGGCACGCCATATCCTATTGTTTAAATTTGGTCTTTGGTTACATTACCCATTTTAATTGATTTAATATTCATCTTTACATGGATTAGTCGAGCTTCCTAGCATACCCGTAGTTCGCCTACCCCAAATTTGTGTTGACACACCTTTCGAAGTGAACATCTGTCCCATAATCTCGCCTGATAGCAACATATACACATGCGGTGTAATATAATAATAATAAATTTAAAATCCACATATATACAACCACCATCAAAAAATAACATATTTCCTCGGTTCTCTTGTCTGAGTCAATTGAATTGTCCTGTTAATGCCCAAATTACGACAATTAATCTTTGAGATTAATGCTAATCCTAGTTTAATTAATTTAGGCCATTACACGTAGATTTTTGGTTCTACTCAAATTTCTTTTTGTTGTCTGTGTATTGGAGAAATCTGGTGTCTTTTATATATAAACTCTGTTCGAAAAGAAAATAAAGAAAAAAAAAGCGAAAGATCCAATATAAGCAGGGGAGATTAGAGGCAATCGTTTGCGTGATTTCCCTGCACATATTATGAATACACGGTTTATTTTTTTTTAGAAATGGAGGCAAGTTTCGAATAGTTATATTAATCATAAAGTTAGATACACTAGAGTGGTTGTTTACCCTCTATGCTATTATATGAATACAAGTTTAAAGCCATTAGTTAGAAAATAATGCCCTTCTGTAGTGTAAATTGAGCATGGATTGGATACTAGTTTGTGAAAAACTTAACTTAATTGGTCTCAGCTAATTTTGTAAGCTACTACTTAAGCGAATCATTTGAGTAATATTCATGCATCTACAATTTGTATTTTATTTTTACTATCATTATAAATGTTTCCTTTAACTAGCCAAAGTTATATATATGCCTTGTCGCATAAATGTCTACTGTTATTTGTGATCATCTGCATTCTTTATTTGTAGGATTCAAAATCAGTAGAATCAGCAACAACTACACCAGTTACTTTAGTGCAGCCTGCTCAAAATGTAGATAGTCAGATGGTGAGCAACAACAAACTGGTTTTGGAAATGTAGAAGTTGTCGTAGAAAACTACGAATTTCTATATTTCTTTAAGTGGTAGCTATCAATTTGTTCTTTTATTGATTGGTTGTAAAACACTGCGAATTTTTTGATGGAATAACAATATTCCGAGTGGGATGTAGATTTGTTATATTTTCATTTGGAAACGAAAATTAATAATTGACATTTTCAGCTATTAATTTTTTTAAATGACATTTGATAGGGATTTAAAACCCCTATGTAAACCTCGAAAGTATTATTAGCGGTTTGAAACCCCTATGAAATCGCTAATATTCATAGGGTTAGCAACCCCTTGAAACCACACCTAAGAGGGAGGTGAATTGGGTGTATCGAGAAATTATCACCTTTTAAAAAAATTTAACAATAAAGATGCTATATGCTCACTCAAACGCAAGAATGAATGCAATGCAAAATGAAGGAGATAGTAGAGATGGAAATTTATAGTGGTTTGATCCAATGATCTACATCCACTACTTAACCTCCCTGGTTAGGATTTTCAAACCCCCGCTTATATCGCTAATAAGTGTTACAACCTTAGCGTACAAGCATAGAATGTCTAATCACCAATTATGACTTCCTACCTAGCCGCAACTAGGGTTTATTCCTAGCCTCAACTACGTCTTTCCTTCGACTTAGATCCCACTAAGTCTTACAATCAGTCACTTACAAAGAATAAATGAAATTAATCAAATTCACATTGCAAAGTAAATCGGGACTAAATTCAAATATAAGCAAGCCTTCTAGAGCCTAACCACTCTAATGCATGCAAGTATGAGAACAAATAAGAAATGCAAGTATATCAATAATTTTGTGCAAATCTCAAATATGAAACCATTTCAAATGTATCCATTAAAACAAATCCGATTTCAAATCCAAATAGCAAGAAGTTTGATAAAAATCAAGTTAAAGTGCAAACTCTTGTCCAAATCAGTCATGGGGTTTAGTAAATCAAGTTTAAGTGTAAAAACATAGAAAAATGTATTCAAGAACATAACAAATGGTTTCCGCAAGTTAAGCACACAAAAATATGAAATTTAAGCACAAGAAAAGCTAGGAAATCGAACTTTCTTCCAACCCCGAGAGAGTGATTTGAAAATAAGTTTTGGAGTGGATGTCGTGAGCTTTAGAACACCTTAATAACGTTGGTTTCGAAAGTGATTCGGTTGCCTCGAATGATTACAAGTGATAGCACACAAAATCCAAGCTTCTTCTTTGAAAATATGATCACCATTTGGTTTTCCTGCTTGACAAGACAATAAAATGTTCTAGGTAGTTTGAGGATATTCTACATTCCTTCTTAACAACTTTTGACCGTTCTAGAGATCCGAGGGCTCAGATTTGATCATCTATTCAAACTAAAGCGTGATTTTCAGCTTTATGAAAAAGTTGTCAAAAAAGCAATTAGCGTGCTAATATTGGGACCTAGAGCGCTAATCCTCTAAGCTAGTGCGCTAATACTGAACATTAGCGCGCTAACTCTACAATTAGCATGCTAATATAACTATTAGCACGCTAGCAGTCAGGGGCCTCAAAATAAATATTTTTGGCCTTAGAGTTAGTGACCCCTTATCGCGTCCGGGACCCTATCAAACCTCTTATAACATGTTATACATGATTGTTAAGGGTCATAGAACATGTTTAGGTGGTCTAGATGTTTTCACAAATCTCGAAAATGGAAAATCCCTGTTTCATAAATTACATAGGGGCTTTTATGCAAATACACAGTTTTTCATTTTCAAAAATTTCCACAATTGTTTTTAAAGTACGATGTGAATATGAAAACATGGTTTCAAATAATTTGAGCCTATAAGATCGATTCAAGTGGTGAATTTCATTTAAAACTCAAGTGATCGCTTGAAATTTGAAAAGCGATTTGAAAAACATGATATGCATGAACTAATGTATTAGGCTTGCTTAAATAAACTTGTGTACCTTGCATCAATGTTACAATATGTAATATGATATTTTGTCTTTGTTTTCATGTGTGGACTGAATCTTGAACTTGTATAGCTTGAACACTTGAGATGTGATATTCTACAAACTTTGACTAATAGAAACACACTTGATAAACATATTAGTATAATTTCGCTTTATTTTTTTCCATCAAAATCCTGAGTGGAGTAATTGTGGCTAACCACTTAGTCCCACAATCTCCCCCTTTTTGATGGTAACAAACAATGTGAACTTGAAAATAAAAAATGAAATTGACGTGTATTCATATCCATAGTGCAATTTCAAACAATCTCAAGTTCAACGCATACATTTCTCCCCCTTTTGATAACATCAAAAAGTGGGGCCAAGCTCCCCCTCACAACAAGCATAACCGAAAATGAAGCACAAATGTAACAATAACATAATGGGTGGAGGACTCCCCCTAACTACATGCATATTCCAAGACATAAACAGGTGTATCAATGAAAGTCATTCACATGCAACCAATGTAGGGCAGTGAACAAAAGCATAATAGTAACTCAGAGATACGCGAAAAAATCCTCATGATATTAAATGATGAAAATGAACATTAACATAGTTGTGGCCTAAATAGCTGAGTCTACAACATAGCAAATGTACATCAAAACAATGAAGAGTGTCATAGATGAGCCTAGTGCTCCCCCTTATTGACAAAGAAAGTAATGTAATTTACATAGGGATCGCGGGAGAGTTGATGGAGGGGACGAAGAACCAAGAGGAGATGAGTGGTGTGTGAAAATAAGAATTTAGGGTAAAAAATAGTGATATACTGGTCCTGACCGAATGAGATTAGCGCTAATGATAGAATTAGCGTGCTAATTATACCGATAAGTGATCTAGGCCAGGGGTGATTAGCGCACTAGGTCCTTGAATCAGAACGCTAGTCAGAGACAATAAGCGTGCTAATTATCAGACTTAGTGCGCTAATTGCTCTCTGGAATTTGAAATTAAATTTTTTGAGTTTTTGACGGACAACTCCGATTCACCTCATACTTCATGGACACTTCACTAACAACATATAAAAAGGATTGGAACAATTAAAACATGTGTAGAAGGTCCGATTCACGAAACATGCCTAATTCACGCCGAATCTTAGAAAATTTGTCTCTAGGCAATGGCTTAGTGAATATATTAGCTAGTTGGTCCTCTGTGGGCACGTGGATTAGTTTAACATCGCCCTTTTGGACGTGATTGCGAAGGAAATGGTGTATAATCTCAATGTGCTTAGTGCGGGAGTGTAACACCAGATTTTTTGATATGTTGATTGCACTTGTGTTATCACAATAAATTTTAGCACAATCAACTTGGATTTAGTAATCCTCAAGTTGTTGTTTCATGTACAAGACTTGAGCATAAAAACTTCTAGCGGCCACATACTCGGATTCGGCTGCAGACAAAACAACCAAATTTTTCTTTTTGCTAAACTTGATATAAGTGGATTTTCTAGCAAATTAAAAAACTCAAAAGTACTTTTCCTATCTATTAGACTACACGCATAGTCGGAATCAAAAAAGCTTCAGAGTTCGAAACTTCTAGATTTGTTGAACCACAATCCTAAATCTTATGTCCCATTAAGATAATGAAACATACGCTTGACACATTTCAAGTGAGATTCCTTAGGTTTGGATTGAAATCTAGCACATAAACACACACTAAACATAATATCGGACCTACTAGCAAATCTATGAATTTTCCTAGTTGGTCTTTGTCTAGTTTGACGGTGGAGCTACTAGGAGCGTCACATGCTTTGAAATTTTCAAATTTGAATTTCTTTAGAATGTCTCTCACACGCTTCGCATGGTTTACGAAAATGTCATGTTTGGATTGCTTAATTTGCAAACCTAGGAAGTATGTTAGTTCATCCATCATGCTCATTTCAAATTCATTGGTCATCAATGATGAGAATTCATCACATAAACGTGTATTGGATGACCCAAAGATAATATCATCTACGTAAATTTGAACAAGTAGCATGTCACACTTTGTCAAGTAGAAATGCACTAAGTTGGTCATACCAAGCTCGAGTAGCTTGTCTCAATCCATACAAGGCCTTTTGAAGATGATAACCATAACTTGGATGATCATGGTCTTCAAAACCCGATGGTTGTTCTACATATACCTTTTCATTGATGAAGCCATTTAAGAATTTACTTTTAACGTCCATTTGGTATAGTAGAAATCCACTGTAGCAAGCATAAGCAAGCAATATCCAAATTGCTTCTAGTCTTGCTACCGGTGCAAAGGCTTCCTCAGAATCAATTCCTTCCTTTTTATTATAGCCTTTTGCAACCAACCTAGCCATGTTCCTTACAATCTCACCCTTCTCATTCTTTTTATTTTTAAAGACCTTTTTGGTGCCTATGATAGTATGGTCTTTAGGTCTAGGTACTAGTGTCTATACTTTAATCCTAACAAAACGACCTAGTTCATCTTGCACAGCAATGATCCAAAACTCATCACCTAAGGCATCATCTATCTTGGTGGGCTCGGTTTGTGATATAAAAGCTATGTGTCCCTCATCTCGGTGCAATGATGACCTAATGGTTATTCCTTTGTTTATATCACCTATAATTTGTTGGTAGGGATGGCCTATAAGAAGTCTTTAGTTCTTAGGTGCACTAAGTTCGGGTTCCACTCTCACCTCAACCTCTTGACTATTGAATTTTTGGCCTAGGGTGACATCATCATCATCATCAATCCTCAATTTTTCCAAGGTATGTATCATTTCCACTTTGGGATCTACTTCATCAAATTTGACATGAATAGACTCCTCTATGGTTTTGGTTGATCTATTGAACATTCTATATGCTTTGCTATGCATGGAGTCACCTAGAAAGTTTCACACATTTGACTTTGGGTCAAATTTTTCTAAATTATCCTTATTATATAGAACATAGCAAGTGCAACCGAACACCTTGAAGTAACTTATGTTAGGCTATCGGTCTTTCCATTGTTCATAAAGAGTCCTTTTCACTTGCTTTCAGACATTTACCTTATTAAGAACAACGCCATGTTAATGGCTTTCACCCGAAAATGCTTAGCTCTATTGTACTAATTTAGGATGGTCTTACACATATCATAGAGGACCCTATTCTTTCTTTCTACAACTCCATTTCGTTGTAGTGTCCTAGGAGAAGATAGTTGGTGTGTGTATCCTTATTTAGCACAAAACTCCTCTAAGTTCCTATTGACAAACTCGCCACCCTGATCGCTCCTAATAACGGTAATTTTATACCCCTTCTCATTCTCAACCAAAGCACAAAATTTCGCAAACACATCAAACACTTTATGCTTATAAGCTACAAAATAAACCCATGTAAACTTAGTAAAATCATCAACAATGACAAAGCAATATGATTTACCCCCTAGACTTTGTGTTTGGGTGGGTACAAACAAATTCATATGGATAAGTTCCAATGCTCTAGTCACATCACTTGTTACTTTCATCTTAAATGACGATTTCGCTTACTTATCAAGGATACAAGGTTCACATTCCTTGTCTTTCTTATAAGTGCATTTAGGTAATGCATTTTGATGATTCAAACATGATATGAAATCCTATGTCACATAATTGACTAATGCTAAGTAAGTTATGTTTCAAACCATCAACAAGAAAAACATTAGAAATAGAAAGTAAATCGTTACCAACGGTTCCAAGGCCTATAACCTATCCTTTATTGTTGTCCCCAAACGTGAGCTTTCCACCATCATGCCGCATCAATTCAATGAATTGATGTGCATCTTCGGTCATGTATCTTGAGCACCCACTATCCAAGTACCATGGGGTTCTCTTCCTTTCAACCTACACAATGGGAAAAACACTAAATTTTGGTGCCCAAACATCTTTAGGTCCGAGAAAGTTAGTATCATAAACGTTCTTAACTACCTATGCTAGTCTACCCATTTTGGCCTTTTGTAACGCACATTTCCTAACCGCATGAGACGTATTGCATTTTGAACATCTACAGGCATCATCTAGCAATTTCTTGTAACTCGACAAGTTCACTTCGTAGCCAATGCCTCTCTTGTTGAGTGCACATCGTTGTGCTCCTAACATCATGTCAAACATCTCTCTACTATTGGTGAACTTGTGCACCATGCTAGTCCAGGTCTCTACTTCCTTGACTAAAGCATCTCTCTCCTTTAGGACTTCATTCAAGTCGCTTCAGAGATCATTAATGGTATCATTTTGTGACTAAATCTCACTAATCGCTATGGTCAAGCCCTTTATAAGTTGTTTGGTATTTTTGACCTCCTTTTCTAACTCTTTCCTATGCTCATCAACATTAAGAACATCATCCAAATAATCAACATCATCAAAATTGAAATCGTTAAAGTTTACCTCACTTTGTGCCATGAGACAAAGTAATTCTTTCTCACTTTTCGATTCAGATTTGAAACTTGATGAAGATGAATCATCCCATGTCGCCTTGAAGCTCTTCTTGCCTTTCTTCTTGTCCAACACCTTCTTGGACTTGCATTCCACCTTGATGTGGCCCGGTTTGCCACAACTGAAACATATGGTCTCACTTGACTTTCCTCCCTTGCTTCCACTCTTGAACTTCTTATTGTACTTGTCTCGCTTGTACATAGCCTTGTTGAGCTTTCTTGAGAGCATGGATACTTCCTCGTCAAGATCATTATCATCACCAGATTTCTTATCTTCAATGACCTCGACCAATGGAGCCGATGGGCTGTTTTGCTTCAGAGTAATTTCTTTTCTTGAACTCTTAGTACCCCTACTCAATGCTTCCAATCTAGCTTGGTCCTTTAGCTCGAATTCATGGACCGTTAGCTCTCCAGACAAGGCATCAAAAGTGTACTCTCCAAGGTTGATAGCATACTTCTTAGCATCCCATTCCTTAGGCAAGCCTTTAAGGAATTTGTACACCAAAGTCTCTTGGTCATAATTCTTTCCAAGATTCTTGATCTTATTCAAGAGCTTAGAGAACCGAGTGGTGGCGATGGATTTGTCTTCATCATAGCCAACTCGGAAAGTCTCATAGTACCCCTCAAGGATTCTCAACTTTGTCTTCTTCATTTGAAGTGTAACTTCATAGTGTACCCCAAGCTTCTCCCACACTTCCTTGATCATTCGAAAAACACTAACATGGTTGAATTCATTCTCACATAGCGCGTAAACCAAATGATTCGTGGCTTGATCATTTAAGAGCTCAATCTTGGACTCCTCAGCGGTGTATTCTCTCGCAGGCTTGTCCGGTGGATTCTCAATTGAGTCCCACAAAAGATACTTTACGCCCCAATGTAGAACATCATCTTTACTTTCCAATAAGCATAGTTGGTTCCATCAAAACACGGAGGCCTATTCAAGGTTGCTTTCCCTAAGATGAGACGGATCTAAAGTTTGCATCCTCTCACAAAAACACCCAAAGATATGTTAGTAACACGTTGAGCAATATCCCGCTTTGATACCAATTGAAACCACACCCAAGTGGGGGTGAATTCGGCATATCGAGAAGTTATTGCCTTTTTCAAAATAATTTAACATTAAAGATGCTATATGCTAACTCAAATGCAAGTATGAATACAATGCAAGATGAAGGAGATAGAAAAGATGGAAATAGACACTCGATTTATAGTGGTTCGATCCAATGATCTACATCCACTACCTAACCTCCCCGATTAGGATTTTCAAACCCCCACTTGTATTGCCAATAAGTGTTACAACCTAAGCATACAAGCCTAGAATGCCTAATCACCAATTAGGACTTTCTACCTAGCCGCAACTAAAGTTTATGCCTAGCCACGACTAGGTCTTCTCTTTGACTTAGGTCCCACTAAGTCTTACAATCACTCACTTATAAAGAATAGATGAATATAATAAAATTCACTTTACAAAGTAAAGTGACAACAAATTCAAATACAAGCAAGCTTCCTAGAGCCTAACCACTCTAATGCATGCAAGTATGAGAAAAAATGAGAAATGCAAGTATATCACTAATTTTGTGTAAATATCAAATATGAAAATGTTTCAAACAAATCTATTAAAACAAATCCGGTTTCAAATCCAAAGAATAAGAAGTTAGATAAAAATCTAGTTTAAGTGCAAACTTTTGTCCAAACCAGTCTTAAGGTTTAGTAAACCACGTTTAAGAGTAAAACCAAAGACAAATGTGTTCATGAACACAACAAATGATTTTCACAAGTCAAGCACGTAAAAATATGAAATTTAAGCACAAGCAAAGCTCAAAAATAGAACTTTCTTACAACCCTGATAGAGTAATTTGAAAATCAGTTATGGAGTGGATTTTGTAAGCTTTAGAACGCCTCGATAACGCTGGTTTCGATAGTGATTCAGTTGTCTCGAAAGATTATAAGTGATAGCACACCAAAATCCAAGCTTCTTCTTTGAAAACTATGAGCACCATTTTGTTTTCTTGCTTGATAAGACAATAAAATGTTCGAGGGAGTTTTAGAATATTCTACATTCCTTTTGAACAATTTTCGACCGTTCTAAAGATCCAAGGACTCATATTTGATCATCTAATCAAATTAAAGTATGATTTTCAGCTTTATAGAAAAAGCTGTCAGAAAAGCAATTAGCGCGCTAATATTGGGACCTAGCACGGTAATCCTCTAAGCTAGCGCCCTATTACCGAACATTAGCTTGCTAAATCTGCAATTAGCACACTAATATAACTATTAGCGCGCTAATGTCAGGGGCCTCAAAATAAATATTTATTGCCCTAGAGTTAGCGACCCCTTATTGCATCCGGGACCCTACCAAACCTCTTATAACATGTTATACATATTTGTTAAGGGTCATAGAACCTGTTTAGGTGGTCTATATGTTTTCACAAATCTCGAAAATGGAAATCCCTGTTTCATGATTTACTTAGGGGATTTTCTACAAATAAACAGCTTTTCTTCTCAAAAACCTTTCAAAACAAGTTTTTCAATTTCGAAAACTTCTACAATGGTTTTTAAAGTATGATGTGAATATAAAAACATGGTTTCACGTAGTTTGAGCTTATAAGGCCAATTTAAGTGGTGAGTTTCATTTAAAACTCCAAATGATTACTTGAAATTTGAAAAACATGATATGCATAAAACAATGCATTAGGCTTGCATAAATGAACCTGTGTACCTTACATCAATGTTACAACGTGCAATATAATATTTTATCTTCATTTCCTCATGTGGACAAAATCTTGTACTTGTATGGCTTGAACACTTGAGATGTGATATTCTACAAACTTTGACTAACCGAAACACACTTGATAAAATTATTAGTATACTTTCACTTTGTTTGTTTCCATCAAAATCCAGGGTGGAGTAAAAGTGACTAACCACTTAGTCCAATACCCCTATGTAAGCCTTTAACGATACTATAGAGGTTTCAAACCCCTACAAAATCGTTAGAATTAATAGGGGTTTGAAACCCCTATGTAAGCCTTTAACGACATTATAGAGGTTTCAAACTCCTATGAAATCCGTAGAATTGATAGGGGTTAGAAACCCGTATGTAAGCCTCTGAAAATATTATAGAGGTTTTAAACCCTTATGAAATAACCAGAAAAAGATACCCTACGTAAGCTTTGAAGATATGATAATGCCTTAAAAGATAACTCAAAAACAACAACAACATAGCCTCAGTCCCAAATTAACTGGGGTCGGCTACACGGATCAAACTTTTCCATTGTACTCGATTAAGTGCAATTGATGGTGAGCTTTTCAAACCATTCTAATCCTTCATAATTAATGCATCCCATGTTAGCTTTCGTCTGCCCTTACCTCGTCAAATTTCTACAATTTCTATTGAGTCAAGTTTTCTAGTTGGGGCATTTGTAGGCTGTCTTTGCAAGTGACCGAACCACCGCAATCGCCTTCCCTAATCTTTGTATCAATTGGTGCTACTCCTTCTCGTGTTTGAATTTCTATATTTCTTATTCTATCTTTATGAGTTGTACCACACATCCACCTAAGCATCTTCATTTCTGCTATGTTCATTTTATGTAATTGTTGTTGCTTTACCGCCCAACATTCACTTCTATAGAGCATAGCTGGCCTAATTGCGGTCCCATAAAATTTTTCTTTTAACTTAGTATTAACATTTCGATCACAAATCACCCCTATTGCACTCCGCCATTTCTTCCATCCAGCTTGAATTCTATGTGTGACATCATTCTCAATGTTACCATCAGTTTTGTATGATTGATCTTAGGTATCTAAAGTGGTTTACCTTAGGAACTTCTACTTCCCCTAATTTAGCCTCTCCGTCTTCTCGATGTCTAGTGTTTCCAAACTCACAGTGCATGTATCGATTTTCGTCCTACTCAACTTAAAGCCTTTAGAATCTAATATATTCCTCAAGAAAAGATAATTCAAAAACCTCTATGAAAATTCTTTCATAGAGGTTCAAATCCTCTATCAAAAGTCGAATTTGTTCTAGTGTCAATGAAACCAAATATTTATTGCAAACGTGGAGTCTTCAACATTTCTCCAAACAAAAACTCATTAATACTCGAACTCAATGCTTAATTACTCTAATGGAGGATAATTACCTTCCATGTGGTTGGGCCTCTCTTGTTTACAGTGTTCTAATACATATTTATACTCCTTAATAACAATTATAAACCTTAAATTATAATTTAACCCAAATTAGAGCTTCATTTTCTAATTTATGCAAAGTTGGCGCTATCACTAATGCCCTAGTGTCGTGTATGTTACGTCACGACACCGCCACTACATCACAGCTTCATTATGTAATTTTTAGTTTTTGGAGTCTCGACATCGTCCCTTTCGTGTCCCGCATGTCCCTTGTTAGCCACAACGTCGCTACTATGCCGGACCTCCAGAATGGATTTTCTTCATTTCTTATTCTCTCCCACATTGTGTCTTTCATCCCCACACTTTGCCTTGTCTTCCCACTACTTCAATACGTTCTCCCACGACGCCAACTCTAATTTTGTGAGTTTTTGCTCCGTTTCTTATTGTTTTTCTTTAATTTTTTCCAATACAACTTAAATCCTTGAAAATGCAATAATAGCATGAATTAGCACACACTTGAGAATATTAATATTAAATACACTACTAAACTAACCCTATATATGTAAATAATCACTTATCAAATACCTTCAAACTTAAAGTTTTGCGTTTCCTGGGCAAAGGTGTATTCTACCGAGTATCCTAATAACTAATTCTCATTTGATTCACTTTGTTCATGGATTATCATTTAATTTACTAAGTTTCAAGTTAATAATCCTCTCAAGAGTTTTTTTTTCTTTTTTTTTTTCTTTTTTTGCAAAAACTTATATTTCTCAGACATGTAGCTTTAACAACAAATATAACTTAATTTTCAAAAAACTAAAGTAGATCTCAAACAAAAACCATCACCACATACAAGTTTTTATAGTTTAAACACTCGAGTAGCAAGTATACAATCTCATGATTTCTCATTAAGCTCAGGAATTCACAAATGAGCATAGATCAAACTCATCTTTAGTAGACTTTAGCACTTCAAGAGTCTGTATGACTTTCACATAGTTGGAATGGAAACTTAACTAGCTACTCGCACTTGAGCTAAATCTTTATTTGAGGAGTTTAGTTTGCTTTCACTTTCTTTTCTCTATTTTTCCTTTTTCTTTTCATTTTTATGTTTTACAGCCTTGGTCCTTTTCCTATGAACTTTATTCTTCCTCACTTTTTTCAACCATCAAATTCTCTGCTCCATTTCCTATATAACTTACGGGATTCTCTCGTTTTTTCTCTTTACTTCTAAAACTCTTGTTAGAACTTCTCACTTTTACTAAATCAAGTAAGTTAACTCCAACTTTTACCATACAATCCCTATTTCTTTTCCTCTTTGCACAAAGTCTTTGTTTGTCTTTTATTATCAAATAAGATTCACGCTTATTGTAGAATCCTTAGAGATCTAACGTTTTTTATAAGAAATGTTCTAATTTCTTACTTTTGCTTCATGTTCAAGGTATTTCCTTACTCTAGGTTTCTAATCATGAAATCACACTATTATTTCCTACATTTCATTATTTCTTTTCTTTCAAAAATTTGAGTTTCATCTCAACTAGATATTTGTAATCTACTCATCCACTGATAGGTCATTATTTATGCATATTATATATAGTTTATTTATGTATTTTTATTGTTAAATCACTGAAATATATGTCTAATTATCCTTATTTATTATTTTCAAGTTTTTTGGAGTGCGCGATTGAGTTCGTGGTGAAAAACAGCGCGAAATGGACTACTCATACATAGTGATCAGACACCGAAGGATACGCCTTGAGATATGCGTGTTTTGGGCGATTTTCTACCATTGCAGTCCACGTGTCACCCCGTCATTCGATGGATTTCTGTTGCAGTCCACGTGTCGTGCCCAGATTCGTCCACGCGTCTCAACAAAGCTGTCGCACCTGCCACTCCACGCCACGTGACAGTCGTCCATTCGTCTGCTCGATTCAGCAACTGATGCATGCTCGTGCAAAGCTGCAAAAGGTGGCTGTTCCACCTAATCAAATGCTGACAAGTGGCGGCCTTCTTTATCACAGCAGCTTCATCACAACAGCCCTCATCCAATCGCTGCTCGCCAAGTCACACATGCCAGCAAGCTCAACCAATCACACTATGACACGTGGCCGTATTGTTGCTACAACAACGTCATCACAGCTGTCCTCCTTCTAACACTGCGCCACGTCACCCGGACCACCTCCTTCGCCCAATAACACTCTGACACATGGCAGAGACCAGGAAAGCAGTTTTATTTAGGGGTTTTTGGGGGGATTGACAGACCGTTTTCGGTTTTTACTTTTTGGCGGGGTGATGTATTTTTTCTTCTTTTTTCTCTTCTACAAACCATTATTTTACACTTTATTTTTGGATTTTTATGGAGTTCTTGACGATGATGGCCGGCTAAACTCATCAATCTGAACCAGAGGTGGATCAAATCACCCATTTTGGCATAAAGACATATGTGAGATCTATTTATTTATTTATTTATTTTTTCTTTCATAATATTTTATTCCCTTTGATATTGATTGAAATATTGAGATTAAACACTTGTTTAAATCTTGATTTACATGCTAGTTGGTTGTATGCACCCGTACTTGTGCAATAAGACCACATTAGTGGCATCCGATCATACCAATTGATTAGACCCTTTTGGGACCGGTTGAATATCATAGGGATCTAGGCTAAACTGGACACAGTAGTGATCCAGTTGTCAAGGTGTAGTGCCTTTATAAAGCACGTTGCGGTCAACACATTTAACCCAGTTCACTTGAATATATGGTTGTGTGTTTGACTAGGGAAATGGTCATTGTCGTACCTTGACCGTCGCGATAGGGAAGTGCGAGGACCCGCGTACGTTACCAGGTCTGTAGCTACACTAATTTATTTTGGATTGCATGTTTTGATTAGATTGAGGACCTTATGTAAAATTTTGCCAAATTGAGGAGATTTGTGATACCGATGGTTTGGAATGTTTCCCACTTGATTGATATATTTACTTGCTATTTTTAGTCTAGTTTTAGTTAATTTTGATATTATTCTTGTGAACACCCCGAGTTATTTTTAATTTCGTAGCATAGATAAGAAACTTGGTCTTCGTGGTTCGACCCCGTGCTTGCCACTACCGCAGTTCTTGTGGTCATTGGTAATCTCATCGGGATTATATATTTTGACGCATTCGACACGTGTCAAATTTTTGCGCCGTTGCCGGGGACCAAGTTATTCTTTCTTTTACTTAGTTTGTGTTCACCTTTATGTCCCACAGTCTTCGTCGATCGCTGTCCGCCGGATCTTTACTCCTTTTTGATCCGGAGATCGAAAAGACTTGCCGTCGGAACTCAAAAGTAACTTGATAGAGGAAGCAATCCTCCAGAGTTCAACTGAACGACGAGCAACCCCTTTTGATGGCTGACCACATTGGGAACCCACATGCACCACATGAGATACGGGAGGAACCCCTAGTTATTCCTCCCTGATAGTTTTGTCGCACCAGCTAGACCACATGAACCAGTGGAACAGCAGAGGCCTGTAGTACACCAGCATCAAGCATTCAATCGACGAGTAGTAGATCCCCTTCCACATGGCCACAAGCTAACCCTTGGGCACAACTTCGGGCCGACCGTCGCATTACCATCGGGATGGAGGATGATGGGATACAGGATCTCCTGGCTCATCAGCCACACCGCATCGTATTCCCAGCCCACGGGGGCAATTTTGAGCTCAGATCAGGTTTCATTAATCTGTTCCCCGTTTTCCATGGATTGGATCATGAGGATCCAATCACCTTCATCAAGGACTTCCATTCTAAGTGTAGTACCATGATTCCCCCTCGAGTCGATGAAGACCAAGTCAAACTCTCAGCTTTCCCTTTCTTCCTTAAGGATAAAGCTTAAGGTCGGCTCTTCTATCTTCCTCCTGGTTCCATCACAAATTGGAACGACACGATTTCTTCATTCCTCAAAGAGTTCTTCCCTGAATCTAAAGCTTCCCAACTTACCAGAGAGATATGCAGTATCAAAATGAAACAAGGCGAATCTTTTGGCGATTATTGGTGTCGTTATAAGCGCTTACTTGCACAATGCCCCCAACATGGCCAAAGCAACCTCTCCATTGTTTGTTTCTTCTATGTGGGACTTACACCCCTTGAGAAACGGATGATTGACAATGCTCGTGGAGGCGACTACAGATGTAAGACCACTGATGAGTGTTTGAACTGTATGACTCTATCGCAAGTCAATCACGTCATTACATTGATGACGATGAAGAGGGACCTTCACGAAGTCTTTATGATGGAGTAGGGTCAAGTTCTGCCAACAACAAACTTGATAAACTCACCGATCTCATGGAGCGATTCCTCACCTCAGGAAAAGCTCAAGTTAAAGCTCGCGGCTTCTGCACAGCCAAAGACCATTCCACTGACTCTTGTCCTACCTTATTTGAGAATGAGCAGGCGAACGCTTTAGGTGGCGGATTCCAAGGAACACCAAGGAATCAATGCGGCAACAACTTCAGTAACACTTATAATCATGCCGTAAAAATACCCTATCATAGTTATGGTCCCCAATACCAGAACTTCCTCCAGTATGTTCCAAAGGGACAACCTCTTCCTCAACAGTCCCAACTCGCTCAGAATTTGGGATCTTTAGAAGAAATGATAAGGACACTCATTGCTAATCAAAAAAATTCTCTAAAGACTTGGCCCAACTCAAAAAAAAAAATCGCGAGCCATGCTTCTGGCATTAAAAGTCTCGAGGTTCAATTAGGGCAACTGGCCCTTCATGTTGGGCGCACGGATGAGAAAGGCAAGTTGCCATCTCAACCGCATCCGAATCCTAATGTGAATGTTAATGCCGTCACATGTCGTAGCGGCAGAGAGCTAGAAGAGGCCCTTAACGAACCCAAACCTAAAGAGGCCACCTCTAAATCCAAGGAAGTCAAGCAGGAGCGCGAAGTTCAATCGTTTCGTACTGAAACGGTAAACTTGGATAAGGCAGCACAACCTTCTCTTAAAATTCTACCCCCGTTCCCTCAACACCTCATTAAGAATAAAAAGGCGGGAGAAGAGAAGGAAATTCTGGAAATCTTGAGGAAAGTGACGATAAACATCCCACTTCTTCATGCCTTAGCACACATGCCCTGCTATGCTAAGTTGCTCAAACACCTATGCACCAACAAAGTTTGACTCAAAGGCAACGAGAAAATCACTGTAAGTGAGAATGTCTCAGCTATCCTACGCAAAAAGTTGCCTACCAAGTGTGAGAACCCGGGCATGTTCATTGTCCCTTGCATAATTGGTGAAGTTGAGATCCAGAAAGCTATGTGTGAACTCGGAGCCTCTATCAATGTCATGCCACTATCCATATATGAGACATTGAAAGCTGGCCTTGTAAAGGATACTAGAATTATCATACATTTGGCAGGCCGGACCGTCGTTCGTCCTGTGGGTGTCTCGGAAGACATCCTGGTGAAGGTTAGCGAGCTCATATTTCCTGCTGACTTCTATATCATCGATATGAAGACTCAGCCATGCCCCCGTATCTCTTCAGTCTTGCTCGGTAGGCCTTTTCTAAAGACCGCCAAGACCAAGATTGATGTTCACAGTGGTTCTCTAACCATGGAGTTTGATGGTGAACTCATTAAGTTCAACATCTATAATGCGATGCGCCATCCCTGCGATGCCTCTTTTATGGTGCTTGCCTTGGACAGTGTGGACTCACTTGTCCATAACACCTTTCTCATGAAAGGTGATGATATGAAAGTGGTGTTAGAGAATCATCTCGACACCGATTATTTGCGACAGCAATGCTTCGCCCCTGATACCGAGATCGAGGAGTTGATCTCTGAGTTGGACTCTACTCTACTTTATTTTCCCACCCTTGCATATCTTGACTTACCAGTTTTGAACTCTACACTTCTCCCCTCTATGGAGCGAGCCCCTACACTGGAGCTCAAACCACTGCCCAGCCACCTCAAATATGTGTTTTCATGTGAGAATGATACTTTACCAGTGATCATCTCCACTAAACTCACATTACCTATGGAAGAAAAGTTGATTCATGTACTCCAGGAGTTCAAAGAAGCCCTAGGGTGGACGATCGCTGACATCAAAGGTATTAGCCCTTCCACATGCATGCATCGGGTACATATAGAAGAAGGGTCAAAACCTTCACGAGAAGCACAACGGAGACTGAACCCACCGATTATGGATGTGGTTAAAAAGGAGCTTCTGAAGCTCCTTGATGCTGGGATGATCTACCCGATCTCTGACAGTAAGTGGGCCAGTCCCATTCAGGTGGTTCCCAAGATAACGGGGATCACGGTGGTCACAAACTCACGAGGTAAGTTAGTCCCAACTCACGTCCAAAATGGATGGCGGGTATGTATCGATTACGGGAAGCTTAATGCTTCTACTAGGAAAGACCATTTCCCATTGCCTTTCATTAATCAGATGTTAGAGCGTTTAGCAGGTAGGTCTCACTACTGCTGCTTGGATGGCTATTCTGGTTTTCACCAGATTCTAGTAGCACCTGAGGATCAAAAGAATACCACCTTCACTTGCCCTTTCGGTAATTTCGATTACCGGCACATGCCTTTTGGGTTGTGCAATGCACCTGCTACTTTTCAGAGGTGTATGATGAGCATATTCTCTGACTTCGTTGAGCACTTCATCGAAGTATTCATGGATGATTTTACTATTTACGGCGATTCATTCGATCTTTGCCTTAGTCACCTGACTAAGGTACTTCACCGATGTATCCAGAAGAACTTGATCCTCAATTACGAGAAATGTCGCTTCATGGTGGATCAAGGTCTTATCTTGGGTCACATCGTGTCTGCTAGGGGTGTGGAGGTAGACCCGACAAAGATTGAAGTAATTCAAAAATTGCCTTACCCCACGACTGTGCGAGAAATCCGATCATTCCTTGGCAATGCCGGTTTCTATCGGCTATTTGTTAAGGATTTCTCCAAAATTTCTCAACCCCTATGTCGCCTTCTTCAAAAGGACGTCCCTTTCCATCTTGATAAGGCATGTCAGAGTGGATTCGATACGCTCAAAAACTATCTCATATCTACTCTAGTGATTCGAGCTCCTAAATGGGAGCTACCTTTTGAGATCATGTGCGACACTAGCAACCACGTTGTAGGTGTTGTGCTTGGGCAATGAGTTGTGCGGGCTTCTCATGTCATATACTATGCCTCCCGAACTCTTGATCCTGCCCAACTTAATTACACCATTATAGAGAAGGAGCTTCTAGTTGTCGTCTTCGCTTTGGAGAAATTTCAGCCTTATCTCTTGGGAACTAAGGTGGTCGTCTACTCTGACCATGCTGCCTTAAAGTATCATATGGCAAAAAAGGAAGCTAAACCTCATCTCATTCGATGGATACTATTGTTACAAGAGTTCGACATCGAGATTAAAGATAAAAGTGGTGTAGAAAATCTTGTTGCTCACCATCTCAGTCGTATCGAGATGGTAAAGCACCTATTCCGCTTCGAGATGATTTTTCGGATGAACATCTCTTAGCAATTTCTAAGGAACTCCCTTGGTTTGCGGATCTGCTAAACTACCTCGTTACACGAGAGTTTTCACCTCACTTTACGAGAGCCCAGAAGGATTAGATCCGGAGCGATTCCAAACACTATGTATGGGATGACCTACACTTGTGGAATTTTTGCTTAGACCAGGTCATTCGTCGATGTGTCTCCCAGAGTGAAACACAATCTATATTGGCATTCTGTCATTCATATGCCTGCAGTGGTCATTTCGGTCCACATAGGACGACTATGAAGGTTTTGGAGAGTGGGTTTTATTGGCCCACCATTTTTCGTTATTCATATCTATACGCTAAAACATGTGCCAGATGTCAGTCGACCGGTACCTTAAGTCACAGGGATCGAATGCCATTGTCCTCGATCCTATTTTGTGAGATTTTTGATGTTTGGGGGATCGACTTCTTGGGGCCATTTCCACCATCACATGGTTTTCTTTATATCTTACTCGCGGTGGATTACGTGTCCGAATGGGTGGAAGTTAAAGCCACTCGCATCAATGATTCGTCGGTTGTAGAAGATTTCCTTAAATCACAAATTTTTTTGACTTTAGCGCTCCACGGGCTTTGATTAGTGATCGAGGTACCCATTTCTGCAACCGCATGGCCCTGGATCGACTGCAACTGCTCCTTATGTTAGGGGGGCTCAAGTTCCTTGCCTTATATCGACCCCGATCTCTTTTCATTTGTTTTGGGTTGAAAATCTTCTGCGTAAGTATAATGTTACACACCGTACGTCTACAGCCTATCACCCTCAGATTAGTGGCCAAGCAGAAGTGTCAAATATGGAGATTAAATCCATTTTCGAGAAGACTGTAAACCCGTCACGAAAGGACTGGAGCACACGCGTTGATGATGCGGTATGGGCTTATCGAACGGGGTATAAAACGTCAATCGGAATGTCTCCGTATCGCTTAGTCTTTGCCAAATCATGCCACTTGCCTGTCGAGTTAGAGCATAAGTCTCTATGGGTTGTCAAACAGCTCAACATGGAACTCGACGCAGCCGGCAAAGAGAGAAAGTTGGGCCTTCAAGAATTAGAGGAAATTCAGAACGATGCCTATGAGTCTGCTCGAATCTATAAGGATAAAACCAAGGCGTTCCACGACCCCAACTTATCTCTTAAGACTTTCATAGTCAACCAAAAGGTCTTACTTTGTAATTCCAGATTAACTCTCCATCCTGGGAAATTGAGGTCATGATGGCTCGGACATTTTGTTGTTACTGATATGTTTGGACATGGTGTAGTTGAGATTAGGAACACAGATACCGGGAAAGTTTTCAAAGTGAATGGGCGCCGATTGAAGCCGTTCTACGAGAACATCCTACAACACGAGATCGAGAGCGAGAATCTAGTAGTTGTAGAGTACTTAGACTGAGAAAGAGTCAGACTGAGTCGAGCCAACGACGTTTAAAAAAATGCGCTCTTGGGAGGCACCCCAAGCTTCTATCCCTTTTATTTTCGATTTTTATTTTGGTGTTTTTGGGGTATTCTTACTATTATCTCTTTGTGACTTTTTATAGGTGTGTGACCTCTGCATAGCGCACTGGATTTTGTAAGCCTGATATTGCTCCTGCGGCTCCTCGCATGATCTGTAACTACGGTTAGTCACATCTGCGATCTGGTAAGGTCACCCATTTTCTTTTCGTCCGTAGATTTAGGGTTAGTGTCAGTCTTTTGCATGATCTTGTCTCATTTCCTTGCCTCTACATCTATCATCTTCTTTCACCTCTATGCGAAAGCCCGCAGGTGAGATCGTTTAAATTTTTTCACTTATATGCAGTTTTCGGACGGTATTGGTGGTGTTTTGTATCTCTTATTAACTCATTTCTTCCATTTCTTTGCCCTCCATATTTCACTTTCTCATTTTATTAGGAGTTGATACATTTTCATGCATATTTTTAATGTATTTTTCATTTTTTATTTCGTTTAGAGTAGCTTGATATTTTGTTTCATGCCTTTGGTTGTGGATGAGTACTCTATGGTTGCCCTGCTGACTTGAGACTCGGGAGAAATTAGGTGAAACACTCACTCGAGCCCGTAGCCCAACATTCTTATGATTTCATGATTAGAGACTTAGTATGTTGGTTGAGCCTGTGCTAGATACCAAAGGGGGCAGACGGTCATAATTGTGCAAGTCTGATTTCTAGGGGTACTAGAACGAGGATGTAACTCACTCGAGGCTAAATTTTTATGACTGGAACACTTTTGGGGAAATGATTTATGTCATTTTTGAATTTAAACCCTTAACCTTAGACCTACCTTTCATCTTACCACTAGTTAGCCTATTTGAGCCGAATTAAACCTAATTTCTTTGATTACCTATCATTAAACCCTCAGCCATCAGCCTTATATGTTACACCGAGTTGGAAACTAGACTTCGATTTGATATCCTAAGAAAGAGACATGAAAAAAAAAATCAGAGGAGAAATTGTTTACTTGCCCAAATTAAAGGGGAAATACATGATTATAGAGTCCCACCTAAAACGGCATCCACAGGAAATGGAGCAGGGAATCGAGTGGTTGGAAATAGGTGAGGACTACACATTTTGAATGAAAAAAATGAATTTTAGTGCAGTTTAATCACATTCATGTTCTCGGGTAATCATTTTATAATCTAAGTTCTAGTTTTTCAACAATTCGCATACCCTTTACATCACTTCCTTGGTACCATTCCCCAGCCTTGTTACAGCCTATTGAAGTCCTATTAATTCCCACTAGTGCTAAGTCTACAGTAGAGGAGAATGTGGTTGCATTTCTTGTGCTTGGTACTTTTGATGCGTTGATGCGCTATTTTCATGGAAATTGTGGACTTGTGTGCTTGAATGTATATACCAAGAAAACCCGCAAGTAGTTGATGGCGTTTGTCTTGACCATATCTCTGTCTTGAAAATGTGATCTTAATTGTGTTTCGGTTGCAGTTCTTGACATATCATAACTCCGAAATTTCTTGAGTAATTTGTCATCTTGGCGACTATGTAAACCAAAGGAACTCCATGAATTTTAAATCGGGTATAGAGTAGTTAAGTCAGTGCATAGTCATATTAGAGGTCAAGTTTATTTGTATGTGTCATTTACACATTTGCTCGAGACGTGCAAAGTCATAAGTTTGGGGTATTTGATAGGTCATTATTTATGCATATTATATATAGTTTATTTATGTATTTTTATTGTTAAATCACTGAAATATATGCCTAATTATCCTTATTTATTATTTTCAGGTTTTTTGGAGTGCCCGGTTGAGTTCGTGGTGAAAAACTGCGCGAAATGGACTACTCATACATAGTGATCAGACACTGAAAGATACGCCTCAAGATATGCGCGTTTTGGGTGATTTTCTACTGTTGCAGTCCATGTGTCACCCCGTCATTCGCTGGCTTCCTATTGCAGTCCACGTGTTGTGACCAGATTCCTCCAAGCGTTCTAGCAAAAGCTGTCACACCTTGCCACTCCATGCCACGTGGCAGTCGTCCATTCGTCTGCACGCATCAGCAACTGACGCATGCTCCTGCAAAGCTGCAAAAGGTAGTTGTCTCACCCACTCAAATGCTGACACGTGACTGCCTTCTTTATCACAGCAGCTTCATCACAACAGCCCTCATCCAATCGCTGCTCGCCACATCACACATGCCAGCAAGCTCAGGCGGTATTGCTGCTACAACAGCGTCATCACAGCTGTCCTCCTCCAATCACACTGCGCCACGTCACCCGGACCATCTCCTTCGCCCAATCACACTCTGATACATGGCAGAGACCTGGAAAGCAGTTTTATTTAAGGGTTTTTGGCGACAAACCCTTTTTGCTTTTTACTTTTTGGCGGTGTGGTGTAATTTTTCTTCTTTTTTCTCTTCCACAAACCATTATTTTACACTTTATTTTTGGATTTTTATGGAGTTCTTGACGACGATGGCCGGCTAAACTCATCAATCTGAACCAGAGGTGGATCAAATCACCCATTTTGGCATAAAGACATATGTGAGATCTATTTATTTATTTATTTATTTATTTAATTTTTCTTAGATAATATTTTATTCCCTTTGATATTGATTGAAATATTGAGATTAAACACTTGTTTAAATCTTGATTTACATGCTAGTAGGTTGTATGCACCCGTACTCGTGCAATAAGACCACATTAGTGGCATCCGATCATACCAATTGATTAGACCCTTTTGGGACCGGTTGAATATCATAGGGATCTAGGCTAAACTAGACACAGTAGGGATCCAGTTGTCAAGGTGTAGTGCCTTTATGAAGCACGTTGCGGTCAACACATTTAACCCAGTTCACTTGAATATATGGTTGTGTGTTTGACTAGGGAAATGGTCATTGTCGTACCTTGACCGTCGCGATAGGGAAGTGCGAGGACCCGCGTACGTTACCAGGTCTGTAGCTACACTAATTTATTTTGGATTGCATGTTTTGATTAGATTGAGGACCTTATGTAAAATTTTGCCGAATTGAGGAGATTTGTGATACCGATGGTTTGGAATGTTTCCCACTTGATTGATATATTTACTTGCTATTTTTAGTCTAGTTTTAGTTAATTTAGATATTATTCCTGTGAACACCCCGAGTTATTTTTAATTTCGTAGCATAGATAAGAAACTTGGTCTTCGTGGTTCGACCCCGTGCTTGCCACTACTGCAGTTCTTGTGGTCATTGGTAATCTCATCGAGATTATATATTTTGACGCATTCGACATACGTCATCCACAATTAAAGGCATGAACATGCAAATGAACTACTTGTTCATTACACATTACTATATATAACCTAATCTATACTACTTAAATATTCATATAGTAAGTAAAACGAAAAAGATTATACACTACCATAATTTTCTTTCTAATTGCATCAAATTAAAAATTTAAAATGATCAGACCTACAATGTTTATAGTTATTTCTTAGCCTATCTTACCACTTCCTATAGTGTAGCGTAGTATCGATGCCCCTAAAATTAAACCACACCTTGTCCTCAAGGTTTAAAAGTAGACATGAAAATGGAAGACACTAAAACACACAAACATATGTAATAACACAAGTTAGAATAAACTAAACTAAAATAAATATTAAATTAAAATAAATAAAAAATTAAGTAAATATCATCAATGTAACTTCTTGATGTTGCATGGCTATTCGCATAATTAGTAAGGTTTATCCATTTTGATAAAATCTCACATGGCAAATGGTCTTTCCTGCACATTAGACACGAAATTTTCAAAATTTAGAACTAAATCGTTTAAATTGTAATAACCTAAAATAAATAACAAAGTAATTGTTGAAAATTTTTAAAACCATAGGCTGCCTCCGAATGGCGCTTATTTTAACTTTATTAGCTAGCACCATTTTAGCTCGTTTAGACTGGGTCTAAATTGAGAAGCTTGATCAGCAAGTTTGAGATTTGAAATAATTGTTCATCCACGACTATTTTGGTCACCAATTTTCACGTATTACCTTCTTTATGAGGTAGCCTAGATAAATGTTCAGCGACCAAATTTTCACTTCATTTCTTATCTTAGATTTTCAAGTCAAACTCTTGTAATAATAGTGCCCATCTATTCAACTTTAGTTTTGCATCCTTCTTTGCAAAAAAGTATGGGATTGTTGCATGATCATTATACACATTGACTTTTGACCCCCACTATATAAGCTATAAATTTGTCACACTCAAATACCACTGCTAATGGCACTTTTTCTATAGTAGTATAATTTTGTTGTGCATGATCTAGTGTTCTACTTGCGTAGTATATAGCTCTAAACATTCCATATCTCCTTTAGCCTAACACTTCTCCTACCGCGTTACCACTTGCATCGCATATTATTTCAATTTTAGAATCTCAATCTGATACTACCACTATTGGTGCCGAGATCAAAGGTACTTTCAAGGTTTCAATTGCCTGTATACATATCGAGCTCATTTTAAATGGAACATCTTTTTCTAACATCTTTTTAAATGGAACATCTTTTGAAAAATCTTTTATAAACCTTCTGTAGAAACCCACACGACATAAAAAACTCTTTATGTCTTTAATGTTTCTTGGTATAGGAAGTTTCTCGATTAACGTTATTTTTGCTCTATCTACCTTCAATCTATGAGCAGACACTATATGTCCTAAAATAATTCCTTCTCAAACCATGAAATGACACTTCTCCCAATTAAGTACCACGTTTGTGTCTTGATATTTTTTTAATACCAAAGTCAAATTTCGTAAATATAAATTGAAAGAAGCCCCAAATATAAAAAAGTCATTCTCAGATATCTCCATAATATCCTCGACCATATCAAAGAAAATAGCCATCATACATAATTAACATGTAGCTGGTGCATTGCATAATCCAAATAGCATCCGCCTAAATGCAATTATTCCTTAAGGGCAAGTAAACGTCATTTTCTCTTAGTCTTCTAGTGCTATGACAATTTGGTTGTATCCTAAGTACCCATCTAAAAAAAGTAATATTCATATCTTGCTAGTATGTATAACATTTTATCAATGAATGACAATGGGAAGTGATCCTTTCTTGTAGCTTTATTTAACTTTTTGTAATCAATGCAAACTCTCTACCTAGTTACTATTCTCGTGGACAAGGTTTCCCCTTTTTCAGTTTGAATAATGATAATTCCCTCTTTCTTTGGTTATTCATGTACTAGCAAAACCCATGAACAATCTAACACAGCGTAAATGATTCCAACATTTAACCACTTTAAGATTTTTTTTTCTTTACGACTTCTTTCATTACTGGATTCAACCGCCTCTTAGCTTCAATTGATTGTTTACGATTTTCTTCCGTTAATATCTTATGCTTGCAAACTGTTAGGCTTATCCCTTTTAAATCCTTGATTTTCCATTCCTAGGCTGACTTGTGCTCTCTCTAAACTCAAAGTATTTTTCTTCTTCCAACTCCGTTAATGTTGCTCGAACGATCACTGGATATGTTGAGTTCACTCCCAAATATGCATATCTCTGATGTTCAGGCAAAGGCATTAATTCCATTGTTGGTTAAATAACTGCACTTCCCCCGTCGTCTCTAATTTCTTGAAACCTTTATGAAACTTACGGGGTCCTATTGGTGTTAAAGCATTTACTAGATCTTAAAGTTCACCCTTCACTGCAGAACTTGTTGTTATGCTCTGGAATAGAAATTGTTCCAGCAAATCATTTGGCCTATACTCTTGGGCTATCTTAGTAACACAATAAAAAATTACATCTTTGACTTCGACACTCTTGTAGTGTTCTCTCTCACTCAAAGATTTTAAAGTTTTGTAGATATTGAACAGAACTTCCTCTTCATTTACTCGTAACCTTAACTCTCCTTCTGGGACATCTATTAGCGCTCGTGTAGTTGCTAAGAAGGGTCTCCATAAAATTGATGGTACCTCCGAGTCTTCTTTCATATCAATACTATGCAATCCATGGAAAAAAATGAACTTATCCACTTTTACCAACACATCTTCAATTACTCCTTTTAAATATGTCACTGATTGATCTACCAATTGCAAAATCATATTGGTCGATTTTACTCCTCCTAATCCTAATTTCTTAATAATTGATAAGTGCATCAAATTTATATTTTCCTTTGAGTTGATTCTGATTCTTTTGCTACTTTCTTTTGGGTACTATTGTCACTCTCTAAGTGTCCTGTGTCTCCTCATTACTGCTCATCGATTTGCTTCCTTTTATCATTTATTATATCTCTTGGCCGGACTGGATCATTTGTTTTTTTGCCACTCCTTAATTAGACTACATGTGCATTTGCCAAGTGATTGCTAATAATGTTACTCAAAAACCGTTCTTCATTTTTCGAGTTACAAGCACTGATAAGCTGACCAATTCATCTTTTAAGATTCTTGATAGATTTTGATTGTTCATTATCCATCCTCTTCATAGCTTGCTTCACTTCTTCTATCTCTTTCTCATACTTCTCATGACACTCCATATTTCTCGTGTCCCTATCTAGCAAATACTTCTCAATTGACTTCAACGAAGTCATCTCTTTGCTTTGCCCCAACTTCCTCTGTTGGACTCGTTGTTCAAAGACTTGAGGTAATTTCAATGCATTATCAGGATTTCTATATAAGAAGTTCGGGTTGTTGCAGTTGTATCCTTGATAAAACCATTGAGGAGCCATTCCTGTCGGCCTGAAGTTGTTCCTTTAACCTTGTTTATTCATGAAATTGATGTCTTCATAATTTATTCCCTGTTGTATGTCATTTTGGTTAATCATCGTGCCTTGGTGATTCATTGGTTATTGTGCTACTTATGGACCTTGGTGTCCCATCTAAAGTTGTGCCATTATACCGTTAAGATTTGATATATGTGCAAGAATTTTCGCTTACGAGTCAATCTCGTAAACATCTACTGGTTTCCTTAATATGGAATAAGTAATGGCGATAGAATTTTAAGACATAAGATCAAGGAGATCCAATACTCCATCCTCATCTTCGATAAGTGGTGAGCCGCCTAATGCAACATTTATTAGCGTTCTTATGTTGTGGTTTATCCCATAGTAAAAAATCTAGAGTTGTGCCTATTTCATGTATCCCTAGAACATCTCCTTAACATATCTTTAAATCTTTCCCTATCCTCACCACGATACTCTGGGTCTTCTTGCTTGAACTGATTAATCTCAAGTTCCTTTCGCTGAGCTTCGATAGAGGAAAGAACTTGTTAGGAAATCTTTCGTTGATTTCTGCCCATGAACTCATACTCCCTACATTCAGCCCTTAGAACCAGAAGTTGGCTTTTCCACCAGTGAGAATGGAAAAAGTCGCATCTTGATAACCTATTTTGTAACTCGGGTGATGTGTACAACATCACACTTCTCCAAGAAACTCTCAGCATGTGCAACTGGGGTCTTTATTGGAAAGCCCGCTGAACATACTATTTTGCACCATGTTTATTAGAGACGTTCTCAGCTCAGCTCGGTGGTTTTGGCTGGAAGCCTTATCACTCCACTGTATGTCTCCTAAACTTTTGGCATGAAGTAGTCACGAAGGCATATCAATCTTCGCACTCTCTCCTTTACTACCAGATCAAATGCAAGTTGGTTATTCTCGTGGCCCTGTTGTTGGTTTCTAGCTCGCTCCTCAGCCATCTTGACTCCTTTTTTTTTCTTTCCTTTGTTCGTTCTTTCAATCCCTGGATCATAACACACTAGGTCATTCTCTCCTTTCCCATGCATGCACTAAGTATTCTTGATAAGAAAACACAAAAAGATCAATTTTACAAAGTCAAACTAGAACTCAAGGCTAGCTATTTCTTTTTTATGAACCGAAAAATATATTAATGAAAATAAAACTCAGCAACTATTCAAACTACCTAAGTAATACTAATGGCTACCTATCCGCGACAACGGCGCCAAAAACTTAATGCGTGCCGCAAGTATAACGACTAGCTTATAGTAATAGTGCAATCAACTTACGTTGATTACGAATGTCGTCTACAGGGAAAGGTTTTTGCACTAGTTTCATATTACTTACATAACTTGAATTATTGCTAAGGGATTCTTTTTAATTGGTTTTATACTAATATAAACTATCTAACAATTTACTTTAAACTTTACTTGAACTCTTAAATTAAGGATATCTTAGTTCACAACTTCACCTAGATAATTTTATACTATGCTTTGTATTCATGTAAACATCTCGGTATGTTTTGGGCAATGCCTAATTAGAATAGACAGATTTTCTTCAAATCCACTTCAACCCATTACCGTGACAAAGAAGATTCTAATGTGCAAACTAGAACTCCACATATCGATTTGAATAACCTAAGTTTCATATTGCTTTAAGTCTCAAATCATTTGATTCATAACCAACTAAGTTTATTATTCGCGCCTCCCTAATCAACAACTATATCTTAATGTTGTATATTTTACGATTGTGTCATTCATATCCAGATTAGAAGCTTTAATGGCCATGATAACTCCTAAAGCCTAAGTTTATTAAGCTCCTCGATGCTTATAATAAAAAAGCAAATGAAAACCTGAATATTATTAACTAAGATTATAAGATAAACAATGTTTGTAGATTGACTAAGGGCATATTGTAACAGGCCGTTTTATTAATGTCGTTATGTATATCGTAATTACAGACATGGACGCTAGCTCAAATCCACGTAGACAATGTGGGTAGACTAGGCCACAAGTGTGCCTCGGTACATTAGTTTATTAAATTATTTGTTAAATACATCGCATGTGTGTTTGTTGAATAACGATATCGTGTGAGGTTGTGTGACGGGTTATTGCCTTAAAGTGTTTGTCAACGCAGGTATTGAGAAGCTAAATACGGGCACACTAGAGAAACTCGACAAATTCATGAAATATGATTATGAAGTCAAATTAAAATGGGTAATGTAACTATAGGCTAATGAGATTAAATTCTAATAATAGGCTATGGTGCGCCTTGCAATACGTGTCGAGATGCGGGGCGCTAGGTATCGGGCAGTTGAAGTTTAGGGGGACCATGAGTTGGTTAAATTTGTTAAATAAAATGCTAACTATATGGTTTTAAAAAGGCTTAAGGTAATGTGACATTGATGGAATAAATAAGCCTTGAGATGGACAACTAGATGCTATTGGAGTGTGCTATTGGAAGGGAGTGTGCTATTGGAGTCATCAGGAGGTGTAGGACTACATGCTTGTGAAGCACAAGATAATCTTGGAGATAAGTACGCACACTTGATCAAAACCAAACATATATATAGGAGACAGTGAAGTGTTTGATCAAAACCACATAAAATTCATGCAAATTTGTGATAATCTGAGGAATAAGAAAGGATTCCCAATTGAGATTCAACACCTTTAAAGACCAATTCAAGAGATCTAAACATAGGTAATCACCTCCTTCATTTTCTCCACTTTCCAATGAACCTATAGTTTTTGACAAGTTTGATGAAATTCAAGTTTTAGTGATTAGGTCTCTGATTTGCAGCGAAAAATTGATGAATTACATGTTGTTAGACCATATATATAGAGAATTGATTACTGGTTTAGCTAAATTTGATGATTTTAACGAAATTGGAGAGTTGACATGAATCATGAATTTTGATTACGTTGAGGTTATGGGGTGTTTTAAGGGTTGATTGAAGTTAATTATATATGGGAAACATGTCGGAACAAATAAGGTACCTAATCGAGAGGGTTTGGATAGAATTCTCGACTTGAGAATTCTATCCCAAAGCACAGATAGCGTGCTACCTAGAACGGTTCGTTCTAGGTTGGTAACTATTCTTCGTCCTGAAGAACAGTAGCGTGCTACATAATTCCTTTAGTGTGTTACCATCAGATGGCGCGCTACACATATCCCTTAGCGCGCTAACTGCATATCAAAATGGATTTTTAAGGGTTTTTTTGGTGATTTGTCACCTAATACATGACTAAACACAAGGAATAACCTAAAACTATACAAATTTGACTTTAAGGACTAGGGGAAGTTGTAGCTTGGTACCGAGAGCTTGTCTAGTCCGATACAGGAGTCCGGGGAGGTCGAAGAGCGGTGTAAGGTTTGTGAAACCCAACTGAAAGACTCAGAGTTTTTTAATCTGTTTTTACATCTCATTTCTATCATTCCTTGTTGTTCATTACTCTACTTCATTACTTGGATGTGGTTTGAGGTTACTCCCCTAGATTTCTTGGTTGTGTGTTAATGATGCACTGGACTATAGCACGTGTGACGCAACCCATAGTGAATGGAGACCTGAGTTTGCCTTTGGTGCATGCGTCGGTGATTCAACGGATTTGGCTAGCGTTGCAAGGGACCAAGTGTCAGGCCAGTTGGGCATGACCACTGGTGGGAACGTGGTGACCGAAGTACAATCTAGTCTATCTGGAGTGAACATACACATTTGTTAGCTTGTATGTTATCTATTCATGCGATGAGCCATTTAAAATTGTCTGTTTTTATATCTCGCATGCCCACTTGATAGTATTCCTTGCATTTCCTTTACTTTATTATACGAATGCTCAGAGGAGTTCCTTGGGATTTTACTTTCTAGACTCGTCATATGTCTTTTATGATGATTGATTGCAAATCCTAATACCAGTAGGGACAAGGGGATCCTAGGTGACTACATATGATTGCCTGCCGTCGAGGACCTACTCGTACATGTTTATTTTTGAGATTTTATATATTTTGGGTATTGGGAGACTTGAGATGACACCGTACATGTATATATACCTTGTTTGTGGTATTGTTGCTTATATACAAAATACTTTATAAGGTTTTTCATAGTAGGATTTGCTTTTTTGAATAATGTTTACCATGCTAAATTACTTATACTAATCGTATCAATTGAGGCTTACGCTGATTTATGTTAACTTGTAAGAAACAACCTACTACTATGGTTAAGCATTAGAAAAAACTACGAATTAAGTAACAGTTGAAATAGTTAAATACTCATAAAGAATAAGTTAAAAATAAGGATAATCTACTAATTAATTTGATAATATACACATGGACATGATTTATAAGACATGAAAAGAACGGACAAGTGTCAGACATTTGTAGTTGGGCCAGCTGGCAAGGAGTACACGGAGACACGTCACCCCTGGGCGGAAGGGACGCCACAGTTGGTATTAGAGAAAAAGAGTTCTACAAACTTGTAAATTTACAATGAAAGAGCATAAGACTTAATAAATAAACCTTAGTTGTGAAAACCCTATGTTATGCCTTAGAACATTAGTCGGGAAGTGAGGCGAGGCGGGTAGAGTTAGCGTTAGAGTTTATATACGTGTTATATGTTCTTTATATATATTATATACGTATATACACTGAGACTGATCCGGAGCATGCTTCTCGATGTAGATCATGGATGAACAGTCGACCACGCCTCAGGAGATTGGTTTACTTAGTTGTACAACTAGAGATTCCCGATTGCACCTAGTATGGAGGATCGACTCTCAGCCTAGGAGACGCAGATGGTCGAGGTGTTATGGTTGCTACGAGATCTGACCGCCGCACTAACGACACTTGTTATAGCAATTGCTACACCAAGAGAGCCAATAGCAGTTACGGCACCTGCGGGGACAACCGTTACCCTGGTTGCTCCCTAGACACCAGTTAAGAGAGTAGTAGCGGATACACAGAAAAAAAAAGAGCCACCGCGGTTGTTGTTCCCTTGGAGACGCCAACTCCTACGCCTCCACCCACGATTATGGATCAGACGACTATTACCGCTACTACTGCTACTGTATCGGGATTCGTCTTAGCTCTAAGGCGAAGATGTGTAGGGAGTTTCTAAAGTTTTAGTCGGGCTTCTTTTATGGAGGTAGTGACCCCGAGGCTGCGGGGAAGTGGATTTTATCTCATCAGTCGTTTCAAAAGCTGATGAGGAATGACGAAAATGTTTAGGCATGACTTTCGGGAACATGCTTGAGGGGTCACGCCGCAGTATGGCAGACCACATATTAGGATACCCATCCAGAGCCGACGACATGGGCTGAGTTTAGGGATATCATCTATGATCTATACATACCTATGGTCCTTACTCAGATTTTCGATGAATGCAGTTGGGACAAAGCATCTGCAGATCTACTATTTCACCAGTGGAGCTGATGATAAGATTGTTTCGACATTGGTATCCTCTAGGGCACCCACTCTACAGGATATATTTGATAGAGCGTTGGCACATAAGACATATCTAATGTAGAGAGATAGTAAGCGTGTGACTGGTACAGAGTAATAGATAAAGCATAGTTCTCGGCCTAACTAGAGGTGAAGAGATAGAGGGATCATAGGGATAGAGGCTATAAGGATAACAGATGAGATAGGGGCCATAGGGATAATCATCAAGGAAATCAGTTCCAATATGAGGAGAGACAGCTAGTTCATGCCATTACATCAGCACTGGTAGATCAGCATAGGCCACAGCCGCAGATGTACCATTAAGGTCGAGATTAGGGGGACATGAAAAAGGGTTAAAAAGACTGAGGTCAGGGTCTGAGTTTTAGAGACGGATGAACCAGTAGGGAGGATAATAGGAGATGCCACAGGTGTGGTCAGAGGGGACGCTTGAGGTTTGACTGCAGGACACCATCATTATTATGTCGAGAGCCTGAGCAGGTCAAAGAGAGAGCTCATGCGGTAGCACAGCCAAATGGAGGAGCAACCAAATAGCTCGTCGAGGGTACGTTGCATATTTTTAGTTGACCTATGCATGTTATGTTTGACTCCGGTAGTACTTTATCGTTTATTGTCGAACGTGTTGTTGGTGTGTTAGGCTCATATATAGACACTAAACATGCACCTTATCCTCAGTACGGCCGCTGGGGACAAGATATACCCTAACCGGATATGTAGAGTCGTGATGATTGAGGTTGAGGGACATTTGTTACAAGATGATCTTTAAGTATTATAGTACTTAGAGTTTGACATGTTTCTCGAGATGAGTTGGTTAACACCATATCATGCACAGATAGATTGTTGTGCTATGAGGATAGAGTTTCGTATTCCCGAGATACCAGAGTTCTCACTAATTGGATTTGCAACTGATTTACCTATCATTAGAAGTCGATTGGCTACATCTCAGAATTTGGAGGTACTAAATGCATGCATGAAAATGTATCATATCCAAGTGAAATGGATGATAAAAGTACCAATGATAAGGAAAGAGAAATGGAAAGATATGAGAATGAGAATAACACCACCATTACAATCCGATAACCGCATAATTTCGACAAACTTAACGATCATACCTACGGTCTTTAGCAAGAAAATACATCCAACACATCCTTAAAATACCCCCAAACGTATTACGAACCCTGTCCAAAAGGTTCAAAACAAATCGAGAGGTTCACACATGGAAAACAAAGAAGAGGGTGAAAGAACATGATATATATGAGAAGTAGCACTTTTGTTTAAAGTCATTGGGTTGACTTGGTATGAGTCTATCAATCAGTGTAGACTAGTGTTGCACGTGACACGTCCTCCACATTATGGCTCGGGAAGTCTTGATAGAAGATCTTCAATCTTTTGCAGTTAATGTTAAAAGCAGTACCAGCCACCAAACTTCAAATCTACACTGCACCGTGATCATACACAATAATCACAACATACGGTCATGTCCACCATGATCTCAACTGACCTAAAAAAACCCTAAGACATGATTGAGATAAAAACACTTTCTGACCAACACAAAAAGATATACAAGAGAGATTGCGATAATGGAACGCTTTAATTTTTTCTTTGTAAATCCACGCGTTTTCATACGCATCATTCTTGATTTCCACCCATTCTTGGAGAGTGAGTTTTCTCTCTTTTCTTGCTTCATCGAGCTTCGTATTAAGTTGCTTCGCAACCTAGTAGGATTTATGCTCGAGCTCGATTGGCAGGTGGCAAGCTTTACGAAACACAAGTCTGTATGAGGATATTCCAATTAACGTTTTAAACGCCGTTCGGTAAGCCCAAACCTCATCATCAAGACGTGTACTCCAATCTTTACGAGTAAGGTTCACTGTTTTTTCTAAGATTAATTTGATCTCCCTATTAGAGACCTCTGCCTAGCCACTTGTTTGGGGATCGTAAGCTGTAAATGTTCTATGAGTGACATTGTACCTCCTTAGAAGTCTTTCAACCATATGGTTGCGAAAGTGAGTGCCTCTATCACTAATCAGGGCACGTGGGGTACCAAAAGTTGTGAGAATTATCGATTTGAGGAATTCACATACCACTTTAGAGTCGTTAGCGCGATAGCTTCCACCCACTTAGACTCGTAGTCCACTGCCAATAGTATGTAAACATTACCAAATGACACTGGAAACGGTCCCATGAAGTCTATACCACATACATCAAATATTTCACAAATATGAATCGGAGTAAGTGGCATTAGGTCTTGACGACCAAGGTTACCAGTTTTCTAATAGTTAGGCAAGTCTTGGTAAACATGTATGAATCATGGAAAATAGTGGGCCAGTAAAACTCGCTCTCAAGAACTTTCCTAGTTGTCCTACGGGGACCGAAGTGGCCACCACAGGCGTAAGTATGACAAAAAGCCGAGATGGAGTGACCCTCAATCTGAGAAACACAACGCTTGATAACCTGGTCATAGCAAGATTTTCGTAAGTATGGGTCATCGCACATATAGTATTTAGCATCGCTCCTAAATTTATTCTTCTACGCCTTTGAAAAATGAGGAGATAGCTCGCCAGAGGTGATATAATTCACTAAATCAGCGTACCAGGGAAGATCTTCCGCAATAACATAGATGTACTCATCAGGGAAATCTTCCTTAAGAGGGGTTGGACGTTCACCATTCTCAATGCTGCTAAGATGGTCTTGCTACTAGATTCTCTGCACCACTTTTATATTTAATGGTGATGTCAAACTCCTATAGTAGGAGTATCCATCTAATGAGCCTAGTTTTGGCATCATTTTTATTCATTAGGTACTTCAAGGCAACGTGATCGTAGTAAATAATAACTTTGGTTCCCAAAAGATAAGGCCAAAATTCCTCAAGTGTGAATATAACGACAAGGAGCTCCTTTTCTGTAGTGGTGTAGTTCGTTTGAGCCGTGTCTACGGTATGAGAAGCATAGTAAATAACATATGAAGCTCTCCCAACTCTCTATCCTAATACTGCACCAACTGCTTGATTACTAGCATCACATATAATTTCAAATGGAAGCTCCCAATTAAGGGCCTGAATTACTGGTGTGTTAGTAAGTGTGTCTTTTAGTACATCAAATGCACTCTTACATGCCTTATCAAACTCATAAGTTACGTCCTTTTATAGTAGATGGCATAGGGTTGTATGATCATCAACAAGTCCTTGATGAAACGAAGGTGAAAATCGGCGTGTCTAAAGAACGACCTAATCTCTCGCACGTTCGTAAGGTAGGGAACTTTCTTGATAACATCAATTTTAGCTTGGTCTACCTCTACACCCCTAGCTGAGACAATGTATCCCAAAATAATACCTTATTCCATCATAAAATGACACTTTTCATAGTTCAGAACTAGGTTCTTCTCGATACACCTGCTGAGTACCTTTGTCAGATTGATGAGACAGCTATCGAATGAATCATTATAAATAGTAAAGTCATCATGAAGACCTCCATGATATGCTCAACAAAATCTAAAAAAATGATCAACATGCACCTTTGAAAGGTGGCAGGTGCATTGCATAACCCAAAGGGCATGCGCTGATAGGCAAAAGTGTCAAGCGGACAAGTGAATATAATATTTTCTTGGTCTTCTGGTGCAACTGGTATCTAGTGAAAATTGGAATAATTGTCAAGAAAACGATAATGAGAAAGATTGGCTAGTCTCTCCAACATCTGATTAATGAAAGGAAGAGGAGAGTGATCATTCCCAGTGGAAGCATTGAACTTCCTGTAGTCAATGCATACCTGCCATCCATTTTGAATGTAGGTCGAAACTAACTCACCATGTGAATTGGTGACTATAGAGGCTCCCATTTTCTTAGGAACCACCTTGACAGGGCTTACTCATTTACTATCAGAGATAGGGTAAATCATGCCAACATCTAAAAGTTTCAGTATCTCCTTCTTTACGACATCTACAATAGGCAGATTGAGCCTCCATTGGGCTTCCCTCATAGGTTTTGACCCCTCTTCCACATATATATATATGATGCATGCAAATGGAAGGGTTGAAACCTTTGATATCCGCTATTGTCCACCTAATAGCCCATTTAAACTCTAGGAGTACTCGCGAGAGAGTCTCTACTCATCTGGATGTGTAAGTTTGGCTAAGATGGTCACAAGGAGTATGTCATTCTCACCTAAAAACATGTACTTTAGGTGCCTTTGTAATGGCTTCAGCTCGAGTGTGGAAGCTTTAACCAAGGAAGGAGAAAGTTCAAAGTTAATGGTAGGCAACTCCAAATAACTGACACTTAGGGCAAGGGTTGGAATGAACCCAACTCTAAAACATCATCCTCGACATCAGTATCGAGGGTCAAAACACTCTGGTAGATATGAGTAGTGTTGAAATAATTCTTTAACACTACTTTAACTTCACCATCGCCACTCGTAAGCAAGGTCCGCTGAACGAATGGATCTACACAGTCCATGGTACACACCACAGAAAATACGTCACCAGGGTCTCGCATCTCATCATAGATGTTAAATTTGATGACTTCACCATCAAACACCATGGTGAGAGATCCATCATCAACATCTATCTTCGCATTCACCATTTTCAAATATAGACATCCTAGGAGCACTAATGAAGCATTGGGGAATGGTTCCTCTTTCGTATCTACCATGTAGAAGTCAGCAGGAAACATAAATTCGTTAGTTCAAACTAGAACGTCCTCGAGAACACCAATGGGTTGGACAACTGAATGATTTGCCAACTAAATGACAATACCAATATCCTATAATGAGCTTACATTCAATGTCTCATAAATGGAAAATGGCATGACATAAATGGAAGTGCCAAGGTTGCACGTAGCCCTCTGAATGCTTACATCACCTATAAAACGAGGCACTGAAAACATTTCAGGATCCTTGCATTTAAGAGGCAACTTCTTCTGTAGGATAGCCATGACGATTTCTCCTATTTAGACTTTTTCATTGCCTTTTGGTTTCCTTTAGTTAGCGCATAGTTCCTTAAGAAACTTTGCATACCTAGGGACTTGCTTCAAAGCTTCGAGGAGTGGAATATTGATTTTCATTCGCCAAAAGGTCTCGAGAATTTCTTTCTCTTCCTCCTTTTTCTTATTTAGGATGATTCGTTATGGATTAGGAGGTTCGACCTTGAATGTGGGCGGTGCTCCTTTTTCAATAGTCACCATTTGTTTAGGGATAGACAGAGTTACTACTAACTCATGCTCTTCCTCATTTGCCTAGTCTTTAGCATCTGATGATCCATTGTTCCTTTAGGGTCCATCTAGCTCTTTGCCGCTTCTGAGTGTAACTGCGTTAGGGTTTGGGTAAGGTTGCAAAGGCAAATTTCCCTTATCCTCGAGACATCCCAGTTGTTGTGTCATTTGGTCCATTTGAACTTGAAGGGTCCGGACCGTCGATTTGGTTTCACAAAGGGATTTTTCAGTGGTAGCCTTGAATTAAGCAATCTCACTCGTAAATTGGCTCTGTTGAGCCATAAGAGCTTTGACCATGTCCTCAAATGAAGAGGAATTATTGGAGGGTGCAGGCAACGGTTGACCTCTCGGGAGGAAGGTCCGGTAGTTCTGATTTTGAGGCTCATAACTGAAGTTCGGGTTGTTTCTCATCGTTACGTGATTGTATGTATTCCCAAACGGGACTCTAGGTGGTCCCTATAATTGATTACCCATAGCATTGGCCTGTTGATTGTCCTCAAAGAAAGTAGGACATTCATCAGTTGCATGATTTGAGGCAGTAGAAATACCATAAGCTTTGAATTACACTTTGCTAGAGGAGAGGAGGTGTTCCATCATGGAAGTCATTTGGTCAATTTTCTGGTTATTCTAACTCGAGACACTCCCCGCGGTCAGACTTTGATAAGTTGTAACATCAAGATCACCATAAAGGCGTGACTGTTGTGCGATGTCCTCATACGATTGCTTCATTCGGGTCGAAGTTTTATCTCGAATGTGACCGGCACATGCATTATCAATCATGTGTCATTCTATAGGAAACATACCAACATATAAGAAATGGGCCATGGCCTTCTCAAACGGGCCATGCTGCTGGCAACTAGCAATCAATCGTTTGTAGCGATCCCAATATGCACTAAATGATGCTTTATTTTAATTCTGCATATATCCTTGATAAGCCGAGCAACTATATCTTTGGGGAAGTATTCATTTAAAAATGCAGTTTTCATCTCATTCCAAGCTTTAATGCAGCTAGGCGGAAGGTTGAAAAGCCATTCCTTGGCTTTTTCCTTAATCGAACGGAAAAGATCTAAGCATAACCGTGTCATTATCCGCATTGGAGGGTTTCATTGACTTGGAGTTAGTCTGAAAATCCTTTAGGAAAGTAACGAGGTCTTCATTCTCACCACCATGAAAGGATGGTTGGAGGCGAATAAACCCAGACCTTAACTCAAAATCTCCAACATTATCTGGATAGTTGATGCAGAAGTGTTGTTGCGCCAAAAGAGCTTGAAGCTCTTGATTGGCGTACCCCATGATGATTTGGCAATTTCCAGCCATGTTCAGAGCGTTTTGGCCTCGTTGTTGCCTATGTTGGGTCTCTCTAATCCACCAATGAAATGTTCTCTCCGGTTAAGGATCGAAAGGTAACAATGAACCAGTCGATTTTGACCGAGTGAGGTATGGTAGCAAAAACCTAAGAAAAAAGAAAACTAAAATCACAGTAAGGAATAAGTCCTTGGCAACGACACAAAAATTTGGCCACGTGTCGTACATGCTAAATATAATCAGCAATCGAGTTACCAACCACAAGGGTGTAGTAGTGGTAAATACGGGGTTGAATCCATAGGACTTGACTTTTACTCTAAGTTAACTAAAAATGGGGGGTTTTAGAAAGTTTGAAGAAACACTAAATTAAAATAGCAAAAATGAAAAACTCACAAAAGATGATGTCAATGAGAGAAAATACCTAACTCTACAGTTCCACAAGCAAGAATCAAGATTCAATGGCATATCATGGTCCTCAATCTTTCCTAAAAATATTAATTCAAATTCTCCTAGATTAGCTATAGAAAATTAACGTCTGCCAGAAATCCCTAATTCCCCTAATCTCGATAGCTAGGACATCCGCCACTAACTACTTCCCTAATTGATGTTAACACTAGATATCCGCCAATAAGGTTTAACACACTAATCACAATAATAAGGATTAATGGAAATACTAATCCTAAATAATCAAATTGCATCCGCTTCCGATTTAACCTAGATTCAATTGTTGCACACTCAAGAACTGAAAGGTTTTTACGGCAAACGGGTGAGTGTTTGTCACCTTATTAGTCCAAAAGTACAATTACGGATATAATCGATCCAAATAACTATAGATTGTCCACCTAAATGCATGCAATGGCCTTATACATACCCTAGATCTAAACCATATTCATTGAAATCAATAATAATGAAATAGGAGGAATTAAATTAAATTAATTAAAATCATAGATCTGACAAGTTATGCCATGAATCAAGAATTCTACTTGTTTCCCCTTTGACCTAGGTGAAGATTAGTTTAGCTGGACATGGTCTTCACGATCACCAAGAAAAGATGTGTGGCAGCACCAAAACCATGAAAGTCAACTACTCTGATGAATACCCTTGTTCCTAAAATAAAAACCACTAAAAAAAGCTCTCTAGAGGTGAGAGAAACTAATTTTGGGGGTTGGTCTCATAACAAGTGCACCGAGGAACATCTATGGCTGATTTTTCGTTCAACAATGGGTTCTGGACACTTAGCAGCACGTGATGGGCCACGAAAGTTGTTGTGACGTGATGTGACCAACAAGGAGACGCCACATGATGCCTAGAAGGAGTTGGTTCACTCGTAAATGATTATGCAAATATCTAGAGTGTGGTATAGCACGCATACCGATGCAGATCGATAGCTATTGTACGTGAGAAACTATCGGTGAGCTATACTACTAACGACATGTGGACGAGTGACCTGAAGATGCGTGGCAGGCTTGTACGAGTTGGACGAATGTAAGATTAGCAAGTGGCAAGCTGTGGCAAGTTAGATGAATGAGTGATCGCCACGTAGCAGCGGACTGGGAAATCTTACACATTATGCGTCATTCTAGGATTGTGACAGCACTTAATTCGAGAAAATCCAACGCATGCAGAAACGAGTCACTTAACTGTGTCATTTGGTATGCTGTCTCTTATTCTACGCTCTGTGTAGTACGTAACTCGAGGTAAATCATTTAGCATTTGATCACTGCACGTAAATACTCCATTTTGAGTATTTTTCCCCACGAACATAACCGCATACTCCATTTCACCTAAAAATGACCAATAAATATAATTAAATATATATCCTAGAGACTTTTATATATTAAACACATTAAAATAAACTAATAAAAGCATATAAATACCAACTTATCAATTCTATTTAATTTCATGATTATCTCTTTTATTTATATACAAATTGAATTCCAAATAATACCTTAATTTTGTCGAAAATTGAGAAATATTCTTGACTCGCTCTGAAACTCAAGGACACTACACATACAATTCAACTTGACCCTGTTTCACGTTAAAATATTGTATAATACATCAAATAAGCACGCGACATACAAAGATTTTATTAAATTTATGATCTCCGATCCATAACATGTAGGTCACACTTCAGATACTTAAATCTCAAATTAAATCAAAAAATACTTAAGTAGCATCCTAATCAACAACAACAACAACAACAACAACAACAACAACAACAACAACAACAACAACAACGACAACAACAACAACAACAACAACAACAAAAACAACAACAATATAGCCTCAATCCCAAATTAATTGGAATTGTCTACTTGGATTAAACTTTTCGATTGTGCTCGATTAAGTGCAATTGATGGTGAGCTTTCCAAACCATTCAAATCCCTCTTAATTAATGCATCATCATGTTAACTTTGGTCTACCCCTACCTCGTAGAATTTTTACAATTTTTATTGAGTCAAGTCTTCTATAGGGGGCATTTGTAGGTCATCTTTGCAGGTGACGAAACCACTACAACTGCCCTTCCCTAATCTTTATGTCAATTGGTGCTACTCTTACTTGTCTTTGAGTTTCTACATTTCTTATTCTATCTTTACGAGTTTTACCACACATCCACCTAAGCATTTTCACTTTTGCTAAATTCATTTTATGTAATTTTTGTTGCTTTTCGCCCAACATTCACTTCCATAGAGCATAGTTGGCCTAATTACGGTCCTATAAAATCTTCCTTTTAACTTAGTAAGAACATTTCAATCACAAATCATCACTGTTGCACTTTTCCATTTATTCCATCCAGTTTGAGTTCTGTGTGACATCATTCTCAATATTAACATCATTTTGTATGATTAATCTCAGGTATCTAAAGTGGTTCACCTTATGAGCATCTACTTAACCTAATTTCACCACTCCATCATCTCGATGTCAAGTATTTGTAAACTCACATTGCATGTATTCGGTCTTCGTCCTACTCATCTTAAAGCCTTTAGATTTTAATGTATTCCTCTAGAGTTCTAAATTCCTATAACTCCATTTTTTGTTTCATTCACTAAAACAATATCATCTGCAAATAACATATACTATAGTATATCCCCTTGAATATGCCTAGTTTCACCCATAGCTAAATTAAATAGATATGGGCTTAAATCTATAGTCTTATCGCAATGCAAAATTATTTTGTAGCTCCTTCAAATGTCTTTATACTCATTACTAGTCCTTCATACATATCCTTAATTGTGTGTATGTATCAATCTTGCACTCATTTTCTTTCTAGAACCTACCAAAGAACATCTCTAGGGACCTTATCATATATTTTTTTATAAATCTACAAATACCATATGAAAATCTTTTTTCTGTTCTTTTTATTTTTTTAATAACCTTCTTATAAGGAAAATCGCCTCCATAATTGACATCCCAAGCATGAAGCCAAATTGGTTCTCTGATATTGTTATTTCTCTCTTTTGCCTATTGTCAATTATCCTCTCCCAAAGTTTCATAGTGTGACTCATAAATTTAATGCTCAATAGTTTGAGCAACTTTGAATGTCTCCTTTGTTTTGGAAGATTGGTACAAGCGTGATTCTTCTTCAATCCATTGGCAACCATTTTTATTTTAATATTTTGTTGAAAAACGTTATTAACCAAGTCAATCCAATTTCTTCTAAAAATTTCCAAACCTTTATGGAAATTTCATCTAGGCCACACGTTTTCCCTATTCTAATGGGTATTTCATCTAGGCTACATCTTTTCCTTATTTTGATCCTTTTCAATGTTTCTTTAACTTTTAGAATTCTAATATTGTGTGTATAATTTACATTTCTTTCTTGGTGTAGGTCTTGATCTACTATAATATCAACTTGGCCATCATTAAATAAAATATTAAAGTAACTTGTCTATCTCTCCTTATTATCATACTCATGCGTTAAAACATTATGATTTTCGTTCTTAATATATCTTACATGACTTAGCTCTTGTTTCTTTTTATCACTTATATTGATTATACGCATCTTCATCTTGACACTTAGGTACTATACATATTTCGTTTAGTCTTAATTGCTCGTTGGACATCTTCGTTCCACTACCATGTTTCCTTCTTTAGTGGTCCTAAGCCTTTAGATATACGTAATACATTTGATCTTATTCTCTTTATGCAACTACTCATTTCTAGCCACATTTATTACGATTTGAATCAAGATTCCAAATACTTTTCTTTAGTAGTTTTCTCTAAACTCTACTTGTTTACTATTTTTATGTTCAACCACTTTATTCCAGGTCTGTTGCCTCTTTTATTCCTATTAAGTCGTCTTTTTAGCTTAATATCAAGTATTACTAACTTATGATGGGTAATAAGCGCTTCACCAAGTATTACTTTGCAGTCTCTATATATTTTTCTATCTATTTTTCTCGTCAAAAGGAAATTTATTTGACTCTTACTATGACCACTCCTAAAATTAATTATGTGTGATTCCCTTTTCTTAAAACTAGTATTTACGAAGAAAAGATTGTATGCTGATGTAAATTCTATGGTTGATTCTCCTTCGTCATTTATATTATCGTAACCAAAACCTCCATGAACTCTCTCAAACTCATCATTACTAACCTCGACATGCCCACTTAAATCTTTTGCATGAATTCATCCATATCGTCCCAACATTTTTGTTTGATGCTCTCATTTAATCCTACTTGTGGTGCATAGGCGCTAAATATGTTAATCTTTTCGTTTCCAATAAATAATTTAACTAGAATCAATATATCCCTGATTCTCTTAACTTCTATAACCTTATCCTTAGAGTCCTTATTTACCAGAATTTCTATTCCATTGCATTTTCTATAAATAACAGTGTACCACAATTTAAACCTTGTGTTTCCTATTTCTCTACATCTTTTTCCTACTCATTTTTTCTCTTAGAGGTAAGCAATATTGACTCTCCTTCTAATTATAGTATCTAGTAGTTTTATTGATTTCTTTGTAAGTGTTCCAATGTTCCATGTTCCTAAACAAATTTTTTCTCCCTTTTATGTTTGTTTTCCTTTTCTATTTCTATTTTGTCTAAAAGATCTAGTATCCATATCTATGATTTTGTTTTTTTGTTTTCGTGTTTGTTTTGAACTAGCTTCTTTATCCACATTCATCCTCTGTGCAGGAACCCATGGTCATTTTTCTTCTCATCTAGCCGATGATTTGAAGGGACTAGCATTTTTACCTACACACGTCCAATGTATGGGAACCATTTCTCATTTTTCACACTCAGGCGGCAATGTGAAACACATAGTTACCCATTTCTCGCTACATCCCGGTTCTAATGCAACGCGTTGTTAGGTGTAAACGCCCCAATGTTTATATATGTTTAATCCATTTCATTAAAAATGAAAAAGAATTTACCCTGTTGTCAACCTATTGCAATCTTTCTCCATTTTTCAAGAATGAAAAATGAGTTTGGGGCCTCCATCCCCTACTTTTTGGGTATGAAAAATGGGTTTAAGACCCCCTTAACCATTTTTCGATATGAAAAATGAGCGTTAGAGCTTTCCTCCTTTATCCGGACTTAGGACGACTATGTAGCGCACATAGTGTTTAACATAGGTGGAGCTTTATCATCCTAATCAAGTTTATAAAATTCTCGGATGTCACATTCTTCCCAACTAATTAAAAATCTTATCCTTAAAATTTAATTTTACGGGTTACTAAACCAAAAAATATGAAAAATTGATCATTTATATACAACTTTTTTAATCCAAACCTGTACAAATCATTTCCAAGATGAACTGTTAATCGGACTTAATCACCTTCGTTGTATGTACCGAATCGATGGTAGAGTTCAACTTTTCATTTCCAACATCTTGGTTTAATGAAAAGTTATCTCTATTACTTTGCCAATCCTGACAATTTGTGAATTTTTGATGAGTTAAACAATCAACTTTGTGGAATATCCAATAACATTAGTTTACTTCACATTTCATGCCATGAATCCCATTCGAGCATTAATATTTAGCAAGATCTAACATAATTTTCTTTTCATAACACAATTTTCATTCATAATTAAATGTTATTCCGTAAACCATTAACAATTCTTTCCATATCCACTCAAACTCTGGTAAACATCCCAGTTTACTTTCTCATTATTGATCACCTTTTTATTAAGATTATCGGCCAATCAATTTTTAGACTATCATGAGTCTAAAATTACAATGCTAGATAAAAAGTAGAGTTGTGTGTCTATCTAATCCATCATCATTCCAGCGTTTCTCAACATAAATCTAGAATTATGTAAGTCATCTCATGACTATAGATCTCTAATTACATCTATCATCCCGTGAAAAGAGATCTCGATTTACAATCTGATCAGAAAAATAAAACCTGACACACCGTGCAACTCTCACTTATTCTCTAAACATCTACTTACAATATTATTTAGGTTGTGGACTAGAAACTAATTACCAATTCTAACTCATCAACGAATTCACTTAACTTTTCTTTTAACTGGTTAGAAAATTAACAACTTTTCTAACTTCGTCAAACCATTCTCTAACCATGAGTTCACCAAGAATCTCATTCATTTACTTAATTGCCAAATTTCTAAGATTTCCCATCTTGATCAGTATTGTTCAACAACTGATTTTTACCTGAATAGAGCCAGTTATTCTTAACTTAAGTAGATATACGTTTCTAAATAGAGATATCAATATATTCGATAATTACACTCTCATAGTATAAATTTTAACTTGTATTGCAAAAAAGCTGTAAATATGTTATCTCTTTTGCATCTCTACTCGATAAATATTACTGATTTTTTTTAATTACAATGGAAGAATTCTCAATTCTTCAAACATATCGAGTAAGATATATTGTCCTCTATTCGATAATTTTAACCAACCAAGGATAGTATTGACTAATAGAGATGTAAGTCGCACATCTCTTTTCATTTCATTTATATCTTTGCAACCATATATGTATCTTATATCAACTCAAATTTAAAATAACCTTTTGCTTTTGAGACTTCACCACTGACTAATCACGTGGTGTAGCACTACATTTGAACCAATATACAACATATTCATTGACATGAGTTGTATATTATTTTGGTTCAAAATTTAAACATTTGGAGTTTGATTTCTTTGTAAGACCTTTGTGAAGATATAATAGGTTTTATTAAACTTATAGTTTGACATCTTAATTGGATCAGGACTCGTTGACCTAAAATCTCACTTTTTCATGCGTATGTGAGAATTTCTCATTTAATTGCATAAACTTAAGCTTCCAATTGACTCCCATGAAACTTCGTAGACTCTTTTATACCAACTATCCTCAATTCATTTGATTATTTAAAGACAAGTGAACGTATTACACTAGTCTTCTACATTGTGAATAGATATTGATTATAAAATGGAGTTACTCAGACTTTTGGTCATGCACAACTACTCTATTTTCAGGTCTTGACTAATTGAGTATGTTCATATCATTTCCATCTGTCACAAGTCATCTTTACGTCTCATTTTATTTTATGCAAAGACTCTATTCCATTCGATTTTTGTCAATCTTAGCTATTCTCACATTGATCTCAAGCTTAGTCCCTTTATAAACAAACCACAACTTTCGTTCAACAACCAAGCCACTTGCAGCTCCTTATTCTTTACATAGAAAATCAATTTATACCTCCTCTTTTCAAAAACTTAGCTAATGATAATATGGCTTCTTATGATCATTTAATGAATCGAAGTCTTCCTTAGTTAATCTTCATTCAAAATACAGAAATTAGTAATTCAAACATACTATTTTTTGTTATTTCTTTAGTTGTTTCAATTAGTCTCAAATTTCCTTGACTTTTCTTCTCTTAAAAAGAAATTCGGTACTTTTCAAGAGATTGTGTAAGATAACTTTGTATCTTACTGTTCATCAAATTACATTTGATGAATTCATTTGTCAGTTGTTGTTCATATGAAGAGATAGAAGAATTTGAGTTTTCAACTTCTGATTAACTTACTGACTAATGAAGCTCTTAAAGGATGTTGTTTCAATACTTTAATTCCTATTAATAGAAATTCTTGCAATATAGGAGCTCATATTGACATCCAATATAAATCACTTACTGATTCTTAATCAACAAGTCTATTTCTTCATTAATTATATTTTAAGTTGTAGTGATAGGCGTCATAACTTAATTTTATTAGAAATGACTCTTGGGTACTTTGAGTCTCAAAACACAATCACATGTATTTTGTTTAATAGCCAATCTAAGCTATAATTAGACCACTTCTCTAACACGTTAATTTCTAACACGTTGATTTTATCACGACACTTTTCATTTTCAAGTCAGAAATTTCACTGATCTTTGACTCATAACAACATTTAATATGGTGTAAACAAAGATTACTTCTAATTTGTGTATTTCCATTTGTTTTAAAAGTTCTTTATTCGACTGATAGAACCACTATACTCAATGTTGCTTATGGATAAGTAACTTGAGTAATAAACAATCAAAGTTTTTAGTACTTCTTTTTGTAGAAGTCGTTTGAGTGTTTTTAAACCATGGTTCAATTCCACATTTCACTTTATGCTTTGTTTCGGAAATGAGACAATACTTTGCTTCAAAGTATTTTATTTTCATAGGAATAGATTTAAACAACTTGACTGATCCAATCCCAATCCCATTGTGATTTTTCAGTCAAATTCAGTTATCTTATCAATTTCTACTTTCAAAACCACGTGTTTTTATTTTCCTTGTTGAGACTATTTTAGCATTTTCCTAAGCATTGTATAATTGTAATAGTTCGATTCTTTGATTTCTAAGAAATCCATGTTCAGTACTTACATACCTGAATCATTTGGAGTTCTCTAACAATCAGTTTCCTGGTTTCATATATGACACTTTCATCAGTTATACGAGTACCAAACTACTTACAATACTCTTGTGAATTCAAACTTCACAAATATATTTCACATCCATATTTACGCTCAACTTTATTTCATTAGTCTATTATCTCTTTTGATTATCTGCTTCTAATCTTACTTACGTATCTTACAAGTTAAGTATCGAACGGACAAGGAAAATAAATTTCCTATCGTATGTCTGGCGATAATACATAAATACGCATCACAAATATAACATAATAATTCAAGTACCCCTAGCTTACAATCACTTCCCAACTAATCGTGCTCAGTTACTCTTTGGTTCTTAACTAAAATTTATCCTTAATTGAGCCAACCCTAAGCTCTTATACCAACTTTGTCAGCCCCTCATCATTAAGAAGACTGACTAGCTTAGATTATCTAAATCTTTTGATAATCTAGTCAGCCTAACTCATTTTTTTAACTTTGACCTTAAAATAATTTTCATTCGGATATTTAATAAAGCTCTAAAACTAATTTTATATCCTCAATGAAGCTCATTTCATGGTTTATTCAACTGGAGCAAATTAAGAAATCATATCCGTATTTAAAAAAATTTAGCGTCACCTCCCATAAAAGTGGCATGCCGAGAAATTCACCTAATAGACAGCAAATTGGAGATAGACCCAGAAGGACTCGCAACTCCCAACAATTCACAATTGTATATCAAATTTGAAGTTATTAACTAACTTAGGGACTTTGATAGCTTAATCGCAACTTTACTATCCAAAATAGGCCAAAACTGAAATAAAAATCTTCTCAACTTATTTTAACTAAATTAAGAGACCTTCACAATCCTTCAATGAAACTTTACGTCCTACACTGACTTCAAAAATCCAAAGCCATATATATAAACAATTTAAAACAAGAATATACTTTAATTTTCAAAACAATTACCACAATCTTCGAGTCTTGTCTATTCATTCCTTGTCTTCATATATAATTTGACACCATCAAAACTAACTCGAATATGTCAAGTAAGTAAATTCCTAGATTGATCAGTACTCCTGAAATTGTTAGTGTGATACATGGATACTTGTAATTGCATTTTCAAATAAATAATAAAATATATGAGTCAACATGACATGCAATTCACTATGTCAATGTCTGTTAAATATAACCAAATGTCGATTTCTAAAAATATAGTACTGAGACGGCATTAAGAGATCATGAAATACAAAGATAACTTGTCGGTGTTAGACTCCTCTAGTCTTACTAAACAATGTAGATGTAGGATTGAAACCAAGTTTCAAGCAAATCAGACTCTTAAACAAGCTTATCCTCTACATTTTGTCTATATATGCATGACCAAAAATGATAAAATGCCATGCAAACTATAGTACAATTACAAGTACAAATATATTAAATAAATAGTAAAAATCACTGTATGGTTTACTTACCACTGAACCAGCTTAATGTTGGTTACGAATCCTCACACAACGTTTCCCTAACTTTCATGTACTTTGAACATATTCCACGAGCTTCGTTTTGAGTGATCTTGGAATCCTCGACGTTACCTAAAATTATTGAGAAATATGGATAAGTTTCCTAATCAAATTTTTAAAGGTTTTGACCAATTTTCAAGTTATTTTTATATTCTCAAGTCATAAGAATTTGGAATCACTACAAAATCAACTCCTCTAATATTCAAATCCCAATCTTGACTGCAAATTGTAGTTCAGAATCGAAAAATTAACCTTGACTAGGCCTTTAAATAAGTTTCTAAATATTGGATATTTTCGGGTATCGTAACACGTATTAGGAGAAAATAAATCTCGGTATAAATCCTCGAGAAAATCCAAAAATCCTCATTTTTCATAAAAATCCACATCTTAAATTTATTTATCTGAAATATAATTTTTTTCTATTTTTCATGCAATTTGTTTTCCCTTTTTTTCTAAAGGGGGTTCAACCACCAAACTGGACCCGGTATGGTCCGGTTTGGGATCAACCCCCTCTTCTTCCTTCTAACTCCTCTGCTGCTGTAAAATAGCCATCAAATATTTTTTCTCTCATTGGGTTTTCATTGGCCATGACACACTTGGGTAGGGGAGACGCTCCCCTGCCGTTTCCTTCCTCAGATGAGCCGAGCCTCTCCAATCCCGACTTCTCCAACCTCCATTAACAACATCACACAATAAAACGACAACAACAACACAACTCAACAATACCCTACAACAGTAATGACACAACAACCATAACATAAATTCTTCCATCGTTGTCGATCTCATTTTCCTTGGTTTCCATCTCTCTCTCTCTCTCTCTCTCTCTCTCTCTCTCTATTGATTTCGAATTAATTATGGGAATCAAAACTTGATGAGGCAATTCTATTGTTTGGATATATATATATATATATATATATATGAGATTTTGTCGAGATTCACATTGCACGAATCTCAAGACGAATCTAAAGGTTTCATTTTCATTATATAATTCGATCTTCCTCGAAATACATTTTGTATATCTTGAGGTCGATCTTGTGGCTATTAACAAAATAATCACGACTGACTGATTTAAGCAAGATCGATTGTATTCATCTCCTCGATATACGTATTTCGTATCTCAAGGTAGATGAAATGATTTTATAACTAACTACTCAATCACATTCATGCACCACTTGATTTTCCTTGAGATGGATGGAAAACATCTCTAGGCGTGGACACACCTCTTCAACAACAATGTTCAACCATTTCCTTTTTTGGTGCTCATGCTACACGTATCTCAAGGCTAATCCAATGTATACTTATTAATTTAATTTAAATATAGGATTCATTTATATATGTTTATATGTAAACCATATTATATATAAATATAAATACACTTATATATTCTCGTGGCTATAAATTCGCCACGCGAGCCAGCGACCGCATTCGAGCATGTGCACTATGGTGCATCCCATTTGTGTCACTCTCAACCCCGCATGTCACTAGACGCCTACTAGTTCATTAATTATTCTATTGAATCTCATGATTATATCTTTAATTTAGATCTAAATTAAATTCCAAAAAACCGCCTTAATTTTGTTAAAAATTGAGAAATATTCTCAAGTGCTCCAAAACTCACAGACACTACTCATACATTTAAACTTGACCTTATTTTACGTTGAAATAGTGTATAATACATCAAATAAGCAAGAGGCACATAAAAATATTATTAAATTTATGATCTTTGATCCGTAACGTGTAGGTCCCACCTTGGATACTAAAATTTCAAATTAAATCTGAAAATATTTAAGTAACATTCTAATCAAGTTTATAAAATTCTCGTATGCCACAATCGTAACCACCGGCGATCAATAGCATAGATTAGCAATGGTTCGAAAGGCTAAAACACATAAGAGAACCAGAGAAAGGAAATAAATTAAGGTTTAGAGAGCCATTGTAAGAGAGACGCGGACAACAAATTTGAGAAAATCCTAATAAACTAAATGAAGTCTGTTTGACCCTTTGTTACCTCATGTAGGCCTAACTGTTCTAGTTGGTACATGATTGTCTATTGGACTTAGTGTAAGATGCTAACTATTAATGAGTTTGAGATAGATAATGACAAGAAGTGTCATCCTTATCCAAACAAGAAGATAAGATAACACGGCGAAAATCTTCCAAATCGATTGTTCTAAATCCCCAATCAAGCCATCTAGGGCCAAAACTTAAATCAAAGTTTGGAATTTCTATATATATATACATATATTGCAAAACCTTAATTTTATCAAAAATAGTAAAAAGGCTAAAATACCCTAAATAAAAAACAAGACAAAATAAGAAACCCACCGCCACAAACAACATAAAAATAGAAACTCCTACTTAAAGTTATAGTCATACTAAAACTTTCCAAAAGTAGTAAATTTGCAATTTCGTAGGCCTTAATTAAAGAGTTTGGCTAAAAAGTATCGTTTTCACAATTATGCGAGTATTGATCACCGTGTCATTTCCAATAAATTTATGTCCTCGAAACTCCAAAATCCCTTAGTCCGTCTTTCCAAGAATTTATATTTAACTATACTTCTAAATAAAACATTTCCTAATTAAATCCAACTTCCTGATTAAATACTCTTATAGTTCTAATTAACTCAACTTTCTTAATCCACATCCACATTACTTGAGTTTGTTTAGTTTGGCATGCACTGCATGAAATATCTATGTTTTTTGAGTTTGTTGGGTTTAGTGTGAATGCTAACTCATTGTGCCAACCCATACATAATTGACCTTCATTTCTCTGAATCATAAGGTGTAGGTACGACTTAGAGTTTGAGAACAAGACAGAATCCTAGTCGAAGATGATAACAAAATCATATATGATAATGAAGTGGAGTTGGAGTCAAAGTAGGATACTATGCGAGTTGGATACTGCAATAAGTGAAGATGTAGTCTTTATCTACGATTACAACGAGAAGTTTGAAATTGATAAAGTGAAGGACGTCGAAGTGGACTACAACAACAAAACCAACAAAAAGGTGCATAAAGAACCGAAGAGCTTTATGAAGATAATAAGTAAATGTTTGAGAAGAACTCGAAGGCTTAAATGCGATTATTTGTTGAGTTCAATAAAAATTGGAGACTCAGGAGATTTTTTGAGTTTTATTCTAGTTAAGATTTGATTCCTAGTTATAAAAAGAGTAGGAGTGTGTTACTATAAATATCCAATGTACGCCACTATGCGATCATCGCTCAAATCAGTTGTTGTTGCAAAACTCTTGTTAAGAGAAAGTGAGGTTCATTATAGAGGTTGTATACGTTATTGATATAGTCTATTATTTGCATATTTAGGCTTGTTAGCATAACTACGTTACCAATTTCCATGTCAAAGTTATTTTTCTTCTCCATTTACTACATTTATGTCATGTTACTGCATGCTCTTCCCTACAGTCTCTATTGTTGCACTACTATATCAGTGCATTATCACTCTTATAGTATTTATTACAGTTTTTTGTAACAAACCCGTCGATGGTATGGACTCACGGTTAACGAAGCTTTAACAGTGATATTAGAGCTTTAGTCACTTTTGAGTTCTACCAACATAGAAGAGAGAAATTTTGGAGAATTTTATCACTTTGAGTTCTATCGATGATTTATTACGGCTAAAGCTTATGGAAGATCGAGAAGGTGGTTGTGTCACATGTCATCCTTTACTTAAAGGAACCAATTATACACATTGGAAGGCTAAGATGATACACTTTAAACCTTCTTTAGAGGACAAATGAGAGATGATTAATAAGGAGTATGTAGTGCATGTTGTAATGGATGATGACAACAAGGAAATAGCAAAACATGTTAATTAATGGATTGTTAAGGAGAAAAGGTTACATATGCTAACTCCAAAGCTATTAATGTCATCTTTAGTGTTGTCTTAGAGATTCAAACTCATTGCAACATGCTCCACAGCAAAACAAGCCTGGAATGTGCTGGAAATTGTCTTCAAAGGTAAGAGTACTGTTAAAATCTCCAAGTTAAAACATTTGGCTTCTATGTTTCGTAGATTTAAGATGAGGGAGAATAAAGATATTTTCTTTTTATGTCGACTAAGAGACATTACTAACCAAGCATTCCAACTTGGTGAGAAATATATTGGTGAACAATTAGTTTGTTGTGCTTTGCATGCTCTTCTGAAGATGTTCAACTCAAAGGTTACATGATGAGTCAATAATTAAACAGTGTTTTATAGTATATTTTAAGGTATTTTAAATGTAAAAGGCAATATTACACTGAGTTTTCTCTTTTTTTAATCATTTCAAGTTATATTAATGTTATATAAAGAAAAGAAAGAAAAATGGAAAAAAAATAAAGAACTTTGTCAATTAAAGAAAACATACAGCGATTCCACAATGATGCAAGAAATACACAAGGATTCGTTATATAAATCGATAGCAGAGAAGTACAGTGATTCATTAGCAATTCAAAAAATTAACTAGGACTCGTTGCCCAAATCAGTGAACCAATGAGTCATTATTCCACCGATTTTCCCAGCAATTTAGATGAGAATGAGGATTTAGTCAAGATTCGCTAATGTCGGCCACAAGAATATTGGATTAAAACAAGGGATTTGAGTTTGATTGAGATATGTACTACTTAGGATACTATATATATGGCCCTAGGGCTTCAAAATTAAAAGGTCCTTAATTAGTTTTAGACTATTCTCAATTGAGTTTGGTTTAGTTTTATTTTTTTGCTTTTGAAGACTCTTTAAAGATTCAAGTATTCAATAAGTGGTATTTTTCATTATATCTTTTATTTATTTTATTGCAATGTTTATTTTGAATATGTACGAATAGTTTATCAATCTAAACAAAGTCCAAACATTAACTTAAATCGTTTTGCAATGGAGTCATAATCAAATACCACCTCTTCAGCTTAACGGGTAGCCCCGTCATTATTCTAAAGTCCAAACATGAACTTAAATCATTTTGCAATGGAGTCATAACTAATGGTGACGAGAGCCCGTCGCTATTTTGGAAGAATAATTTAAAAAAAAAACATTTTTTTTAATTTTTTTTCTTTTCAATATAGATTTTAGAACTTATTTAAATTAAAATAATAATAAAATTCCTATTTTTAAATTTTTGTTTGTTTTTAAAAATAAATTCTAGAATTAATTCATATTAAAGTTATTTTAAAACATTATAAAAAATTATTATTAAAAAAAATAACTATTTTTATCAAAATTAATGTTGAAATTATTTTTTAAAATATAAAAGATTATAAAATATTTTAATTATAAAACAATTTTTTCAAAAAATAAAAGTTTTTTATTACAAATAACAGTTATTATTTTTTATTTGGTGAGAACAATAATTTTCAAAAATAAATAAATAAATATAAACAAATTAAATTTAATAATTGAAATAAATGAAGATCTCAGTAGATACGTGGCCCGGCTACTTATCTTTCGAACATATCTTACTTATGAAGTCGGCGTACCGAGTGGTGATCGGCCTATCCTACGCCTCTTTAATAGTCCCTGCAACTGATGGGTCTCAATTGAAAGACAACTATTGTGATGGCCCCTTCCTTAATCTAGGATACCATACGACCCAATCTCGTGATTAAGCCTAAATCCTAGCCACATAAGATTTAACTATGTACTAGTCAGCCTTTCTATCCTAATCTCCTCTATTTACGCATTAGGATATGTAATGCACATGTCAATATATTACTAGATTTCAGAGTAATTAAAAACTTTTTAATAGTTATAAAGTTTAGCGGAAGTCTTAACAAATTATGAAAAAGCAATATATTAAATCTTAAGTGTGGAAACCAGAAAACAAAGATCAAATGCATACATATTGTAAAGTGGTGAACACAAATAGTGTAATGGTCATCATAAGTCGGGAAACTAAGCGCTCAACCCAATATACAACCTTAAAATATCAAAAGACATAACTCTGTATGATACACAAAATATCAAAACCTACAAAATGTCGATGCAAAAGTACATTACTAGCTCGGAGGTAGTCACTGATTTTTTCTTTGTCGGGCTTGCTCATCGATGGCTCTGCACCCACCGTTATAAAAGAACAGTATTACAAAAAGTAACAGTAATCCCTGTTGAGATATTCATTTATATTTTCAAAAGACTAAATGGTATTTAAAAGCATATGTTTAATAAAGAAAGATTAGTACCAAAAATATGCTAAGAAATACCATGATTAAGCAAGTGAAACCGACACGAGTCTAAATAGTTATGATCTAGATCTGGTTAGCCGTAAGATGGGCCATTGAAGCCTTTAAGGCCACTAAAGGAAGTGTGTGACATCGCACAATCTAATATCAGTAGAAACTCTAATTCAAGTGTCACTAGGGACTCTAACCTTGGTGTATCAATAACCCTAGGGACTTTAACCCCGTATGTTATGTCATAATGGCGAGTGCCGACATCCCCGTGGACTCTAACCCCATGTGTTGATCAACTCTAACATAGTCCAATGAACTCTAGATTCTATAACTAATTTATAATTCCAAGAAATTTATTTGTTAACGATTCCAAGGCTTGTCCATTCTATAAAGCACAATTCTCAAAGAGTACTAGTCCATAAAGTCATTTACAAACTCACAATTCTTAATAGCTTACTATTTACATTATATTAAATGTGAAATAGCAATAAATGATATAAAGCACATGGATAGATTCAAAGGAATTCAATTCATCATAAGATCATGAAAGTTAAGCTCTACAAATGAGAAGTGTCAAATAAGTTCATGATATGAGAGTACAATGTTGAACATAGTCCATATAGACTACAACAAACAAGCATAAAGTAGATATGAAATACAAATAAAACTATCAACGGGTATACTCACATCAAGCAATGTAAAGTCCTAGTTTTACCTTCCTCCTAATACCCCAAATCTTATATCCGAACGCTTGAGACTCTTCCTTAGGCTCCTGATATCAAATTAATTCAAATAAATTTGGTTTAGGTCAGGTCAAATGAGTTTAGGAAACTTAACCCAAAACAACCCCTTAAAACTAAACAACATTAGAATTTTAGTTCTATATTGCAGCGCAATTTTAGGCCTAAAATTGTCTAAATCTCTAAATCTTCCCTCCGTACAAAGTTTTTTGCCTCTATATTAGCTTTTCGAAAAGGTTTGATTTGCAAAATTCTGATTTAAAACAAAAGAGATATCGCAATTCTACAAAAATAGCTCGAATTGGAACCTAATCCGACAAATAGATTTAGAAAATTTATTTCTCCCAATCTATAGTTTCGAGATTTGTAATTTTTTATCGTAAGGCAACTAACATACTAAATAACAACATGCTAAAAGATAAGCTCATTAGGATAAGTACTTAGGGATTTATTCCTTTTAAAAATCTCGTAATTCATTCAATCGCCTATTTGTAGAGCACTTCTAGACATGAAAACATTCAAATTACAAAATTTCTAGTAGGAGAGAATTATTCCTCTTTGAGTTAGCTTTTAAATGTCATTACATTGGGTTCATTTTGACTTCAAATGAGCAAGTTACAACCAAACTACATAGGCTAGATCATAATACAAAATGTAGAATTTCAATTTTTGTCGTACAACTTCAAAAATTCATATTTTTTATTTCAAAATAAAATTAACAACTTCTTAATAGCTGGATTATCAACTTGAAATGATGAATCTAAATATATAAACCAATTGCAAAGACTTAACTATCTATCCTCTAAAAATGACTAAAAACCAGAACTAGTTTCAACTCGAAATAGAGAGATGTGTACCTAGGGTTAATGATACTTTGATTTGATCTCCATGATCTCACTAAATTTCTCAACCAAAACCCTCCTCAATTCCTTCGATTTCTTCTTCTCCAACTTCCTTAGCTTCTAATTTATAGAAATTAAATGAATTGTATGGGTTAATCTATCCAATCTTATATATAAAGATAAGGTCGATTAAGAGCTATTGATCTTTATATATAAACGTATCTTAAGATTAATTTAATGGTCTACATCTTCACGCAATTCTATTAACTCTCCACTAATTCTATCTAATTAACACCAATTCATACTCTATTGGTCGTTAGATGTGTCCTTACATATCTCGTGGAACGTCATATTGCTATTATTTTATCTTGCTAACTTAGGTCACATTTAATATAAAATAAACTATATCCACATTAATTCTACTATTTAAGCTACACTAAACTTAAACTAACTTACCACATCACTTACTACCCGACCTCACATCGACACGCATCTCGAGGAGTGTCCCTCCTTACGTCTCGACACCTATACACAAGTTGGAGCAACTTAGCAATTTACACATATACAATATACTAGGCATATACCACAACAAATCTAATACAAACCTCAGTCATCTCATCTCGGTCAGTGCACATATCATTATGCAGGTACCATGTCATAGGTCGGTAATTTTGATTACGTATAATAAACGAGATTCAAAATTTGGTCCGTGACAGCTATGTACAAAAAATATAGTAATTTAGTTTATATATCCCAAGTAAAAGAAACAACTTTGACCTAAAGATTTTTTACTTTCCATTGATTTCAGTATACGTCTTGAATATGCTGAGGAACATGTTCCCAGGAATAGCCATCCTTGTCTAAGATGTACTTGTATGCTCGAGTCATCTCCCATTCAGCTTCGTCTAATGGGTGCCATTTGCGTCCATTAAATTGAAAATTTATGTTTTACCTTAATTTTGTAAAATTAAAGAAATGTAGATATGCTTAATTAAATTATGTGCACTTACTATCTCTCATCCTTGACAACCAAGAATATTCGCCCCAGCCTAGGTAGCAGTGTTGCATCTACGGGCTTTAGCAGCCTAAACGCCTAGTTGTCGTCCATGTGAGGTAGTGCTTATAGACATGTAAATCAAATGGACTTGGTCGTGCGATCATTTAGAGGTCGTGTTGATGCAATGGAGATGCTGATCACCCTAATGAAAAAGTAGGCCCACAGTATGGCCGTGTGGTAACGTGATCAGAGACAGATGGTGTGGGTAGTGATGAAAGGATTATAGAGTACATATGCATAAAGGTCAGGTCATTGACAAATACATATGGTAAAGACATGTCATACACCGAAGGATGATGTGGTGGATGTAAATAAGAGGGGGTGTCTGATGGAAAAAGGGAGCCTGTTGAAATGGTGGAAATAGGTACATATGATACAAAGGGGCCTGCTAGGGTTGATGTTATTGAGGATGTTCATGCTGAAGGTGCTGCCCCGAACTAAACTGTAGAGCAACATCGTCACTAGATCGTAAGTCTGAATGATCCGAATGGCAAGATCGGCCATCTCTATTGCCACCGGATCGTCCACCGGATGTTTCATCGCGTGATAGACAGTATCTTATGCCGGACATAATTTTTTAAGAAATTAAAACTATGTTAGAAAAAATACATATAAACGTCCTACATTTTAAATATTATGTAATAAGTCAATAACTATAAAACTAGGTCTCATATTCCTTTAATTACAAAGATGTTTTTATCATGATTTGTTGTCATTATTCCCATCATTCAATGAAAACTTGGAATTATTAGTTTCGTTGTCTTCTTCGTCGACGTTTAACATGTATGTTCCACTAGAATTAGCTAGCAACATTATAATATTGCTGCCAATATCAACCTAAGTATCATTCTCAAGTAGTTGCTCTTGAAAAGTGTCTTCTTAGGTATACGCATGCACTGTCAACGTTTTTGACTAATTTGTGTTCATCGATAAACTTCGACTGGAGTTTGTACATGGCTTGCCAATTGTTCTATGCGTTTCTTACACTCGAGTAAGAAAGAAAGTACACTTAACTAGCTTGCCAATTGTTCTGCGTGCTATCATGTTTTTCATAACACCATTTTCATTGTTAATTGAAAACAACTCTACAAATTGTTGATAATTCTTTCCCTATCCATCAAACTCTGATATACATATACCAATTTTTTCATCACTAATCATTTTTTCATCAAAATAGTTGATCGAACGATTCTTAAACTCTCATCGGCTTAAATATAAGTGATGCAAATAATATTTGAGCATGTCATTAGATATAAAGTAGAGCTGCGTGTCTATCTGATCCATCATCATTCCAGCATTTCTCAACAGAATCCCGGAATTACACAAGTTATCCCATAATAATAGATTTTGATTTACAATCTGATAAAAAAATGAAACTTGACACATCGTGTAACTCTCACTCGTCCTCTAAACGTCAACTCACAATATTATTTAGGTTATGGACTATAAAGCAATTACCAAATTCAACTCGCTAACCAATTCATTTAACCTTCTATTTGTCTGGTTAGAAAATCAGGTCAAATCATTCTTTAATCGTGACTTCATCAAGAACCTCATTTTTTCACTTACTATTAGTCAACTTCACTCATTGCCTGAATAGAGATAATTATCCATAACTTGAGTAATTATACGTTAATAAATAGAGATATTGACATATTCAAGGATTATACTCTCACAGTATAACTTTTAACTTGTATCATATACGTGTTTATAAAAATCTTATCTCTTTTTCATTCTACTCAATTACAGTGGAAGAATATTCAATTCTTCATATATATCAAGTCAGATATATTGTCCTCGATTCAATATTCTCAACCAATACGGATAATAAAAAATAATTAAGCTGTAAGTCACACATTTTTTTCCTTTCATTTATATCTTCTCAATCATATATGTATCTTACATCTAGTCCAACTTAAGATAACATAGTGCTTTAAACTCCGCCAGTGACTAGACATGTGATATAGCACTATATTTGAACCAATATACATCATATTCACTGATATTAGCCGTATATCACTTTGGCTCTACATTTTCAACTTTTGGAGTTTGATTCCTAGCAAGATCCTTATGAAGATATATTAAATTCCATCAAATTTACAATGTGACATCCTAAGCCCTATCGGGACTCATTCACCTAAAATTTCCTTAAGCTTTAAATTGACTCCAACGAGATTTCATAGACTCTTTTATATCGAATCTCACCACTCATTCGATTATTCATAGACTAGTGTCATAACTCACTAGTCTTCTATGCCGTGAATGAATCATGATTATGAAACGAAGTTACTTAGGTATTTGGTCAAGCACAACTACTCCAGTGTTTGACCTTGACTAAAAGAATTCGTTCGTGTCACTTCCATCAGTCACAACTCATCTCTACGTCTTATTTTATTTTATACACAAAGTGTATTCTATTCAATTTTGGTCAATCTTAGTTATTCTCATATTGATCTCAATCTTGATCCCTTTATAAACTTACAACGACTTTCGCTCAACAACTTGGCCACTTACAACTCCATATTCTTGACTTAGAAAGATAATTTATATTTTTTCTCTTTTTGAGAATATATCTTAGGAAGGTGCGACTTCATATCCTTTATTTGAAACGGGGGAATTTTGCGACTCATGCAGTTTCACTATTTGTTATTGCCTTAATTTATTTCCATCAGCCTTAAGATTTCTTGAATTTTCTTTTTCTCAAAAAGAGAATCGGTAATTTTCAAGAGACTATGTAAGATAACTTTGTATAGTACTGTTCATCAAATTACATTTGATGAATTTACCTTTCTGTTGTTATTCAACTGAAAGGTAGAAGAATTTGAATTTCTAAACTCTGATTAACTTAATGACTAATGAAGCTCTTAAAGGATATTGTTTCAATCCTTTAATTCCTAACAATGGGAATTCTTGCAATATAGGAGCTCAATATGACGTCTTATACCAAATACTGATACTTAATCAGGACGTCTATCTCTTCATATATTATATTTTAGATTGTAATGATAAGCATCATTACTCAATTTGATTAGAAATGATTATTGGGTACTTCGAATATCAAAACACAATCAATTGTTTTGATATTTAATAGCCAATCCAAGTTATTATAAGACCACTTCCCCAATACCTTAATTTCTCACACATTAATCTTATCACTACACCTTTCATTTTTTACTTAGAAAGTTTTGTTGATCTTTGTTTCATAACAACATCTAACTTGGTGTTAACAAAGCTTTCTTCTAATTTTTGTATTTCCATTTGTTTAATTATTTCTTTATTCTACTCATAAAACCATTATACTCAACACTTATGGATGTCACTTGATTAATAAATAATCAAAAGTTTTAGTACATCTTTTTAGAAGTTATTTGATTATTTTTTATTGTGTTTCTACTCAATTTTTCGCTTTGAGTTATGTTCAGGAAAGGAGATAATATTTTACTTCAAAGTATTTTATTTTCGTAGAAAATGACTTAACCAACTTGACTGATCCAATCATAATCCCATTATGATTTTTTAGTCAAATTCAGTTTATCTGATAAATTTCTATTTTTGAAAACCACCTATCTCTTTTTTCCTTGGTGAGACTATTTTAACATTTTCCTGAGCGTTTTATAATTGTAATAGTTCGGTACTTTCTTTTTCCAAGAAATCCATATTCAGTAACTATGTACCTGAATCATTTGGACTATCCTTTCAACCAATTTTCTATTGGTTTCATAACTAATACATTCATCAGTTATATTAGTACAGAATTACTTATAACTTTGTGAATTCAAACTTTACGAGTCCATTTCACATCCACTTACGCTTAGCTTCATTTCATAAGTCTATTCTCTCTTTCAATTATTCGTTCTTACTCTTACTTGTCGTTTCATACAAGTTAAGTATTGAACGGACAAGGAGAATAAACTTCATATTGCATATCTGGCCATAATACATAAATACAATACAAATATAGCACAATAATTCAAACACCCCCAGCTCACAATCACTTCTCAACTAATCGCACTCAATCACCTTTTTTGTTTCCGACCAAACTTTATCCTCAAATTGAGCCAAGATCTAAGCTCTGATACCAAGTTTGTCAGCCTCCTCATCATTAAAATGACTGACTGGCCTAGATTATCTCAATCCTTTGATAAACTAGTCAGCCCAATCCGTTCTTTCATCTTTGACCTCAAAATAATAATTATTTCAATCCTTTACAAGGCTCTAAAACAAAATTTGTATCTTCAATGAAATTCGATTCATGATTTGTTTAATTGGAGCAAATTAAGAAATCATAACCATAATTTATAAAAATTTCAGCGACACCTCCTTTAAAAGTGGTCTGCCGAAAAATTAACCTATATGACAGCAGAACTGGAAAGAGGACTAAAAGGACTCATAACTCCTCGCAGTTCATAATATAAATCAAAATCGGTTTTATAAACTAACTTACAGTCTCCGCTAACTTAATTACAGCTATACAATCTAAAATAGACCAAAAACGGAAACATAAACCTTCTCAACTAATTTTAAAGTAACTTAGGAGACTCTCATAACCATTTAACCAAACTATATATCCTACACTCACCCCAAGAATCCTAAAATAATGTATATACACAGCTTAAAACAAGAATTTACTTTAAAGTTTGAGAATGATCACCACAATCTTCGAGTTTTGTCCACTCTTCCTTTATCATCATATGAAATCTAACATCATCAAAAACAACTAAAAAATGTCAAGTAAGTAAATTCCTACATTGATCTATACTCCTATAATTGTTCGTCTGATACATGGAGACATGTAATTGCATTTCCAAATAAACAATAAGATATATTCGAACATGACATGCAATCTATTTTATCGTTGTCTCCTAACTATAATCAGATGTCGACTTCCAAAAATAGTACAGAGACAGTATTAATAAATCACGAAATGCATTGATAACTTGTCGAAGTTAGACTTCGCTAGTCTCACTAGACGGCTTAGAGGCAGGATTGAAACATAGTTTCAATCAAATCAAACTCGAAATAAGCTTATACCTTTTACTCACTCTACGTATTAATGACCAAGAATAATAAACTGTAGTACAGAGTATGGTAAAATTACAGGTATAAAGATAAATTCCTTAAATAGTAAAGATCATTGTAAGGTTTACTTACCACCAAACCAACTCAAAGTTGGTTGCGAAACCTCACATAACGTTTCTCCAGCTTTCATGTACTTTGAATCTCGATGTTTCCTAAAACCATTAAGAAATCCAAATATGTTTCCTATTCGAATTTCTAAGGTTTCGACCAATTTTGATTTTCTACATCCTAAAGATTCATAATCACTCCAAAATCAAACTCTCAGATGTCTGGATACTAATTTTGACTTCAAATTGTGGTTCAGAATCAAAAATTAACCTTGACCTCGCGTGTTACTAGGCGCCCACCAATTTATTCACTATTTAATTTAATTTCATGGTTGTCACTTATTTTTTGGTCCAAATTAAATTTCAAAAAATACCTCAATTTCATCAAAAATTGAGAAATATTCTCAACACGCTTCAAGACTTATAGACACCGGGTATACACTTCAACTTGACTCTATTTCATTTCGAATGTGGTATAATACACCCCTAAATCATGCAACACACAAAAATAATATTTAAATTTATGATCTCTAGTCAGTAATGTGTGATCCAATCTCGGATACTTAAATCTTAATTTAAATCTGAAAAATACTAATTAGTCGCCTAATCTAGTTTATGAAATTCTGGAATGTCAAAGTATATCTCATTAAAGGAGCGACTTCGGGACAATTTAACAACATAAGCATGTGCAACGTTACACTCATCTTCCGTGAGATAACGTTTCTTTGATCTCCCAAAGGTCCGACCTGGGTGAGTGAAGATTGAGAAGCCGTTACTAAAACTTTGATTTGGACCGACTCCATCATCATAATTGCGAGGCGGACGGTAGTTCGATGTCTGCACGTGTTCCTTAAAATAATAGAAACAAAACGCAGTTGCCTCTTCCACTAAATAAGCATTGCATATTGAGCCTTCAACCTTTACCTTATTCCTAACATTATTTTCAAATGTTTCAGATACCTACATTCATAAAGGTAAATTAGGTAGATGTATATTTTAATTGATTTAATTGTGTACGATAAAAGTAGACTGACAACAATTATAATTTATTACCTCTTGAAAAGATACATCCACCGAAATTATATAGGACCAGTAAGGATAACATCTTGCACCAGATAGATAGGGAGATGCTCCATTAAGTCAAAAAATCTTGGTGGAATGATTTTTTCCAGCTTACACAATTCTTTTTGAATTTTTTCATGCAAAAGCCATCGATTCTCAACATTTAAATATCTAGCTGTTAAATCTCTAAGGAAAATGTTTAACTCACTAATTGCAATCTATATCTCCTCTAAGAGATCATGGAATGCAATCGTCAAAAGTTGTTGCATGAATACATGGCAATCATGGCTTTTCATTCCAAACATATTTAATTTCTTAAAGTTTACACAATGGCCGATGTTAGATGCGTAACCATTTGGGAAGTGCAATTCTTTAATCCATTTACACAACACTCATTTTTTCCACTTGTCAAATGCGTATCGTGCCTTTAGATATTTCTTAGATACTGGATCATAATGAATTTATGGCCGATGGTAAATCTCGTTTAAGTCATCCTTAGACTTTGCATTATCTTTCGTCTTCACTGGCACACTCATGATTGTGTAAAAAATGTTGTCAAAAATATTTTCTCGATGTGCATTGTGTCTAGCTTATATCTGACAAGGTTCGTCTTCCAATACAGTAAGTCTTAGAGTATGCTTCACTTTTTCCACCCACTAGTCTTCGAGACTTCATTGTTTATTGCATTTAATCCCAATTTAGTAACCTTTATCAGCCTTAAAGCCTCAATTTCATGTAAGATATCTTCACTTGATTTATTGGCCAGTGGCTTGTCTGACAATTCTATCTTTATGAAAAATAATTTTTTTCATCTTTTTTGAATATTGCGACAAAAAACGGCGGTGACAATCAAATCAAGACGTTTTCCCGCCGAACCTCAACTGGAAAGTGTCGGTATCATCCATACAGTTGTCCTCCCGTGCGTGCTCCATCCCCACAACATATTGTATGCTGGAAAGTCACTAATAGTCTACATAAATGCAGCGCGCATTTGAAAGTTTGTCTTTGTTGATACATCGTAGGTAGGCACTCCGTCGTACTACAAATCCGACAATTATTTCACCAAAGGTTGGAGAAACACATCAATTTTTACGACAGGTTGGTCGATCCAAGTACGATCACTATTAAGAACATCACTTCTTTCTTCATGCAAATTGACAGAGGTAAGTTGTATGGTGTTAAATCACTAACAATGAGAAGTACGATTTGTCGGTCATTCCGAAAGGTTGGAACCCATCAGAGCATAACCCAAGTTGAACATTATGAACCTCAAATTGAAGGTAAGGTTCACTTGATTGAAGTGGTTCCATGTCATGGAATCAGAGCATTGTTGCATATTGTCCTCATCTTTAACATGTCTACTTGCCATCGCGTGTGTTTCGCTGTAACTATCGACATGAACAAATGTTGTAAACGAGGAGCCAAAAGAAAGTAAAACATTGTCTTGAGCGAGCGTTTGTTGGAATTAAACTTAAGTTCCCCGAAAAACTTGCAAGACGTAAGGTCGGAATCGGGCCACTAAGAAAGCATGCATAACCGGGGACAAAAATCGATATGGCAAACCCAACAAATGCATTAAACTTTACATTTGTAAAAGCTATGTAACAAAGAATTATCTTCAGGTAATATGTCTTTACAGACCTGCAAGATTTTATCGAATGTTTGCTCTTAAATATGATAATTCGACTTTATCGTCAATAAATGCGCTATTACTGAAAGTTTTTTTATCTTCTTGCAACCCAACCAAAGCTGTTGATTTGCTACGTCAATCATTTCGAATATGTTTTTCACTTCAGGGTTCGGCTCCTCCTCATGGTTCCAATCGAAACTCGGCCCCGCGTGGTCGTGTATTATATGATGATATGACGTTGGATATTCATCCATTGGATCATCATCTTCATCATCCACATCCTTTATTAATTCTTCTTCCTTATGCTCGGTCCAACTATAATATTTGGGAACGAATTCTTGACTCACTAAATAAAGCTCTATTGTGTTTATATCATAGTATTTCTTGTTGCGATATTTTTGGCAAGGACATTGAGTTTTTGCTTCGTTAAGGAAAGTGGTGCAGTGTTGCAAAGAAAATCTTATGAACTCCTTCACACCGTCCACAAACTCCAATCGAGTGCAACCGCTTTCAATGCGGTTATACATGCAATCTCGAGATATATACATCTCGAAAGACCTAAATAACCCTAATTAAACACACGTACACACCAATCACTATATACATAGTCGAATGTGAACTGTAATTAGCCAAATTGTTTCCATTTGCACATACTTTGCGTAATATATATTAAACATTTTAGTTAAATGTTAGTCCTAATTAATCGAATTGGTTAAAACATTTGCACATACATTGCGTAATATATATTTTTGGAGACATTATTATAAATTATTGTAATTTTATTTCAATATATATCAACTATAATTATTAAATTTTACGTCTTTATTTTGTTTCTATTTATTTTGCTTAATTATGGTTCTTTTCAATATATATATATATATATATATATATATATATATATATATATATATATATATATAAACACGGTAAGTACTATTTTTTCATTAATTAAAGTTTTAAAGTACATTAATATAATTGTACATATAATATAAATTATCGTAATTTTCTTTCAATATATATATATATATATATATATATATATGTAATTATTAATCTTTAAGTGGTTTCTTTTACAAATATAGAATAAAAGTTCTATATATAGTATAATTTATACATTTATATAGTATATATAAGTTTTTAAGTGCTTCAATTTGATTTAACATTTTTGGTTTAATTATGTTTTTTCCATAACATATAATATAAGTTATATGTATAGTATAAAAGCGTTGTTATGTTTTTTTCGTTCAATCAATTATATATTTCCTAATTAATGTTAAAGTGCTTTAAACATATATATATTGATAATATAATATATTAGTCCTATATTTTTGTCCAAATTGATATGTAATTTGTCTAATTAATTTTTATAATTTAAATAAGATTTTATTACTAAAGTGTACATCATTAATATTTTATTTTACTTTTTTAACAATAATTTTAATTCAACTAATCATGCTATATAACTATATATTATTTTACTTTTTCTCAATTAAATTATAACACATTACAAAAATTTCATTTCAATATTAAAAAACTATATACAAACACCCCAAAATAATCCCAACAAAAGCTAAATTACAATCACACGTATCACCATAAAAATCATATATATCACCATAAAAATTAAAAAATTATATATATCACCAAAAAATTTCATACAAATTAATAAAAATCATACATATCACCATAAAAAATTATTCTAAAGTTTTATTCAAAAACAGATTTATTTTTCACCAAAAATATACAAATACGCATTTTTCATATAAATTAACCATCAACCCACAAATAATAAAAATCATTTTAAACAATTTGTTTTTCGCCAACAAATTTTATTCTAAAAATAAGATAAATAAATTAAAATCAATCCACAAATTAATAAAAGTCACATTTAAATAAAAATATTATACCTAAGGAACCGTGGAATGCGACACTAAAAAGGGCAAGTCGGGGTCGCGAGTAGTGGCTCGGGTCTGCAACCGGCAGCGAGGCAATTGACGGCGAGAAACGGATGACAAGGGCAGTAAGGTCGAGGCAGAGGGGAAGTGAGATCAATAGAGAGGCGGAGGACGGGCCAGTAAGGTCAACGGAGAAGCGGAGGGCTAGGACGTCGACAAAGGGGCGGCCAGAGGCGCAGTGACCTCTCGATCGAGAGAGGGTAGCCTGAGGCGGATAAGGTTTCAAAATGGGGGAAGGGGAGGCTTCAGAGACAAAAGAGAAGAGGATGATCGAGATGGGGATGGAAAAAGGGATAGGATGGGTTTCATTATGGGGATGGTTCCCAGTAATAGCGACGGGGTTAGCGACTGGGCTTTTCCGTTGCTAACCCACCACGTGGCCCTCTACAACAGTACCACAAGGGTGAAACGCCACGCCGCTGCCTTTGGGCGTGATTTTTCCTGCTCATCGCTATCCCTGTCACTAATCTAGTCAACGGGTCAAACAACTGCTCTCATCGCCAATCCCTTACTATTTAGCAACGGGAAATAGCCCTTAGTTATTTCCCGTCGCTATTTCTCCCAATTTTTGGTAGTGCTCACAGACATGAATCAAGAAACAAAAATGAGCAAATTGAAATATTTTGTGATCACAAATCAACCATTGCAATCACAAAAAATCTGGTGTAATATGGAAAAACCAAGCCTATTGACATTCAGTTTCATTTCATAAGGGATATGGTGGCAAATGGTTTGTTTGTTTTGAAGCATTACAATATATATATATATATATATATATATTAAAGTTGTGTCTTATGTGTGCCACGTGGTATTTTCGAGCCTTCTCGACGAGCCACGTGGCATGCTCAATATGTAACCTTATTCAAAATCTCATTACCTTCCTTTTTTAAAACCCTATTAGACTTCACTAATTGTACAAATTAAATCGCCACATCATCACCTATTTCGCCGTGTCAACAACTCCTACTCTAATAAATATATTAAAGTTGTATCTTAGGTGTGCCACGTGTCATTTTCGAACCTTCTCGATGAGCTACGTGATATGCCCAATATGTAGCCTTATTTAAAACCTGACGCACGCCGAACGCGTCAATAAAATTAAAATACCTAAACCAACTATTTGCATAATAGTGGCAAAGGGCCGATCCCACAGAGATTGGTATTCTTTCTAAGATTTAAAAATAACGAAAAGGGAAATCGGGGGTTTTGAGAGAGTGAATAATAAAGCTAATCTAAATATCAACAAAATAAATAAAAAAATGGAAATAAATTTGAAAACAATTAATAAATAAAAAACACATAGGTCAAGACATACAAGTTCAGTTTGATAAAAGATTGGATTTGGTCGTCGATTTATGTAAAATATGCAAATCAAAATATCCTAGTGTAGCTATAGAACCGGTAACGTACGCGATTCCTCGCACTTCCTAATCTCGATAGCCAAGGTACGACGGTGACTATTTCTCTAGTCAAACATATAACCCTATACTCAAGCGCATTGGGTTTAACACGTTGACCGCAATTGATTTCGTGAAGGCACTACACCTAGACAACTGAATCACTCGAGCGTCCGATTTAGCCTAGATTTCTAAGGTATTCAATCGGTCCCAAAAGAGACTAATCAATTGGTAGGGTCTATTGCCACTAGTGTGGTCTTATTGCACAAGTATGGATGCTTACGACACACTGGCAAGTAAATCAAGATTTAAACATAAATTTAACCTTGATTATTAAAACAATACCAAAGAAAATAAAATATTAATAAAAAGATAGAAATTAAAATATATAAATCTCACAAATCCATTGATATGCGCATTCGAACATCCCTCCTAGGCTAGAGGTTTTAGCCTCGCATAGTTGAATAATACAAAGAACAAAGAAAAATAAAAAATAGAATGGGGGAAAAGGAGAGTGTCCTTTTTCAGAGAGGCCGAGAAGAGAATTATATATCGCCCCTGGAACGTTTCCCTATTTTTCACCTTTTTCTTTTTTCTTTCCGATCATTATTTTTTTATGCATATCTTTCTTTCTCAAGATATCTTGCGATTTCCCATACGTATCTGTCCATGCATATCTCATCTTTAATTTCTATATCTATTTTATATATACTAGTTTCAAGACGTGCTACGCACGATTCCCCCGCTCGCTTCGCTCGCGAGAATTAATTTCTAAGAATTTATTAACGAAATTTAAAATTATAATTAAAATTTAAAAATTAGAAATACAAGTACATTTTTTAACTTATCAATATTCTCTAATGTGAATGAGATAATATGTGAATCAAAAAATAAGCTAGTCATGCTATGACATTACTTCATCAAAAAAAAATGTATTGGATTGATGAGAATGAGTTCATGATTGATTTGGAGATTAAAAAAAAAAAAAAAACGCGTAGTGGATTGATAAGGAGTTAGAGTTTGATTTGGATACAAAAGAAAAGATTGATTTGGAGATGAAAAAAAAAAGTATGGGCAAATAGGTAAATTTCGTTACCACTCAAAAATTTGTGATTCGTGCTTTTATATATATGATAGATATATATATATATATATATATTCTTATATATAACAAATCAAATCATGCGTCAGCGCCCTATTGCTCCACTTGATTTTCATCATCTCTTCATGGCACGCTCTTTTCATGTGGGCTCACCAAATTTGTCTCGAGATACGTGTTATTTGTGATTTTCGGTGTAAAATGGATTCAGGCATATGAATACTTGATTTTGCATAGTTTTTCGCCCCGGATTCAACTACACACTCCAATAACCCTGAAAATAATAAATAAACGTAATTAGGCTAGTATTTTGGAGACTTGACAATAAAAATATCGATAAGTCTACTTGGACTTATGAGATATGCATGGAAAATAGCAAGATATCTTGAGAAAGAAAGATATGCATAAAAAAATAATGATCGGAAAGAAAAAAGAAAAAGGTGAAAAACAGGGAAATGTTCCAGGGGCGATATATAATTCTCTTCTCAGCCTCTCTGAAAAGGGGCTCTCTCATTTTCTCCCCTATTCTATTTTTTATTTTTCTTTGTTCATTGTGTTCTTCAACTATGCGAGGCTAAAACCTCTAGCCTAGGCAAGACTGCGAGGGATGTTCGATTGCGCATATCAATGGATTTGTGAGATTTATATATTTTAATTTCAATCTTTTCATTAATATTTTATTTTCTTTGGTATTGTTTTAATAATCGAAGTTAAATTTATGTTTAAATCTTGATTTACTTGCCAGTGTGTCGTAAGCATCCTTACTTGTGCAATAAGACCACACTAGTGGCAAATGACCCTATCAATTGATTAGTCTCTTTTGGGAACGGTTGAATACCTTAGAAATTTAGGCTAAATTGGACACACGAGTGATTCGGTTGTCTAGGTGTAGTGCCTTCACGAAATCAATTGCGGTCAACGTGTTAAACCCAATCTGCTTGAGTGTAGGGTTATACATTTGACTAGAGAAATAGTCACCATCGTAACTTGGCTATCGAGATTAGGAAGTGCGAGGAACCGCGTATGTTACCGGTTCTATACTTACACTAGGATATTTTGATTTGCATATTTTACATAAATCGATGACCAAATACAATCTTTTATTAAATTGAGCTTGTATGTCTTGACCTATGTGTTTTTATTTATTAAATTTTTTCAAATTTATTTCCATTGTTTTATTTATTTTGTTGATATTTAGATTAGCTTTATTATTTACTCTCTCAAAACACCCGATTTCCCTTTTCATTATTTTTAAACCTTAGAAAGAATACCAATCCATGTGGGATCGACCCTTTGCCACTATTATGCAAATAGTTGGTTTCGGTATTTTAATTTTATAGACGCGTTCGGAGCGCGTCAATTTTTGGCGCTGTTGTCGGGGATTGGCCTTTTTCTTTCTTTGGTTATTTTTATTTTTATTTTTATTTTTTTGTATCTAGTCCCTTGTTCTTAACATGTATGCAGGCAACCCCGTGATGGCCTCCTACCCCACAATTATGGTTGATTCAAAGACTCGCATTATTATAATGTGAATGGGGTAGGTATGTTATATAATGGACATCAATTTTCTAACATGCATTCTCTTGTGCAACGGGTCGAGGTTTGCGAAATTTGTGAAGATTATTCTCATTCCACGTATGATTGTCCGTATTATCCAAAGTATGAGAATTATCACTATCCTAGCTATGCATCGCCACAACCCGATTTTTTTGGGCTCATGTCAAGTCCACAGATTCCTCAACAATGCACCTCTTTAGAAGATATGATGAAAAAACTACTAGATGATCAACAACGGTTTCATGAAGAGCTTCAACAATTTTCGCGTGAGTTTCCAAGCTTGCAAAACATGGAAACTCAATTTATTCAACTGAATGCCACACTCTAGAATATGCTTGACGAGAAAGAGTTGTGTAATGCACAACCAATTTCTTACTCATAGGAGAATGTGAATGTTGATACATTGAGGAATGTTGAGGTGAATGTTGATACACCGGTGGAGAACTATTGGTGCGAAACAACGCAAAGATTTGAAGTCCTTCAAATTGAGTTGGACATTTTCATTACACAGAATGACGATGATGAAGTTGCGATAGAAATTGGAGTCACTTAAGAAAGGCCGGAGGAGCCGCAGATAGAGAGCAAGGAAGACCAACCTCTGGTGTTGATGAAACCACCCACCCTCCCATGCATATTTGTTAAACCTTATACGGGGGTGAAAGTAAAGGAGCGTTCGCAGATTTTCTACACTGCTGACACCTTTGTGTTGGATGACCATGATATGGCAGATTCATTTGTGTTAGAGGTCCCGAATGAGCTCCCAATTCCAAAGGAGGGCGTGCATTCTGCATTGCCCAAATATGTTGATGCGACATTTGTTGTTGACATCTCCAAAGGAGAGGGCATCACGTGATGAATCACAATAAGTCTAGCCAAAGACTAAAAAGAAAGGCGCTCGTTGGGAGGCAGCCCAGCTTTGTTTTTATTTTTATTGCATTTATTTCAATTTTAATTTAGTTTTAATTTTTTGTGTTTAATAAAGCCCTAAATTGGTCTCTTGGATTTTTACAGGTGTAATGAATGTTTGATGAGCACTGATGACACTATACTACCCCCTGAGTTTTGATAGGTTCGACTATGGATTACATTGTTTTTGGAGTAATTTGAGCATATTCTTTTTTAGGAATTAACATATTATTAGAGTTTTAGGTGTTTTGAGACTTGGTTGGGACATATCCAACTTAAGTCGCCACATTAGTGGCGGGTCTTTAAGTAGACCCAAAACCCAAAACCTCATTCCATGATCTTGTTGATTTCACCCGTAGTTGAAAGACTCGGCCTCGCAAGATTTGATAGGAATCATTTGAATTGACTCCCATTCTTATTAGTTCTTGCTCTTATTATAATAATTTTATTTCATAGTTTCCTTAGTCACCTAGGCATTCGAGATTTGAGCATTCCCTAGTTTTTGGAGACTTTTGTTATGCGTGCACTTGTATCATCTTCTTATTTTATCCATATTCTTTTTCACCACTATTTTCGTCTTTTTGTTGCATGGATTCCTTGACTTGTTTTGAACCTTGAAGAAAAGGTTTGGAATAAGTTTGGGGGTACTTTAGGATTTTTTAATTGAGTAGGATGGATTGCTTTGCGAAAGACCGCAAGTGAGATCATTTAAGTTTTTTTTTTCAATTATATGCGGCAATAGGAGGTTGTTAGACGGTATTGGTGGTGTTTGATATCTCTTATTCACGTATTTCTTCCATTTCTTTTCCCTCCATACTCATTTATCTTACTTCATTAGGAGTTGATACACTTTCATGCATGTGTTTAGCATAGTTTTCATTTTTATATTGTTTAGAGTCACCCAAAACTTTTTTCATGCCTTTTGTTATGGATGAGTACATTATGGTTGCCTTTTGACATAAAACTTAGGAAAAAGTAGGAGAAACACTCACTCGAGTCCGTAGCTCAACATTTTTATGATTTCATTATTAAGGACTTAATATGATGGTTAAGCCTTGTGCTAGATACTAAAATGGGTAGACGGTAGAAATTGTGCAAGTGATGAGACTTTAACCCACAATGGGGAATTTTCTTGATTATAGTAAAAGTGAGAAGGGCTAACAGGAGTTTTCAAAATATAGAGAGTCCCGCAAGTTTCCACAGGAAATGGAGCAGGGAAACTTGTGGTGGGAAAAAGTGAGGAAAGTGGTCCATAGGAAATGGAGCAGGGACCGTATTATTTGAAAAGAAAATTTGGAGAAGAAAAAAATAGAGAGTATACATATAAAATGAATAAATGCGGAAGTGTATGAAAATCCCTCAAATAAAAAGATTTAGCTCGAGTGCTTATACCTAGATTAAGTAAAATTATAAACTTGCATGATTGAATGTGTAGACCAAGAAAACAAGCGAGTAGTTGATGGCCTTTGTCTTGACCGAGTCTATGTCTTTAAAGCGTGATCTTAATTGTGTTTGGGTTGCGGTTCTTGAGATATCTTAACTCCGAAATTTATTAAGTGGCTTGTTATCTTGGCGACTATATAAACCAAAGGAACTCCATGAATTCTGAATCGGGTATAGGATTAGTTGAGTCTGTACATATCTATATTATGAGTCTAGTTTATTTACGTGTTTGTCATTTACACCTTTGCTCGGGACATGCAAAGTCCTAAGTTTGGGAGTATTTGTTGAGTCGTTAATTATGTAATATTATATATAGGTTATTTATATATTTTTAGGGTAATGCTATTTGGACTCGGGAGTCCGGACTTAAAACTTTTTTTAATTTCAAATACATCCTTGAGCAATTAATAAAACAACCATAATCACTTGTAAAATTCCTATTATACCCCTTAAATATTTACAAAATTTTTAAAAATCACCCTATGAGTCCGGACTCATGAGTCCAAGTAGACTTATTGATATATATATATATATATATATATATTATTTCTATATCTATTATATGTATATATATATATATATATATGTATAACAAATCAAATCATGGGTCAGCGCCCAATTGCTCTACTTGATTTTCATCATCTCATCATGGCACGCTTCTTTCATGTGGGCTCACCAAATTTACCTCGAGATACGTGCTATTTGCGATTTTAGGTGTAAAACGAATTCAGGCATATGAATATTTGATTTTGCGTAGTTTTTCGCCCCGGATTCAAGCACACACTCCAATAACCCTGAAAATAATAAATAAACGCAATTAGGCTAGTATTTTGGAGACTTGACAATAAAAATATATAAATAACCTATATATAATATTACATAATTAACGACTCAACAAAACGTCATTACCTTTTTTTGAAAAAAAAAACCATTAAACATCACTAAATATAAAAATTAAATCGCCACATCATCACCTCTTTCGCCGTGTCATCAACTTCAACTCTAATGGAAATAAAGTTACATCTTATATGTGACATCCCCTTCACCACACTATCAACTTTTTTGCCACATCATCAACTCCAACTTTTATGAGAATAAAGTAATATCTTGCATTGTCACGTGACACATTTATAAGCCCACATCTTGAGTTGTCATGTGGCTTCTTATCAAGCGTACTTCTCGCCATATCATCCACTCTTCCGCCACGTCATCAACTCCAACTCTAATATATATATATATATATATATATATATTTATATTTATTTATTTATTTATTTATTTATTAAGGCTACATCTTATGTTCACTTTCATTTTCTCATAAAAATTATTTTTCATTGAGTTATACATTTATATATTTTGAACTAATAATAATATTTAGTTTCTTCCATGTGCAAAGCGGGGGACAATGACTAGTACTCATGATCAATTAGCAGATGTGTTCACCAAGTCATTCTCTTTTGAGAAACATGTCAAATTAGTGTTCAACTTGGGGTGTGCGATTTTGAATAAAGGAGGTATGTTAAAAATTAAGTCAAAGTTATTCAGTTATGTGTCGTTATTTTGCAGTTGTATTCTCTTGTTTTTATGTTAGTCACTTGTGTAATTAGACTTAGTCTAAGTGCACACAGATTGGATTGGATCCAATCCAATTAGGGTCAATTCGCAATCCAATCCAATTAGAGTAGATTGAGAAATTATAGTCCGGTCTAGTCCAAATAATTCATCAATCTAACTCGATCCAATTTGCATAATGCAGATCGGACTGGATTAAGTTATGCGGATTGACGTTTTTATATCAAAAGGTTCATGAAATTAAACTTAATCAAATGAACCACAAAAATTTGTACAGCACATACATCTCATAAATGAAAAGTTTATAACATACATCTCACAAATCTATACCATATTTCCAACAAATCAAACCAAGTTATAAAACTCAAAAAGAGAACAACAATAGTGATCGAAAAACGGTGAGAAGAAATTAAACACGAGGATCAATGCATATATGAAAGATTGATTCGTAACTAAACAAAATATCATTTTTTTATACGATTACGATCGTTGATTGCGACTATTGAGTGGATTTGAAAAAAAAATGGCTCCCTAAAAAGTGTGCTAAGATGGAAGAAAAATGGTCACCGAGCTCTTGAATGAAAAGGAGGGAGAAAGGGTTCACAAACTCTCCGACAAAATGGGGGAGCGGTGATGCAAACGAGATGGGATGAATGAGAACTATCAGCTGTTAAGGTTAAGTAAGTTAGGTTTTTAATTTAGAGTTGATAGTTGTGGTTGATGCTCTTCAAGATACTAAGTACGTATAATCATATATAGGTACACGTGTTTATGCTATAAACGGATTGGATTGGACTGGATCCGCGATTTTTTATTGTAGGATCCGTAATCCGGTCTAATCCATGTGGATTAGTGATTTTTCAATCCAATCTAGTCCAAAGGGTCAAAAAATTGATCTAATTAGCGATAATTGGTTCAAGTTGGATTGGATCTGCGGATTATTACAATCCGTGTCCACCCCTAAGTCTAAGTATGAGTCATGTCAGTGTATTTGAGTCATGATGTTATTGGGTGCATATTACTAGTTATTAGTGGAGACTTTGATGTTATTTCAGTTATGTTGTTAGCCTATTTAATAGGCATCTTTCAATCAATGAAATATGGGGAAATCTTAACCATTGCAATATCTGTTCACTTACAATTGTTCTGTTTCATAAACCTAACAAGTTTCTCAAGCTGGAAAAAACAAAAAAGAAAAAAGCTCTTTGCTACTACTCTTAAATTTATCAAATTTATGGTTGCATTTAGAGGTCTTCTTTGCTATGAGCTACTCCTATAGAATAGGAATATGAAACGTTACGAAGACCATAGTATCATTAAATATTAAAACACATGGTTCTATAAACAAGGAATAAATATTATTACACCCACACCACATACAACCCGGTGGGCATACAATATTCACCCGTTTTAGTTGGCATTTATCTTAGGAAAAGACTATGACATATACGGGTGTTGATACATACGTTTGCTAATTGCTACATATAATTATTACAAAAAATCTGTTTGAACTCTTTGAGTCTGGACTTAAAGATTTTTTTTGTTAACAATTTAAGATATCTACCTAAGTAAAAGACTTAATTACCCTCTACCCCTAAACATTAATAATGAATTTTAATTAAGAATCTTTATGTTTTTTTTGATTGTTTGAGTCGGTACTTTTTTGATCCATCTAGTGTTACCCTAATTATTATTTATTTAAATTTTGGATCGAGACTTTTGGGCGCAAATCGCAATGCATTTAAAAAAAAAAAGTCTACTCTTGTGTGGCATATATAGGTCGGGGTGAATTTAAGGAGAGGCAGATCTCATGACCTTCTATACTCGCAATCAACGATCATAATCGTATCAAAAATCGTAATCGTAATGGTAATCGTTTTTTCGTTAAGGCCAATCATGTCTTAAGGGAGGAAATGGTCGTGACAATGTCAGTCCTGGCCATCATGGATCAGCTGTTAATTACTTAATTGTGTAAAGCCATGTGCTGAGCTCTCCACCCAATGTGGCCTTTCCGCTGCTGGACAGACATGCGAGATGTACGAGGCGACAAGCCGTTCAAAACTTTACTTTTTATTATAGAAACCCACGTGCTTTTAATGGATAAAGAAGACTTGTCTTCTTTTTTTTTCTTCTTTTTTTGTCCTTTACTACACGAGGTGTCACGGGCAAACCTAGCAACTTTTTTTTTTGGGTGATGATTGATTTTTTTTTATACAAGCTTAAGGTAGCAAGCTTTGCTCTTATTTATTAAGAGGCTTTTTTGTAGTAATTGTAAGTTAACAAAGGAGAAACTTTCTTATCTTATTGAAGAGTATCTAAAGTGACCTTGCATGCACATTCATAGATTGAGTGGTACATAATATAATGAAGTAATTGATGTGCATAATAGTTAGTAGTTAGTACTTAATAATTTGCCTCCCTACGACTTTGATTTGATTTTCTTGTACACGTTTTCTTGCTTGTTAATAATTTAAAAAGAATGTTGCTGCAATTATTTTTTCTTTAATTATATTTATATTTTTATCTTTGTGTTTTTTTATAAGAAAAAAACAGCTTTTGCACCCATAAAAGTTTGAACCTATGAACTCTTACTTACAAATTTTATATTAAACCATTGGGCTACCCTATTGATTGATTTTTCTTCGTGTTTTTCTGTCAAGTTGGGGAAGGTAGAATGTTTTTCTTTTTATAAGAAGGAATATATCGAGGCCCGCTATGGGCACCCCATCAATTCATGAAGGCACCCAAATTTTTTCTCATTTTATCATCTAAAATGTAAATGTCTATTTTGCCCCTTCATATATACTCACTCAAACCCCACTAATCATTTTCAATGCAAAACTGGGGCACCCCACCACCTTGGATCACAAGTGAGACCTAAAGCCACAATTGTGTTTGCCGAGCGTGTATCGATTCTTGTGTCTTGACATCATTCGACAACGAGGTAACAATGTTTGACAACCATATGAAGCTTTGAAGGAACTGTTTTTTGGATAAAAAAACTGTGAAATTGATGATTTTGTTTGTCAACATAGGGTTTCTCAAGATTTTAGACATTTTTTCACGGACGCGATTGATTTGGCCTCGCAGGAGCGAGAGTTATGCAAACGTCTCGGTCAACATCCACCGAGAAAGGAATAAAAGTCTCGGTAATGGACAACCGAGAGAAATGCTATGCTCTCGATTGTACATCACCGACAGGACATAACTATACACTTCGACTTACTCTCGTGATGTGGTGACCGAGACGACAATAAAAGTCTCGGTCATGGACAACCGAGATCTATCTTACACTCTCGGTTGTACATCACCGACAGAACATAAACTATACATTAATGGTTGCTCTCGTGAAGTGGTGACCGAGATAACAATATAACTCTCGACCATTCATTACCGAGACTGTGTAAACTATACTGACATGTCTGGCCGAGAACCACGAGTTCCCAAAAGTCTCCCCTCAGTCTCGGCCATGTTTGGCCGAGACAGTAAACAAAATCTATGGCCTGTGTGGTCGAGAACCACGACTTTCTAATAAATGCACCATTGAATGCACCGCCACACAAACATAACAACTACTCTACCAAATGCAACTTAATTAGACTATCAACGTACCTTCAAACGATCGATTTCAACACTATCGATGTGTGAACGAAAAACTTGAACCGAGCCCTAATTTAGAGACGAAATCGACCAAAACTCAGAGCCTTCAAACTCGAAAAACTTCCTACAACGGAGGAGAGAGACAGAGAGGAACGAAGACAACTTAGATTTGGGATTGCTAGGTGGTTTGTTGACGAGAAATAGGGAAAGCCAAGCAAGAGGACGGTGGTGGGGTGGTGGGGTGCCTTTATTTTGCAAGAGGGGTATTTTCGGGATTTCGTGTGTAATTTTTGGGTGCCCTTGGTAATTCGATTTGTGCCCTCATTAAGAGGGCGCCTTCATGAATTGGTAGGGTGCCCTTAGCGGCCCTCAATATATCTTGTCTTCCTTAATTAAGACTCGAACCCCCATCTTTACCCCAAATACCTCGTATCAAACCAGTAAGCTTTATATATACATGAAAATTCTACAATGAAGCTTAAATATATACCATTCTATGATAATCTCTCCAAATGTGTTATGCATCATATATTAACGAAAGTATTGAATGCAATAACAACATTATACATTAATGAAAGTATTAAATGCAATAATAACATCGTCTTTACCGGCATGCAGTTGTCCCTCTCGAATACAAATTAGGTGCTATCCTCATCGATGTGGGCGGTTTTCTTCCTACTGATTAGAGTTTATGCATTTAATTCTCTCATAAGGGTGTTTACAATGCTGAAAATGTATTGTTAAAAGGTCATCACTAAACTTGACCAAGGCGGAGGATAGTACAGGGCAAACAGTTAATAGTTTTTACGAGGTTTGAGTCATTTAATTGGGAATTGCAATAAACATATGAATCTGACCATTAGGGGGTTCTACCATTTACTTGGGTTAGGTGATTCTCTCTGGGTAGAAACTTTCTTAAGAGGGAGGGTACCATTCCACATTAAGTTCACCAGGGGGTTAGATGCACAGATGGGCTGATGCATTCATTTATTGGGGGTAGATGAGCTTACTAGTATTTCCTAGTCTAAATATTAATGGCTGACACGAGAACTTCTCCCACCCATGCATTAGTATAGAAAGCAAGGTGTTCAGAGGTACTATGCATTAGCTCATTAATCAGTACTAATAGGTGTTCCTTCTTTTCATGCTTTTAATCCTCTCCCATAGTGCTCTGTTTTTGTCTTTTATAGGTGCAGGGATCGTTAAGCTCATTCTGGAAATTTCCAGTGAAGAGGAGACTTTTGGACTTCTAGGTAAATGTTCTCTAAGCAGAGAGGGGGAGGATGAGATAGAGATCACCCTAGAACATAAAGGGATAAAAATCGAATAATGTACGAGAAACATCCTGGGAGTCTGGCAACATTTTAAAATTTCGTAAGGGGAGGATTGAAAAGCGCTTCAATCAAAGTGAGGAAAATACAGGAAGAAGATGTTCAATTTATGGAAGTAGCGAGGAATCTTTATCAAATCATATTTGAGAATGTCAATGTTATGACCTTAGCCCTGGAAAATGGGCTATGGTTGTTCGAAAACCACGTGTTTCTCACAACACCATGGAAGCCCAGTATTCATCTCCCCTCGTTAAGGATCCATCACTGTAAGGTCTGGATCCAAATCCATGGGCTACCAGTGGGTTGTATGTAAGAAGAGGCAGTAAGACAAATAGTTTTCCACGCGGGCAGATACATCAAAATGGATGAAATACATGAAGATTAATGGGGTCATTCTAAACAAATACAAAAGGGTTTGAGTGGAAATAGACATCGATAAACCTCTGGTCAGTATTGTGGCACGATTACACACAGTTCTAGAGCCTGTGACCAGTTCAGGGAAGGCCATTCGAAGGAGATCTCCAAGGACACTATGCTAGCAGAGTTCGTGAGCTAGAAGAAAAGACAAAGTACTCCACGGTTTCCCCAGCACCATCCAGAATAACGATCATCCCAGGGTGATTTCGATTAAGGCTCATATATAGGAGAGGAGTGTTGGGTTTTGGGGTTTATACACAACGGAGATTACGAAATTTTTTTGACAAAAACCCAAATAGGATACGAATTTAATTCCATTAAAAACGTTTAAACCAAGAAACCTTAATCATACATTGGTCGCAAAATACCTTTCTGAAGGTTGATCGATCTCTAAGGTACTGCCAACGACGAACACCCTCTACCAATAGTCCACACACGAACGGCGGCCGAGATTCGAAGTGCTAGCTTCAAGAGAATACCAAACCTTCTTGTTTCTCTATAAAACGATCCAGAGCGTACCAGAAAACCCTAATTCGTTTTTAAACGAAAATAGAGTTTCATCCCTAAAAAATTCATCCGTGTGTTCTAACTTAAAGCGTCTATTTATACAACCCTTATATATAGACGATTAAGTAAATTACACATACCCCTACTTAAAGAAGTATAAGTGTAATACACCACAAGGATGTTTCTGTCATGAATGTTATCATATAAAATTCATTTTTCTGAACCATCTTAAAATCTCGCAAAACCATTCTTAGTGTACGACCCAATAGGCTTATACAACGTTGGCAGTGTACCAAAACACATTTTGGTATACAAGTCATAAGCGGCCTCTAGCAAGACATTATGACTACCTAAACTTGACAGCCAACCCCAGCCACTTAGTAGAAACATTTGGATCACCATTCGTCAACCATAAACTTGACAGCCAACCCCAGCCCCCTCAGCCGACAGAAATAAACCCAACACCCATTAACATATATCTTCCACAAAACCCATAGCATCAAGTTGGGACCTAAACCATATTAATAAAAGCCCAACACCACAAGCACCCTCCAAACCCAGCTCAAAAGGCCCATCCGCAACATCTCACAATTGACACAAAGACCCAAACTTCATTCCTAACCTACATGAATTCATACCAAAAGCCTACCTCACCACAGCCTCACACCGAGAGCCATGAATCGTCCGACCAACAAATTAAACTCTTATCGCCCATCCAAAATATAACCCCACCCGCCCCCATCAAAACACAGAAACCTAAAGCATCTCCTTCAAAGAAACCGATATCTAACATTAATCTAATATTCATTAGGATGATGACACGGCCAACCGATTGCCTAACTAAACTTGAGAGTCCTAAAGTTTCCATAATCTATGTCCCAAATGGCGTGCCTAGTCACCTAAACCTCCTTCATTTTTCCATCTGTGTCTAGGTGTCAGAAATAGTGGAAGAAATGAGGGGGAAACTTATGGAGGACCCCCTCGCCGTTAAGAAGGAGACCCCTAAAAATAGGAGCCAGACAAGGAAAATAAGGAGTACTGACTATCCATTAAGAAAATCTCAAGGAAGTCGAAATGACTATCCTATCGAGAAGAAGAAAAAATAATTAGGAAAGGAGAATATTTGGGAGGGACCGATCCTGAAGAAATGAAAAAGGAAAATATTACAGAGGTGGATGCAGCCAACTTAAAAGGCGGCCTAGGTCAATATCCACGACGAAAATAATCGTGTAGAACTATCAAGGAATTGGAGGAACCTTGGCAATAGAGGCACTGAAGAACTCAGTGAGTGTTCATCATCTGGATTTGTTGATCCTAAGTAAGATAAACAACCAGGATAAGACAATGGCAATAGTAAGAAGGAAGCTAGGTTTTGATTATATGTTATTGGTCAATCCGAGTGGTTTGGCATGGGGCATGGCATCATTCTGGAATGCCAATTCTGAAATATAGATTGCAAAATACGGACCCTTCTTTATTGAATTACAGATATTATGTAAGGGGGAACATAATCAATGGAGGATATGAGGGTTATACCTCAGTACTCGGCCCTCCGATAGAGAAGTTCAACTACAAACAATTAAATAGATGGTAGCTAATAATAAGAAGCGCAGTGTGATTTTGGGCGATTTCAATTCCATTGCTACTCCTAAGGAGAAATTGGGAGAGCTTCCGTGGGATCCAAATGAAAGCATAACATCGATAGACTTTATCAATAATATTGAGGAAACGAATCCGGGGTTCGAATGCCTTATATATACTTGGTCAAATAAAAGGATGGGAGATCAGCTAATTCTTGCACATCCGGATAAATGAGTAGCAAACCAAGAGTGGATGGAAAGATATCCTAGGGCGAGGCTATTGCACAAATGGATGGCTAGTTCAGATCACGTTGCACTAGAACTAGAAGAATAAATCACTATCAGAGTGTGTAACATGTTGTTTAGGTTTGACAACAGATGGCTGCTTCACAAGGAATGCTCAGACATAATTGATAGAGAATGGAGAAAAAGCTTAAGCCAGAGGGGGTGGAACATTGGAACAAAAATAAGTCTAATGAGGAAAGGGATTTTACAATGGAGAAAGAGAACACCTAAGGCAAATACGAAAAAGTTGGTAGACAACCTACTGAAGCAATTACAAGTTCTTCATAATGGAGACGACACATACATAGGAAAAATCAAAATTTTGGAAGAATACCTAAAAAAGGCACTAAAGGCGGATGAGGATTACTAGAGAACAAGATCACATATTGATTGGCTAAAAGGTGGAGATCACAACACGACTTATTTCCATGCATTAATCTAGGGCTGAAGACAAACAAAATCTCATCATATGCATTACAAATGGCAAAGATAACTCAATACATAATCAAAAAGCAATAATGAGAATGGTAGAAAAGTACTTTGAGGATGTATTCAGATCAGGTGGGATCCACTTAAACTTCTCAATTTTGGAGGGCTTTGAACGAAACTTGATAAGGAAGATATAGTGAGATTGGATACGCCATTTGAAGAAGAGGAAATCATGAGAGCCTTGAGGGAAATGAATCATAACAAGACTCTAGGGTCGGATTGAATCACAAATAAGCTTATGCATAGCAAATGGAATATGTTCAAAGAGGATGTTATGCAGACAATTGAGAAATCCCACTCTTCGGGTCGTTTCGAGAAGAGCTCAATGACAAAATCATTGCCCTTCTACCCAAAACTAGCTCCCCTCAGTCCTTAATAGAGTATCATGTAATAAGTTTGTATAATTCTTTCTATAAGCTCCTCGCAAAAATGCTTTCAAACCGATTAAAAATTGTACTAACTAAGATAATATCTTTGTCTCAGAATGCTTTTGTTGCAGGGCATCAAATTATGAATAACATCCTCCTCGCTCATAAGATTTTCCAATGCATGGACAACCCGAATCGAAAATCTCTCGACAAGGCGATAAAGCTGGACATCTCAAAAGCATATGATAGACTATAGTGGCATTGTGTTCGAGAGATGATGTTGAGAATGGGATTCTCCACGAAGTGGGTGCAGTGGATCCAACAATGTATTTCATCGGTCGCCTACAAGGTTATGATCAATGGTGAGCTGTCAAAGAGTATAACACCTTCAATGGGGATCAGATAAGGAGATCCCCTATCTCCATTCCTTTTTGTTATGTGCTCAGAAGCATTGTCGTTCCTCCTTGCCAAAGGCGAAATAGAGGGGCACATATAGGGATTCAAGGTCAATCACCAGGCACCTTCAATCTCTCATTTAATGTTTGTGGATGACACGATAATATTTTGCAAAGCTAATAAGCAAAATGTCCATCGTGTGAAAAATATTTTGTAAGGATACTCAGTTAATCTCATGCCAATGCATCAATGAGGAGAAAAGCTCAATTATGTTTAGCAAAAATGTCTCAATCATCATACGTAGGCACCTAGCTAGCAGAGCCAACTTAAAATATAGAGTCAAGCTGGGCAAATATCTAGGAATTCACTTTTCGGAGGGACAATCAAAGAAGTAGAAATTGGAAGGAGTTGTGGATAGAGTCCTGAACAGAACACTCACCTAGAATGAAGAAAATGTTTTCCCCGGCCGGGAAAGAAAATGTTCTTAAAGCGATCGTTCAGGCTATTCCAAACCACCACATGGCCATATTTCAATTTCCTAAAGACACTCTTCAGTAATCACATAAGCCATGGATCAATTTTGGTGGGCCAATTCCAAGAACGATAGAGGAATACACTAGTGCGGGTGGAAGAAAATGGTAAGATCGATTAATATGGGGACTAGGGTTTTGAGATTTGTAATCGTTTAATGTTGTAGTTATGGTCAAACAAGCATGAATAGTGTTTGGAGAAGAGAATCAGCTGGTCCACAATTTCTTGAGATGTAAATATTTTCAAGGCAAATCATTCATGACAGCAAAACTGGGGAGAGATGTCTTGAAGAGGGGAATGAGATGGCGCATCGGAAATGGTAGGAAAACAAAATTTTGGGATGACCATTGGGTGGCTGGACCTGGGAGATGGAAGTTGTAGTCACATAAGATGGAAGAGCTTAATTAGGTTGCGGACATCATCTCGCCAATCCTTAGAACTTAGAGTCGGGAATTGATACATAGAACATTCAGTGAAAAAGAATCCAAGGCAATTTTGGCCACTCCCATTAGTAGTGTGAAGATCGACTAATTTTGCACTATGAGAAATCATGCCTATTCTCGATTAGATTAACATACTATCTTGCATTGAAAATGCAAGAAGAAGGCGCTTGGGGAGGTCGGGTAATTGGGGAATCAAGCTCAATAAAGAATCCTCAAACTTTATGGGCAAAGATATTGAAAATCCGTGCCCTCATGAAGATATTTTTCTTTATCTAGCGATGCATACACAATGTCCTACCCACCAAACAAACGCTACGACGTAAAAAGATTGATCCTAGATCATGCTTGTCCACTATGCGGTAAGGAGGAAGAAACCCCATTCACCTTCTATGCAAATGCGAGTTTGCACAAGCTTTTGGCTCGCTTCTCAGGCAGGGATACATAGAGTTTTTAGGGATGCAGATGACATGACAACCTATTGGGAATCTATGATAGTAGATGAGAGAATGAAATCCAATCAGGAGGAATTATTGCGGATGTGTGCTTTTAGTATGTGGAGCTTATGGAAATACCAGAACGAGGTTGTATTTCGGGGAACTTGAGGTGATCCCATTGCGGTCCTGAACAATACGTTGTCCCACATCAAATCCTTTCAAGAGGCATGGGCAGACAACAATCAAACACAAAAGGAAGGTACACGAAAAGGCCCAGGTAGAGAAAGACTTAAAATATTCACCGATGCTGCGAGATGTCCTCAATCCGGAGGTACAAGAATTGGATTGATCCCGGTATCAACTTCAGATAGGATTGTCATTGTGGATTCGTTTGCAATAGGATGTACTCCTTCAGTGGAATTGGCGGAAGGACTGGCTATACTGAGCACTGTTCAATGGTGTTCAAGTAGCCCAGTCGCAACAATCTACTCAAACTCAAGGACTTTGATAGAAACAACAAATGATAACAAATATATTTGTAGCTATTTAGAACCCATATTATTTGACATCAAATTTGTATTTAGGGATTGGGATCCACCTGATTATTGGCACATCTGTAGGGATTGTAATGGTAGAGCACAAACTAGCTAGATCAACGTTATTGGAACACTTCAATTGTACTTGGAAGTATCCCCCAAAAGATTTTTTTGAACACCTTGGTAATATATAACTTAACACTTTGACCAAAAAAAAAAAAACATTATCTTTACTTGAAAAATAAGTCTTCGCCACTACAAAAAAAAAAAAAAAAAAAAACGTTGTCTTTACCTAAAAAATAAGTCTTCGTCACTACCCCTCCAAAAAAAAAAACAATGTCTTCGCTCCCAGCACAAGCAACTTAAACTAGCAACCTCTGATCAAGGCCTTTTCATGGCAACAATGAAATCCACTCAGCCCAATCTTGAAAGATTGGCAGAGTTAGGTGACTTGAACTTGCAACCGCAAAATTGTTACCGTTAGGCGTGCATCCCAAACTTATATCAGAACGCATTTCTAAACTTCTAATGGGAATTAAATGTTAATTAATTATCGGTATCTGCCGGTGTCGACCCTTGGGTAGTGCTAAACGGACTCATCGAGTCCGGACTCTAACGTATAAAAAGACTTCAATGCCCTTAATTCAAATTTATAACTTTTTCTTCAATCCACTGTTGCTACCGCCGCAACCACCGCCCTGCTGCCTTCGCCATTGCGACCGTTGTCGCCCCGCCGTGTCACCGTTATAATCACCGACCATCGATAAAATCGTCTTCACCGTCCACTGCCGCCGTCGACCATCCTCATGAGGACGAGGAATATGAGAGAAAAACAAAAGAGAGAGCATAAAGTGATGTATATTGTAGAGAGAGAGAGGGCAGAGAGAGAAGAAAGAAAGAGAGAGAAGAGAGAAGAGAGAAAGCAATGGCGACGGCAGAGAGGGGGTAGAGAAAGAGAGAGAAGAAAGAAAGAGAGGGGGAGAGAAACGAGAGAGAGAGAGAGAGAGGGCAGAGAGAGAGAAGAAAGAAAGCAAAGAAGAGAGAGATGGAGAGAACGAGAGAAGAAAGAGAAGAGAGAGAGACGAGAGAAACGAGAGAGAGAGAGAGAGAGGGTAGAGAATGAGAGAAGAAAGAGAAGAGAGAGAAAAGAGAGAAGAGAGAGAGAGAGAGAGGAGAGAACTAGAGAAGAAAGAGAGAGAGAGAGAGAGAGAGAGAGAGAGAGAGAGAGAGAGAGAGAGAGAGAGAAGAAAGCTTAGAGGGCGAGAGAAAGAGAGAGAAACGAGAGAGAAAGGTCACCGGTTGGGGGCGGTCGGCACGGAGAGCAGTAGTGGTGGTGGAAGTGGGTCAATATGTTAATGTGTAGGGGTTAAAGATGAGGGTAATTGTGTCTTTTAATTTAGTGGTGTATTTAAACTCCAAGTAAAAGACAATTTGAGTCTGGACTCTTTGAGGCCGAATAGATTTTTTGTAATTGTTATTGTGCCGGATACCATATGCAATACCATGCACTTCCTTAAATGCATATCTAATGGGAATATGTTGAATTTGGCATCCGATTAGCTTAAACTAATAAATTAAGAAGCTTGTTTTTTTCATAATTTAAGTCCAAAAATTTAGACTCGTGAGTCCAGACTCAAAATGTTTTTTAATTTTAAATACATTCTCGAGTAATTAATGAAGCAACCATAATCACTTGTAAAATTTATTTGATACCTTCTAAATATTTACAAAAATTTTAAAAATCTCCCCATGAGTCTGAACTCATGAGTCCAAATAAATTTATTGATATTTTTAAACCAAATTAAAAGCGGTCAACTTGCTACTAGATTGGTTTTTCTCTCTAATAAATTAATCATGAGAGTGCTAGATATATTTTGTTTTAGCAAATTATTTGATTTTGTTTTTGACTAACTTGATTTTGTTGCAATGTTATCCATGCATTATGATTGCTGCAGAAGATGGAGTCAAAAAATTTCAGTTTGGGTCGCATTTTTTGGATTATTCACATTTGATATTATATTTATGTCACCATCAAAATAAAAATATCTACATTAATGTCAAAAATATTTTAAATATTGTGACAGCGTCACGATGTTATTTATTATTAAGATACTTTTATTTGTTTATTTGTTTATTGTTTTTGTTTTTGTTTTTTGTTTTTTTTTTTTTTTTTTTGACAGTAACGATAGTTATGCTTTCCCTTGATTCATAAAAACACCATGGGGATGCACCCAATAACATGATTTTTGTTCGGACAGGGCTTTCCTAGCTAAGGAATTGGCCTTAACATTATACTCTCTAGGAACAAAATAGAAATTAAGTTGATCCCAATTCTTGGCCAGTTTTCTAATATCACACAAATAGGATCTAGATCCCCATACTCCAGATCAACCGAATTAAGCGCTTCAATCACTGACTTTGCATCTGAGCAAATCCTCTTGAGGTCCCTGCACTCCCTGCAAGAATGGCACTCCCTGCAAGAATCTAGTGCAATACCGATAGCCGACGCCTCTGCTACCTCCACAGAGGACATAACACCTAGCACACACGACCCTGCCCTACTGATATTATCAACCCTCGATACTAGGATCTATCTAATTCCCGTTTCTCCAGAGCTCCAACACCTTGCAGCATCAACAAAAATAGTAGAACATGAACTACCTGAACAGAGGCGACATTAATGGTCTTTTACAAGCTTCTTTTGGTACATGGCCCTTCTAGTTGGAAGAAAACCATTAATGCATTTCCATAGGAAAAATTGTAGCTTCCTCGGCACCTTCATCTTCTAAAGGCTGCTCCACAGCTCGTCAGATGGCCTTCCTTCACTGGACTCCCCAACTGCAGTGATTCCACTGTTTGTTTTGTGTGTTCATCAAGTCAGCAACCTTAGACATTCAAGCTCTCCTCTGTGACCACAGCTTCACTCTATTTTTCCCTGCAAGTCTGCAACCCAAAAGTCTTCCCACACATTGACCTGCTCTCCCTTGCCAATTCTCCACCTAAAACCTTTGTCTAGAATCTCTCTTCCTTTCAATATGCTTCTCCAAGCCCACGACGGTCTGATCCCCAGCTCAGCCTCCATAAAGCTTCCCCTCGAGAAGTATTTACCTCTAAGAAAATTACACACCGATTGATTCTCACTTTTAATTAATATCTCTAAATAAGCATCGTGTATACCCTTTTTGTTGCAGTGATGGATGTCATGATTTTGGATGTGTAATTTTGTCCATTTCGATAACTAAAGTATCCTTGCAATGTAATAAATGGACCAATTAAACATACTTTTATTTTGTCTTTTCCCATTTCGAGGCAACCGTTTTTATCACAAATATAATATACAAAAAATCTATTGAGATTCTTTGAGTCCGAACTTAAAATTTTTTTATTAATAATTTAAGATATTTATTTAAGTAAAAGATTTAATTACTCTCTACCTCTAAACATTAATAATAAATTTAAATTAAAAGTCTTTATGTCTTTTTTGTTGTTTAAGTTCGAATTTTTTGAGTCCATCTAGCACTACCCATTAATATATATGAATCATATCATAAAACAAGGTTTTTCAGAAACGTAGTTCTTATGAAAATTAATCCCGTTTTATTATTTTGTTATACAAACCTACTTAACTACTACAATCATTCGAAAAGACTTATTATACGGATCACCTCGAAGTATACACCGTGTATAGTTAGAGATGCCTTGATGAGGGAGTCGTGCATGCCATCATCAAGACACATTTTATGCATGAATACGTACTCTTAGCCTTTGAGACCTCATTGCGAGAATGGGATCCAATCAGCTCAATCTTTAATAATTGGTAGGGAAAATTACAGTTGTACAGTTAATTTTTATTTAAATTAATAAAATAGGTTAGCTTTTCTTATTATTCCTTAAGTAAAGTATTTCTCATTTCGAGAATGCGTTATTAATGTGAAAAAATTGCACCCGCCACCAATAACATGAATGGCATAGAGAATGCGCCATTCGTGTTATGGAGAAGTCCACGTGGATTGTCAAGCAAACCCGAATGCGCCATTCATGTAAATCCTATGTATCAGTCCACGTGGACTGAAATTGGGTTTACATGAATGAACACTTAAATATTTAAATAATATATATATATTATATTTATATAATATATATTACAGGTTTATATATGTATAATATTATATATAATATAAAATATATATTATATATAAATATATATATATATATTATATATAAATAATATATATTATTTATATATTTATACATAATATAGGAAAATATTAGAATGTTGGCCAAAGTGATACCCCTATGCAATGGCGTGCGAGACCCACATAAAAATAAATGTACGCAAAATAGGTTTTGGTGGATAACATGCGTGGTGTGTATCTCGAAGCGCGCACGAAAACTTCCATAGACGCGGGCCCATACACCATGTCTCCATCTACATCTATAGACATAGCCAAATTTGATATAGACCACCCTCGCTTTCATTTACACAACTTTCTTTATCTACAAACCTGCAAGGTTAGCCAATCTCTTTTTTTTTTATCTCTCTTTCTCTCTCTCATTCGTCATCTATTTTCATTAACTCGTTCAATAATGGCAGGAACTGAAACTCATCCACAACAGTTGCAACACAGTCGGATACAGACCTAACATCTTCTCCACAACTGTCTCTCACTTAATTGCCACTAACTGTGCTCACCTCATCGTGTCGTTCATCCAAATTAGAGGTATAACAAACTAGGGTTTCTAAGAATTAGGGTTTTTGAAAATTAGGGTTTTTTAATTATTAAGTAAATAACTAATAAACATTTTTCATCGATTTTGTTAAAATACTGTTATTTATATATGTAGCCTAAATTGATCATGAGAGCTTCGGATTAAAACAATAAAAGGATTTTAGTTTTTATTCCACCACTCATTGGTCTCTCTATCACTATCTCGGTGTTCCCAATTTGTATAGGTTGCATAAGGCTTGCATGGATTTGCACGAGGTTTATATGTGGTTGTATGGGTTTACAATTGCAATTGGTATGTGAGTCGTCCATATCCACCTCGAGATATGCGCATGATGTTTGCATGGGTATGCACAGGTTGCCCACTTCGAAACACGTGCATCATGTTTGCATGAATTGCACGAGGTTGCACAGGTTGTCCACCTCAAGATACGTAGGTGGCGTTTGCATGAATTACATGAGGTTGCATGGGTTACTCACCTCGCGATACGGGCATGGCGTTGTATGGATTATCCACCTCGATATATGTGTGATGTTTTAATGGGTTTTCCACTTCGAGATACGTGCATGACGTTTGTATGAGTTGTCTACCTCGAGATACGTGTGTAACATTAGGATGGATGGGTTGAACAAATAACTCATTCTCAAAAGGAGTAATTAATAAACTTGTTAGGTTAAACAAATAACTCCTTTTGAGAATGAGTAATTCATACTCTTAGTATTTTGCATGAATTACTCATTCTCAAAAGGAGTTATTCATACATTGTTCCAACTCATCAACAACACACCACGAATTCATCAATAACTCACTATGGTGTGTCCATCTCATCATCAATATCACCCTTTAAAAAGGCGAAATACATTAGTTTTGTAATTTTAAAGTAACCTTCCCTATTTGATGAAAAAAATTATACCATCATTAATTACTTTTGAAATACCCCAATTGGTAGTGTGTGATGATTTTAACTTTGCAACTGCAAAATAAATTGTTATATATATATATAAGTGAGTCCAATTAAGTCAAACTTGAGACCTCCTTAAATCTTGTCTTATACTCCAAGTACTAGGAATCATATTTTTGGATAAAATTATAATATATATACTAGTTTTCATAAAGTGTTGTGCATGTGTAGTGTTGTGCACGTGTGGTGCACGTGCTTCGCAAGTGTTAGAGGCAAATCCTAGTGGAACTGCTGTAGAATGACCACCACGTCCGAAGGACCACCGTGACACTGTTCCTATCGCTTCTTCTGATTTGGTGAGTTCTCGACACCCTAAGCTTGTGGGTTTTGTTCCACATGATATTACACGTCGTTTGGATATTTGTTTGTCGCATTTGGTTGGGTGTACTGATGATTGGGTTTCTGGTGTTTCTGGGGTTTCTAGGTATGTTATTGATGGCCCGTATTGGACCGCTGCTCAGAACCATTACTGTGTGAATGGTATGGATCATGTTAAACCGTTAGTTCTTGTAAGGGTAGCAGAATAGTTAGGTCGCAATATCAATAGTTTAGCAGTATTTTTGAATCAATATTCATTTATAGGTTTCGAACGTCTTGGGCCGATATCTTGACTATTGATGTCGGTCATGTTAAACTGAAACTAATGGAATTGAATGTTTTCCCTGAATTCTATAGCTGTTTATGTTCAGGTATGATGAAACCTAAAGCTAGAGTAAATAGGCCTCCTCGTAGGATTGGGCAGCAAGATCAGGCTAGTACCGCAACTTCCTAAGTGGAAGAAAGTGTGCCTTAGAGGAAACGCCTGACTTGCTCTAATCGGAAGGCAAAGGTGGGCGAAACAAAAAAGTCTAGTAAATAAGGAGTGTCAACCGGTTTTAGGAGATGTTGTTGGTGAGGGCATTGGTACATCCTCCGTAGGTGAGAAGGGTACACTTGTAGTTGGTAAGAGTAGGTTAGGGGAGTGTACTAAACGTGGTCGTTCACCAATTGATTATGCCGAAGAAGGGGATGAAGATGCCTATTTTAATACATCGACCCATGAGGCAAACGCATATGCCACTTCATTTTCTGGTGGTCCTTCAAATTTAAGTCTTCTACCATCTTTTACAAACCATGTGCTTTTAGATATTTGGAGGTACAAGGTATCGTACATTTCAGGACGGTTCATTTCATCATTCATTTTTTTATTATACATTGTATTTTTAATCTACTTATTGCATTGCTTTGTAAGGCTGAGGAATTCTGAAGTGCATAAACCAAGGTTATCAGATCTCTACTTGGAAGACTGTCACACAACATCTCGAGAAGGAAAGAGTGGCAAAACTTATTAACGACTCCAGTTTAGCACCATTGGGCTATATCTCATATGATGGAGGTAATATGGTTTATATTTTAGGCATTTTCGAGAGATGTCAGCCTCAAACCAATATGTTCCATTTTCCCTTTGGTGAGATGGCGATCACACTTGAAGATGTACGAGTCCTTCTCGGTATTTCAATCATCAGTAAGACTGTGGCTGCACCTTTCAAGGATTGTAAATCATTGACTGAGATGGTTAGTAGGTTATTGGAGGTATCGGCGACTGATGCTGACGAAGAGATTAGGACTAGGTCTAGACTCACCATTAGTTTGACATGGTTCAATGATCATTTCTCCGTGCCAAAGAAAGGAGAGGAAAAGCCTTACTAGAAAAGCTCCAGATGTATATTCTAGTCCCGATTGTTTGGTCCGAGCGTACCTTTTATACCTTGTTGGAGCAACTCTTTTTTCCAACAAGTCCGACACAAGAGTCTCCCTTTCTCTCCTGCACCTTTTGGAACATGTGGACAACATTGGTTCACGCTCATGAAGGGCCACATGTCTTGGGTTCATTTACCGTTAACTGGGCATTTCCAGTCGTGCAAAAGTCACATAAGTTTTTGGTTATTTGACATTGTTAGAGGTATACGTGCATTTTAATTGAGATCCATACTAATGCTCACATCTTATTTAATTATCATATGTCATACATGAATCTGGTTTGTGTACGGGTAGATGTATGACCATTTTCTATTTCTTGAGCCCATTTTGCATAGTTATTACACCTAAGAGAAGCCCCGTGTTATAAAGTGGCACTATAAGAAAGACGAGAGGTTATATAAGAAGGAGATTAGGTTGTTGTTGGATCTTTTTGTTTCTCTTAGAGTCGCCTCGACAAGCCGAGATCACATGAAGTAATGTCCATAAAATCACATTTGCAAAATGAGTTTCTTACGGTTATGTTTGTTAACAATTCTATTTATTTTTGTTAGGTGATTTGGGATACTACTTTGAAGGGTGCATCGCCTGTCCATGATATTGCATTCTACCATGGCCCCATAAAGTTTATGGATATCGTTGAACCTCACAATCCCATTAGGGTCTTGAGGCAAATAGGATACGTTCAACGCATTTTAAGAGACCTTTACTGACTAATTATCGCTGATAGGAGTAGGCTAAGACATTTATACTCTATCAAGTACTCGTATGACACCTAGTTTTGGGAGGATTGGGATGGGCACCTAGAGTTTGCTGACCGATGTGGTCAGAAAGAAGACTATCCATATCAAGAGTCACCCGACTATAAGGAATGGTATCTTTGAGTCAGCCACCTTTTTGCAGAGAATCCTGAACACACAACGGGGTCCATGACGAAGACGAGAACTATTTGGTAATATTATTTACTTTGTTTTTTCTTTTTAAAATTCATTGTCATTTGTCGTAGTTTACTTGTTTGACATATATGCAACAACGTAACCGTCGGGCGCTTGATGTTGCATTACAGTTCAGGTGCACTCCGAAGGTCAATCTTACTATTGATGAGGCTTTTCAAATGGCAGATCAAGTTATTGCATTCCTGTCAGGTGTTGAGCATACATACCAAAGTACCACTATGACCGCCAGTCAAAGCGAAGGAGGAACTACATCTACTGGGAATGTTCTTCATTACGGCCGAAAAGAAAAACGACCACTAGGGGAACGTTAAAGTTTGAACTACTCAAACTTTATGTTGTGATGGAATTTGAAACTTTGCCGATAAGTAAAGGAAATGTTAAGCCTCATCAGATCTTGAACACTTTGAGGCAAATAGATGCGAACAATGCTTTGACATTGCAGACAATATAAAATGCACGACAAAGGAATCAAATTAGAAAAACTGGTATGAGAAGTCGGATGAAACAACTCTTACACTTATTGGAGAACCATATGTTTTTTTTGTGGCGTATGAGAGACATCGAAACAAATGTAGTGACATATTTATTTTGGGCACATCCGGACTCCATCAACTTGTTAAGGTGTTTCCCGTTCGTTATTCTCATAGAATGCATATATAAGACGAATAGGTACTAGATGTCGTTGTTGGAGATTATTTAGGTTACTTCGATAGACATTACATTCTCAGTTGGGTTTTGTTTCATATCATCGGTGACTTCGGCCAACTATACTTAGGCATTGAAAATTTTAAGAGGTTTATTGGACGAGTGGTCTACACCTAACGTTTTTGTCACTGATAGAGAATTAGGCCTTATCAATGCAATTGAAGATATTTTTCCCTAATCTTCTCACCTTCTTTGCACGTGGAACATCGACAAAATGGTGTTGACCAATACTAAAAAGATGTTTGGATGAAACGAATGCTTCAAAATTTTCAGTGATAGGTAAACGACTTTGATGTATGCTAAGACGGAAGCATCATTCGAGCTTAGGTGGTGTACCATGCGTGATGAGTAACAAAATATTAAAGGATTGGTCACTTATTATAAGAATACTTGGTTGCGAGATTAAAATGATAGATCTATATGTGCATGGACTGATTCAGTGTTTCATCTCGGAGAAACCATGACTCAGAGAGTTAAGTTTGCTTATTCGACTCTCCAATAATATATCAACACTGATTCTGTGAACTTTGAGTCTTTTCGGGATGTCATACATGGAATGCTTGACATACAACATAATAAGATCAAATCCTCATTTGAGGTTAGTCTGAATGTTGTCTAGTATGGATATATGTATGGCTTGTATTGTCGTTTGTGGGGTTATGCCTCTTAGAAAGCTTTAAAATTGATTCTTGATGAAGTTGCACATGCTGAGGATGTAGGGACAGACTGAATCTTATGTAGTTGCGCGATACATACCAATCGTGGTCTACCTTGCACACACGAGCTTAACGACCATATTTTGGCTGGGTCACCTATACCACTTGAGGATATTCATGTATTCTGGTAGAAGTTAAGTATGATACCCAAGAAATTCGGAAACCGGACTGCTATAACTCCAGCGACGAGATTTAAAGAGTTGTAGCTAAGTTCGAATCATGCATTGATGAGGATGCACGTCTTAGGGTCATTCAACAACTAAGAAAGATTGGTTGTCCTTCACCGACAGCAGGGGTTGAACAAAAGGTAAAGGTTAAGACAAAAGGGAGACCGACACTTGGTACTTACGGTAGTCCTTTATAGGGAGCAAGAAAGGGAAAAAAATAAAAGAAAAGAAAGAAAGAAAACAATGACTCAAACAAGAGGAAATACGAGGAAGATGAGACATCTATAACGAGATATCCTAGTGGCTTTAAGTTTGTACTCACGAGCGAGGAGGCGGATGGTGCGCGAAGGAAGGGAAATGAAATGAAGCATAAAGTTTATCGAACATGGGGGCATCTGTGGGAACATCTGAGATTGGATTCATTCATACTATTCAGCCGGATTAGGTTCAACACGTTGAATGTACTGTCAATATAGATAGCGATGATCATTGCGGATTTCGTTATGTTGCCAATGATTGGATGAGGCTCCAAGAAGGTATGGTTAAGGAATTTGAAGATCATAATGAGTTTTGGAGGGATTAGTTTGGAGGTTATTACATATTGGTTAGACGGGCCGTGGAATTTTGTGAACGTATAGATATGAGTTTCGACAAGTAGATGACCATTTCAAATATGAGACTTATAATTGCAACGAAATTTAACGTTGTGTTAGTAAATGTGTCAAATGGTAGTTTCATGTCATTTCTTCCTATACGTGGTGTTCCTCCGCCTACGAAGGATCAAGTGGTCATTGGCGTTACAAATGTGAACGACACTCATTGGGTTAGGGTAAGTTACTAATATATTATGTCAACAATTGGTCATTAATCATCTCATATTCTTTGTTAACTTGCATCGTGGTGGGTTACTAATTAATTATTGACAACACTCTTTGTTTTACTTCTATTGAGAGGTCATATTCAAGACTAATGCACTAGTGCCCCCTGTATTTATTGTATGGAGGACATTCGTGGATGTTGATGCTTAAGGCTGGGGTATTGGTATTGCATCCAACCACATGTTTTGGTTCAATCTTTGCACCTAGGTACGCCTACAGTGATAGACTTAGCAGAACCTTAACATATTAACATTTCATTGTATTTTGTTGGAAAACGCATTTATTGTATTCACTTCACATTATTGTTTGTTATCTCCCCTTAATTGTAATAACTTCATGTTGTTTTTTCTCAAATCCATGAAGTTGTAACAACTTATCATTTCTTGTGAAATCCATCAAGTTGCAAATTTTCTGATTCTAACATCATTGTGTATCAAGTCCAAAAATTTAACTTAATTGCTAGAATTGTGCATTTTTCTCAAACAACATTATATTCCTCGAGGTTTGTGTTTTTATATCGTAGTGGGAAGTCCCCACGCTAAAATAGATCTTAGAAAACCTGTAAATATAGTAGCACGACCAAGCAAGTCCGAGAATCATAAGTCTTTCTCACATACACATAACCGAGACTAACTGTGATGTCTCGCTCATACATTATCGGGACTGTCTGAAAATTATTGTTCCCATGTTGACGAATCCCCATAAAGAGGAATAATTAGTGGTGCATTAATCAAATAGATTGGGGTGCCCAGATCATCTTTATACCAGACAACCGTAATAGCGGACATCATTACGGTCCTTGAATACCGAGATGTATGCAATACAAAATATTCTAAATGATAGAGACCATCGATAAGTGGAACTATAAGGCAACATGGTGTCCAGTGATAGAAAGTTTTTAAAAATTTTGGTCGTGACGTACCGCAATTTGGTACAATTCTCGATTGTGCATCTCCGAGAACCTGAGTACGTACAGTATGTAGACACGTTTCGATAGGAAAAACCAAAACAATAGCTAGAAACTCAGCACTACATGATCGAGACTTGGGGATGGATCATGGACCTGCCTGACCAAAGCTATATCTGGAAAATTGATTGACATAATAAACTTGCAATTTTCAACAAACTTAACGAAGAGAATAGGCATATCACCATTCAAACACTTTAATTATGTAAAAATTGCACCAAACAAGAACAAATCCAACCACAACATAAACCAATAACACAAAAATGAATTAATATAATCATCCAATAAGAACTTGTATAAAAACCACATCCCAATCAAACGAGTTTACTAAACCTTAACAAAATTTGGCCTTCTTTCTATCTCTGTCCCTAATGTATGAGCGCTGTGACTTGGATGGCCGAGATGAACTTAGCGGGGCGGTGCTGTCATTATCAGAATACCTACTAGGTGTTGTATATGCCGTGGTGGTCATGGCGGTGGTGGTAGTAGTGCCAAGACCCCTACCTGTCAGATAGTCGATGACATAATTCGTCATTTTCTCCGCCACCTCCATCTTGGCCATTCTCGTCGGCAAGTGTATCCATGCCAACACGGTGTCCAATGCACAACAATTACGCTGTTCAAAACAAAACCCGAAATGTCAATAAAAATAATACATAACCCAAGGATAAGAGTCACAACTTAATCTTAAATGCTGCAATTATACTTATAACAACTCATGGTCCGCTACTATATCATCGTCTCTTTCGCCAGTCTCTGGGTTCTCAATGATAGGATATGCACTTGATGGAACCATGGCAGATACTCTAGTGTGGCCATGAAGTCAATCCTCGTTTTCTCGCCTCGGTCTTCAGGAGCAAGTGAATGGGAACGCCACTTTTCCCAATTCTCGAGTATGAACCCGTACTTGACCAAGTACTTTAATGCAGTGGGGCTTCGGCTCACTTCAAGAAGGTGATATGGAGTCGGTGGTATCCCTTGAACATGACCAAGCTATCGAAGGATCCTTTCCGGATGGTATGGCTTCACCACATTCATTTACTTTAACGTACTAAAAAAGAAGACAATGTGTAGAACAACACCGTCGATCCTCACATCAGCGTATGGATCCTAAGTCACATAAACCAATGAAGTCAACAACACCATAAAAATATACTAATCATAAATTAGAATACCAAAATGAAACAAATCAAACACATACCTTACTCGGCCACAACCTTTCAAGGTTCATGCAAATGGAACTGAGCTTGTCCACATTAGCTATTGTCTCATGCTTCTATATCCACCTCGAGACCCTTTAATGTAGGTGGTCGATGTATTTTGCATTAGATGATGCGAGATGGTGAGGGAAGTGCTCATATATCTATCCATAAATAAGAATGAACAAATGTAATTAAATTTAATTAAGTAGTAGAAATACAATTACAAAACCAAATCAAAACATAACAAATTCACAAGGACCATAAAATATGTACCTCAAACAAAGTTAAATACCCTGCAATCTACGACAACTTTGCCATGCTGGCTAACCCGAGGTGACGGTAGGGTAAGCTAGGCCGACAACACCCCATGCATAAGTCCTGACTTCATCTAAGTTCTCTAGAACCTTTAGTAATGCAATTGAGACTCTTAACCCACTCTTATCGGCGAATAGAGTGTACGTAAGCAAATATAATAAGTATGCCCGAGCAGTTCACTCCACTCTAGAGTACGTACGAGAACTGGAACTACTAGTGGACTTGGATTTGCAAAAACGACTATTTGGCCAAGCTAGTCGCAGTGTTAGACCCCTCGCGTAATTAACCTATTCATCAGCCTCGTGAATACTAACTCCAAGCAAGTTGGAAACAATCTTGATCACCTCTATGCGAGACTCCTCTGTGTAACGATCGAAATTCTCGACCGCCACCACCTTGCCAACCACAGAGATGTTCAAAAGAATGCTAACATCCTTAACCATAATAGAAATTTCACCAAAAAGTAGGTGAAATGTATTAGTTTATGGCTGCCACCACTCCATAAATGCTGAGATGACCACCTTATTCCCCTTCCTATAGGAGCAATCTATGAGTGAAGCCAAGTCGAACCTCAGAATGAATCTCTATAGTGCATGGGTGTCGAGGTGGTAAGACTGCAAATCCCACTCAGCTATTTGGGCCCCATGGTTTATGCACTAAAGCAATGGACGATACTGCAACAAAAAACAAGTCATTAGCAAATACATTATCGTATATGAATAGCCAGAATTGATTGCAAACTCAAATGAAAGTAAACACCGAGAACATACATCACCGTCTCAAATTGATGTCGTAACATGATCCTTATAGCTCTTCAGTAGAGACCCGTCTATGGGACCACTGGGGAATGGAACAGATAGGTTACGCTTAGGCTCCACGACATTATGGCTGCCGCCACTACTAGCTTGCCTTTGAGATGTAGTGGTTTCTGCCTCGCTACTACTCCTGCTCTCCATATGGACATTAGATGTCTCAACCTTCACATCATCCCCAAAAGATGGACGTGTATGTATACCTGAAATCTGAGTAGTCTATTACTTCTCCTTCCGATAAGAAGCAGTATGTGCCTTCCTATTGCCACGGTCAACGGGGGTAGAAGGACTAACAGACGTCGCAGCCACCTCTAACCGACGTTGTGCTCTTGTTGGCTCACCATCTACTTCTTGCCTCGAAACTGTCGATTTTCCTCTAGCCATATCCAATTAGAAAATGAATGTGAAGCACATTTGATTGATATTCACATAAAAACAAAGTAAAAAAAAACATAATGTTCGACCAAGTAGGTTCGAGAACAAGTGATATGTCTCGGCGATATAGCACTGAGACCTATGCTATGATCTCGGTGTGATCAACTGAGATATGTTACATTGTCTCGGCTGGAGGTTTCCAATACCAGACCGATAAACATTCAATCTAAGGTAATAGTAATATTGCACCGAGACCACATCAAGAGGTCTCAGTGTCAACAAACTGATACCTACTTGAGTGGTCATAGTTATAATTCATTCGTGACATCCTCTGTACTCTGGGAAATGCATTTCTGAGACTAAAGAGGACGTTATGGTCCCGTGTGGCTGATAAACAAGGGTCAGCGAAACACTTTTTTCTACATTTTCATGGTAGATAATAACAAAAACTACTCAAATGAATGTAATAACGAACTAAAACACATACATACCTCAATTTGCCTCTCGGTTACACACAATCCCCAAATCCGAAATCATCCCACGAACCCTACAACACCGAGCACTTCCACTGCCCAAATTAACACCCACATAACTCACCAAATAAACAAATCAAACAAATCTGTAGAAGTGAGCTCCGAAAAATCGAAGATTAGGAGTTTAAATCACAAAGAAAAATTGGAAAAACTAAGGGTTTTGAAACTTTTTTGATGAAACACACTAGGGTGCCCAACGGTTACATGCCGGGGTATTTTCGTCAAAGTTGGGGGGGCCTGACAAATTTTCTATATGCATATGTAACGAGGTTGCCCTGAGTGATGACTAGGATGCACATAATGTGACGTTTTTATGTAATGTTTGGTTGTAATATGGGATAACTAAGATAACCATTAAGCTATATGTGACTCACATTATTGAAATATATATTACTATGAGACAAGTAGGAGAATGTAAGATTATAATATGTCTCAAAAATACCTATTAATTTATGTAATGAATAAATTATGTAATGTATGAACCTAAAGACATTTGAGCTCCCATTACCATTACCAATTTGATGGAAATTGATGTTAATGTGTGTGGGAAGCTCAATAATTCTTCCTCAGCTGTATAAAAGGGCAATTTGTGTCATCAAATAAGGTGTCGAAATATCTAAGGCTAATAAAGGCGATAAGTTCTTAGTGGTTTTAGGAGACTTTAAGCTTCTGCATGTGATTCTATAACTAATCTATATTTCTTATATTAAAAGAATGCTTACATTGCACACATATCTTAAGTTATATTGCAAGGCAAACGATGGGTGTATGTTAGACCTGCGTGTCTATGCTAGGGTATGCTAGCATTCTCTTTTTTATAAGAAAGAAACAACTTGCTCCCACTAAAGTGTTCGAACCAATATGACCTTGCTCTCGAATCCTGTATCGAACAATTGAGCACCCAGTTGGTTGGTGCTAACATTCAACTTCTTAATATGTATTGAGAGTCATCATAACCCATTATATTCTCATTGTTGGGGATGCGTGAACCAAGAAAACGTCTCATGTATCGGTTAAGTGTGACTTCATAAAGAGGTACATAATTAATTATCAAGTCACACTTAAAATAGCTTCGAGGCCTTTAGATGTAAAATCCACAAGTCGTGAGTGATTGAAAGTGGATAAGGCGGGGAATATATTGATAGTAATGAGATCCATAAACTCACATATACAGGTGAAAACGGGACCATTATTACTCATTTACCATTTGTAACCAAAATAAGAGAAAAAAAAAATTAAACGGACGATATATTTATATGTATCATCAAAATGTCTTAGGCTCTGTTTGGCAATACTAGCATCATCTAGCTGATAACGAATTATCTAGTTGAAAGGTGACAATCTAACTGATAATTGATAATATAGTAACTAATAGTTGAAAGCTAATAATCTAGCTTATCGATAAATTAAAATGATTCAAATAAACTAGCTAACTGATCAAATAGCTAATAAATGCAAAATACCATAAAAAGACATGTTATATGATTAGATAGAATACATGTAGAATCTTTTTCGAAAAACAACTATATAATATCTTTTTTGATATCAATAACTATATAATTTAACTTTTAGATAAAATAAATAAATTATATAAAAAATATTTGAATGTTTTTCGATAAAGGAAAACATAGTTAAATTAAAAATCAAATGAATGATCATACACTTTTAAATGATTTATTATATTAAAAATAAATTTATTATATTAAAAATAATTGTACGCACGTGCAGGCAACATTGTTTTAGGATGGTCCCCTACTAATCTCGCAAATTTATACATATTGATATCGAAGACCATGATGTGTAATTACTGATTTGTACACAAAATAAAGGTTAAAGTTGGGACCAAAAAGTTAATCTATCCTTTGAAATAGAAAATACTACCTATAGTAGCATTTACAATTTTAACGTTTCATCTAAATGATTTCAAAAATCATCTCCCAACCAAACATAACGTATTTGTAAAAAGTGGTTATAAACTAAATTATAAGGTTGGATATAAGCTGCCTTAATCAGTGACACATTGTACTTCATCCTTCCTCAATAGCAACAACATCGTCCATCCAAAATCCATCTCCGTTTGTTAGACATCACTAATTGATCCATCTCTTTAACCGTCATCCATATATTTGTAAAATTCATCTCCATTTATTAGATATCGCTAATTCCATTTCTCACCTCGTTCGACGACAGACGTAGTCACAGAACTACTTTAGTCAAAATGATGGTAACAACATACTAATGACTATGTTGATATGAAACTTCGGCAAACCATTTCTTTCACATCTCTTAATTGTTTTTTTGTACCATCCATCTCTAACTCGTCGATGAAACTCTGATTAAACTCCTGGGAATATATTATGGACTAAAGAGGTTGTTCTTGGAGGATGGGTCGTTAGGCTGAAATGGATAGAGGAGGGTCGAGTGGGGCGGGTGGTTGGGCGGAGGCAATCCGCAAGAGCAAAGGGAGGCACATAGTTCAGGGGAAAGGGAGAATCAACACTGTAAAGAAATTTTTTCTCCTTCCATGTCAAGGGGAAGTTCTTTAAGGTTTTTAGGAGACAGCAAGGAGGGTGAGAATTTCTTAAATCCTTGCTCAAAGGGAGTTCCAAGTTGCGTTTATGGATGAGGAGGTTTTTTTGGCTTGCTAGAGTCTAAAAACTAGGGCTGACAATTTGAGTCATGAAACGATTAACATGACACGACACGACACGACACGACAAGTAATAAACATGTCGTGGGTTTGGCTTAAGTGGGTCTGAGTCATAAACATGTTAACACGTTTATACACGGTTAATAAACAAGTCATTAACATGTTAACCTGCTTAACTCATTTATTACTCGCTTAACACGACTAAAGAATAATGTATAAATAATAAATATGGTATAATAAATAGATTGGTACAAAATTCACCCATTTGAATGCATGTTAATATCATGATTTATTTATTTTATTTATAGACATCTTTTATCATATTTTATTTTATATTTGAGAAGAAATGTTCATTTTACTTTTAATATGTTATTTATGTTTTAAATTTTATTAATAATTATTTATTAAGAAAAAAATAAAACTTTTCATCAAAGTAAAATTTAGAATTTTTTAGATGATTCTTATAATTTTGTTTATGTTATTATTAAGAGTCATTTTTAATTAATTATTAAGAGTAATAAAGACTTAAATGAAAAAGTAAAGTAAAACTAACAACTATATACAACCACATTATATTTTATTGGCTAATTTAGTATGTTTGTTCGAATTTAATCATTTAGATATATTTTAAAAAATAGTAACCAAATTATAAAAGTTTAAATAAAATAAAATTTTTAAATACAATATTTAATAAATGAGTGACACGAATACACGACATATTTAACACGAGCCACTTAGACACGAAAACGATTAACACGATTAATAAACATGTCATGTAATGGATTTGCATTATATGGGTCATTACTTGTTTACGACATGATACGTTTAGGACACGAATTACCACCCCTACTATAAACAGGTGGTAGAAGCATCCAATGGAGTGCAGAGGAAAGTCACGAGGAAGAATGGGACATCGGTAGTGGTGGATCTCATCAACAACGAGGGGGGATCTCATTGAAGGTTTCGAGGTTTAGGAACCAATAGAGACGAGCTCTCATAATGCGAAAGGGGGGAAAGGAAAGGGCCTTGAGAGAGTGGCTATCGACACTCCATGCCATATGTATCTCGATGAATATAGAGACACGAACCAAAGGAGTCCATTTTCCTGTCGACCCCTTTCCTGCAACCCAGAATGCCATAACACAACAACTTCATACTGCTCAGACGTCAAAAAACATAAGGCGGTTATCAGAAAATGGTATGATGAGCCAAAAGATCCGAGACCTATGGGACTAGGATTTTGTCTCAGTGGTGTTTCGTGAGTTTGTTGAATGAGATTAGCTCACAATCTTACAACATCTGGAAGGCCGACTTCACTGACCCTTTAGGCTTTGTGCGTTTAGTCATTTAGTGATAATAGAGCTCTTTTGTTCTGCTGTGACTACAAGGATCAGGAACTAGTTGCGGCTGGGGTCATGGAGAACAGGAGAGGCATGATCAACGATGTTGTGAAGTAGCGACCGGATCTCTATTGGAAAAACCCCCGAATTGGCTGTCACAACTATTTCCATTGCCATTCAATATATGTAATGAATTGGCATTTCAAATGATTGGGGCTTGGTATAGAGGGCTTTTAGAGGTGTTCGATCTAGCTAATGTGAGGAGAAGAGGCAACAATGCCATACTAAAAGTTCTGGGTTCCAAAACTGGTTTCTTTCTGTCTTAGTTGGACTTCCCATATTGGGACGATCTTGTGGCTATCTGGCTCACACGATTGGATATCTCCGGTAAGGTTGCAACGACCCCAGAAGCGGCAGGAGCTCTGATTAATGAGGAGTAAGGAGACACAGCAAGCACGATAGGGTGTTAGCACGAAAAGGGGTATACAGACGACTCCTACAGTTGATGGTACTAATGAGGTATAGAACGACAACATGGTGGTATAGATGATTGGTTAGCCCATTCTCTCCACTATTTTAGCCAAATGCGGGCCTAAGCTTAACACAACCCACAAGACAAGTAAGAGGCCAACTTTTAGAGCCCATGTTACTAAAAAATCAAACTCTCCCTCTCCACCGAATGTGAGTTTCCAAGCGAATGATCATGGATGTCGATCTGAAGGACAAATTCATGGTAGAGAAGTCAGATTAAAGATCCCAAACATCTCTGATGACGTTCGGAATGAGCCGTATTCAGCGGAAAAATTACAAAAGTACTGTTAATAATAAAATAAATTAGTAAAATAAGTTAGGTTTACTTTTTATTACAAAAGTAAGGTAAATCGGGTTATGGAAATGCATTTTTAGTGGGGTAAATATTTAACACTAACAGCGCATTCAGAGAATGCGCGCCATTAGTGTCCAACGTGGCGAGGCAAAAATACACGAATGCCGCGTTCGGAGAATGCTCCATTCGTGTATTTTTGCCACGGGGGAGAAAAAACACGAATGGCGCATTCGAAGAATGCGCCAATCGTGTTAGGGAAGGACCCACATGGTGTCCACGTGGATCGGCCCCCTGAATACGACATTAGTTTGAGGTTGGTGTTGACGTGTCGTCCACGTGGTGTATGTGTGTACGCCATGTGCACCGGCCCCGTACACTAATGGCGCATTCAGAGAATGCGCCATTAGTGTAACGTTTTCACGACGAGGCATCCACGTGGGCGCCACGTCGGTTTCCCACAGTATACGAATGGCGCATTCTCCGAATGCGCCATTAGTGTAATGTACCCCCGTCTTTTGCGCGTGATATTGTCTTACCCGAGAACGCAGAGAATATATTCTCTGCGTTCTCGTGCTAGGATATACGGCTATGGGGTAGGGGGTTAGGGTTCTTGGGGGGTTTTATAAGGTGGGTGTTGGTGGGGTAGAGCAACCGAGAGAGTCGCGAGAGAGAGTTTGGTGCGGGAGAGAGCTAGCAGCGAGAGAGGAGACGATGCGGAGAGACTAGCAGAGGGAGAGAGGAGAGAGCAGGAAGAAGAAGAGACGGAGAGGAGGGGGACTGCAATGAGCAAGAGGCGAGAGAGAGAGAGAGAGAGAGAGAGAGAGAGAGAGAGAGAGAGAGAGAGAGAGAGAGAGAGAGAGAGAGAGTACGGTGACGAAGAGAGGGATAGGGTTGGGGGAGTGAGAGAGAGAGTTGGTGATAGTTCGAGAGAGATAGTGGGGGGACCTTGACACCGAGAGACCGAGAGTGAGAGAGTGAGAGTTAGGGGTGGCTTGGGTTGGGTTGTGGGGTAGGTCATTTTGTTGGTGTGATAGAGTTGGGTGAGTTGTGGGTCCGGGTTGTGAGGTGGGACTATTTTTTGTGTTTTCGCAGGGCATATCAAACATAGAAGATACACACCATTGGGTTTGATCTGGGTTGAAGGTTGTGAAAAGGTTCGAAATTTTTTATTTATTTTTTACGTCATTTCGTTGAAGTTCGTAATATTATTATAAGTAAAAGCTAAATTTTTATTTGTTTTTTCAGGGATAATCCAATTGAAGACGGAAAGGAAAAAAAGAGGAAAATTAGTAAGTTAAGAAATTTATTTATTTAAGTTTGAGTAAGTTCGAGTTGGTAATTTAGTTAAATTAAATAAATTTATATGTAGTTTGTTTGTTTACAAAAATTAATATGTGGAGTTTGTTTGTTTCAAGGAGGCCCTAATTTGCTTATATATATATTTTTTTCAAAAATATGTCATAATCTGAGATAGCTGATATAAATATGAGTTTTTAATTGATGTCATGTAAACGAAAAAGTATGCTCTGTAGTTGCGTTATGATGGCGATCCTCTACATCAGAAAGTTTGATTGTGATATAAATCCTCAATTTGATGAATGAATGACGTTTGATACACGTAGTCTTTCAAATTAAGCACTGGAGATGATAAAAAACTTTTTTTTTCACCTTTTCCAAAAGGTGACACTAGTTGTTGGAGCACGGTGATTCGATCGCCTAACTTTTCATTTCGATGCAATAATAAAATCAATATTGATTACTTAAGGGGTATAATAACTTGAAAATATATGAATGTATGTCATCAAATCAATAACTAGCTAGGAATATAAGCACATGAGGTTTAATATATAAAAGTTGACAATTTTAATTTTTGTATCAATTCGTCGTCTTTTATGGGATTTCAGTACTTGTACTACTACTATTGCTTTTATTCACTTTTTTATTAGTCTACTTGATTAATATATAACACATGTAATAAAATCAACATTGCCTAATTATAAAACCCTAATAATTTGATGAACGAAGTTGTGATGGTCATCTCAATACATAAATAATAATTTGGTTAGATATATACATACCTTCAAAGTAAGGTTGCGACAATTAGGCTTCATGTCGAATACTTGGGCCTGCAATGTCGACGGCGAAAATGCCCTAATTTGATTCGTGGAGATTACCTTCATGGAAATAAAATAAAAGTCGAATAGCTTGAACGCAACGTACCATCTATAGATGACGACAACGAGGAGTAGTCGGTCCGGCGGTATGTTCGATCGTACATTCTCCAACTAATCGGTGGTTGTCTATTCGCCGATAAGTCCAATCGATATGTACATTTGATGTTTCTACCTTTGCTCGAGGATTTTGACATAGCTGGTCAGTATAGTTGGGGGAGTGCCTGTTTGATTTTTTTGTACAGGGGCTTCATGAAGTTGCTGCGGATCTCGCGCGAGTGCACATGAAATTGCATGGGCTTCAATTCTTGTACAACTGTGGGCATGGGATAGATTCCCATTCATAACACCAAGGCGGCTGGGTGTTCCTAGAGTTCGACCTCGAACAATGGATGGAGAAGAGATGCTAAATGACGTGCCTTTAGGACACAGGAAATAGAAATGTTATATTGTAATTTTATAATATTAACTGCATTTTCATTTTACTAATTATGAGTTTTCTATACAGATGGATCGATGCATTCTCGGTTATTCAAAGTGCAACACACGTTTTATCAGTTTACCGTGATGCACTCGATTCGCAGAATGAGGATGACGTGGTGTGACAACCTTATTCTGAAGTCATAGGGTCTCTTCCTGAATACTGTACCGACGGTCACGGTAGTTGCCTATCGACGTGTCCCCTTATTTTTTTTCACATAGTCGAGTGACATCGACCTGAAAGAGTTTTGAGACAATTCGGAATGATACAAGCCGTGCCACCAAACTGTCATTACGACACCCGACTGCACCGTATCGAGATGCGAGGACACGCTCAAGAAAATTGGGGGGGGGGGGGGGGGGGGGGGGCTTTTCACGCAAACTATATACAGATGTGAGAAAATCGTGGTGACAGCTTAGTCACCGTGGGACAAGAAGAAGGCCACGATCAACAAGACTACATGACGTGGTATCGATCGGTCACTAGAAGATTCATTAGACATGACATGGATTTATGTGACTATTCAGTAAGCTTTATACTATTATTCTTCTTTCATCACGTTTTACATCATAAATTGTGTTTACTAACCTCCTGTTTTTATATCAGTGTAACTTGGTGCGTCGACTGCAGCGAGTTTTCATTGACGATGGGTACGAGCAAGGTCTTGCTGCGCTTGATGAAGGCATCGAAATTTTAGATGAAGATCATGGGCAAAGGTCAACTCTATGGAATAGTGCAACCTTATTCGGAGAGGGCATAGATGAGGAGAATGAAGACGAAGATGAAGAAGATGGTCATAGCGAATCGAACTGAGAGGTGAGAAGAAGAAAAACACAAACACAGACTGTGGATGGGAGCACTAGACGTCCTCGTCCACCACGTCCTTCTCGTCGGACAGAGACTGCTGCTGAGAGCAGCAGACGTTCCCCTACGCCACGTTCATCTTGTCCGAGTGGGAGAACAACATAGACTGTTGGTGACAGTAGCCAATGCTCATCCCCACCACGTCATTCTTCTTATGGGTACATTCCAACATTGTTCCAAATGCAACCAGAACCTCAAATGTTTGTACCTAGCGCACCGATCATAAATCTTCCTTATTACCATTTTAATCCTTATGCACCCGGGCCGTCGTCTTCATATATGGACCATGGCATGCCTAGACATCCAATGTATCCGTCATTGCCTCAACACATGCCGAGCCCATTTACTCTACCGTGTTATAATTATAATATGTCATATAGTGGAGATGGCTTATTCATGAACATGTTAAGCATGCCCGCCGCCTCATTTTCCTATCGGCCAACCGCATACAGGAAGCCAGTTTTTTGGGACGGTTCAACCTCCTATTTTTGGGAGCATTTGTACCAAAGGTGAGTCGAGTGAAACACCAAATGATGAACATCAATCGACTCGACGACATTCAATGCAAGATCAGTAACCTCGACAAACTCAACCGGAAGTACAAACACAACGTCCAACTCGACATATAGTACGTCCAGTTTGCATCACCGAGCAACAACGCCAACGTAACCGTCGATAAACCTGTATGATAAGTTTTTTTGGAATAAAATCATACTTTCAAAACTTCTTTATTGCTTTAATTTGAAATATATAACGTGGTTTTGTCATTTACAGTTCTTCATCTATAAATTTCTTCTTATGCTCACGATTGTGTGGCATGGTTTATAGTAGATATGCATGGGTTGCCCCCTTGGGATTCGTGCGTAACGTTTGTTTGGATTGTCAACCTTGAGATACGTTCGTGTTCTTTGCACGGGTTGCCCACCGCCAGATACGTGCGTGTCATTTGCATGGGTTGTCCCCTCGATATACATGCGTAATGTTTGCATGAATTGTCAACCTCGACATACGTGCATGTTGTTGCCAAGGGTTGTCCACCTCCAGATACTTGTGTGTCGTTTGCATGAGTTGGCCCCTCCAAATACGTGCGTAAAGTTTGCATGAATTGCATTAGGTTGCATGGGTGGGCCACCTCGACAAACGCGTCATTTGCACGACTCCTCTGTCGCGAGATACATGAATGGCGTTTACATGAGTTGTCCACATCCATATACGTACGTGTCTTTTACATCATTTGTCTACCTCGAGATACGTGCGTGATACTGGTTGTCCATATCGTGATACGTACGTGATGCGGCTTGTCCATCTCGATACGTAAATGACGTTTGCATGGGTTCACCGTGTCACGACCCAATAATTAATACACGTTTAATTCGTTAATCAGGACAAAATGACCAAGACGTGGGACCCGCAGCGAGATACGTGTCATTATCGAGGCACAGTGGCCGAAGTAAATGTTATATTTGTTGGTGTTGTGTGATTTGTGGTTGTTTTTGCTGTCGGTTGTGGTTGTTGGTTCGAGATATGAGACTCGAACGAACTGCCATGAGTTCAAGGGACGACAAGTGAGTCGTCTCCCCTGCACGAACCCAACTTGGGGTTGGAGATGGACGCCCAACCCCAGTACAAATTAAAAAAAAAAGTTTACGGGAGGAAGAAGATGGGTAGCTCGGGTCGGGCTACCTCATATGGGCCGGGCCGGGTCGGGCCGACCCGGGCCCGGGTGGGCTGGGTCAGGCCGACCCTGACCCTTTGGATAAGGGGTCGTCACACACCGCTTCTAGTTGAACAAAGTACTCATTTTAAGGAGTAAAATAGAGGGTGTGTATTTTGTATAGATGACTCATTTTGAAAAGGAGTCATTTATGTTGTATAGATGACTCTTTTTCAAAAGGAGTCATTTACTCTACCTCATCAACCCACATGCCACAAGGCGCCACATCATCGTCAATGTCTCATTTTAAAAAAGAGACATTCCTTATTTTTGAAAATAAAAAGTAGTCACCCTTATTTTTGAAATAAAAAATGGTTTCGACCATATTTTTTAAAAAAACTCCCGAATTCAGCAGCGTGCCCCTCCCGTTGCTCAAGAGGGACACGCATCTCTAGTTGGTCCTCTTTTTGCATAAACTAATAAGGCGAACGCTCTGGTGGGACCTCCCCATCAATGCTTAGTAATCGCTGGAAGCAATCGTATTCCTCGGGGAGATGGCTCACTTGCGTTCTAGCAGGGAACGATTCACTCATCTAACGAAAGGTCTGGCGGTGACAACAATTGTGCACTGCACGATGGTACCGAGGAAGCAAAGTCTGGGGATGTGATCCCAGCAGAAAGGGCGCATGAGGACATCTTTATGTTAGAGCAAGTGGAAGATGGGAGTCAAAACGACATTGATTTATTGTCCAATAATGGCGACTCAGTGGAGCTCGGGGCGAAAGGGAAGGGATTCAATCTTGACGAGTTGACTGAAAAACTTTGGAATAAAGGTTGCTTGATAGAACGGCGGAGGCCCTCCCAATTCGAGACAGGGCAACGAACAATGTCATTGAGATTGAGGCAGAGGCGATTGAACTCCTAATGCAATCCAGGGCAGGGCTGGGCTTGTCCCTACTCGAGTTCAAAGCAGAGGGTGGCCTAAATGGCAGCGGTCTATCTATTCCTACACAATCACCGGATGTTGATTGCCCCAGCAATGTTCCTATCTCAACGCGGGATTGAAATTTCTAGACATCCTATCTGTGATATGGGATACCGTAGGGGTAAGGTAGTAGTTAGCATACTTGGCCTTTAGTCGGTATCGATACAGGTGGAAAGTGTTAGGTTTAGAGACACCGCAATGACACACTTTGTTAATCACTCTAATAAACTGGTTAATTACAATGCCGGTGATTAACTCTAGATTCACATAAATATACTCATAATCCAATTAGGAGATTCTAAATAGACTCATACTCTAACTCAAAGTCTAAATCAAATTCAAACACTAATCTAATTTAGATAGCAACTCCAACATCCACCTATAATCTAAATTACCTATTTGAATTAAAAGAAACATCGTCCCCCCATAATTCAGATTGGACAAACCGCAATCATAGCCTTTAACTTCATGAAAGACTCAATTTTCAATGCCTTCGTAAACAAATTTGCAACTTGATCCTTTGATCTGCAGTATACCAGCTCTATCTCTTTATTCTCCACCTGATCACGTGGAAAGTGATGTCGCATATCAATATGCTTACTCCGGCCATGTGTTACTGGGTTTTTCGTTAAATCAATAGCCGAAACATTATCAACATAGATTGGTGTAGGGCCATTACACTGAAAATGAATCTGAGATAACAATTTTCTCAACCAAATAGCCAAATATGCACTAGAGGTGGCTGCAATGTACTCAGCCTCACAAGTAGACAATACAACGACGGACTCCTTCTTCGAAGACCACAAAAAAAATTATAGAACCATAATAAAAAAACATAGCTAGAAGTATTTTTTCGATCATCCTGGTCTCCTCCCCAATCATTGTCAGAATAGCCAAATAAAGAACTATCATTTGAAGTGGAATAAAATAACTTATGATCACTAGTACCTTGAATATAACGCAAAATTCTCTTTGCTACAACCAAATGAGATTGTCGAGGGTGCTCCATGTATCTACTGATTAATCCAACGCCATAAATAATATAAGGTCTGGTGCAAGTTAAGTATCTCAAACTCCCAACAATCTGCTTGAAATATGTCGAGTCAACTGGTGCATCCTGTCATGTTTTGGACAACTTGGTACCAACCTCCACAGGTGTAGAAGCAAGATTATAGCTAGACATCTCAGATTTCTTCAAGACCTCATCTGCATATTGTTTCTTACATATAAAAATGCCATCATCTCGCTGATTGACCTCAATGCCTAGGAAGTATGACATTAGACCAACTTTCGTCATCTCAAACTCTCGCGTCATAGCTGCCTTAAAGTCTTCGATCATGTTGATGTCATTTCCAGTGAAAATTAAATCATCAACATAAAGACAAACTATCATTGCAGTGCTAGTAGAAGCATAAATCTTCACATACAAAGCATGTTCATAAACATATTTTTCCAGTCTATAACCCTAAAAGAATTCATCAATCCTTTTATTCCAAGCTCGCGGTGCCTGTTTTAAGCCATAAAGTGTTTTATTCAGCTTATAAAATTTTTATTCATTACCCTCTTGAACATATCCTGTTGGCTGCTTGACATAAACTACTTCATCTAAGTAGTCGTTTATAAAAGCTGATTTCACATCCATTTGGTGAAGTTTCCACCTTATTTGAGCAACAATTGCAATCAATAACCGGACCGTCTCAATGCGAGCAACTGGAGCAAACACTTCCTGAAAAACAAAGCCAGGCCTCTGCTCATATCCTTTAGCCACCAATCTAGTTTTGTAACGTTCCACGTCTCCATTGGGTTTCCTTTTTGTCTTGAAAACCCATTTGACATGAATGGCTTTTTGACCTTGGGGAATATCAACAGGTTCCTTAGTGTAATTCTTCTCAATTGCCTCAATTTCATAATTCATAGCATCAACCCAACATCTATCTCGCACGATTAGACTGTTATTCATTCCAAAGCTCCTTCATGTAATGGTGGGAGTGGGACGAGGGACAAGTAGGCCCGAGTTTAACTTTGATGCGTAAATTATGGAATGTCTACCCATAATGTCTACCCAAGAGTAATGAAATGGAATAGGTAGGTTTCGAGATTACCCAAAAAAGGAAAGACGCACTTCAATCTACTATTACCATTCTTAATGAGCAGGAAAACAATCTCAATTGGAACCCAGAAAGGGTAGAGGATCACAAAAGGGCCAAACTAGAGTTCAAAAAAAAACTAGCTGATTGAGAATAGGATAGCGAGCCAAATGGGCAAAGGAGAGGGATGCAAATACCAAATTTTTATTAACTTTTGGGTGCCTCGAAAAGTAAAAATGTGACTAGCAGACTGCAGGTGGAGGGAGGCAGGTAGTCGACCTTTATAGGGGGCTATATATGAATGAGATAAATCGCAATTGAGAAGTGGACGACAATAAGTGGGGATCAATCCCTTCTCAAACAGCGATACACTTAGAAAGGGTTTTTCTAGAGGAGGAGGTATGGGCGGCTAATATGTCCTACGACATGGATAAAGCACCTGGACCAAACGGCTTTACTTTTGCATTCATTAAAAGATTATGGGGTACCATCAAAGGGGATGTCATGAAGTTCTTAACTAACTTCCACACTAATGGACTTATCAGCAAGAAAATGAACTCAACCTTCATTTAATTGATCCCCAAAAGTGCTCAGGCAGGGCGGATTGAGGACTTTTGGTTGATCAGTTTGGTTACGTCAATGTACGAACTATTGGCAAAGTTCCTAGTACATTGTTTAAGGGAGGTCCTCCACTTTATGATTGCAAAGTAGCATAATACATTTGTGTCAGAGAGACAAATGCTGGACTCGGTCCTTATTGCGAGCGAGGTTGTCAAATCCGTAGAAAAAGGAATTTGGAAGACTTCGTGCTGAAATTGGATTTTTGATGCATACATCAAGCATAATGGCTAGCTCGTAGTAATAGTGCAATCAACTTACGTTGATCATGGACATCGTCTTCAAAGGAAGGTTTTTGCAATGGTTGTATATTACCTACTTAACTTGAATTATTGCTAAAGGATTCTCTTTTAATTGGTTTTATACTAATCTAAACTATCTAAAAACTCACTTTAAACTTTAGTCGAACTCTTATATTAAGGATATCTTAGTTCACAACTTCACCTAGGTAATTTAATATTTTGCTTTGCATTCATGTGTACATATCAATATGTTTTGTGCAATGCCTAATTAGAATAGACATATTTTCTTTAAATCCACTTCAACCCACTGTCGTGACGGAGAAGATTCTAATGTGCAAACTAGAACCCTACCTATCGGTGTGAATAATGTAAGTTCCACATTGCTTTAAGTCTCGAATCATTAGATTCATAACCAACTAAGTTTACTATCTGCACCTCCCTAATCAACAAATACCTCTTAATGTTGTGTATTTTATGATTGTACTATTCATGTCCAAATTAAAAGCTTTAATGGCCATGATAACTCCCAAAGCCTAAGTTCATTAAACATTTTGCCAATATGTCAAGCATTATGCTCGGAATCAATACAAATTCTAACCATTGCACTTTTCATTCTCACTTTTTATTCCTAATCAATGCATAATATTCATAACATAGGATCCATTAATGCGTAAGACAAATAGACTACTCGCACATTATCGAAACACACACATCACAATTTAATATAGAATTTATTACAAAACATAGATGAATATAAATATAACCTTAAACTAATTAATGAAACCAAATATTGATTTCAAACGTGGAATCTTCAATGTTCTCCAACAAAAACTTCTTAATAGTTAAACACAATGCTAAATTACTCTAATGGAGGCTAATCTCCTTCTTGTGGTTAGCTCTTACTTGTTTAACACGTCGTAATATCCATTTATACTCCCTAATAACAATTGGAAACCTTAAATTATAGTTTAACCCAAATTAGAACTTCACTTTCTAATTTCTGCGAATTGGCGTTGTCATTAAACCCCCAGCGATGTGTGTGTTAATTCACAGTGCTACCACTACATCGCAGCTTTATTATGTGATTTTTAGCTCCTGGAGCATCGACTCCCTCTCCTTCGTGTCTCGACGCTGTCCTTTATTAGCCACATCACCACCACCGCGCCAGAACTCCAGAGTTGGTTTTCTTCATCTCTTCTTCTTTCCCACGTCGTGCCTTTCATCCCTACGCCGTGCCTTATCTTCCCATAGCATCAACGCATTTTCCCATGGTGACAACTCTATTTTTGTGGGTTTTTGCTCAATTTCTTCTTCTTTTTCCTTAATTCCTTCCAATACACCTTAATTCCCTGAAAAGGCAACAATACCATGAATTGGCACTTGTTTGAAGATACTTATACTAAATATACTACTAAACTAACCATATAATTGTATAAATAATCAATTATGAAAACTTAAGGTTTTACGCATCCCAAACAAAGGTGTAATCTACTAAGTCTCCTAATAACTAATTCTCATTCGATTGACATTGTTCATGGAATATCCTTTAATTTACTAAATTTCAAGTTAATAATCCACTCAAGAGTTTTTCTTTGTAAAAACTTATTTTTTTTGAACATGTACCTTTAACAACAAATATAACTTCACTTTCAAAATACTAAAGTAGATCTCAACCAAAAACCACACCTACTCACAAGTTTGTATAGTTTCAATACACAAGTAGCAAAGTATACAATCTCATAATTTCTCATTAAGCTCATGAATTCACAAATAAGCATAGATCAAACTTATATTTGATAGACTTTAGAACTCCAAAAGTCTATCAGACTTAACTTATTAGGACTAAAAATTTAATTTAACTAGCTACTCGCACTCGAGCTAAATCTTTTTATTTGAAGTCATAGTTTACTTTCGCATTTTTTCTCTATTTCTCTTTTCTCTATTTCTCTTTTCTTCTTCTTTTCATTTTTATGTTTTACAGTCTCTACTTTTTTTCCTGTAGACTTTATTCTTCCTTATTTTCTCCAACCATCAAGTTCTTTGTTCTATTTCCTGTGGAACTTGTGGGATTCGCTCATTTTTTTCATTATTCCTAAATTCTTTTTAGCACTTCTCACTTTCACCAAATCGAGTAAGTGACTCCAACTTTTAATATGCATTGCCTATTTCTTTCTCTCTTTGCACTAATTCTTTATTTGCCTTTTATTATCAAGTAAGAATTACATTTATCATAGAAACCTTAGAGATCCAGCTTTTTCCACACTAAGTGTTCTAATTTCTTGCTTTTGTGTCAAGTTCAAGATCTTCCCTAACTATGAGTTTTTAATAATGAAATCACATTGTTGTTTGCACATTTCATTGTTTCTTTTCTTCCAAGAATTTAAAATATTCTCTTGAGTCTCATATCAACTAAATACTTGTAATCTACTCATCCACAATTAAAGGTCTGAACATGCAAATGAACTACTTATCCATTACATATTACTATATATAACATAATCTATACTACTTAAACATTCATATAGTAAATAAAACGAGAAATTTATATGCTACCACATCTTCCTTCTTAAGCGCTTCAAATTAAAAATGAAAATGATCAAAACTACAGTGTTTATCCTTATTTCTCAGCCTATCTTACCACTTCACATAGTGCGGTGTAGTGTTGATGCCCCTAAACTTAAACCAAACATCGTCCTCAAAGTTTAAAAATGAGCCTGAAAAATGAAGACACTAAAACACATATGTAATAACACAAGTTGTAATAAACTAACTTAAACATTAAAATTAAAATAAATATATAATTAACAAAATATTCCAAATGTAATTTCTTTATGTTGCATGCTTATTCACAAAATTCTTAAGCCTTTTCCATTCCGATGAAATTTCACCTGACAAATGGTATTTCCTGCACATTCGACACAAAATTTTTAAGATTTAGAACTAAAACACTTAAATTGTAATAAACTAAACTCGATAACAAACTACTTACTAAAGATTTTAAAAACCCTGGGCTGCCTCCTAGTAGAGTTTATTTTAACGTTGTTAGTTCGACGCCTTTTTAGCTCGTTTAGACCGAGTCTAAATCGAGAAGCTTCATTTGCGGCTCAGAGATTTGAAATAATTGCTCATCCATGAATACTTCGGTTACCGATTTCCACATATCACCTTCTTTATGAGGTAACCTAGATAAATGGT